>OW388080.2:153204460-154454460 GCA_936449025.2 Sarcophaga subvicina | reverse complement strand
TGTTTATGTTCAGTTATTATATGGCATTTGAAGTTATTTTTGTGTTGATTTCTGTTTCTAAATGTTGAACAATTAAAACAAGTGTTTAATGTGTCCAGATCATTACGTATGCAATACGTATGAGCCAACCACCAACCACCGACACCCACCGCTCATAACAGCCATAAACCACTACCACAATTAACTTATTATGGCTATTACGTTCATATGGCCATATAAGAAGCTTATTTATGTGTTTAATTGCACACTGTCTACAATTTTTGTTAACAATTTTATTGGTTTCATACAATTTGCAGAGTTAGGCTTAAACTTTATTGCGAATTCTTATTGTTTTTTTTTTCTTTTCTGTATATCTAGTATTCCTTTTGGCTTAAAGTACACATAAAAACCTTCTATTTGACGTTGACACTCATGTTTTCTTGTACCACTAAAATAAAATTGCAAAAATGTTTGTAAGATACGTACATAGCATTTGTATATTTGCAGCCAGAGACTTAAATGTGTGAATTCATTAATTTAATGCGTACCACCAAAATAAAATTGCAAAAATGTTTGTAAGATATGATCATACCATTTGTATATTTGCAGCCAGAGACTTAAATGTATGAATTCGTTAATTTAATGCAACAAATTTTAATTAGCTGTGGAAAATTATTCAAATTTATAATGACCTTTTTCAAGATAGAATGTGAAAAACAGGACTAAAAAACGAAGAAATTTGTTTACTCCATCTAAACCAACCAAGAAGAATTTTTATTTGAGTATAGACGTTAAGATCCCACAGAAAAAGTCAACTTCCGAAGTGGAGGATGACTGATCATATATTTTGGCTGATTTATCACTGTACTATACGAAAACTATCGCGATTGTGTCGTAGTAAGAAGTTCCAAACGGTGACCAAACTGGTTGGCAAGTAAAGATTGGCAAGAAATCGTCTATTAAAATCTGAACTCCGATCTCTTCATATGTATCAAAACTATCAACAATTGTACCACCGTAAACATTACTCTCCTTACAGAATTTTTATTTGATGCACGATTTTGAAGGAGAATATTTTAGATCTAACATGAGTCTTCTTCAATACTTTAAACATACTTTTGTCGCCGTAGTCTAGTATGTAGTGTGTTGGCTTATTAGACATAAAGCCAGGGTTCGAGCCCCAGGTCAGACATCAAAACAGAATACAAAAAGTATTTCTTCGACGACTTCCTCTCAGCAGGTTTGTGGCAAATACTTTGAGAGTAAATAAAAATTGCCATGAAAAGTTTCTCAAAAATCTATTGTTCGGAGTCGACTTTAAACTGTAGGTCCCACCACTTATGGATAAAATTAACACACACAACATAAGTGCTGTGAGAAACTAGGTCGTAATCCTGATTGAAGGGTTGTAATGACCAATTATGTATATATAATGGGCAAATACGTTGCTAGGGCTTTTCAATATCCCTAGCTAAAGCTAATTTCAGAACCCAATGTTTGAAATTAGAATTGGTAACTTCGTTGGTAATGATTTCAAGCATCTTGTCACAGATTTTACAAACCTGAAAGTCGCCGTAGTCTAGTAAGCAGGGTGTCGGCTTATTAGACGTGAGGCCACGGTCCAAATCCCAAGTCAGACATCCCGATCAAATCGAAATACGAAACAAATATTTCTTAGGCGACTTCCTCTCCGCATATGTCTGCCAAAAATTCTGACAGTAAATATAAATTCCAATCATAAGTTTCTCAAAAAAATCTGTCATTCGGAGTCAACTTTAAACTGCAGGTCCCACCACTTATGGATAAAATTAACACACCCAACACATGTAAGTGGTGTGAGAAGCTAGGTCGTACTCTTTACTGAAGGACCAATTATGTATGTATGTATGTATATTCCAAATATAACATGAATCTTCTTCAATACTTTAAACATACTTTTGCCACATCGTACAATGGGCAAATACGTTGCTAGAATTTTTCAATATCCCTAGCTAAAGCTAATTTTATCACCCATTGTTTGAAGTTAGAATTGGTGACTTCGTTGGTAATGATTTAAAGCATCTTGTCCCAAATTTTACGAACCTAAAAGTGCTTAATGCAGCAACAATACATTCTCAACGGTTTTACCAATTATTGAAGAGAACATGGGTCTACAGATTACAGTGCTAAGAAGGAATTCGAATTCCAAATTTTTGGGCAAAGCACTTGAAAGTTGAAACCCAGCTCTTTAAGGAATAAAAAGGCGAAGTTATTGTCCTTTTTATGGTTGATCTAGGTTTTGTTAATGTGTCGTTGGGCAAATCTTATATATAAAAATGAATGTGTGTTTATTTGTTTGTGGGCTTGTTTGTTTGTTTGAAGTCTATAGACGGCTAAACGACTGGACCGATTTTCTTGAAATTTTAACAGTACCTTCCTGTGTGTCTAGAAGGAGTTATAGGCTACTTTTTATTTTAAAATTTCAAGAAGGCGTGGTGCCACACCCACATACCCAATAAACTGCAACAGCTAGAGTCCTCAAATTTTGTATGGACCACTTTGACGTATATATGAACAAAATGGGCGGATTGACTATAGTGGGCGTGTCACCTCCCATAGTCCATATATATAAAAATGAATGTTTGTTTGTATGTACCTTATATAATCGCAAACTATGCATTTGATCATGTTATGATCTTTAGCGAATTTGTTGCGCATGAGCCGGGGAAGGTTTCTAAGTTACATACACATACATAATTGGCCATTACAACCCTTCAGTCAGGATTACGGCCTAGCTTCTCACACCACTCATGTTGTGTGCGTTAATTTTATACGTGAGTGGCGGGACCTACAGTTTAACGTCGACTCCGAACGACAGAATTTTGAGAAACTTTTTCATGGCAGTTTTTTTACTCTCAGAGTTTTTGCCAGAAATCTGCTGAGAGGAAGTCGCCGAAGAAATATTTTTTTTTTCATATTTCATTTTTGATGTCTAACCTGGGATACGAACCCGGGCTTTACGAATAGTAAGCCAACACACTACCTACTACACCACGGCGACTAAGTTGGTATGACCAATTTCCGACAGGTGGTGCCACTGAAAATTACTCAAAATGAATTAAATCGTAAACTGTGCTTTCTTTAACAAAGTTGTTGCGCATGAGTCCACGGAGGTTGGTGCGATTAATTTCCGATGAATGGCGTCACTGGAAATTATTCAAAATGAATGACAAGCAATTGGTCGAAGAACAGAGCATTACGAGCCTCAGAATCAGACGAGCACTGAGACTGGAAAATCTTCGAGTATATGCCGCTGAGACCCGTTCGCTTGAACCACTTGAACAACGAGAAGTGGGATTAGAAACTGATCGAATGCGTACTACTCAGGCCCGTTCATCTGAATCATCAGTACAACGGGAAACAAAACCAATAAAATGATTCAAAATTAATTGGACATTTGTGTAATGCCTTTCCTTCCAATTTATTTTACTTGGTGGCGCTGCAACACGCGCAGAGTACAGCTAATAAATGTATAAATTTGAAGCTTTGAAGATTCCAAAATTGGTAAGATTCACTACAAACAAAAATTTGAAATTCATTGGACAAGATGGTCTACAAAATTAGCAATTTCCCACCTAGAAAAAGAAGTCATTTGTACGAATTTAGGTTGATTCTTAGCTCCACTTCAATGTCCTTTAAATCTTACAAAAACGATAAAACCTCTTGCAAACTCTGCTTTAGAGTAGTGATTTCTTTCTTGATTACTTGCCTCTCGTTGTCTTTTTTTAATAACAAATGCTATAAATACCATAATATTCGTATTAAATACTCCTCAGGTACAATATTTAAAAATAAAGAAACAGCTTTCATTTTTTGTTTTTTTTTTTACTCTTTTTTCTTCTTCTTGTTTTTGTTTTAAATTTTATTGGCCTGTGTCTTCGCTTGTGTATTTTATGTTTTTATTTCTTCAAATAAATAAAATATTTTATATTTTTTTTCTTAATAGCGTTGGGGGTTTTTGGTTCGTGCGACAACGTACATTGATTGGTATTCTAGTTTGAACTGGTATGAAGCGGTTAAAATTTTACGTGTTTTAGACAGGCCAAAACGGTAAAAAGAAACGAAGAAAGAACGAGTATAATAATATCAACACAACAGTTGTACCTCAATAGACGACATGTATGGGTTGTATTGAAATTTTTACCATTGATTTTGATCTTGAGTGCAGAATCAGAGAACAGAATGGCTAACAGAAGCAACAAGGCAATGAAAGGCACAACAACATTACATCATGTTCTTACCAATGTTAAAAGCAAGACGAGCTTTAATGGCTCTTAACAATGGCATTGGAGGGAGTAAGTTACGTCAAGCTCACTTTGTTATTGGTTTTAATTAAAATGAGCTCATCTTGCCCGTACGTATTCTAATCGAGTGGGCAAACGGATTTCTGTGCGTCCAATCGGCATCAGATTACAGCCAAATCAGCAACCATAAATTATTACTTAAAAAATCATAACTATTTTCCTACAGTCTTGAGCACTGCATGTCTTATTTACTTACCGAGAGAGGATGCGTTCTAGTTCCTTGGTTTTATTCACAATTAATTCTCAATTGTAATCCAAACGGTCCTTTGTTAATTCTGTAGGTGCAGATATATACCCTAAAAATTATTTATAATATAATAAATAAATAATATATAAAATAAAATATAATAAATAAATAATAATAATGGGTGATTTTTTAAAAGCTATAGGAAAATTTTTCAAAAAAAACACATAAAATTCAGAAAAATGCATGAAATCTTTATTTGAATCGATAGTACGGTCCATATAATTTAATGTTTGAAGATTATTTCATGCAAATGTTGACCGCGACTGCGCCTCAAATGGCCAATCCGCTTAGTCCAATTTTGACATACTCTTTCCAACATTTCGGCCGGTATCTCACGAATAAATGCTTCAATGTTGTCTTCCAATGCGTGAATTGAAGCGGGCTTGTCTGTATAGGCATGAGCTTTAACATAATCCCACAAAAAATAGTCTAAAGGCGTTAAATCGCATACAGCACCAGCTGTATTTTGAAAGGCTTCATACCTAAATCCTTCCGCAAAATTTTCCACGTTGTTGAGTAACATAGGCCCAATTGCTGCGAACGGCGACGAATCGATAATTCATGGTCATCATTAACACTGGCCGATACAGCTGCGATATTTTCTTCAGTTCGCACTCTACGTAAACGTGTTGGTGGTTTAATGTCCAACAATGCAAATTTGGTGCGAAATTTAGTCACAATAGCCCGAATAGCCGTTTCAGTGGGTCGATTAAACTGACCATAAAATGGCAGAAGCGCGCGATGAACTTTCTTAACCGAGCACGCATTTTGATAATAAAATTCAATGATTTGCAAGCGTTGTTCTTTTGTAAGACGATTCATGGTTAAATTATAGACCAAACTGAAGATGTTTGACAGTGAAACAAAACACGAAACTTGCGAGAGCTGTTTAAACCAGTGTTGCCAAAAAAGATAATAGCTAAAAAATCACCCGTTAGATGTCAGGCCACGGTTCAAACCCCAGCTATCTCGAATGAAACGGAATATGAAAAATTATTTCTTGGACATCAGTTCACTCAGCAGATTTCTGACAAAAACTTTGTGAGTAAATAAAATTGCCATGAAAATTTTCTCAAAAATCAGTTATTCGGAGTCGGGACTGTAGGTCCCACCACTCATGCATAACGTTAACAGATGCGAGAAGCTAGGTTGTAATCCTGACTAATGACCAATTATGTATGTATGTACAATGTACATATATATGTCTAATTAAATAAGTAATTTTATAAATATATAGACAATATTGCTCAAAATAGGTTCCAAGTGGACAAAGATGCAGAAGAGCTTAACTATTTTATAAAAATCTTATGGTAGAGAGAGAGAGATGTCAAGATTGTTTTGATATAATGTTTGTAGCGTTTAATAAAATTTTGGTTTATGGTTTATGGTTTATTTATTTCGTTCTAAAATTATTTTTTTTTTAATTTTCTAGAAACACGTTTAACGTTTTTTGTTAATGTTTGCATTCATTATTTATTTAAATGAATTAACACAATAATATTGTTTCCTTCAAGTAGATAATTCTTTGTAAATCTATTTGTAAATATTAAATAATAATTTTAGTAAAAGTAGCGTAAAACTCAGTGATATAATTTTAGTAAATAAAGCGTGCATCTTTCTTTAAAATTTAATTCTCAAATAACTTAAGTAATCAAAATATTTTCTTCACACTGCTGAAAAGATGTACTCCACCATTCCATTTGACATTTTACGACACGATTATTAATCAAAAACAGCTCGCGTTAAATACGCAAATTCCAAAATAAATAGAGACTTTAAGACGACATTTTTCTCGAAAGAAAAGAACAGAATATTAAAAATAAAATTTTAAGAAACACGAGTCAAAAATGTGGTGAAATATATAACAAAAACAATAAAGGAGTATGAAAGAAAAAAAATACACACAAAAAAAATTATGTTTTTTGGGATTTATAATGACAGCAGTTTACTCGAAACTAACTCTTGCGAATGTATTCTTAAATAAATTAAACAAATAATGCAAAAATAAAACACTACTATTTTTGCGAATGCTCTAACATTAAATTGTTTTATTTTTAATTTATTTTTCTAGTGTTTTTAGTTTAAAATTTTATTATAAAACTGCCACTCAAAAGTGTAGGTGTAATAAACCATAAGGCCTAAGCAAATAAATACTAATTTCTTGTGTTATTTTTTTGGAATAAATTAAACATGATGTTCATAATTAAATAAGCAGATAAATAGTTTAAATAAATATCACAAGCTCAAGTAAAAACTGCTTGAAAATTAATTGTTAAAAGTTAAGCAAAGTCCGCAATGTAGTATAATAAAAATTAAAAAAAAAAAATCTTTACCTCAAAATTATACTTCGCTAAATTAAACAATATGAATAAGAAAGTCTATTCCGCGTAAATAAAAATATTTTATAGAAATAAGAAGATTATATGGACGGAAATATTTTTCCAAAAATAGCCATTTTATCGGTAATGAACTCTATTATTAAAACATTTTAAAGCCTTTCAAAAGAGGTATTTCATCGCCTTAGTCATAAAAAGAATTTTAAGTCTAAACGTGTATACAGATATAATATTATCATTGTAGTCTTTAAAATATTTTGAATATATATTTTTTTTTACTTTAAAACTTTTGTGATAGATAACATCAGATAGTAAAGAAAGTAGCTTTTGAAACAAACAAAAATTTATTACAGTTCGCTGTGCTTTAAAATTCAAATGACTTTGTATAAACACTTCCCCTCAAACAGTAGTATGCCATATAAAGCTACATCTAGATTCTAGAGCGATATGAATCTGATAGAATGGTATGAAAACATAGAACTTTTTTTTGCTGGTTTTAGCCATATTTAGGAATGTTTTTCTGCAATTGTAACTTCTAAACAATCAGTCAAATTATTTTTTTTTTAATTTTTTTTAGCAGATTGCCACAAATCTTTGATTCAAAAATTATTGGCATGGAAATGATAGCAATTAAATTGTGATTAATGTGATCAAAATATTTTGGAATTATATTGCCCAGAACGATAAACTAGAATCCCAAACACAATCAGGAATCTTTAAGGCAACTGCTTTGCAATGCTACAACAAGTCAAGCGGCCCCAACTGGTGTGTTAACACTTACCACATGTAACATAATTGGCCATTACAACCCTTCAGTCAGGATTACGGCCTAGCTTCTCACACCACTCATGTTGTGTGTGTTAATTTTATACATGAGTGGCGGGACCTACAGTTTAAAGTCGACTCCGAATGACTGATTTTTTAAGAAACTTTTCATGGCAATTTTTATTTACTCTCAGAGTTTTTGTCAGAAATCTGCTGAGAGGAAATCGCCGAAGAAATATTTTTTCATATTTTCGTTTCGATGTCTGACCTGGGGTTTGAACAGCGGCCTTACGTCTAATAAGCCAATACACTACCAACTAGACTACAGCAACTACATTTCATGATTAACGATCATTTTATGATTTTAGAAGAGAAGAGAACCCAAAGCGTACTCCTAAAAGACTTTTGTTGAATGTATAATAACGAGAAATAAGACGGAGTTAGTGACGTAAGAAGAAGGTTTTTTAAACACTCAGAAATTAATGACAGAACTTTTTAGCCAGCGTATATTTGAATAAATCCATACCTTCATAAAATTATTAAAATGTCTTAGGAATAATTCATGTCAAGAATTTTAGATACATAGCCCTTTTGAAAGAACACAAAGGTCAGTATCAAAACCGCCAAGTTTACCTTCTCACTTTTAGCGAAAATGATATGCTAAACATGTATGGCCAATTTTCTTATTGTTGAAGATAATTATCGGTGCTTACTTAGTAATCATACATAACATACATACATAATTGGGTCATTACAACCCTTCAGTCAGGATTACGGCCTATCTTCTCACATCACTCATGTTGTGTTTGCTAATTTTATACATGAGTGTGGCGGGACCTATAGTTTAAAGTCGACTCCGATCAACAGATTTTTTGAGAAACTTTTCATGGCAATTTTATTTGCTCCCAGAGTTTTTGCCAGAAATCTACTGAGAGGAAGACGCCGAAGAAATATTTTTTTCATATTTCGGGTTGATGTCTGCCGTGGGGTTTGAACCGTGGCCTTACGTCTAATAAGCCAATAAACTAGTGGGTAGTTTATAGCAACTCTATAATCAGTATAGGGAAATACTACTCCTGCATTTTTTTCAAAGGAGAATTGCTTGACCTTGGGTTCCTAAAGTAAATTTAGAATGCAGAGAATACTGTAAAAATAAAGTTGAGTAGTATATGGAGACATGAAGATTCATCGAGATATCTTTTGGTGATATAAAATTCCTCAAACATTTTCCTTGTGTCGTTAACAGATTTCACTTTAGTCAATGCCTAGTTCGATAGTTTTAGGATGTCAATGACTGTTTTTTGAAGAATGGAAATTTGTAAGATATACGATGTTATACTCCATTTCACTGCATTTTTCTTTTAAATAAGAAAAATTATCAAAATTGTTTATAAGGAAGGGCAGCTTTATGCCCTTTGTTAAATACAGTCGATAATCATGATTTATTTTGTTTATTGTTTAAGGTTTCTTTAAATTTATTTTTCCAAGCTTTAATAACATTCTCTTAGCTTACTGTATGTGTATTTAAATGTCTATTACGTTATTGTATAAGTAAAAATAACAACAACAACACCAATTGAATGCAATTTAAAACAAGTCTGGATTAAGTAATTCTCCCTACTCTTTTAAAACAGTGATGGTCAAGGGCGTTCATTGACCATTGCTGTTAGGATACGATATCGTTATCGTTGTGCATAATAAATATTTTTTTTTGGAAAACTTTTCAATAAAACAAAAACTTCCAAATAAATTCATTTAATTTGCTTAACAAATGAATCTCAGATGAACAACAAAATACGAGATATTTGTTGTAACTGAGTACACAATAAACAATTTTATTAAAGCCTTAAAAATATTTTCGCAAAAACGTACCAGGTACCGAACGAGTGTTGTTGCCAGTAAAAAAATTTTATTTTTTTTTTAATTCTTATTTATTTAAAACATTTCCTAAAACCTCTTTAAACCAAATAATGAATTTGTTAAAAATCATAAACATTTCATATGTGAATTCCAGTTGAACAATTGAATTGAGTGATATTAGCAAATAAACTTTAGAATTGGCAAAAGAAATTGAATGAAATTGCGAGAAGCGAATTATAATAAAATTTTAGCACCAAAGACGACGAAAACAACAGAAAGAAAAATGCTTTTATTGTTATAATTCAAATAAAATATTTTCAATATTTTTCCAAGTACAAAAAAATTGAAAAAAAGTTGAAGTGAGAAAAGTTATAAAACCAAATAACAATAGGCGTCTATGCATGTTAAATCCATATGTGCAAATAAGTAAATTATAATATTTAATTAACACACAAATAAACAAAAATTATACACCATAATTTAGCGAATTGGCTCGCTAATAATACAAGTGTTATAAAGGTATTCAAAAACAAGGCAATTCTATGAATGGATGATGTTAAGAATTCACATCTTAGTTTTCTGCTGGAATATAACTTTCTAGAAAAAGTGATCGTATAAGAATTTTAATTTTTGAAGAACCAGAAAAGGATCAAGTATAAAATGTACTTAATCGAAAAGATAGAAAGATTAATTAATGGATACCCACAATAGAAGTAAAATATTTTAATGAAATTTTAAAAATTCATTCATTTTAAAAATTTAGATCTTCATTCACCAGAAATTTGCAGCCAGAAGCCGCCTAATGGAAGAACATACAAACAGAAGGTAAGGAATTTTAAAGCAGTTTCATTGCTGTAGAAGAGAATAGGACAACTGTCTACCATCTTCTCGTGGCAGATGGCACAACTTCCTCTCATTGCCTAGTACAAGAGGATGCAAAAAGAAGTCAAACATTTTGAAAGAGTGTCAAGTAAAGGAGAATAAGACAACTGCCTACTTACTTTGTATTATATTGTTCTGTTAAGACATCAGTACTTCAAAGGAAATACTTAAAAAACATCTGTCGTAGTGAAATAGCTATCTAACATCAGTTACATATGAACTTCTTTTAAAAAACTTTACCTACACGACTACTACAATCTCATCGATTTCGGATGAACCTCAGGCTCCTTGATATATTACGTATGACATTCCCAGAGGAATCAATTTTATTTACCATAAAAGCATTGCCTGAATTAATAATTTCTCAGGACCAGCTTCCTATACATACATTTTAGGTTTAGGTTAGGTCGGAGTGGTAGCTTTGATATCACAACTCTCACTTGAGCACGCATATCGGCCCGTTGTGATCCCTGTACTGACCAAGTTCCACCAAAATCAGGGAAGAGGAAAAAGTTGGTCAATGCAAGGGCTGCACATCAAAAGCACGACTGCCCTACACTGGAAAACCAGCCAAAAAGTTTGATGAACGAAGCTATATCCTTGATATCAATAGATGATAGCTCCTTCAAGCTGACGAAGGGTTGGAGAGCCAAATAACCTATATCTGCACCTTGCAAGAGACGGGCACTGACAAAGAAAGTGGATAACAGTCTCCTCTTTCTCATCCTCGGCAGAAGTCGTTAAATGGGAGCCTCATTCTTTCCGCGTGTCTACCCATAAAGCAATGACCTGTAAGCATGGCCACTGTGGTTGAGATGACGTCACGACCAAGACCAAGTAATTGGTTGGTACGCCTTCTGTCCATTAAGCGGTGGAGCAGGACTCCTCATTGACCCAGGATATGTTGGCGTCCCGAAAGAATTTCCGCGCAATATGCAACTTGACCGGAATGTTACTGTGCCCGGGGGCCCACACTAGTGAGCCACTGGTGAAGCGCCCAGAAAGAAGGTCGAGACAGCGGCGATCCTAGAGTTATTCACGAAACCCGATAGAGATCGTATCGCGGCCTGACTATCAGAAAAGACCGCGACGCGAGTGAAAAAAAGCACCGTTGACGAGGATCCATTAAGCGGCCCGGTAAATTGCCGCCACCTCCGCCTGAAACACCCTTCAGTCAGGATTGCAACTTAGCTTCTCACGACACTTATTTTGTGTGTGTTAATTTTATACATGAGTGGCGGGACTTACAATTTAGATGGATGTGTGAGGAGCTATTGCTATCGAGACGCCCGGCTAAAAATATGTGGAACATATCTAAAGCTAATAGAGAATATTTTTTTTTCATAAGAAAAGCTTCACGTCTATCTACCTACATATTATGGTGTAAAGATCTCACCAGTGCTTCCAAATATATTTTAAAACATATGGGCTGCTTAGAGGGAGAGCGAAAGTGCATAATAAAGGCAACATATTGATTTATAATGTGACTTATCTGTCGTTAATAACAACAATAGTGTACGAATCTTCCTTTTGTTCAGTTAAGAATCTGGTGACGGTTTTAAAGTATCCAGATTTTCTTTCTTTTAATTTTTCTTTTCGCAATCTTATTTCATTTTTAATAATCAAGTTGCCCACCTACGTAGTTGATGATTCTATTGTAGATGGTATAAGGAGGACAAAGTTGCCATCTGCTGTTGCTGATAAACAAAATACGCTATGAAAAGAAACTAAGTTCTTGTATTAGAGATAATGGTGAGGAACTTTGTTTATTGATTCCGAAAATTTCTAAAGAATAATAATTTTTTATATAAAATTCACCCCAAATTTTCTAATAGGGATGAGGATGAAGTCGCCGTGGTCTAGTAGGTAGTGCGTTGGCTTATTAGACGAAAAGCCAGGGTTTGAGCCCCAGGCCAGACCTCAAAATAAAAATACAAAAAGTATTTCTTCTGCAACCTTCCTCTCAGCAATTTTCTGGCAAAAACTCGGAGAGTACATAAAATTGCCATGAAAAAGTTTCTCAAAAATCTGTCGTTCGGAGTCGACTTTAAACTGTAGGTCCCGCCACTCATTTATAAAATTGACACACATAACATAAGTAGTGTGAGAAACTAGGTTGTGAGGATTTCTATGAGAGTAGAGTTGCCTTCAAGTTATGGAACTAATATTGGAAATTTATGGAATCATTTTTCTACCCCAGACAAAATTCGTCATATAATAACGAAACCCGATTAACACCTACATTTTTTGTTTTTGATTAAATACGCATTTTTTATATTTATTTGTACTTAAATGTAAATGTAAATTGTTAAACATATTTTCATATGTTTAAATATTTTTATACGGTTTTTAATTGTATCGATATTATCACACATCATTAACTTTTTAATTTTCACAACATTGATGTGATAATTGATTATGGCTCAGGGAAAAAGGCATTTTAAAACGTATTATAGGTGGACAGGCAGACAGACAAATGAACGTACTTCCCAGTTGGCTTAAATACATATATATTTATTTAATTTGTTTTGTTTTTTTTTAATTTTTTTTATTCTATTTATTTATTTTTTTGTTTTTTATTTTGTTAATGCCAATACGTTTCATTGAAAACTCATAAGCCAGCTGTATTTTTGTTAAATATGTAGCGATCCTTATGCCAATACGTGCATATACGTTGTCTGTTAGACGAATTAACACTAATTTCTTAATAAAATAGTTAAAAATATTTATTTTAACAATATTCAGTTAATGAAATCTAATGTTTTTTGCTAATTCCTGCCCATTAGATTTGGCAAAAACCAGTTTCAATCAATTCAAACCACTTTAAAATGCAACAAATTCTGTTGCATGTTTATCGAAGAATGCTTGCTGATTGAATCACCTTTATTTTTCAGAGAAAATATTTAAAAATAAAACTGATTGCAACACAAGTTTTGTGTTTGAACTGATAATTTACAGTTAAAATTTAATTTGAAAAATTCATTGAACTGCACTTGACTTGACTTGATTAAATTGTTTCGTCGCCGTTTATAAATCGATAAAACGCATGAAATGATTTTTACTTTTCGGTCATTTAATTTTTCTTTTTTATCATCATATTTAAAGCACTTGTCTTGAGTGTTCTTTTTTATAATAAAAAAAAATTATAAAAAAATTTTTGTGGTGTTATTTTTGAACCAATAAACAAACGATGGCATGTGGTAATATTCTATTTTTGGAATCTTTTCAAGTAATTAAATACCTATTTTTGTTATAAGTCAACAAGCATTGTCAATTGTCTTCAAAACTAATTAATCACTTGTAATCAATAGCATATCAAAATGGTTTCAAAATATTATAAACAAATTTAAAAACAAATTTTATTTAATACTTTATTAATTAGACAGATTTGAAATTAATTACTAAGAATAATAATGATTTAATGCTATTGTCAATGGCTGTCAATTAATTTTAATGACATTTATTGATGACCTGCATCAATCTAATAAACAAACAATATGATGTTCTATAGGTATTGATATTATTTGACTAATTTGAAGAAATTAAAAGTAATAAATTATAGGAAATAATTAAGTTTTTTTTCGTAAAAAATCCCATCTACTCTTTTGCAGATGACAGCAATATTTGCCATTCATATTCTTTTAATGGTAGGCCGAGAATTTTGGCGATTGAGGCGAAAAGGCTTAACATAAATTTTTTTTAAATTGTCTTAAAGAACACTTAGCAGAAAATCTTGAAACACTCCTATTGTAAAACTTTATAATCTAAAAATATTTTTTTTTTTTATTTCAAAATTTTCATAATTTTAATAAAAAATTGTACATGAAATTGTTTGCCAACTTGTCTCAATAATGCCTTAATGGCGCTAAGACCATTAGAATTTAAGTTGTACATGAAATGTTAATAAAAAAATGACACTCTCACATCCGACCTACAGTCAATCTCCGAATTAATTTTAACGCGCAATATTACCTCATCTGTAGTTATGGTTGGTGTAAATACTACTAAGTCAGACGCTCTTGATGTTCTGTGTGTTGTTCGCTGGAACCAGTACATGTTTAAAGTGTCAAAAGAAGCATTCTTTAAATGCCTCAGTTTCTTAAAACATCTCATCTTCTTACTATTTAAATACATACATAGTTGGTCATTACAACCCTTCAGTCAGGATTACAACCTAGCTTCTCACACCACTTATGTGGAGTGTGTGTTAATTTTATACATGAGTGCTAGGACTTACAGCTTAAAAACGCCTTCGGACAACAGATTTTTGAGAAAACTTTTCATGGCAATTTTATTTACTCTCAGAGTTTTTGCCAGAAGACTGCTAAGAGGAAGTTGCCAAAGAAATATTTTTTTCATATTTCGTTTTGTTGGAGATGTCTGACCTGGGGCTTTGAACCGAGGCCTCATGTCTAATAAGCCAACATACTATCTACTAAGCTACGGCGACTTTATTATTTACACCACCTATATCCGACCAAGAATGGAATACAACTCTCATGCTTGAGCTAGTGCCTTAAATTCTATTTTGAGGCGTCTCGACTGCGTACAGAAAAGGACGAAGGTGCTAATCAATGACGATTGAGTATCCAACTCTATTGATTCATTGGAGCATCGTCGCAATATGGCTTGTGTTTCACTGTTCTATCACTACTAAAACGGATTTTGCCCTAGGGAGAAAAGGAGACTTATTTCCAAAAATTGTGTTTTCTTATAAAACACCCGTCTTTTTCGCAGGGCACATCCGTTCGTGGTCGTTTGGCCAGTAGATCGCACACTGCGTTATAGACAGAATTCATTCTATAGCCGGATTGTCTGTTCCTACTGGCACGCTGCATTACAGACAGAATTCGTTCTTTAGCCGGACTATCCGTATGTGGAACTCCCTGCGTGCAGAAGTCTTTCCTGTCGCTTATAATATAAAAAGTTTCAAATGTAATGTCCACAAAACACTACTCCCTCTGTCCTCCTTTCCATAACCTATTCTCCTAATTCCAAAACAATACACGGCATGAGTAGGGGCTATCCTCTGAGTGTTGTTCTTATAAAAAAATATTAACGTTGCCTTTTCCAAAGGAATTCTTTATGAAATCGTGACTCCACTTCTATAAAGACTTTTTGTAAGGCCAATGGCTCTTGTTCGACTCTTGTTATAAATACAGCCAGTTGTAGCAACCAAACGGCTAACGGGAGCGTATGGAGGGTTATAAAACTGAATGGCGGCGCATGAAGTTTTCTAGATAAGAACATCAACCACTTGCTTTCTAAGAATTCTAAATCGTTGTAAAATAAAGAAAAACTATCTGATTATCCATGGAAAGAGCAGATAAAAAAGGAAAATTTTCCATTAATATTGAATATTCGTATTTATTTGAAGTCGCTGTGGTCTAGTAGGTAGTGTGTTAGCTTATTAGACGAAAAGCCAGGGTTCGAGCCCCAAGACAGACATCAAAATAAAATACAAAAAGTATTTTTTCGGCGTCTTCCTCTCAGCAGATTTCTGCCAAAATCCCTGAGAGTAAATAAAATTGAAATGAAAAGTTTCTCAAAAATCTGTCGTTCGGAGTCGACTTTAAACTGTAGGTCCCGCCACTCATATATAAAATTAACACACAAAACATACGTGGTGTGAGATACTAGGTTGTAATCCTGACTGAAGAGTTGTAATGAACAATTATGTATGTATGTATTCGTATTTATTTATTGTGACTATTTTCTTCACAACTTATTGATGATGGGGAACCATTCTTAAGCCTCATAACAAAAACAAAAATATCTGCTTGTCGGATCTGTTTCCCTTGAGTTTCTTAATATGAATTGGCGAATTTGAATCGATGAATTGCGTTAAACAGCTTTACCATTTGTAGACAGACATACAGAAATACCAAAAATTCGTGTTTATGTTCTACATTTCGTGTAAAGACGTACTATTTTTTACAGTTTCATTATATATACATACATATGTATGTACGTATAGATTTTCTAAGAAGTAGTATTAAAAAACCTGTCTGTCATTTTGAGTTTTGCTCTACTTTTATCATATAATATTACTTAAACGATTTTTTCAATTAAAAAAATAACATAATGCCACCAAATTAAGCCTTCAAATAATATAAAAATAATAAATTTTTTAAATTTTGTAGACATTCCACATATAAAATACAGAAAAAAAGGCAATATTTTCAAGCCAAAAAACCAACATTTCTTGGTGTTTTGAAAACCACTGAAATAATTGCATTTTTAAGTAATACCACATCAAGGTATTTTGCTAAACAACAACAACACAAAACAACTGTAAACAAATTGTTAATATTTCAAAAAAAATACTTAACTTCTTATACAGAAACGTATTTTATTAATAAAACCAAAAAACAAGATTCCGAATGACGTTTATTTAAATAAAGCAACAAGTATTTTTATTTTTTTTCGAAGTAATTAAATAAATATTTTCGATTTAAATAAAGTACTTTCTTTATTGCTTTTTTTTAAATGTTTTCTTGAAATAGGCGCTAAGATCGGTTGATATAAATAGGCCGCAATTGGTAGAATTTTATTAACACTTTAGTAAATATTTAAACAAGAAAATAATTGTGTCAACAGCTAATCACTTTGTAATTTAAAAGAATATTTTTATACAGAACAGAACATATAGGGTTATCAAACGAAAGCAAGTAAACAGTAGTTAATGTGTTGGCTTATTAGACATGAGGCCTCGGTTCAAACACCAGGTCAGACATCTGCAAAAAAAAATAAGAATAAATATATAAATATAAAAATAAATAAAAATAAAAATAAATATGAAAAAATATTTCTTCGGCGACTTCCTTTCAGCAGATTTCTTGCAAATAAAATATTTTCTGAGAGCAAATAAAAATGCAGTGAAAAGTTTATCAAAAATCTTTCGTTAGAAGCCGGCATTAAACTATAGGTCCCACCACTCATGTATAAAATTAACACACACAACATAAGTGTTAAGAGAAGCTAGCTCGTAATCCTGACTGCAAGGTTGTAATGACTAATTATGTATATATGTATGTACATGAAACTCTGTGCTTGATAGAAGCTCGGAAAAGCTTGATTCCAAAAATTAAACTTGTTTTTTTTTTTTTTTATTTATAAATTACAATACAATTACAAATTATATTTAATTATATACGACCTGAGTAACTTTAACCATATGCCCGGTGTTGTGCCACAGACCAGAGTCTCTGGTGGGAATCGAACTCACGACCCTCACTCTAATAGTCTAGCACACTACCCACTAAACTACCAGGTCACCCGAAACATGCTTTATTAAATCAAATATTTGTCGATAGTATTTTGCCATTTCTGGGTTAAAGCCCTTAGTCTATTACTGTCGATGTCCTGAGATTTGTAAGGGAAAAACTACTCCAATTGCTTTTTGCAGTCTTCTATGGTTCTACAGATCATCACATTATTGTTGCACATGCTTCACATTTCATTACACGTAATCATGCGGCTACAAAATGGTTACATTTCGTTTAAATTTAGCAGTGAACTCGGTACATTGTTTACTCAGGCTTTTTTCAAAATGTTTTATAACTATTAGGTAACGAATGCCTAGTCCATGCTGCTTATGTCCCTGTTTTTCCCAATTTCTTCTACAATTTCATCGTCTTATCACATAATTTGATGGACTGGTGAGAAGAGCGTTTTTAACATCAAAATTATCGAATTGAAAGAGAGCTAACTATCTCGCGGTTGTTTTTCTAGCTACAACATGGTCACCTTAAACTTCATAATTTTTTTCAACAGCCTGCCACAGAATCTTATTTTTTCTATGATTGAAAAACAGACTATGACTGTAATGTTCAGAATTTTCTCTCACTCCTATACTATGTTCAGATATGCACTTTTATTGAGTCAATATTTGGTTTATTGAGTATAATATTTTAAGTGTTCAGGCATAATAACATAAGCAGTTCATCTGCTTATTCAATATTCATTTGACAGCTGGTAAACAAAACAGCTGGTTTTTTCAACAACATTGTTTTTATTTTGTCTTTTTTTTTGTTTGTTTGTCGGTTTTCGGTTAATTGTATTATATTCACTGAACATACTTATGACAGTGCTGCATTTTAAGTTTTACTCAATATTATAACAATTTGCGTATTTATTGCGCAATAATTAATTAAAGCTTTATATGAAATATTGAGCTCAATAATTCCGATTATTGCGATTTACTCAATAAAGTTGCATATCTGAACACCGTATTAGATAACTTTTTAGAAAAATGTGCTTTTAATCATATGTTTTAACAAAACGGAGCTTAAAATATCACCCTTCAAACAATCTATAGTGTTGTCTGATGCAATTAAAATATCATACCAAAGCTATTACAAATATGCAACGACAATTTGTAACCTAACTTTTTCAAAAATCATATCAATAAACATAACCGTGTCCCCTTTCCTCTCCTTTTTATCCCTCTATTATCCTTCCCTGTGTAAGGACGTTATACAATGGGTCAATTCGACCTCCGGGTACTGTACTTGTCTTTATTAACAAGTACACGTCCTCTACCTAATCTAACCTAACATATAAATACCCCAAAAATCCAAATATCCGTATATCCAAATACACAGAAGAAGATCCGAATTAAAGAATACGAAGATAGTCGTAATACGCAGCAATAAACGACAACCAAAATCTAATATAAAATTATTTCACTAATTTTTAAAAACAAAACTATTAGTTGCACTAATAAAAATCATTATTATAGGATATTAAAATCTATTTGCACGTGGCGCAGTTTTTATTCAAATGATAATATTTAAAAAAAATTCTAGTATAAATTCACATAAATACTCGTATGATATTTAATTTTTATGGTTAAAACAAAAAATTTCTGTCAAATTTCAGTCATTATTGTCATATACATCTGTACATATTTACGTATACTATATGTTCAAAATTATTGTCCAAATAACTGACGTTAATAATGGCATTTCTCCACTCACTGTTTAATTTAAATATTCATTTGTTATACATAATGTTAATAATGGCATTTCTCCACTCACTGTTTAATTTTAATATTCATTTGTTATACATAATGTGCGCAAACATGTATTTGCTTAATAATTATTTATTGTTATTATACCCTACATTTGCCACACATTTATTGGAATTGATTTGGTCTAATGGTTTGTAACACTTAAAGTAACCACTTTTGAGCTATTCAAAATCAGTTCTTATATCGAATGGGGTATAAATGGGTTATAAAAATAGAAAGCAAATAACAGGCCATTGCATTTTGAATTTGAGTTCAAATCATATTTATTAAACCAATTAAAAATGTACTCAGAAAATTTAATTTTAAAGTGGATATAATGTTCACATTAGTTAATTTATACATTAAGCGCCATTATTACAACTTTCCGTTAACTAAATGCAGGATTTTAACAGGCAGATAACTTGATTTTCATTATTATGAGCACACAATAATATAAAAGTTAGTGTTAAGCTAAAGGGCAGATCGTCCTACCTTTAACTTTAAAAGTTCACTTTATCTTTGATCTTGCCGTATTATATATATTATTTTCAATATGGCAACTTCAAATATAAACATAAAAAATAAACGTTTATAATATTAAAAGTTTTTCAAATCAAAATAGATATGGCGTATTCATTATAACTATTTTAAAACATAAAATAAAAAAGCTAAAACCTCAACACACAAATATTATAAACAAAATGAATAAACATAACAAATAAGAAGGCACGTCTTTGCACTGCATTTTTAAAGCACTTGATTAATTGAGCAGTGTTATCGACATTCCTCCGGCACTGCCATATTTTTGAAGAAGTTTACTTTATTTTATCTGTAGGTTGTAAAAACGAAAAGAAGTTTAGCTAAAGTTACCTTTAGGTAAACCCAACCTTAACGGCAAGTTGTAAAAATGGCCTTAAGTTTAACAAACGTTTATTAAGAATTCTTATTTTAGAGCAATAAATTAGACAAGACAAATATTTTCATTACAGATTGACAGTACAACACTGATATTTAACAATGAATACTTTTTACTTAAGAAATTTATAGAAAATCTGTATTCCCTCTAATCCACTCCTCTCAGATGAGTAATGTGTTTGAAAGTTTCTTAAAAAATCTGTTCACGTGTTTAAAATTTTTGTTTTAAATTTCAATTATTGGATGAATGCAGAGTAAACCTCGAATTCCAATTACCACATACCAAAATCGGTTCAATTATCCTGCGTATATTCTTATTTACTTACTTAGTCCTTTAGTTAGGATTACAACCAAGCTTCTAACACCATTTATGTTGTGTGTGTTAATTTTATCTTTGAGTTGCAGGGATTACAGTTTAGAATCGACTCCGAACGACAGATGTAAGAAACTTTTCATGACAATTTCATTTTACTCTCAGAGTCTTTGCCAGAAGACTGCTGAGAGGATGTCGGCAAAAGAAATATCACATACAGTCAAGAAAAAAGTCTACATACACCACTCTATGTAAAGATTTTTCCCGCTAATTTTTATATTTTTTTCCAATAATTTCTACGTTGAATTTTTTGCACATTCGCTTTTTATTCAAACATTCTTAATGGCAAATGCTTTTAACAACGCCATACACATACATTGGTGTATGTAGACTTTTTTCGGTGACTATATATAAAAAAATATCACGGGCTCCCGTCTATTAGGCCAACATAATATCTACTAGCCATCAGCGACTTTATTGTCCTGCGTATATACCGGAAGTCAGCAAATAAACCGTTTTTTCGCTACTCATAAGCTCTCGTGAAATTTTGAATATAAGAGAGTCAACAATATCGAAATTTAACTACTCTGTCTGATTCATTCATACTCACTAAGTACAGATTGCAATGAGTATGCGTACAACGTTGATGTCAAACTCATACCATTCGAAATATGTTTGATTCATAAGCCTACTCATTCAGATTCATAACATTAGAAAAATACTTATAATACTTATAAATGTCTCGAGTGATTCGAATCATTCATCAGTTTTACAGTCTTAGTTGTTGTTGCATTTGCAAAAAAAGAAAAAAGACACATAAGCAAAAAAGACAGAGCAGCAAGCAGAGCAAACACACAAAACTTTTAGTGAGTATTTTAGTGTTCGTAAGTGAATCATATTTATTTTGTGATTCTTGTAAATGTTGAGTTATAGAGAGTCGAAGTCAACAACATCATACATGTTGTTAAGTATGAATATGATGAGTACTTCAAACTTTGAATATGAGATATGATAATTTCTGATAATCATATCAGAACCATATTAAAATAAGAATGAATGCGTATAAGTATCAGAAATTATGAGTATGATTCAATTCTACTCATCTTTTTGAATACTCATTGCTGATCTCTGGTATATATGGTAGGCTTTACAAAAATCATTTAAAGTAGGGTATAAAGTGTTCGACTGTCGCTTTGAATTGTTTTAATTCTTAATTAGTTTTTAGCTCTCTTTTAACCAGATGTTTATGGCTGATTATGCAAATCTATTATAATTATAAATGAAAAGTTTTTCTTTTTTTCTATAAATTTTTAACACAAATGCTACGTAAATAGTTTATTTTTGCTATTAAACAAATACATGTTTTTGTTCTAATTTAGAAAACATACTATTTAATTATAGACAACTAACTAACGTCACAAAATACTTGGATTATATAAATTTGCATTATTTTTCTATTTGCGTAAAAATATTTATGAACGTATGCACTTAATATGTCTACAGGTGTTTAATAAAGGAGTCTGCGATCATAATAATTTATTTTTTCCTTTATAATTAAAAAATATCATCGAAAATGTTGTTAAATTAATATTGACAAATGAGACTCTTAGTTCTGGTATCATACTTCTGCAAACGACTATCGAATTATAACAGAGTTGTTCACGATGACCGTATTGTGCTGCATTTACAGTGTTGTTTTAAAGGTTTTTAGGTTGTGAAGGTTTTTTTATAGCTTCAATAAAAATTTTAATATTGTTTTTAAAAACTTTTTCTTAAATCAGTCCAAATACATAATTTTTCAAAAGAACTTCTCAGAAAATATTAAAAAAAATTACTTCTTTTACTTTGTTTACCAAAAAAAAAACGTATTATTTTGGTCCTCATTCAAGACCCTTTCTGCAATATTATCCAACCGTATGGTGGGGTATTGTATTGTTTTCTGTTATAAACAACGTCTTAATCTTTTTTGTCTTCGGCCACTTATTTAAATAACTTTTAATGTGTATAACTGTTAATGGCAGTGGAATTTCTGGGAAAGCTTTCACATTGTTCAACAAAAATTTGTTTTATTGTTATTTTCGGTTGGAAATTATTATTCCAAGTGACAAGTAAAAATGTTATTCAATAAACCTGTAGTTATTGGCACTGTGACAAGCCGTAAGTTCTTAACTTCTCTGTCTTTGAGTTGTTTATTGAAAAATAATTTTGTTTTTTTCTGGCTAAATCTTTTAAAACAAATACTTAAAAAAACACTTGTAAGCCGGAAAGGAATCACATAAATAAACATTTTGTTTAGCACACAATAAATTTTTTATTTTCAAATAAAATACTTTATCAGTATGTACAGAATGTTGTAATTGACATTTAAGGCTACCGTATATTGTAATAGAAATGTTTTAATACATACATATATTTATTACAACGAGTGTGTTGATTGACAACTAATACTCATCTAATGTTCACATTTTAAATACTGAACATCATAAATTTATTTAGAAATCCATTAATATTGATTTATACAGGCTTAATTGAATATTAGCTTTGAATTCTGATAGGTTCCCTGGTTCCGTATAGCTTACAACATATCTATTAGGCTTAGGATTATTATTATTGTTTCCTGAAGATAAAATTGACAGGCAATAATTGTGTTACTTTCTTTACAAAAGTATTCATATGCAGTAAGAAGAAATTTAATGTTTTCCTTATTTCCTTTAAGGAACATAGGGCTCCCACAGAGTATCTCCATATTCTTATTCGTTGTCAAATGTTTGCCTTACTTCTACGTCTTCTGTGGATTGCTGTAGTGGTGACAATACTTGCTTATGCAATTCTACTGCCTTCCTTATGTGCTATCACACACGAGACTATTTTTTAAGCCGCACAATTTTTGTTCTTTCAGTCACACACGAGACTATTTCATCTGGCATAAAATTGTATACATGTACTCTGCTTTGTGTGTATTAGTTTTTCTTCACTACTCAACGCACAACGAAAGACTAGATATGCTCTATACAAAAAATTTTTCTGCTGTTTTATAAATGTATGTGTATTGGTTTTGTGTTGTTTATGTATTGGTTTGTGCGGGGTAGAAGCTGGTTGAAAAATTATGCCAACAAAAAACCACTCCCCTCACCCCTCTTGCCTACAAGCTGCCATTTTGTGCCAGCATAATTGTTCTCGTCTGTGATTGTCCTATGAGGTTCGATTTTAATATTATCCCCTCAGGGTTGCCAAGGAGTAAATTGGATAAATTATTTGAAAGGGGAATGATCTTAATTCTTACGACTTTGATATTCGTAAAAAGATTTTGACTAAACGTTTGCGATTAAGTCGTCGTAGTCTAATCTAGGTAGTACGTTATTAGATGCTAGCTCATGGTTGAAGCCCTAGCTCAGACATCTCGTACAAAACGAAATATGAAATATAAGTCTTTCGGCGACTTCCTCTCAGCAGTCTTCTTGCAAAATCTCTAAAAGTAAATAAAATTGCCATGAAAAGTTTTTGAAAAAATTGTCGTCTGGAGTCGACTTTAAACCGTAAGACCCTCCACTAATGGATAAAATTAACACACACAACATTGGTGGTGTAAAACGCTAGGTTGTCATTCTTACTTAAGGCTTATAATGACCAATTAAGTAAGTTAAATAAGGCAAATCACCTGCAAAGAATTGAATCCAATATGCCAGCTACAGAAAGTTTTTTAAAAGTATCCAGTGGGCTACAAAAGATCATTGAAGCACGAAAGCCCGATCGATTGTCTTGGTAGAAAGTGAGGATAAAAGTTTAAGAAACAGAGATCAGTCAGGATTACTACCTAGTTTCTCACACCACTTATGTTGTGTGTGTTAATTTTATACAGGAGTGGCGGGACCTACAGTTTAAAGTCGACTCCGAACGACAGATTTTTGAGAAACTTTTCACGGCAATTTTTATTTACTCTCCGAGTTTTTGCCAGAAATCTGCTGAGAGGAAGTCGCCGAAAAAATACTTTTTGTATTTTGTTTTGATGTCTGGCCTGGGATTTGAAGTCTAGCTTTTCGTCTAATAAGCCATCACACTACCTACTAGATCTTCAGAGATATTTGCTATAAATTTGTTAAACAATTGGATTCTATAGTGGGTGCAGCAGTACGAAATAAGGAAAGAAAAATGCTTGTGAATTATAAATTCTCAAGTGGAATTTAAACTGCCGCTCGAACTCTACATCATTATTAGAGACATTAATGGTTACATATTTGAACGAAATTTATAAATTATGTATTTCATTTAAATTTGTTCTTTTTCTTTTGATAACTTTAAAAAGTAATTTGTATTTACAAGAGTAATTCCCAAAAAAAAACTTCCTGTTTTCAGGTACAAACAAATCAAATTAACAGTCTAAAGAATATCGGAGAAAAAAATGCAAAACGACAACAAAACAAACAAAAAAAAACACTGGAGCTGAATATCATGTAATTTATTTAATGATGTCCTTCACACAATTTGTATTTCAACAACAACAAAAAAAGGTACGTGAATAAAATTTTTTATAAATCGTTTGTAAACACGGGGCTGCACCTTTTGAACCTTCAATGGCAAGCTTGGCATATACGAATTATCGGTGTGGTAAACGATTTTGGGCATTTTTGTTAATACAACAATTACTTAGCCTGGTTCGGTAATAATATGAATTTAATAATTTTTCTTTAACAATTTTAAACATGTGTTATTTTGAAGCAAGACAAGAGAAACTGGTTAAGAATTTATAAATTTTATCACTCTGAATAATGAAAAGGGAGAGTCGCATTAAATTTATTTTTTTTTTTATTTTTGCATATAAAAATTCTTGAAGATTTTTTGTTGTTTTCTTTTTGTTTATTAAACATATAACGCAATAATTATTTGTTACATTTTTTATTTGTTTAAAAAAAATATGTTCCTGTATCTGTGCTAAAATTGAAATTTGCAATAACTTTAGTACTTAAAACGCTGCGTGAGAAGGCCTCTTTTGAAATTCAACCAAATTAAATTAATTGCTTAGGTTATCTAAACAAGGTCAAATGGAATAGCCTTCGCGTAACCATCAACCAGTGAACCAAATATATGTACATTTGCTAGCACTTGCTCACTTCCAACAGAGCCGTCTGAATAATTTTCCGTTCGATTCCATTAAATTAAAAATTCTTGATTTAAATGCTTTCTCTCCACACAATAATATTTACATTTGAAGGATCGTTAAACTGTTATTAGTATGGTTTATACTGAGCCAGACACTTCCAATTATATCATCATTCCCTCATTCTGGCCTTTGTTGAACGATTATCAAAAATATAAACAAATTGGCTATGGCTTAACAGATCCAGATTGAGTAAGGTTCCCCTGTGAAAATAGAGTTCAGGAAATTGTAAACTTTTCATTTGATACGCGCCGAAATAAACCCCTTTAAATAAAAGTTAAACACTATTGAAAAAGAAAGTTCAACTTGAAAGACCTTGTATGTAGTGTAACTTAAGTAAATTTAAAAAAATCGAACACTATATATTAGGGTTTTCAAGTGTACTATCAGGTTTTATAAGATCATTTTCTAGCTGATTTTTCCACCGTGCCCTATGTCTTCCTCTGTACGCACAGATTCGAAATATTATTTCGATGGTGTGCTCTCACTTATACGCACAATATGGCCCAGCAAGATCTGCTTCCACAAGTACTTATAAATTTCCGCACATATAGCAACACGGCTAGTATTAGTAAGAGAGCCTTGCTTGTAATACGGTGTTCAGATATGCACCTTTATTGCGTAAATCGCAATAAATGCCATTATTGAGCTCAATATTTCATATAAGGTTTCAATTAATTATTGCGCAATAAATACGCAAATTGTTATAATATTAAGTAAAACTTAATATGCAGCACTGTCATAAATATGTTCAGTGAGCATATAACAATTAATCGAACACTTTTTGTTGATTTTTGACAACTCAAAAACAAACAAAAAAACAAAGCGAAAAAACAAAACTAAAAAACAAAATAAAAATAAAAAACCAGCTGTTTTGTTTACCAGATTTCAAATGAATATTGAATAAGAAACTGAACTGCGTATATTATTATGCCTGAACGCTGAAAATATCGTACTCAATAAACCGAATATTGACTCAATAAAAGTGCATATCTGAACTGCGTATATTATGCCTGAACGCTTAAAATATTGTACTCAATAAACCGAATATTGACTCAATAAAAGTGCATATCTGAACATAGTATAACCTTGCGTCTTTACATGATTTAACAGGTATGATTCTTCGTCTTGGTAATGTCAATGTTAATAAATTCTCTGACTACCTGGAAATTGTAGTTAACAACGTTCATTAGAAAATTTCCAGTAATTTCAAACCAACAACTTGTTTTTATCCTCATTTATTGCCAAATGAACTTCCGGCGTTTCGTTATCGCGACTTACAAAGGTTGCAGTTACAACTGGTATCGTCATTCACTGGCAACATGGGTTTCCTGGTCAAAAATTGTGTCTGCTGCTCCTTATAATATTAAAATGAAGCCTGTCCTACGTCTTTTCTATTTTAAGTTTAGTCTCATGTCGTTTAGGGTCATTTTGCTTAAAAGTATAGTCACGTTCTCTCTAAACACTTCTTTTTTAACTTAGAACATCATGTCAGTTAAGATCATTCTGATTTTCTACATACATATAGTACCTCCTCTCAAAGAATTCCGACCGCCCAAACTCAAATGTCAATTTATTGACTCAATATAATTTCTTAAAAAAAAACTTATTAATTAGTGGAGGATTTTATGAAACTCAATACTAATATTAAATTTTAATTAATATAAAAATATAAACGTCTCTTAATTAAATTAGAATGACAAGAGAAATTATTGGAAAAACATACATATTTCCACTCGGAAGCATTGTATATCATTTCAAAATCTTATCGATAACAGTTTGTCATTCAAAATTATTGATTTCGATTTCATTTGTTTACATTGATGCAAAAAAAGAAAACACAAAAACAAAAACAAACAAAGTAAAATGTTTCAATAAAACAAAAACAAAGTGTTTAGTTTTATTTGTTATTTTTTTTTTTTATTATTGCAATATAATAAATATTTTATGTTCCGGAAACACTTATGCCAGACATTCTGGAGTGCACAAACAAAATATTGAACGTCTCCCATGTATGACAAGTACATTTCAAAAATATAAATAAAAAACTTTTAATTAAACAAAACAAAACAAAAATAAAATGAACAAATAAATCAAGAATGCTAATGTACAATCGGTCGATTGCTTTGGAATATTGATTGAATCGACGATTGTTTTTATGTTAAATTCGTTTAACTATTAGAAAATCAATACAAAACAAAACAAACTTTAAAACTAATTTGCAAAGCCAACAAATTTCAATTTCTTAGAGAAAATACAAAGAGTGTAAAAAACATGCTGATGACAGACACCTCAGGGTTGCACTTACCTAAGGTTTTTTGACATTTCACTAATTTTTTTGTTTTAATTTTTTTTTTGTTAATTCAAAATTCTATTTAATTCTACCGGCTTAATAATAAATAAATAATGTTTGTTAAAAGTTAAACTCTAGTGATGATATATTATGCTACCGATGTTCTTTTTTTTAATTTTTTTTTTTTTGCAAAACATGTGATTGTTTTAATTCGAATGAATTTGTGAATTTGATATTCGTTATCCAATTATAAAGTTTAATAACCTGATCTCTAGTTTTATGTTAAATACACGATAATTTCGAAATAGTTTAGACGAATTAAATATCAATGAGTTCAACATACTGAAAGGGGAAGTGAAATGAAATATTTGCCACAAAAAAACGTCATTAAAACGGGTTCATTAAGAGCCTCTATAAATTGTAGAATCCGTAGTCTAGGAGGTAGTGTGTTGGATTATTAGACGTGAAGACATGGTTCAAACCCCAACGAAAGGAAATATGAAAGAATATTTCTTCGGCGACTTACTCTCAGCCGATTTACAGGAAAAACTCTGAGAACGAAAAAAAAATTGGCATGAAAAGTTTCTCAAAATCTGTCATTCGGAGTCGATTTTAAACTGTAGGTCCCGCCACTCATATATAAAAAATGAACACACGCAACATAAGTGGTCTAGGACGCTAGGTTGTAATCCTGACTAAAAGGTTGTAATGACCAATTATGTATGTTATACATATATGAGTTACTGTTACTGTCTAGTATGAATAATTTTTTTATGAGCAAACATACAGTCACACAGATAATTATACGTACCCCCCTAAAAATAATTTTTTTTTAAATGATAATATATCGACAAGTCACAGCCGAACAAATAATATTTGTTCTCATCACTAAATATTACATTCGCCCAAAAATCAGTTCTTGACTTGGCCTTATATTATTGGGCGAATTCCAATCGTGGCTTTTTTCTCGCCGCTCAGCTGCGGAAACCATTCTTTCTCAAAACACTTCGAACTGTTTCGGAATGCATAATAACACTGTGATAACTTTCCGAGGTACTTCGTATTTATACGGCTGTAGTCCTAGGATTTTTATCCACAATACCTTTTATATACCGGGCTGCCTTTTGCGAAATTTTATACGAAATATACGTCGTACGTACAATTTTCTGTGGTGCCATATTAGTTTTAAGCAAACTGCAGTTACAAATTCTTAGATTTTGGAAATCTTTTTCCTTTATTTAAGTAAATGTGTCGTTACAGACGCTAATGTAAAGAAATTTTAGATTAGAAGTTCATTACTTTTTAAAAAAATGACTTTTAGGGGGGGTACGTATAATTATCTGTGTGACTGTATGTCTTTTTACTTCTGCTTGAAAGTAAATCAATTGTGAAGGATATGAATGCGTTACTAATTTAACCTGTCATAAGTTGAATATCATAATTCGAATAGTTTAACAAATGATTGATTCTAACATTTCCTGAAGACCTTTATTCAAACACATGAGTTGAATAAACTTAATCTAAATATTAAAAATCAACCAAAAATCGTTTGGATTTTATTGTTATTATTATGATTTGTTTTGTTTTTACTTTCATAATTATCTGTAAACATTAAATGAAATTAGCACGTGATTTATATTATTTAATTATAAATCAAATAATATACAAACATAGGAAGATCTCTAAATAAAATAACAATAATAATAATTTTTATTCTATTTAGATAATCGTAAAATGTCACATAAACCACACGAAACGTGCCACTCTACTCAGTAAGAGCTTTTGCATGTTTAATGAGACACTGTGGTTTTTCTAACTAATTTCGTATTTTTGAGCTATATTGGGTTATAATGGAAAAATCGTAACGATTGTGCCTCACACATATATGCTAAAGTTGTTTAGAGCCTTGTAGAATAATTGTGAAATTTTGATCAGTATTAAACTTTTAAATACAATCCGTGGTTGTCAATAAGGTTTTTTTGCTATCTTTTTTACCTGACATGTATAAGCTAGAATAGTATATTTTTACAATTTTAAAATAATTTATTTGCTGCAATACTTTATAGTTATACCTCAAAAACATAATTTATTAAAATATTTCATATTATTTTTAATTGTAATGTTGATAGATATAATAAATAAATAAAAAAATACAATTCGTGGTTATAAATTTCTTTTGAATTAAAGAACAATAAACGTTCCGAAATTTCTAGCTCATGTCGACTAATTAGGCTACCAATACTTTTTTGGGAACTTAAAAAAATCTTCGACATTGTATTGGATCTCAGACTAATATACTGTGTCATCGTTCGCAAAAGCCCTAGCGTATCAAGGAGTTTTTAGCAAAACAGTTCTGTATTGCCTTTATTCGCATACAAAACTCTTACTGAGGGAAAATTCTTTAATGGTCTAATGCCATAAACACAATAAACGCAACACAGCATGTACAACAATTTTGAATTTGTAGCCTTAGGTAAACGGCATGAGTATTAATTATAATAAGGACAGCGGCAGAAAAGCATAAGTAATGCAAATAAAAAATAAACATTTCATTAATTCCTTATCAATGGTGCCACTAAAACGTTTTTTTGCATTATATTGCAGCCATCTCGTGTTTAAAACCTCTATTTCATGCATGTTATTATGTTGTCAGCATTAATCCTCGCATTGCCAGCACAAATCCTCTCACTGTGAGCACTTATTCTCTAATCGCTGCGAATACAAATAGATACTAGCGTTTTTCGCGTGATTTTTCATCCATTTCGTGTTTAAAACCTTTACTTCATGCATATTATTATATTCCCAGCATTAATCCTTGCATTGCCAGCACAAATCCTCTCACTCTGAGCGCTAATTCCCTCATTGATACGAATAAAAATAGAAATTAACCGAAAAGCAAAGCAACAGCATTTTTGCTTGTAGTCGAGCTGCATTTAAAATAATCATTTCCATATCGACTCCTCCGTTCTATAACATTCTACGTCGAAAAAGTGTGTTTTGGTTATGAGCTCTCAAAGTTTTCGCGCGACATACGACTATATGGGTATTCGAAGTAGATTTTTCCCTATAACTTCGGAACGGATCGGCGCATCTTAACCAAATTTTGACAGTATTTAAGTTAGAGAACGTAGAATTTAAAAATGCAAGAACATTAAAAACGTTCTAAGTACACTTAGAACGTTATAGAATGGAGGCGCCGATATCATATATTCTATTTTTGAAAGATTGCTGCGTTGGTTTATTGTGTTTATAGAATAACAATAAATTATGCCGCGGCCGCTGCAAACCGTCAGGTGATTTCCATATCTAGCGAGCATCAGCCACTGTAAACAAATAAACGACTACCGTTTATATGTATGCTGCTTCATCCTCTGTGAACCAATACTTAACTGCCGTATTTACACGAGGCGGCATCCGTCACAAAAGGGTTAAAGACCACTTAAAATTAATAACTCATAAAGTTAGTGTTATATCCGTTGTTTTACAGAAACTTGTTTTTAAATATTTAAAGAAAAATTTGAATACAAAAACAAATGTAATAAAAAGAACGGTATTGTAAAACGGTTTTTATGCTATTTATTTCAAACAACTTATATACAGAATTTAAATATTTCTAAACAAACTTCCACAAATAATGTTGTAAAGTTGATAAAACTGTACTCAACAAAATGTCTTCATGACTTGGCTAGATGGCTTAGTTAAATTTCAAGGACGTAAAATGTGACTCCAAATATAATTGCGATCTAAAATATTTGTTAATTTATTTTTAGTTGTAAATGTGCTTGTTCTAATGAAAATAAATTTAAGATTTCTTGAAAATTTCCTGAAGAATTTTTTTTTATTTTTACTGCTGTACCCTGCGCGTGTTGCTGCGCCACCAACTAAAAAAAATTGAAGGAAAGATATTATACAAATATCAAATTAATTTTGAATCATTTTATTGATTTTGTTTCCCGTTGTCTAGATGATTCAGACGAACAGGCCTTAGTTGTACGCATTCGATCAGTTTCTAATCTCACTTTTCGTTGTTCAAGTGATTCATGCAAACGGGTCTCAGCGGCATGTACTCGAAGATTTTCCAGTCTCAATGCTAGTTGCCCGTCTGATTCTGAGGCTCTTTAACCAATTCCTTGCCGCTTTGGAGGCATTATTGCACGGGAACGACGTGAAAAATGTGTTAAATTTATTAGAATCTCACAATGTACCCAATCCAATTGAACCCAACAGCATTTTTAAAAATTTCCAAAATTAAAATGTTTAAAATTTTACGGAAATGAGTTATGTAAAATGTTATGAAAATCATATATGATAAATGCTAAAATGTCTGGTATTTGCCCTATCAACACATGATCTAATACATAGTTTACGATTCAATTCATTTTGAATAATTCTTAGTGGCGCCATCAATCGGAAATTAATCGCACCAACTTAGAAACCTCCGTCAACTTATGCGCAACAACTTTGCTAAAGGCGCACAAATGCACAGTTTACGATTTAATTCATTTTGAGTAATTTTCAGTGGCGCCACCTGTCGGAAATTGGTCATACCGACTTAGAAACCTTCCCCAGCTCATGCGCAACAACTTTGCTGGATATCATAGCATGATCAAATGCACAGCTTATTCTATTAATTACATACAAACAAACATTCATTTTTATATATATAGATTATTAAAATCTATGTATAGCATAGGGAGTTCAATTGATAATGATATTTTAGCTCTTTTATGGGAACAGTCTTTTCCCAATCTCCTGGTCAGACAATTGAAGAACTAACCTAACGAATAATAAAAATAGTGTCACTATCCTTTTATGGGATGGTACTTCAATCGTCCATACACGGTCCATTAGGTGAGAGTTACACTAAAGCCCCCCTGAGAGTATATCCTGACAAGAACACATTATTGCAATGACAGTTTTCGCTTGATGTCTTCATTGTTTCACCTTTTCTCACCAGTCATCAGTAGCTCTAGAAATGCCTGATCTTTTCATATCCATTATTACTCAAGCAATTACAAACGCAAAAAACTCCCATAAAAAAAGTGAATGCATAGCGTTTCAACTAGTCGACCCAGACTGTTCACTTGAATGTCATGTTCATGTTTTCGAAAATTTTCTGTGCTAAACAAGTTCATAGAACTCTGGGCCAAAATAAAAAAAAATGTAAATAAAACTTAAAACAAAAACAATCTTAAGATAGTTGTGTGCGCTGACAACTTGTCCACAATATTTAAGGAATTTGTAGTGACTTTTTAAAAACAAAAACAATATAAAAACTAGAATTAATTGTACTTGTTTTTTGTTTTTTTTTCTGTTTTAATTTTCATTTATTTACCATAAGTTTGTTTTTTACAAGGTAAACTACTTAACAGAGCAGGAGAGAAAGACTTCTGCTGGTGTTGATTGCGCATAACTGAACTGAACTAACAAAAACAGAAAAAGAAAGAGAAAGAGAAAGAGAATCGCTTTGTATGGGATTTTTCAACTTCATTTTTATCTTTTCAGGTTTTTAATTTTGTCATATCATTTGTTTATTGTTTTGTTGTAATAATTATTTTTTGTTGTTGTTGTCGTTTTTGTTGTTCTTCAGTTAAAATGTTTTTATTTTGCATTTTCATAAAATACTGGCGCCAAAATATTTATAAAATATTAATCAAGCGAAAATTTATTTGATTTATTTTGGTTTGAACTGTTATGGTGTGAAGGGTGGTTGGTGGAATTGTTTCGTCATTGTGTTTGTTACCAATACAGTTTTCTTTTGCGCTTTCCAAAAGTGCAGGATCACAAAAGAACAAGGAAATGAGCTACGACACTGTTTTGAAGGAGTTACTACAATCCATTGTTTAAACGCACTTAGAAGAAATGTTATCTTTAAGGGCTGTGTGGAAGTGAAAAGATTGTATTGCAAATTTGACCTTTGACATACTCGCAGATTGCACTCTAGTTGTGTCTTGCAACATAAAAAGTAGGGTTGTTTCCTCTAATGGTATTACTGAATTCAAATGGGATACTTCCCGTCTAATCTATTCTAACCTGAGCTATCTCTTCGAGCTTTATTAATCTAAAAATACTAGGAATCTTTCTGTGAATGGAAATCAATATGGAAATCTTAATGAAAGATGGATAAACAACGATGGACATCTAAATTTCGATAAATAGATTACCAGAAAATTTCTTATAAAGTATTTTTTTTTCGCCGAGGAAGGGTAAATGTACCTAACCGCACCATGGGGGAAGTCGTCACGTCCTCCGTGTGTGGGGCCCTCACCCACTAAATCCCCCTCGTCTCGTGGACTTGCTATGCCCACTCCGGAACTACGGTGGTATTACTTCGGAGTGGAGTCCTTTTGGGCCTTTACCCCTGCGTAAATTGAGGAGACATCTAAGTGTCTCCACTATTCCTTTCGTCCAGGTCCCTGTTTCGAATTTCGTTTGACACGTGTGCCAGTATCATCTACGCCGGCGTGCCTACATGTTCTGCAGCCTCAAGATCCCTCTTCATCAGTCTTAGAATGCGCTCCATGTAATTCGCCACTGAGACCCAATTTTCTCTACTCGCAATCATAAACCCGACAATGTTAGCGGCCGTGAACGGTCCAATTATTGACGTCAGAGAATTCGAGAACAGTGTGCTCTGCATTATCAATTACTTCCCCTTTCTCGTAAAGACCTTACTGGGGAAGCGGTCTTGCCCATTCTGTGCAGATATTTCCTAAACTATCCGTGACCAGATGGCATCTGCGTAATGTAGTAATTTACCTCTCCAAATTTCCGACCAATCCATGGCCTTATGCCCGGAATAAGTCTCGCCGTCCACCTTCGTCTATCTTCATCGTTCCATCGTCGTTGCCATTTTGAAATGGTGTTTTCCCTGAAATGAGCGGTTATGTGATTTCCAGCCGATTTCGCCTTATAAATCTCCATCCGCTCTGCTGCCAGCAGATCCACAGGGATTATACCTGCTATCACAAGTACGGCGGGGGTGAACACTGTACGATATGCCGACGTGATACACAATGATCTCTGTACCGCTTTTTAACATCTAGCGTGTCGGCAGTACATGGTCAATCGAAAAACACTCTTAAGTAACGCGAAAGTGATCATAACCTTACAATTCCCGAATGAGAAGGAAAGCAAGTCATACAAGCAACTCTGAGTGAGGACTCAGTATGTGCAATAATTAATTTTCGCCCTTATTCCGGCAAAACAAAAGCAATTCATCTGCTTTGCTTAGGAATAGAAAACTTTTCTTGATGGACTAGTCAAATTAAAGTCTATTGTCATGTCTAGTCATGTCATGTCTAGTTGTCATGTCTAGGCTTTAGATTGAAGATCAAAATCGGTTCGTAAAACCTAAAAAATGGTTTTAATCCCATTAGTTAACAGCGTAAGAACTACGCATATCTTACCCACTATGTCCTAGAGCTTTTACTTTCTGTCTTTTTTAAGCCCCCAACCTTATCTAACCTTCAACAGCTTCCTTAGCTATTTTTTGCGTATTCTTTTGTATGCCCCTTAAGGTCAATTACCAGATTTTACTGGATAATGAAATGATGTAAACATTTACATCATTTCCATTTCATTCTTGTTGGTTAATTAATATGCAAGTTATCGTAATTGAAGCTCTAAAAGTTATACATGAACGATTAAGTGAAATAAAACAAAAAAGAAAAAAGTGTTATAAAACCGGCATGGTTGAATGATTCACAGTGATCAACTTACTTTTAATTTCATTTGTAAATACAAAAATCAGTTCATATACAATGAAAATTTGTTACATATTGTGTAGAGTATTTTCAATTCTAAACACACTCAAACAATTTTACGTTCTGTTATTGATTTTATTGTTTGTCGATATTTAAATTTGAAGTGCTACGTATGCATTAAAGATTTACCAAAAAAAAATTAATGTTTCTGTCAAATTTTGTGTGAGTGAATTAATTTGTTTATTAAGCGGCAAAACTGCTTTTTTTATAATCAAATTTATCAATTATAAAATTCTAAGAAATTTAACGTGTATATAGACGACTTCGACGTCATATTATTTGTGATATTAACTTTATTTACAGAAATGATACAACAATGTTTGTTTTTTTTATTTTGTTTAAAATAATAAAAAAAAAAAAAAAAAAAAATAATAAAAATAATAAGTTTTGAATAATCTTTATGTTAATTAAGTTATAATAATGTACACAACCCGTGGAACAGGGCAATGGAGGTTTTACATCATTACAAAAGCATCCATAGGCATCCATCTGAATGCTATCCAACGAAAAGAATATCCGAAGTGTACCTTCGGCAAATCCCTTGTTATTAGGAAGTACATATGTGGTGTTGTTTAATAAGAATTTCATAAGACTTTTAATAAACAATAAAAAGTATACAACAGAGTGTCCAATTAGGCTTACTAAAAAACGGTTTCTCCCTTTCCTACTTCCACTCCTTTTTCCTATCCCCTCTATTATCCTTCCATTTTCAGAACGTTCCGCACAATGGGTCAATTCGACCTCCGGGTACTGTATTTGTCTCAATGGACAAGTACACGTCCTCTAATCTAAACCTAAATCTATTGAAAAATGGTTGATCAAGTAGAGCCGGCAATACATACGCGGCTTGCTTAAAAGCCAGTGTCCTCAATTCTCAACTGATACACTGCGTACTTTTAAAAATTTCTGGAACATCGAAAAAAAATTCAATCGTAATGAAAAGAGTCAACAATAATGAAAATCTCTAAAAAGTGTAACCTTTCTGAATGTAGAAACTGGGAGAGATATAGCATTAGTGTCGGGGGAGCCCAAACTTATTAACAGTATAATATTTAACCGCATAATGGATGTAATATAGGTGTAACTTTATAAAGAACAGTTCGACTTACGGTTAAATATTTTATACATTAAAACCACTCATGTATAAAATTGACGCACACAGCATAAGTAGTGTGAGAAACTACGTCATAATCCTGACTGAAGGGTTGTAATGACTAATTGAGTATGTATGAATGTATGTATGTATTGTAAGCGAGTAATAGAACAATGCATTGAATTCAATAGCACCCTATACGCTGTACTTGTAGATTACGAAGCGCTTTTTTTCAGTAAAAATAAAATGTATATGGTTGTCTTTAGGAAAAACGATCGTATAGAGAAATATCATCAACGTATCAAGCAAAAGTGAGAAACCAGGTCGTAATTCTGACTGAAGGTTTGTAATGGCCAATTATATATCGACGCCTCCATTCTATAATGTTCTTGCATTTTTAAATTCTACGTTTTCTAACTTAAATACTGTCAAAATTTGGTTAAGGTGCACCGATCCGTTCCAAAGTCATAGGGTAAAATCTCCTTAGAATACACATATGGTCGTATGTCGCGTGAAAAGTTTGAGAGCTCATAACTCAAAACACACTTTTTCGACTTAGAATGTTATAGAACGGAGGCGTCGATGTATATGTATATAATAAGAAAAAATCACTTTGGTGAATGACCAGACTGTTCTAATGCAAGAAAATCTGCTCGAATATTTCGAGAATTCAAAAAAGATCCAGATCCAAGGCCTCAAGTCATTAAATCAAGTCACTAGATCTTAGAACACGTACTTATACGGACTAGAGACCAGTGGAACTGATGAATCCAAATTTAATAGATTCAATTCAAATGGAACGAAAATACTAAGACGACAATCTTATCAATTCTCACATCCTCTATGCCGTCGAGGTGGTCATGTCACGGTGTAGAGTCGCTTTTTAAGATGAGGAGCGTTTCATAAATTCCATGACATTATGGACAAGAATATGTACAAAGATATTTTACACGATAACATTTTACATTTTTAGGGGTCCCTGTAGTGTAGTAGGTAGTGTGTTGCCTTATTAGACGTAAAGGCTACGGTTCAAACCCCGGGTCAGACATCAAAACGAAAATATGAAAAAATATTTCTTCAGGGACTTCCTCTCAGCAGATTTCTGGCAAAAACTCTGAGCGCAAAATAAAATTGCCATGTAAAGTTTCTCACAAAGTTTCTCCGCTCGGAGGCGACTTTAAACTGTAGATTCCGCTCCTCATGTATAATTTTAACACACACAACATAAGTGGTGTGAGAAACTAGGTCGTAATCGTGTCTGAAAGTTTGTAATGACCAATTATGTTATGTGTGTATATATCATTTTACCACACGCTGCAGATAAAATGCTTTTCTCCTAAATTTTGCAATATGATAAGGACCCAGAACTAAAACTCTAATTTTTTAAGAAATGTATTGGCGCAGTGTCATGAATTTGTCTTCACAGTCACACAACCCGAACGCAGTAGAAAATCTATGATAAGTGGAAAGTAAAAAATTAAACGGCATGAGGTTTTCGGGAGGCCTAGAGAGACTACTGCTGTCAAGGAAATGTCGAAGGTATCAATGGAAGTTATCAATCATCACTAAATATTAAAGACAAACGCCTTTTTATTGTGTTTTGCCGTTCCAAGAACGTTTTATTCATACATTTTATCATAGGATTTTTATCAGATGCAATTGCATAAAAAATTTAATATATTAGGTTGAGTTTATTTAGTTCTGAGCGACACTGTATATCATATAATATTTAAAATATTTTTTTTTGTTTATTTCATTATGTATGCAAAGTATTGTATGCGATTTATTCTCATTTTTATTTTTCGTTTTTTTTTTCGTTCAAGATATCATTTTTCTTTCTTTGCATCTGAAGAAAATAAAACTTAGTGAATTGATGAATGAATATATGAATGTATATGAGTCATCATATATAATGCTGATCTGATTATTGACGTTTTAAAAGGATTTAGAAATTAGTATCACGTACAGGCACATTTAAAGTCGAAAACGTTTTTTGGTACTCATTTTTTTGTTTTTTTTATTAAATAAATAAAATTCTTCTATTTTTGGAAAGCCAGCGTAATTCTATACATCCGCAAATTATTTTGTTAAAATCTCAAAAATCCAAAATAAAATTATATAATCTGTAGCAATAAGAAATCCATAAGTTTTGCACGTAGTTGAAGAATTCAAGTAGCTTAGTTAGAACGATTTTATTCTGTTATTCTATTCAGCAGCAGCGTATCGATCAATTTCTTACTTTTGTTTTTACTTTTGTTTTGTATCCGAAAGGTTCTTTTCTGAACTCCTTAGCACACTATCCACTTAACTATCACAGTTTATAGTCTTCATATATGCCCAAAAATCATTATCATTTATACTGTATATAACTTGAGGGATGAAGTTTTCTCAATTTCCCCATCACCATCTCGATGTTATTGCATGGCATTACAGCTGGTGTTAATTAACGTCTCTAGACGCTATTATTTATTGTTGTTAGTATTATTTAATTATTATTCTATATTATTTATTAATTCTTTTAACATCTCGTGCAAACAACAACAACATATTGTAGTGCCAAGTAATACACGATTACTTGACTTCAATAAATTAATTGAGCTGAACTAAGTTTTCTAGACAAATGAAAATATTGTAAACAAATAATAACAAGTTTTTAACAGCGGTAATGTTCATCAAATTCTTATGAATATTTTGATATACTTCTTCTATTAATAGATAACAATAATTACGTAAAATTCATATTTATTATAATATGTTTCCAATTTCATGATCAAAGAGACTTTAAGATTCACGTGCAATGATTCTTTTTAGGTAGGTAGGTAGGCAGAAATGACTGTGCATCAAAGGAAGTTGGGCCCATTGTGATACTTGTTTCGGAACGGCTCGAAGCATTGCAAATGTCAATGCATAACAGTTTCTCCAGATCATCTATGCAGTAGGCAGAAAGTTGCCTTTTTCTCCGTTGACATAGTTCCGGTCATGTACCCAGTGGGTGGAAAACAGTCTTCCCTGATTTCTCATCTCTGTAGCAACAAAAATTTGCTTGTTCAGAGCCCGATTAACAAGCTCGTGATATTATCTTATGTGGTTCGCCTTTTATTAAAACCGTTAGGCTGTGAAAATCTATCACAAAAATTTAAACTTTAATCTTCATCATTTTCCTTTAAATATAGACCAATTAGCTTGGAACACAAATAAAAAAACTTAGGATTGAATACAATGACCTACTCCCGTCTAACCGAGTAGGGTCTAGGAAACTTTAAAGAGTCAAATTAGCCTAACGTTTTCGGTATGTTGATAGAAGCAAGGAGGATAATATCATCATTTTTTAAACGGTATGGGAAATATTACATTTGATTTAAAACATCATTTATTCGAATCTGGCAATACCTATGACATTATATTCTGTCACAAATTTCAGTATATTATCTCCAATGAACGTAATGAATCGATTTACACTTGAGCAACGTTGGGATTTATTGGGAATTTATTTCCAAAACAAAGAAAATTGGTCGGAAATTGCACAAAGGTTAGATTAGGTTAGAGGACGTGTACTTGTCAATTAAGACAAGTACAGTACCCGGAGGTCAAATTGACCCATTGTACAACGTCCTGGTTTCTCACACCACTTATGTTGTGTGTGTTAATTTTTTTTATACATGAGTGGTGAGACCTACAGTTTAAAGTCGACTCTGAACGACAGATTTTTGAGAATCTTTTCATGGCAATTTTATTTACTCTCAGAGTTTTTGGCAGAAATCTGCTGAGAGGAAGTCGCCGAAGGAATACTTTTTGTATTTTGTCTAGATGTCTGGCTTGGGGCTCGAACCCTGGCTTTACGTCTAATAATCCAACACAATACCTACTAGACTAATTTCAAATTTCACAAAAATGCCGTAGAAAATTTGGTCTCAGAGAAAGACCATCAGTGCTCGGTATACGTAAGTTTATTACTAAAGTTCGTGAAACTGGTTTCATTGTTGATCTACAAACATTGTTGCTCGTACAGTGCGTACACCCGAAAATATCGAAGCTGCGACTGAGAGTGTGCGTGAAAGAGAATCCACCAAATCAACACTCGGACTTGGTCGTGGCATCATCTCAATCACTGTAGCCGTGCCTACGGGTCATTGTGTTATGGGAAGACAGGCGGAGAGAATGCAGCTCCCATCTAACGACTTCTGCCATGGGTGCCGATCCGCTGAGGAAGAGGAGACTGTTGTCCACTTTCTTTGTCAATGCGCTTCTCTTGCGAGGTGCAGATATAGGTTATTTAGCTCCCCAATCCTTGTCAGCCTGATTGAGCTATCGTCCATTGATGTCATGGATATTGCTTCGTTTATCAAATCTTCGAACTGGTTTTCCAACGTAGGGCAGTCGTGCTTTAGAATGTGCAGCACTTGCGCTGACCAATTTCTTCTCCCCTGATTTGGAGAACTTGGTCAGTACAGAGACTGCGTTCGCCTGTGGCGCCATAACGGGCCGCTACGCGTGCTCAAGTGAGCTTTTGGCATCAAGGCTACCACTCTAACCTAGCCTAACCTAACTCGTTATCGTTCTCAAAAATTTAACATTTAATGCACCAGTTTACGTCCAATATAATGCGAAAAAAATGTCGGTTTGATGCCTTACAAAGTTCAATTAGTTCAAGAGTTGAAGCCGCTTGACCAACCGATTCGTTTTCGCTTCGCTAGATGGGCCAACAAGAAACTGTACGATGATGTCAATTTTGCCAAAAAAAATTATCTTCTCGGATGAAGGTCATTTTCATCATTTAAATAGCCCACCCTTTATTTAATAAATATTTCACTAAACCGTTGGAGAGAAGTCCATTCTGAGGTTTTTCAATTACATACAGAATAGGGCATAAGTACTTATTAATAACGATATCCATCTCTGTTAATTCACTGGTACTGTAACAGTGCAGTCGCCGTAGTCTAGTAGGTAGTGTGTTGGCTTATTACACGTAAAGCCAGGGTTAGAGCCCCAGGCCAGACATCAAGACAAAAATACAAAAAGTATTTCTTCGGCGACTTCCTCTCAGCAGAATACTGGCAAAAACTCTGAGAGTAAATAAAATTACCATGAAAAAGTTTCTGATGAATCTGTCGTTCGGAGTCGACTTTAAACTATAGGTCCCACCACTCATGTATAAAATTTAACGCACACAACATAAGTGGTGTGGGAAACTAGGACGTTGTACAATGGGTCAATTCGACCTCCGGGTACTGTACATGTCTTAATTGATAAGTACACGTCCTCTAACCTAACCTAACCTAACAGTGTATTTCATTAGAGGAGGAGATCACGACCAGACTTTGGTTTTTCTTGTCTTCTTCCACTTTATGTGGAACACCTTTGAACATAAAACTTTTCTGGCTCTCATGAGACAGGGACACCATCTAATCCGCTGCTTATAAAAATTCAATTTATCATTTACTAGCCGATTGCAACTCTAGTTTCCATTATTCATTATCTTAAAAGGACATTCAATTCATATTTTTTTTTTAAATAAAACAAATAAATTACAAATTAAAAGCATAGAAAAATTTTAATTTGTTTCTTGACATTCCCAGCTCTGTATATAAGGAAAACAACTGAAAACTAAAACGCAACGTAATAATTAATTGCCCATCACTCATACCACCCGTATTGTATTTTAATTTCTATTACGAAATGCAAATACATATCATGTACGGAATTGCACTCTTAACTCACGTAAGAGCTTAGAACAAAAAAAACAAAAATGAAATTCTGGTAAATATTTATCCACTTTTTAATAAATTTATAACAATTTTATTTGCTTAGTATTAATTTTTTAAAAATTTTTTCTTGTTTTTTTTTCATATTTTTTCCATATTTTTTCTTAAAAAGGCGATTACAATTGTCAAAACAAAAACAATGTTTTATTTTAATTTGTTTTTCTCTGTTTTCTCTTATTTTTTTTTTTGCAATTTTATATTAAATACAATAAATTATTTTCTTTTTTTATTTTTCTTTTTATTAAATAAAAATGCAAACAAATAAGCGAACGAACTGGTAAACATTTTTAAGGCTGTAGCTATCAAACGCATTTTGCTACGTACATTTTATTTACATATTCAATGTCTATAAAATTTCAATAAAATTTTTTCTTTTCAACTGTTCGTTAATTTTCAAAAGTTTTTAATACAAAAAGAAAAAAATAAAATATCTTTTAGAAAATTTTACATAAAAGCTATTTTTCCGCCATTTAAAAGTGTGAAATAAAAAATTTTCCATTTCGAAAACAAAAAAAAAAACTCAACACCGAGTTCACACATGTTTGTGAAAATTTTCTAATTTAACTGGGAGTGTGATTTTTAACAGTGAAAAGAATCAAATTGCTTAATCAAAGCACAAAACAAACACAAAAACTTAAAATATGGGAATGAGATCATTTCCTGTGATCATTTATTGTTTCGGGTGATATACGCAAATCCTTAGCAATAATTGCGCTGCAAAAAAAATCCATCAAAATCGATTATTGAAGGTTGTGGCCGTATCATGTGAAGCAAAAATTTGAATAAAAAAAGACGAAATAGTTTTTTTTCTTTTGCGTAGTATTGCTTTTAAAATATGCGTAATATCTTGGTGAGCCCTAGACATTGATTAATGTGAAGGGCGTTTTATGTTCGTTAAGTAGACATAAAAGGTTTTAAATCAAAACATCAAACTAGTGTCGATCAGTATTTAATTTATGACCGCTCTCTCTGTCTTCAAAGACAAGCTTGTATCTTATAAATGACGCAGTGAAACAATGCTTTAGGCTTAGGAATTATCTGAGTATTATTCACTTGGACAAAATATTTTTTAAAATTTCAGAGATAAAAAAATCGTACATCCTCGATATCCAATTCATCCAAAAGGCATTAAGACCTCCTATTCCAGGTAAGGTTATGTTAGGTTAGATTTATTTGCCGCAAGGCAAGTTTACTCGGTGATCCATATGGCCCATTGTGTTACCCAGTCTAATGTAAGCCATCTCCTCACGATCTGTTAATGGATCTGAGCATCGAGGGAAACCGACCAGTTTCCTTAGTGACATGTTCGCCACCATGCCCAGATCTGTCACCCAACAGCCGATACCGTCTGTTTTGAAGTGCAGGGCACACACAGAAAAGTTGTTGTAGCGATTTTTTTCTTCTACATCCTGGCAGTTTTTGCTGTAAATCTAGTGGAACAGACTGAGCTTGTCAACGAAACTAGCAATAGCGCCGCGTCTACGATACGTTACGTACACTAACAGCTTGTAGCAACTGGAGCAGAAATTATTGTTATAAAAACACATGCAATTTGGACAATTTTGTGTCTGGGAACTTTATTAAAAATTATAAAACAAAGCAATTCTGATATGCCTGCTTAGAGGACTCATAACCGATGCGGACCTATATGCGTATCTATACGTGTCCAGCAGAGTCTAGCAATTTTGCATGTGCCCTCTTGGATCCAACGAGAATGAGCTTCCTCGTAAAACGAGTGAACAATATCCAAACTGAAGTAATCCGAAATACTTATGCCCTGTCGGAGATTTTGAGTTCCTATCCGCAGCCATCTCATCAACAACGTAAATTCCAACGATAGTCCTATGTGCCGGAACCTATATTAGAAATCCTCGACATTCATAGACAAGGACGGACGTTCTACCCTCAACCAAGGTAGCAATTGATTGGAACCCTCAAAGTAGCAGCATTTAAAACAAACCTGTGTACATCTGAAGAAAATGATTGGAATTTGTGGTTGACAATGCCGTAATGATTTGACGGATGCAATAAAGATTTTAGTGCCACACTTTTTTACTTGAACCCTTTGATGGGTAACCCTTTTTGTGAATTTGATTAACTGATTGATTAAATATTAAAATTGACACACAACGTTACAAATTGAGAGTCTGTGAACTTTATATTTTGCATTTGCCCTCAACCAGGTTGTCAACGTTGTCATCATGGTTCATAATTTTTGGTATTGGTTTGTGCAACACTCTACTGTGCCTACTTCTGCTCCCCTCTTCCAATTTAAAAGAGTATTCTTATAAGTAACCCCTCTAACGTGTCTTCCTATCCCATTGGTAACTTAAAAATTATATTATAGTGGTTCTCTAATGGCTATCGTTCGCCCTTAGCGGTTCTTTGCCTTCGTTTTTAGAAACGAAGAATAAAATAACGTCTCCAGAAAAAATCACTTGCGTTGGCTTTTATTTCTCGTGAGATTTATTATGCCTCAAATTGTGTTTACCTACAAAGCCCAAGGAATTATTTTAGAAGTAAAACTTCTCTGCAAAATCTAAAAATTACGTTCATTTATGAAATTAAAATGTCAGTCTATCACTGTACAAAAATTGTTTATCACTCCTCTAATTGACTAAGCCATGCGTTGGCTTTATTACTTCATGTGTATACGAGTACATATCATTAAATCCATAAAAACCATTTAAATTAGGCAGATTAAAGAATATAAAAGCGAACGATGCTACTAAAGGCACGGAGAGAGCGCAAATACTATGAAATAAAAATTCAAAATAAAACGACACAATAATTTTATTAAACCATAAAGAATAAAATAAATATTTTTAATAACCTTATAAACTAAAACTCATATAGAATGATAAATATTGTTGCTGGAATTTCCGGTTTATTTTTTTGTTTAATTTTCAACGATTTTAGTCTTTCCAGATATTGACAATGACTGCCATGCAGGTAGAATGCTCTCCAACTTCAAAATGGGCAACTAATTTATATTGACCCTCCACATCAATGCCATTTACATTTTTGATTTCAACACGATTTTCAACATTATCGAATGGATAGACAGTCTAAAATTTGAATGTTTTCTTTTTGAGATCGATCAGTATTTCTATACAAAGTTTTCTATTCAATTGACAAGTACTTACACCTTTTTTGGGTGGACAAACGCGATCTTCTTCCTTTATTTGTGAAGTCAGTGAATACCAAAGTTCGAGTGGTGAAAAAGCAGCTTTACAGAAATCTTTACGTTTCATTGAATATATAGTTCGTTCCCACTTACCACGTTTCCATTCATATACTTCTAAACTGAACTGGAATTACAGAAACAATAAATGAAACAGGGGTTTTAAGGGATATGATAATGCTTTAAAGCTGGATTCACCCATTGTTTCGGAACAAAATTTTTTTTGGGTGAATCCAGCTTAAAGCAGTTCGATTTTATTGCTATGAGACATACCTACATACTTGGTCGTTACAACCCTTCAGTCAGGATTACGACCTAGTTTCTCACACCACTTATGTTGTGTGTGTTAATTTTATACATGAGTGGTGCGACCTACAGTTTAAAGTCGACTCCAAACGATAGATTTTTGAGAAACTTTTCATGGCAATTTTATTTACTGTCAGAGTTTTTGCCAGAAATCTGCTGAGAGGAAGTAGCCGAAGAAATACTTTTTGTATTATGTTTTGATGTCTGGCCTGGGGCTCGAACCATGGCTTTACGTTTAATAAGCCAACACACTACCTACTAAACTACGGCGACTTCTATGCTATGAGAGCTATGGTCAAATGTGAAACCACATTGTCGCAGGCGATTAGCACAAATATCTATCCGCTTACAATGGACAACAATTTACTACAACCATCAATATGAATATTTTAGTCATGATATTATAGCAACCAGGGATGAACAAAATTAGTTTTACACTAAAATGAATACAGTCACAGAAAAAAGTCTACATACACCAATGTATATATGGTTTATTCTAATAATTTCTAGGTTTTTTATATTCGATTTTGTCTTCAAACATTCTTAATTTTCAATTTTAAAAAATCACTAAGAAAAAAGTCTATATACAGCAGTGTATGTAGACTTTTTTTCTTGACTGTATATGTATTGCTATTAAGGCATTCTGTAATAAATCGATTCACTTTTTACTCGTTTAAAAATCATTTTTGCTTTCTATATTGTTTCTTCTAACAAATGGTCCTTGGCTTAAACCTAACGCTTTAGATGAACATTGCTTCAGACGTGCAAAACTGTTACTTTGCCAGCACTACGACATGATCGTTGTTGTCACTTAATCGTTCCTAAGTGTGCGTATGTTTACCGTGTAGGTGACAATTTATACAACAAATTTCTAAGGTTTCTTGTAGTCCTGTTAGTCTAGTAGGTTGTTGTCAAACCCCAGGTCAGACATCTCCAAACAACAAACAAAATATGAAGAAAATATTGCTTTGGCAACTTTCTCTCATCAGATTTCTATTCGATTCATTTAACGAGTTAGGTTTCGAAGTACAATGGGTCAATTCGACCTCCGGGTACTGTACTTGTCTTAATTGACACGTACACGTCCTCTAAGCTAGGCTTCGAACGTCACATGACCGTATCGTGTTTTAATTTAAGATTACTGGGTCCTATAACTGAGATATTAGCGATAAGACCAATGCAACATATACCCTAGACGATTGACATGTATCAACTCGATTATGTAAAGTACTTGATTTTAATTGGAATCATTTCCTTAAAGCCATCACTTTGTCAATGCCCATCTTTTGCGAGGTGCAGATATAAGTAGGTTATTTGGCTCTCCATTCCTTGTCAGCTTAACGTAGTTATTATCCATTGATGTCAAGGATATAGCTTCGTTTATTTAATCTTCAGACTGGTTTTCCAGCGTAGGGTAGTCGTGTCTTTAATGAGCAGCCCTTGTGCTGACCAGGTCTTACCTAGTTTGATGGAATTCAGTCAGTACAGAGACTGTGCCACTTACCTGTGGCGTTAAAACGGTCCGCTTTGGGTGGTCAAGTGAGCTTTCGTAATCAAAGCTTCCACTTCGACCTAACCTAACCTAACCTAACCTCATTTTAGTCAGATGTGTCATCTAAACTGTCGACTTTTTAAAATAATCAGTTACTGAGGTCGCCGTAGTCTAGTAGGTAAGGTGTTGGCTTATTAGACGTTAGGCCACGGTTCAAACCCCAGATCAGACATCTTCAACAAAAACGAAATATAAAAAAATATTTCTTCGGCGACTTCCTCTTAGCAGATTTCTAGCACAAACTCTGAGAGTAAATAAAATTTCCATAAAATATTTCTCAAAAATCTGTCGTTCAGAGTCGACTTTAAACTGTAGGTCCCCGCAACTCATGTATTAAATTAGCACACACAACATAAATGCTGTAAGAAGCTAGGTCGTAAACCTGACGAAAAGGTTGTATTGACCAATTATGTACATTATGTATGCACTTGAACTGAGAATTACATTAGAAGTTGAGATATTTTAGTAATCGTATCCATTACTGTCCTTACAGACTGAGGAAGCCATTTCACTAAACTAATACTATTCAGTATGACCATTTAAGCAAAATCAGATTAATTTGATCGGGTTAGAAAGTTTTCTTAAAAATTCGTTGCTATCTTACTATTTTAAAGGATAACAGCAATGAGATAAGTTATTAAGACTCGACTGATTAAGTGACTGAAATAAATTCAGTTTTTTTTATGATAAACAAATAGAAATCCTTACCTGTATTAATTGATCCGGTGCTACATCAAATTTAACCGTAATATTTCCATTTGTAATCAATGTTTCCATATCCTCAGCATATTCATGTTTTAGGTTGAATTCGAACAAATCGTTTATAGCTTCTGTTCCTTCATCGTCCACAGCATCACAAATTTGAAAGAAACTTGTCTCGCTGGCCACAATCACAAAATCATTGCTCTTTATGAGGGGAATATGCAAAGTCTATAAAACTCTTTGTATTCCACATACAATAATTTCAACTTAAATTTTCGACTTACCGTTACAAAATCGATGACGACAATGAATAAAATCAACAACAAATTTAAATATGGAAACATTTGAAATTGTCCCATATTCGTCGTCAACTACAAATTCTAATGGGTATGGATGGACAAAATTTCGCTCAAAGTAAAAAAGTTAATTTACTGTGTTAAATAATTTCCAATTACTACGTTTTATATTTATAGCCGTTTAATATTAAATTTTGTTTTCAATTACAGCTGTAATTAAATTATAATTATTTCTAGATTAAAAATCAATATCAATTTTTTCCAAATTGAATGAATAATAAAGTGAAATTAAAAAAATTATAAAAAAAAAGAATATGAAAAATAAAACACAGTTTAAAAAAAACAAAGCGAATTGCAAAACGATAACATTTTCATTCATGTGAAATTAAATTAATTGCAATTAAAATAATTATTTAAACATGCCAATTTCACACCTATTTCCGCGTTTAAGCGTCTCTTTAAAAAGCATATAATTTATATTTTTTAAATAGGCACTTGTGGAAATAACTTCAGTAGAACCTTTTAATAAATAGGCCAACAAACAAAGAAATAAATAAATTTTTGTTGTCTTAAAGTTAATTTGAAACTTTTTGAATGGACACAACATTTCGAAATAAAGAGTAGCCCATGCAGCAACTACAGAAATAGGTACGTATACTATCTATTCCAGAAATTTAGACATAACATACATAACATACATACATAATTGGCCATTACAACCCTTCAGTCAGGATTACGGCCTAGCTTCTCACACCACTTATGTGGTGTGTGTTAATTTTATACATGAGTGGCGGGACCTTCAGTTTAAAATCGACTTCGAATGACAGATTTTTGAGAAACTTTTCATGGCAATTTTATTTACTCTCTGAGTTTTTGCCAGAAATCTACTGAGAGGAAGTCGCCGAAGAAATATTTTTTTATATTTCGTTTTGATGTCTGTCCTGGGGTTTGAACCGTGGCCCTACGTCTACCCACTAGACTACGGCGACTATTAAACTTCCTGCAATCTTTAATGTCCTCACAAACTTCACGATGCTGCTCGGTGTCAATAAGGACAATTCCCTGCACAGCACTGGAATGCCTTAATGCCTTTCTGATGATTCATTCTCATCAACACAGAATCCGTATGGTGGATTAGAGAAATCATTCTAAACAAGTGTACAGTCAAGCCTACAGCCTATCGAAAGACCGGTTACCAACCTGAAGTTATGCATGGAGAGTCTAACGCATGACTCAAATCCCCTCTTATTGTAATTTCCCAGCAAAAGTTTAGATTATCTCAGAACCAATTGATTTAAGACGAGTCTTTGCTGCTACAAATCTCCATAAACAACGATTTTGTTATACAGGATAATTGCAGCTAACACGTGTTAGAGCTTTTACCTGCTTAATTGTTTATTACAGCCCTTTGGACTAGATTACGACCTAGCTTCTCACATTACCCATGTTGTTAGTGTTAATTTTATCCATGAGTGACGGGTCCTACAGTCTAAAGTCAAATCCGAACAACTTCGATTTTTGAGAAGCTTTTCATGGCCATTTTGTTTACTCTCCGAGTTTTTGCCAGAAGACTGTTGTCTGAGCAAATCCGAATGACTCCGATTCTTAAGAAACTTTTAATGGAAATTTTATTTACTCTCAGAGTTTTTGCCAGACGACTGCTGTCTAAGCTGGGGTTTGAACCACGACCTCAAGTCTAAAGAAGCCAGCACTCTGCCTACTAGACTATGGCTACTTCACGATAATGGTTTCATTATTTTACTCAGATAATCCAGTTTTAATAGCAGAAGATGCATATCCACTTCTCATATTAAATGTTCCTTATGTTGCCATTTCGTAGCAATAAAGAAACTTTGCATACAGCTACTGACAATATAAATTATTTACAAAGATCTGTTAAAATTGCAAAATATGTATATACTGACATTGAAATCTGGATATTTCGTATAAATCATTTCATTTTTACTGTCATATTTCACAATAGTTAATAAAAAAAATTATTAACTTGAGTAAATAAACAAAGAAATTCACAAAATAAAATTGTCACTTACGGGTACTTAAATATTATCATAAAGATATATGATTCATATACAGATATACACATATAACTCTGATCCAACCAACAAATAAAACAGATCTCTGTTAAGAAGTTTAAAAAATATAGGCATTAAATCTTGTTAAACGTATAATTAAGAAAAAAGGTAATAATCAGATGTTCTTGACCCTTAAATTTCCGTAGACAGAGATTTCTTTTTTATTTCGTCGTGATCAAATTTACAAGTCATGTTAATACCTTAAATTTTTGCTGCCGCACAATAAAGCCCCATATTCATACAGCAACTAAGAAAAGATAAGAAATTATTAAAACAAAATAAAAAAAAATAATTAAATAAAGAATTTTATTATTTAAATAACACACGCGAACTTTGCTTTTAGAAAATGGAATTTGTCAGATGATCTGTCACGCTTATTTTACAATCTATTTTAGAAATTGCAAGCAGCACATGATAACTGTAGCATATCGTAAATAATTTTCTTTTTTTTAGAATAAAAACACACTATTCTTAAAAATTTATGGTTGGTTTTAAATATTTATACAAAAAAAGAACAGCTTCGAATTGCTGTTGAATATGTTTGTATGGTTTGAAATATATGTACCTTAAAGTATGCAACGATTTTTGTAGGTTAATAAAAATTAACGTTTTAAGTCATAGGCAGTGTTGCCGTTGTGCTTATTTATAACCAAAATTGGTTTTTTTTCTTTGTTCAATGTAAGTGTACATTTTTCTGGTTTTTTTTTGTAAAAAAATGTAATTGAACGTTTAAATACATATTAATTCACACATTCTTTTTTCATGTCCGATTTGATAAATGAAAATAAGCCGTTATCGTTTAAAAAGCATATGGTGTGCATGGAATTTGTGTGGTGGATGGATGGTTTAGAAAGTATATATTTCTGATCTTAATCTGTTTGTCTGGTGGTGTGTGTCATTGGATGAGAACGAGGTTTGTGTTGATTGTGGCGGTTCGTGTGCGTCGTTGTTCTGTTTTAGTTGGAATTTGGCGGACAGACGGACCCCAAAATGAATTACTTTTTAGGGTGGTGTGTTTCTAACTTGCTGATTTTTTTTGGAAGTGAGGTGACTTTATTCTGTGCTGTGAGTTTTTGGAAAGTGTGGTGAATTTTTCCGGTGTGGTGAATAAAATTGAAATCCAATAAAGTGTAGTTATTGAAATATACTGTATTACCATATATCAATGTATTATCAGTAGCGAATTAACCGGTGTGAGTCTAGCGCAATTTGGCTACTGACATGTCGGTACTACCATTTTGCACTGCATGGTTTGCATTTGGGTTGTGATATGTTATGTGTTAATTAATCTCGATTAGTAAAATGTTTAATAAAAGAAGTACACTCAACGAACGTAGTATTGCCACTATGTTAGTAAATTCTATTTATTACGCATCTAAAAAAATTAAAATAAAAAAATATCGTGTAACGCATAAAAAAATAAAATTTAAATTATTTGTAAATAAATTTTTGAATAATATTTCTTACTCTCAAACTTATTCAAAGACAGAGTTTTTGGATACAAGAATTAATAAGGATTCATCCCTTAAGTTTTTAACAATTTTTTTTAATTTAAATTTTGTCAGTTAAACGAAATGGTAACACCATTTTCTTCATAACGAGAACGTACATCATTGTTCGTTTACTTTTAGTACTATAAAATATAATGTGTAGATTTTTATCTACAAAATTTACAACGCTGTGTCAAATTAGGAATATTCTTGACATACCGCAACACGAGCTGCCGCAGTAAAAATTGCAGAAATTTTTGCTTAAATTTTGTTTAGAAATCATTAAATTTTAATAAAAATCAAAGCAAAATGACTAACGCCTGGAGAGCCGCCGGAATTACGTAAGTATTATGTAAAATTTTGGGCGAAACAAAATAGTTCATTGAAAAAGTTGCAAACATTACGTAATTGACGTCACATCCAGTGTCAGTGCAAAACAAAAATTATAATCAAAAATAATTTTTTTTCAAATGATTGCAGTTACATCCAATACTCCAATATCTGCGCTAAAGTTCTGCGTCAAGCCTTGAAAGCCGATTTGCGTGCTGATGCTGCTAAACGCGGTGAAAGTCATGTAAAATTCAATCCCTGGATCAACGGCAGACCTGCACGTAAGTATTGCATATAGCCACAGTACACAGGGTGGTTTAACCCTTTTTGTACTTAAACAAATGATCGAAACAAAATTTTATTTCTCTTTTAATTGGATTTTTCGTGATTTTAAATGTGTATATATTATATTTAATATGTATATATTAGGGTGATCGATACGAACTTCCAGAACTAAATGAAGACGGTGCTTTATTTGAAAGAGTTTTAGCTCTTAACTGGAGCCATCCGTCAACGAATTTTTGTCGTTTTTTACTTAGACTTTTTGATGTAGATCAAAGGCAACAGCAACGTTTTTAAATACTTCTACGTCAAGTATGCCTTCTCGGCTGTTAATATATTTTGCTTAATTGCCCAGCTATCTGATATTGCAAAGAAAAGACGCGTTTCCTTTAGCTTTCAAAAATATTCGGTTTTATGGATATTGCAACAGGTTAAAGATAACACCTAAATGCATATTAAAGATAATCCACAACGCCTTAAACAATAAGACCAAATATCCAATATATAGTTAATTGTTTTTAAATTTATCGATAAGCATGTTGAAGTGAATGCTTCAACAGTGTTTTTGTAAATTACAGCATCCACCAGAAATTGCCTTTTGGTTTTAGAGTATTCTAATTTATAGAAATCGGATTTAAAATGTAAATACTATAAACCGTATACGTTGAATATTTATCTTCGAATTATCGATCACTCTAATGAAAAAGATTATGATTTAGTTTATAAATTATTATTTATTTTATTTTTTGCATTCATTTACAGATGAAAAGTGAAAATTTAAAATAAAATTATTAAAGTTTATTTTAAAGAACTTTTCTCAAAGCAGAGTAAGCTAGTGTTATATGATAAAGCTTGTTATCTCCTCTGTGATTCCAATGTGTAAAATTTACTAATTTTTAAATATCGAATTATTTTATTTTATAATTTTTGTTTACCTATTAGAATGGTCCTTAAATTTATTTTTGTTTACCTTTGCTTCAAACAATATATCTCCAATTTGTAAACAATTTGTAAACAAAACTAATTAATGTTGATTATGACAAACCAACCTGTTTTAATTTTCGGTTTCGAAAAAAATTCCCCAAATTTCAAATTACAAAAATCCCCTATTTATGTTTAACCTTGAAAGAACTTATTAAATTCTAGTTTTTTATGACTAACATTTTATATAAACTCAATTTTTTGTGTATATTTTTAATGTTTTTTGTTTTCTCTTTTGCAGCTAAACAAACCATTGCCGAATAAATTCTTGTTTATATTTTTTAAAATTTATTTTGTGATTCCATCAATTCTTAATTTCACCAACTACCAGCAATTTAAGAAAAATGTTTAAGCGTTAAGCGTAAAGTATGAAATAAATTACACAAATTATTGAAAACAATGAAAACTGATTTTTATTTTAAAAAAAGTTTTAAGGGGGTTGAGTAAAATCTATTTTTTCAGAGAGTAATGTAAACAAACAGGACCATCAAATCTAAAAGATATATGTTATTAAATTATGAAACTCTAGACTTAAATAATTTGTAACTAATTAATGCTATCCACTCAAGGGTGTAGTATTACCAAATAGACAAAGGTTCAGAATAAATTTAGAAAAATTAACACTTTTTAAAAGAATTTGGCAAAAGAAAGAACACCGAATATTGTTATTCTTTATAATTACAGTTCTACCACTAACACTCTCCTCTCTTCTATATAAAATTTATTTTCACATTGTCATCTTAAGTTTTTTTTATATTTAATGAAACTTAATAATTTATATTCAAATAACAAACAAATTTATTAGTCGTGGCCAGCTCTTTTAAATAATTTGTATTTTATACAAACACCATTACATTAAAAATAATTCATTGAATTATTACATGTTGCACATGCTTTTCTGTATATTATAGGATACAATCCTCGTAAAACAAAATTTCCAAAACGAAATTCCTTCTTAAAATTTAATTTCACCGTATCACCTCTCAACTTTCGTTTTCGTTGTGTACGTTGTAAAAATTGTCCCAATTTTTTACTTCGTCATATAGCGCATTTTCATAACTTCCATTGGAAAGACATTGGCCGCTTGGTGAAATTTTAAAGTCCTTTGATAAATGTCCTTCTGCAATGCCGCTGTAGGTAAAAGAAATCCGATTAATTAACAAAACATAATTTGTAGAAAATTTACCATAAATTTACCGTGTAAATAGTTTTTGGCATACACTTAATGCTCTATCCGATGGTAAAATACGCTTGAAATTACCAACAAATGCTATGCCAATGGAGTTATGATTGTAACCGTTCGTATGATCTCCTTGCACACCCCAGCCACGACCTTCATAAACGATACCGTCACATCCAATTAAAAAATTATAAATTATATCATCAAAGCCCTGACTTTCTACATTAAGTGTCTGAAAGAGAAAAAAAATATTTTAATATAATTCGTTCAGGTCAGAGTATCACACAATAACACAGTTTAAATCCAGCTTAATCCAATTAAAAATTATTGACACTCTAGTCTTTAACTTTTTGAAATTTCAAAATATATTGGAGCCGACATTTTTACACTTTTTATGGCATTTTATAAAACATTATAAATTAAATTATGCAATTCCTAACTTTTAATCTTATATATCTGAAAGAGAAAATCTCTTGCAATTATATTTTTGAGCGACAAATATTCATGGCATAGATCTTTATACATATCATATCTATGTAATACTTTGCAATAGAGTAGAGCTAATTGCTTAATTAGATACAACTTGTAATATTCCTACAAAAAACTGACTATTTAAAATTGCTTTAAAAGCTGTTTAAAATAGCTTTTTTCTATGAAAAAATTTCTTTTTCTGAGAAAAAAAATGCATTAAGTTTTTAACGCACGTTGATTTTTGCAAATAACATCAATGATTAAAAAATCAGAAACAAATTTACGACAGGAGACGGTGTTTACAACGAGCATTTAGAGAAACCATTGCTAACGGGAATCAGTTTTATCTCGAGATGGTTCGTTTCCGTGATCCTAAATATTTTTTGCTGGCAATTTCTACAACAGAAATATACAGCAAATTTGTAATGAGAAAATGTTTCTACATTTCTGCATATGTCTATATGAATAATTGTTGGGATTTTATAAATCATTTACATTTTTTGATTTATTGCCACAATAAAATTGCGTTTTAAAAAGCAATGTAGTGAAAAATTTATATTTGTATATAACTTACCTGTAGGTCTCTTATAATGCCCACATTTTTTGCCGATTCCATTGAACTTGCGGTGGCGGTTTGGCCTGAAACGTTTATAAATATTATTGCTATAATGCAAAATGGAGGAAATTATACTTACATATAACTACATATTCTAAAGGCTCCGGCAAAGTACAGCACTCACTTAGCGGATCCATAGCCAGCCATCGTATACGTGGATATATAAGGCAAGCTGGTCGAAAATTCGTTGCTAATATAAAATAATATTAATAATTATTGTTATTTATAAATGTCTTCTAAACACGGCTTACGTTTCGTTTGTTGTGTTGAACTTGCCTGAACGTTAACATTATGCAGATTATTTTCTTCGTTATTTATCACATTTATATTAAGATTTCCAGTAACTTTGTATATGGTACCCAGATGTACATTAGTCGAATTCGTTATACTGACATTGTTAAACGTGAGGGCTGGTATTTTCGTTAAATCATTATTTAAAGCGCATTTTAGTGAATCGTTACGATTCCTTTCACCCAAAGCAAATTCCTCTCCAGACTCTGTGTCCGAAGAAGACTCTATGATACTAGAACATGAGTCTATTACACTGGAACATATGGATTCCGCATGTTCGTACTCATCTCCGTCTATACTATTTAGCCAATTTTTAATTTCATCACTTTTACTGTCACGCATTTCGGACATACTCTTAATTTTTTACAGCTTAATTAACAACGATATGATACACTGAAAACATAAGCGGATCAAAGATCTACCCGACAATGTTCCGATAAATATTCAATAACTATTCTCGTGATTATTGCTTTCTCTTTTTTTGGTAGTGGCTTATCTTATCTTTTTATTTATTTATTTAATTCGAGGAAAACTTTTATTTATTATTATTAAATATCTTTCTCCGTGTTCAACATTATCAAACTCTTTGTTTTCATAAATTTTTTATGCGATTAAAAACACCATTTTCATTTATTCCCGTATAAAAATAATCATTATTTCTCAACACTACACAAAGTTTATGATCTTCAGGGGTCTATAAATAATTTTACTTATTAAATATTTAACAACTTTTTGGCTGTTTCGATGATATTCTTAAACTTTTAGCGTCGTTTATTTATAACATATTATTCAAATAGGTAATAGGAAATAAGTTGAAATAAATAATTACGAATATTGTAACAAAACAAAATATGAAAAGAATTTAGAGTTGCCAAATTCCAAAATTATAAAAATAATCGGAGTATCATTATTTATCAAAAGAATTTAATCATTTCTATACCGTCATAGGTAGTGAAAACGATTGAGTGAATGTATGGAAAAGTTTACGCCGTTATATTTAAAGTAGATCAAATTAATTTTTTTACTAAGGAACTGCTAATGTGTTTATCACTTACTGCATTTTTAGTTACTATGGCCATTAGGTTACAATTGTGTTTTTTTTTTCGGCCACAAACGCATATGATACATAAGAAAGACAAGAACTTCGTCCTTAAAGTACTGCAGTCCTTAAAGTAGCTCTGAAGAGGAGTGACTGCCAACATCAAAATAATAAATTTTAATAACAGCAAACCTTGCCACATTATGTGAAATGTTTTGGAAATGTATGGAACACAGTTATTGGAATGACGAACACCCTCCTTTCTATGAGTAATTTTAATAGATCATCAATAGAACAAATCTAACGTAAAACATATTGTCTGTGGTTAAGAAAATTTATTGACTCAAGGATTTGGATGTTAGATGTTAGTTAACCCCACTTTTTATAGTCTCGAAAAATATCACATAACATGGCATTATTGGACGACAAGCTTCAGACCCCAACGAGTACCTATTTCACGACATTTTTAATTTATTTTTCCATTTTCTCTTCCGGTAAGATGTTGCTTATGTTGTACGATTTTAGTTATTAAAGTATTAGGCAGAAAAAGATAGTTAGAGTGGGTGAATGTATTGATTATCTTTCATTTCGAAATATCTGTTTTTAATAGTTATGGAAATCGACTAAGATATTACTAATGTATGGTGCTTATATTTGAATTCATACTGCTAATTCTATTAGCTTCATTGATCCAGTCCATCTACATACTTTTGGCGGTTGGCATGATTACTCTGGTACTTATACCAGAGTGTAAAGTGTTCGAAGACGAAAAATGGAGATGTCGTCGAATAATTGCTTCTCCAGAAGTTGAAATAATAATCTAATCCGACATCAAAATTCGTACAAACGATTTTTTGTATTAATTTTGTGTCGATTATGTTTGAAGAGCAGTTTTCAAAATATTTCCATAAATCTGTCTTTTTTAAGTGTCAACATATTCAGCTTAAAGTTTTAATGATTTTATTTTTACAATACAATTTTAAGAACATGTAAAGTTAATTTAATATTTATTAATTACATTTTAATTTAAAATAGCTAAACACAACGTAATCATAATAAATAAAAAATATTTATTTATTACAAATATATTATTATAAATTTTAAAGTATAAATAATAAAAATATTTAAATTAATAATTTCTGCTGCAGACTTTAGATTAAATGCTGTATTTTCACTGGGTGTGTAAACCTTTTTTAAGTATATTCATAAATACTTTTATACTATTGATGTCTTAGGTGTCTGTATTGTGAAAATGATCCCATTTGCTAATTTCTTGAAATAATGATCTACCAGGACTAACCGTTTCTATACATTGCCGGTGGCCTAATAGTTTGAAGTCATTTGTCAAATGGCCCTCATTTACTCCTCTGTAGAAAAGAATTTTGGAATTAAAAATATTGTAATTATAACATTGATCTTGCAATATTCATTTACCTCATAAGCAAATTTTTACACGCCTCTAAAGCTTTTTGTGTAGGCAAAGCACCCGTAAAACTGCCAACAAACGTAACACCAATCGATCGTCTATTATAACCGTATGTATGAGCACCAACTACACCCCAACCGCGTCCTTCATAAACATTGCCATCACAGCCAATAAGAAAATTGTAACCAATATCTTCCCACCCTTTTGTGTCAACATGGTAAGTCTAAAAGTTAAAAAATTACGTTGATTTTAGAAATAAAAAAGGTCATTCAGGACAGTTTTTTTCTTTTTAGAAAAATGTAAATCTTTGGAATTTTAGAGTTTATAAGATCATTACGTCGTGACTTGGAAATCATTTATTCTTATTTATAAATACATACTTGTATATTTCTAATTAATTCCATATTTCTGGACATACTAGTTGAACTTTCACCGCCCGTATGACCTATAAACATAAACACTTTTAAATTTCTGACGTTAATGACTGGATTTCAGTATGCATCTTACATATGACAACAATACCCACAGGCCCTTCTATATATTCGTAATCTTCAAAAGGCTCCAAAGCCAGCCATGTGTTACGTGGTACAATGGGGCATATAGATTTATTTTCAGCTACAAGATATTATATTAATAAAAACAAAAGACCAATTAAAAATTCAATAAATGTAACTTACAATTACTTGACTGATCTGAAGCAAATGCTTCAAAGTTGTCTTTCTCTTTAAAATGTTCTCTGTTAGCCTTACTGCGTTTGGGTTCATTTATAAGATTAATATTCAATACGCCTTTCACTTTGACAACATTACCAAAAACCACATTCGATGAATTTGTAACTGTAACGTTGTTATATGTATTAGTAGGAGCAATTTGTTCCAATTGTTTTTTCAAATTATTTGTATTGAAGACATCATTGACTAGAGGCAGTTCTGTTATGTTTACATACGTTTGTGATTCATTACGATCTGCAAATGGAACAAAATGTAGTTCCCCCAAAAATAATATGAAATTTGTGTTATAAACTACCTATTAAATATTGCTCATCTGTTATTTCTGATGAATATGAAGTATCATCACCTGCACTAGACAATACAACAGAGGACGATGCTATCGATTCCAAATCATCATTTGTTTCGTTTGTTGGTAATCTTTGTGAAGAACTTACACTGGACATTGCAAAGTATTTATTAAACTTGTATTGTTCGAATTCGTAATTATCCGCACAATTTAACAACTAACTAATTAACTAAATAATACCCGCGGCACTGACAGATATTATTGACTAATACGCTACTTAAAATTGCAATAATAATAATAAATATAATACAAGCGTAAACAGAAAAGAGACAGATAGCGCTGCATGTTCTGTTAAAAATATAAACATTATTTTTTTCATCTGTTCGCACACTACTTTATCTTTATTTTATCGTCACAAAAAATATATAAATATATATTAAAAAAAAAACTATAAATATGAAAAACTAAGTACAGTAAAAACTCCTTAGTGTGGACAAATGTCATTTTTGCTTTTGTACAAAATACAGCATCGTTCGAAACATAGCTAAGAACAAAATATATACAATTCAGCTGGAAAAACGAAAGGAAAAAATATACAATGCAGAATACAAGAAAACGTATATATTTTTAAATCCTTTTCATTTTTTGTCGCTCTTGTTCAAGAATGTGGCTTAAAGTTATCGGTTGAGTTATAACTTACATGAGTTATAGAAGATTAGATTTTATTTTAGCTTCGATGGAATGGCAAAAGTCAATAGAAATATCCCCTGTTTGCATAAGACGAACGACTTTACACGATCGAAAATTTATTTGAAACTACCACTAATTGGCGATCGTTTGCAGAGTATATGAAATATGAAAGATTTTGAAACACGCTAGTTTAAGAGATGCTTAACTAAGTATAAATTAAGTAACTATAAACTCTGCACTCTTGAAACTCAAAAAATAATCATGTAATTTCATCTCCTAAGTTATACATCTACCAATTTAATTTATTCAAAACTTTAATTTTTTTCCATTACACCTCTTGGAAGCATACTTTCTTCATTTCCGTTTTTCCGTTTAGTTAATCTGTTCGTTCTTTCAGCTATGCAGGTGGTCTGCTGAAGCAGGTCCTAGGATAATGGTACTGCCATCTATCGTTGCCCAAAAACAATTAACTTTAATGCCACTTTATAAATGTTTTTTCACAAAACGATTTACAAAATTTAGGTGTATAAAAACAATCACATTTATTTAAAAACCGTTATAAAAATTGCATTTCCATTTAAACATAAATTGACGCTTAAAGCTAATGTATATTTATAAAAAAAATTGAATAGTAAAAATAAATTCTTCTTAATTTTCTTAAATTTGGTCACATATAAATTGTATATCTATTCGTTATCTGATAGCAAGTCCTCGTCGATAGATTTATCATAAAAATGATTCCATTTCATAATTTCTTCAAACAATTTTCTACCAGGACTCTCCGTTGGTGTGCACTGTCTATGCCCCAATAATTTGTAATCCTTTGTTAAATGACCTTCGTCAACGCCTCTGCAAACATAAAGTATTCAGTTAGATATGTTACAATACTTCGCTAAATTCGTTAAACAAACCTTTTAAGCAAATTTTTGCAAGCGCTTAAAGCTTCTTCCGTTGGCATTTTATTTATAAAACAACCTATAAATGAAATACCAATCGATCGGTTGTTAAAGCCAAATGCGTGAGCGCCTTCAACGCCCCAGCCGCGACCTTCGTAAATATTACCATCTGAACCAATGAGAAAATTATAAGCAATGTCATTCCAGCCTTGTGTATCAACATGGAAAGACTTTTTAATTTAAAATTTTTAATAAGATAACAATAAACAAAAGAATATTTCACTTTAGTAAGATTAGTAAGACCTAAGAAATATACAAGCTTACCTGTATATCTCTTATAAGTTGAATATTTTGTGTTTGACTATTAGAGCTGGATGTGGCTGTATGTGCTATGAAAAAAATATAATAAAATATATGAAAACATTACAATGTTTTATAAATAAAATATATTTAAAAGACATAAAGTAAATATTACAACATTTTAAACAATTTTTATGAATATCTTCATAACGATATACGTAGTGCTTGTTATTATTAATATTTTATTATAAATAAAACATACTTAAACATACGTATATAAAAAATAATACAAAAAATGTATTCAAAAAGGATCACAAGCGTTTACATTTACAAAATACCAAAAAAAAGGTAGAGATGTAACAAATTTGTTATTGATTGGCTTGTATGCTATTAAATGCAGTACTATAATAAAATATAAATTGTGATAGGCCTTTATTATTACCAATCGCCATTTTTTGCGTTAGGTTGTAAGAGGCCTATATGTAATGTAATTCATCCATATGTTTTCATCCAGTCCTGTTCAAGTGATTCAAAACGAATTTTTTTTATGATTTTAAGCTCCTAAGTAATCTAAACGGGAGACCTATCCACTTTATTATTAACATTATTATCAATTAAATAGACGAAATAAAAATTGTGATTGGTTTCAATATCCCTGTTATACCAAGTCAACCAATTTCAAAAGCTTTGAAATATATTCAAATATATTTAAACAAGATGTCCGATAAATAAATATAAACGAGCTTAATATCGGCTCGTTGGTGCAATTAATTTTTAACAGTCTTCTCACAAACGTCTAACATTGCATGAGTTAACAATAAAAATCACTTACAAATTACTACCAATTTAACAGGTTCTTTTATTTTGCTGTACTCTTCCTTTGGTATTTTAATTGACCAGAAACTACGCGGTAAAATTGTGCAAGACGATATATAAATGTTCGGTACTGTAATTAAAAAAGGAATTAAATTAGTAATAAAAAAGTGATTAAACTTAAACATTTAACCTGTGTTAATTAAAACTTCATTGCTATCACTATTATGTTGAATTAGAGATATTCCGGTTCCATTATTGCTATTGTTGACAAGATTTAAATTAACATCGCCGTTATAATTGATTTTATGGCCTAAATGTACATTCGATGAATCCGTTATGGAAATATTGCTATAGTTAGCCGTATTTGACAACCCATTCAAAGTATTTTCGATATAATTGAAATTCGGGACTAAATTACCTTCGCTTTGAGCGGAAATGGCACCTAAAATATTAATATTTGATTAACTAAAAAGGTCGGATTTAATTTCATAACTATCAATAAAATACCTGGCTTAATAGTCTCAGCAACCGTTAAATTTGATGGCACATCGTTAGCTGTGGAACTTGTAGAGCTTGATAAATCTAACTCTACAATTTTCTGTATTATATCCTTCATTTTGTAAAAATAACTTATTTATCTTAATAAATATTACGTCTTATTTGTGAAGTGGTCATGAATTGTCCTTATCACAAACAATACTAGTTCTTATACACGATTCGCATCCGTTTCGGTTGCTTATTATTTATCACATATTATTAGCATATAAAGCAACTGAAGAATTTAAGTTTTTTGATACATAATTATTTATGCAATATAAATTACTACTATTCGCAAAATATGGGAAATTCAAAGATCAAATACTAGCAATTCTTAACAAGTTATTAAAACACAACTGACAAATAAAAGAGATCAACAACAACTGTCACAGTAATAAATAACAGGGATGTACAAGTGGTACAAATGTCCTAAATTGAAAAGTACCTTGAGTTTCGTGCGAGTTGTAGTCGAGTGTAGACGTATTGAAAAAAGAAATGATCAGTTCTATACGTGAAAAAATTTTATTGTAAACTGAAATGGAAAGGAATTAAAAAAGGTCTTTGCCGGATTAGCATAGACTTTTGATCTCTCGGTTCAATTTATTAAAAACAAATAATTATAATTAAAAGTATTTGGAAAACTTATTGGAAACGATTAAAAAATTATAAAAACAGTTTATGGAAAGATTTCTAAAATTCTGTGAACTAAAGGAACTGTAAAGCCTGGAAAATAAATTTGGTGCCGCTATATTGCTTTTCTAGCCATTGCATTAAATGCATTCCAGTTAAGTTTGCTAGAAAAAGAAGAATAACGGAACTTTTAGCGGTTTGTTAAAAAAAAAGGAAAGAATAATTGAAATATTTAAGAACAATAACATCTATTTAAAACAATAAATGCAAAGGAATTTTGCTAAAGGACAATCTATTCAACATACAAAATCTTAAAGGTGATTGACAAAAAAGGCCAAATCATTGCGTAAACCTATACAGAAATGCCGGAAAATTCATGATTATAAATGGAAAGTATGAATGACGTGAACTTACTGCCTGCGCCAGATGAAAATCCTCCCACACAGTCGGACAATAACCCGAAGCGGAAAAGGATCGGAGGGCTTTCGCCCACAAATATTGACGTCTCCCAACTGGGTGAGAATAGATTTGCCTTACTTTCAGGACTAGAGGTCGAGAATACAGAGGACAGCCCTAGGACGAAAAAACCAGTTAAAATTACCAACACAAAGCCCAAAAATACAAACAGCTCATATTGTCCACCCATCTTCTTGTTTAACGTCAACATTAAACGGTTAGTCGAGCAGTTGGAAGCTAAAACGCCAAAAATTACATTTAAAATAAAGAATGTAAACCAACGAAAGAGTAAACTTTATCTCTCTGACCCACTGGTGCACACAGAAATGATGGCCCTGCTAAAGGAAAAGAATATTCACTCATATTCTTATACACCAAAGGAGTTTAAACAAACATCATTTATCCTAAGAGGTCTTTACCATGGTACCGAGATAGATGAGGTAAAGAGAGCCCTGGAAAAAACAGTCACAGGTGTCGTCTCGAAGGTAACGCGTTTCACAACACCATATTCTACTAAAAATGCATATGATACAGGATTGTTCCTAGTAACGCTTAACCCTGGTAAAAGCCTTAGCGATATTTCTCATATAAAATATCTCCTAAGTCAGACAATTCTTTGGGAAAAGCCTAAAAGAAAAGAAAAGGAGGTGCAGTGCCACAGATGTCAGCGTTGGGGTCACATAGCCAAAAACTGCAATTCTGAGTATAAATGTGTCAAATGTGACAAAAATCATCTTCAAGGTGAGTGTCAGCGAATGGGATCAGAAACGGAAGCTCCTCATTGCGTAAACTGCGGACAAAGTGGACACCCAGCAAATTGGAGAGGTTGCCCTACATACAAAAAATATATTGGTGCGCGTAAGGAGCGTATGGAAAAAGCCAGAGAAGAAAAGTTGATTGCTAAATCCAACGTAAGCCGAACAATAAATCAGTCCCTACGATCCCCTGGGAAAACTTTCGCTAATTTATTCCATCAACATGAATCAATGCAAAAGCCTACAATAATTGACGATTTCCTAAAACTTGCAAACGTCTTTCTAACACCGGAGGAGCTACCACTGGAGCAACAAATTTCAAATTTCTTATCTGAATATAAAAATATGCCACAACATGAAGCAAAGTCAGAATTTCTTCGTCTTTTAAATAAGGTAAATACTAAATATGGTCCATAGAGTTATACATTTTATGACTTACGAGAGAAATGCAAACTGTGTACCTGTCTCCGTTTGTGATTATGAACGAGAATCTTGACAACGATCCTGACCCTTATAACGTACCATCATTCTACTTGAAGTCCACTCCTGGCACGCATAGGGGCTGAGCATTTGGATTTTACTACTACGAGTTCATTAATTATTTAATTAATTATCTTTATACAGGAGTTTTACTCCATTCGTTGTTTTATATTATATTATTTATCTCATACATGAATATTTATTCGATGTTACTTAGTTTACTTGAGTACATTCGTTCTACACTCGTATTTATAACATAATATGTATGCATATTGTGTATTAGTTATGTTTGTCAATGAATTTAACAGACAATCGTTATTTATTGTTTAGATGTTATTTAGTTTTAAGAATGTTATCTACAGACATTTGCTCTGTTTGCGATATTGAAAGGCCGGAAGCAAGCCTTGTCAAACTTTCGTTTTTATGTACAATTACATTTTGTATACATATACTATTTCATTTTAGCAATGTAGCTTTACTCAATCAATGTGTTATTAGAGCAAGACGTATATAACTCTAAGAATATTGTTATTCTCCTCGTATGTAAGAAAATCAATGTTATCAGAAAATGAAGAAGACTTAATAAAATATACTTACTTACTTACTTGAAAAGTACCTTTTATAATGATTTAAAAGTTTTCTTTACAATTCCAAAGCAACACTAATTATACGTAACCAGAGCAATAAAGTATATGTATTTATAATAAAAAGAAATAACAGTATTAAGAGTAAGGCAGAAACTCAAATATATTGAGATTTACATTCTAATTCTTTCTTACCAAGATTAAAAATAGCCAGCTTTACACGCTGAGTTAACGGAGACGTACCGAATGAAATAAATCACATAAAAACCATGTATCTCAACTTTGAGAAAGTCAAAACGTAGTTTGTTTATGTTTATTTTTTATGTGCGTTTGTTGTTACTTTTACTTAAGATTTGTCATTTTTAGCAAAATAGGCCAAATAGGCAAGGCGAATTAGGTTTGACAGCATATAGACTGGAAAAAAGCAACAAATACATGTTGTTTTTGGCATAATTCAAAGCGAAATGAGTTGACGTAATGCTGCTACTACCTGTATTAATATATCTTGAACCAAATCTTCGTGCCTTGGCCTTGGATTTTGGTATACCTAGAATGAACATTTCTTTTAAAATACAATTGTTTAGTGGCAACACTTTTTCATTGAAATGAGTATTGTGAATGGTTTTCTAAATATTTAGTTGCTACAGAAAATAAAACATGTCAGGACTTTCATTTTAGCTGAGTTTTTTATAAAAAGTGTAGTAATTGTCGAAAAAATATATTTTCGTTGTATTAGATTTGTTTAACGTTTTATTTTAATTAAAAATGAGTGAATTTTCTCAAGAATTTCAATCACAACGTTTGGAAGATAGTACAAGTAGCAGCAGTGAAGATGACACAGATATGCATGCATCTGAGCCATCATCATATCAATATGAAGAAAAACAGGCAGCTTCCCTTACAGCGGAAGATCAACAAACAAAACAAAAGGCAGGAGTAAGTTCTGCACAGTCTCCGAATGAGGAGGATAATGACATTGAATGGAGAGAAGAAAGTGAAGAAAACCAACATGGGACACAAGATGGTAATATGAAGGTTGTTGCTTCCCATTATAATGAGCTCAAAGAAGCTGGACGTAAAGAGCGTTTTAAATCTCGCATATTTTTTATGCGTAATTTTAATAATTGGATCAAATCACAATTGATATCAGAATATTTAAAACGTATAATCGAAGGGCAACGTATGGGTGATCCAATGCGTGTCCTTGACATGTGTTGTGGCAAGGGTGGAGATCTTCTAAAATGGGAAAAGGCCATGATAACCTACCTTATTTGTACAGACATTGCCGAGGTATCTGTAGAACAGTGTAAAAAACGCTATGAGGACATCTGCAGGAGGGCGGAGAAAACAAAATTTTCGCACAAATTTGATGCAGAATTTTTTGCTTGTGACTCAACCTTAGTGCGCCTAAGGGAACGATTTAAGGATCCTTCGCTGAAACTTAACTTGGTATCATGCCAATTTGCTTTTCACTACTCTTTTGAGTCGTTAACACAAGCTGAATGTATGGTACGTAATGCTGCGGAATGCTTACAACCTGGTGGATTCTTCATAGCAACAATGCCCGATGCCTATGAAATTATGAAACGTTTAAGAGCTTCTAAAGATGGTCGCAGCTTCGGCAATGATGTTTACAATATCGAATTTGTTTGTGATACAAATCCACCTCCTCTATTTGGGGCAAAATATCAATTCCATTTAGAAGGTGTTGTAGACTGTCCCGAGTTTTTAGTTCATTTCCCAACGCTAGTTAAACTATGTCGTAAATATGGTTTAAAATTGGAAAGAAAGACAACATTTGCTGACTACTATAAAGAAAATATAGAAAAGGGTATTCTTAATATTTTAAAAATTAATTTCGTTACTAAAGTAAGCAAATTTCAGGTCGAAATCTATTAAAACATATGAACTGTTTGGATACAATATATGCCAATCGTATCGGTAATGATGAACAATATGATCATATAAAACGTTATATTAAGGGTAATTCAGGACGACCTTACGGTACACTGTCAAAATCGGAATGGGAAGCAACGAGTAAGTATTCTTTAGAGAAATGTATTACACTCCTTAGATATCTATCAAAAATGCTTCAAGTTCTCATACTTCGGCACAAGCTACACGTTAAAAATAAATTTATGAATGGTAAATGAAGTGCAGTTGCATTGCCAAAGATGGTATTAAAAATGTCAGCTGAAATTAAATATTTCGCTTGTAGCAAATTTTTTCGGCACACTGAAGTTATATTCGTTAAATTAAATGCGAAGTTCTAATCCATTACAACACGTATGTGTTCTCTCAATCAAAATTTCCTCATAGTCGAGATTATTTAAATTTTGACCGGATAATGTTAAGAGCCTTTTTCTAATTTATTTATAAAATTATCATATGCTTATGTATATATATTATATATATATAGCGAAATATCTGAGGCCTTCAGCTAGATATACCATTACCAATTTGGTTAGTGTTTTTGTTAATTTTGATATTATAATAAAAACTAATTACAATTGTTTTTTTTTACCTGAATATAAAAATCGTTTTGGTAGTTGAATGCGAAGCTTGAATATATTTTTTATTTTATTTATTTATTTTTTTATTTGTTTCAATATATTTTTTAATAAAAACCATAAATATATGTAAAATAAATTTGTAATTGTTCTGCAATATAATTAATTTCAAATTATTCAAACTTTTTCAGCAATCTATCTTGTCTGCGCTTTTCGTAAATGCAAAAATACGTGGGACTCACATGGTAAACCTGTATTTGAATTTGATTGACCATCTTATGTTTTAGAGCCTTAAAATATCGACACATTATAAGCCAAACAATATTTAAAACAAAAGCAGCATAACTTTTTTTGTTAATAAAATACTTTTAAAACATAAAAAGTCTTCTCTTTATTCACTTAATTTTAGAAAAACTTAAAATTTTAAATTAACAATTTTGTTTACTTAGGTTTATAGAGCGAGGAAATTTTATTACAACAATATCAAATAGTATCATTCAATAATTTTAAACCAATTTTTTTCTTGTAGAACGGATTAATCGGACTTGGCATGGCATTAGGCTTTAGTAAACCTTTGCCGGGTTTCTTTTTAGCGTCATAGGGTATGTCAGGGGAGCTTTTAATTTGTTGTATGTATTCATTGGGATTTTGAGATGTATTGTGCTTTAGGGCTATTTTTACACGCTTCATACTGCCGGGCGTTTTTGGAGTGTTGGCAGCCGAAAGGGAAGATTTTTTGTTGATTGGAGTAGATTGACTATCAGCTAAACGTCTTTTTGCTACTGGGTTTAAAACTAATTCGGAGTTGGCTTTTTTCAATTGCAGTTTACGAGAGGGTAGAAAAAATTCTACTTCGCCATCCTCTAATGGTTCATCCCATTCATTAATGGTTTTCTTTTTCGTTTTTTTTTCTTCCGGATCAGATATCTTCAGAACTTTTGGTTCTTTTGATATTGACGTTGTCATCTCTTGTTCTTCAGGATCAGAAATTTTTAAAACTGGTAATTTTTTCGGTGTAGATTTTTGCTTATCTGAAGCGTTATCGAATGTTACGGAAGCTTTATTATTTTCTATTAATTCGTCACTTTTATTAAAATTCTTACTTAATTTGTTTGGTGTGTGACCATTTTGTTTTTCATTTGAAGATTTTTCTGTTTTTTTCAACTTTTTTTTTGGTTCTTCGGTTTCCTCAGTTATAGACGTTTGTAATTTTATTTTAGTTTTCTTGGTCTGAGTGGTGTTCGCTGCCACTTTGTTCTCGTTTATGGTTTGGCTATCCTTTTTAGCTTTTTTTGGTTTTAACTCTTCTTCATCTAATTCCTCTATCAACCAACCAGACATTAGAGACTTCTGTGATCTTTTCCTACGCTCTAAAAGATAATTTTTTGGCAAAGCTTTTTCCAACGTTTGTTCGTAGTTACTTTCGTCTATTTCGTCAAAATTCAGAGATTTTAAAAATTTTCTTCTTTTACGCTTGGTCATTTGCTTTAGTTTTCTATCCACACCATAAAGTTCATTTTCTAAATTCTCCAACTGTTTTATTTTGTCCTTTATTAGAGGCTTTTCACTTTTATCCTCAAATCGCGGCATTGTCCTGATACCCAATGGGAATTCACCATTTTGGTATGTTTTGAATAGCTCTAAAAGTTTTTTAAGTACTTTCCTGCGTTTGGTGGAACATTCTTCCTTATAAAGGAAATGTTCTAATTCTGTTATAATAGGCTGGCCGTCTAAGGATAATTCCGGCATGAAGACATCCACATTACCTGCACGTGGGTCCAGATGTTTATTTTTAGAATCTTCCTCTTCATCAACTTCCTTAAAGGTCTCTTCACTTTCAGGTTCTTCAACTTTTTCCAAATCGTTAATATGTTTCGTGGGAAAACCCATGTCCTTCCAGGCATTATATTTTTCGGTATATTCTCTACCCAAACCACTTTGGTATAGTATATGGTAAAATATTCTAGTTCGGCAATGCGATATCAAATTGAAATCTCTTTGTGTAGCCATAAACTTTACAAAAGGTTTTATGAACATGCTGACTTTTTCAGCGGATATATCTCCCTCAGAAACTTTAGCCAATTCTTCAAAGAATATATCAAAATAATGCATAGTTAATCCCTTAGCTGATACGTTTTCAAATAGCACTGTCTCTGTAGCGTGTTTATTGAAAATATCTATAGCTTCTACACTCCACTCTGACGCCTTCAACAAATTAAACATGTAACGTAGCATACGCCTGACCAACATAAGGAATTTATCTATGCGCCACTGGTCAATACCAAACCATTCTATACACATTGTTTTTAAAAATGCCCCAAAAAAGTCAACACTGTATTGCAAGTTGCCCTCAAAGCATTCTAGAAGTTTTCCTAATTGCTCGGCTAATTCCTCCTGCACCAAGGGCTTGTCAGAATACCACATATTGTAGTAAAGCCCCTTCCATATTCGCATAAAATCTTCCTGACTAAAGGGAAAAGACGATTTTGCTCTGAGTTGTAGCCATCTGCGTAACTTTTTCATTTGTTTATTTCTTTTTGTTAAATCATTGCACGCCAGCGCCTTTACAATTTTTACTTCTTGAGCTATAACTTGTATTTCTTGTGGCACCACCTCTTCATTTTCTTCCTCGTCCGCCTCATCGTTGTCATTATTTAAATCATTTATATCTTCTTCCTCTCTTTTTTGAATGGACGTATTTTGTTTTGGTTTTTTAAGAGGTGACATTACTACCATTATGTGTTATTCAATAAAAATTTAATTTTTTATGTTCACACTTCAAGTTAGAAAATAAAATTCCAAATTTACAAACTTTAGCGTTAACACGTGTTTAATTGATTTTTACTTTTTACCGTCTTCTTTGCAAGTGTTGACAAATCAATAAGGCTTGCCACACGCAATCCTAATTCATACATGGTTGCTTAAGCTGGTACTATTTTTAAGCGCAAACAAATATAAGCAGTTATTAAAGTAGGAACAGAATATGATTGTAATTTCACGAAAAAACGCTGTCGTTAATCATAAATTATATTTACTTTTTACGTTTATATATTAAATTTATTTAATATTTAAAATTTGCGCTGTGGAAGGTGTTTATGATACTAGATATGTGTTTCTGGCGTTTCTAGTTTCCTTCGAGGTTTTGTATTAAAATAGGAAACATGTATATATACCTACTATTCAGGGCGAATTCATTAGAAGGTGTGATCGAAGGACCAGCTGATAGCAGTAACAATGTCAAAAAATTTAATATTAATAAGTAATTAATATAATATAATAATATAACATAATATAATTATAATTAATATAATATAATATATAATTTAATATTTAATAAGTAATATTAATCTCACCTCATATGAATTCGCCTTGCTACTATTACTGCACAAAACTAAAAAATTATTTTTTAATTTAAAAAGAATTAAAAAATGCAACAGTGTGTAGTACATGCCAATAATTAAAACATCATTTTTTTTTTATTATATTATCACACTAAGAAATTAATCAATAGAAATGAAAAGTAAATGATAACTATTACCGTCTATTCATCACATTATAGCTTATTTAATTTCAACTGCTACAATTGCAACTTTTAGCACACTCAAACAGATAATTGCTTTAAGTAAGGTGCGCCCCACAATTTATAGACGACACCTGACGATAAGTTCTTTCAGCACATTCAATTGTATGTATTCGCGGAATAGGTTAAGTTAGATAAGCAAATATTCAGATATTTTCTATTCGTCGAAAAATGCATTTAACCGAAATATGAATGAATTGGTTTGGACACAAGTTTCTGAAATTTGCATGCAAAAGGACCACAGACTCCGTCGGTGAGTTTTTTCAGTATCTTAAGCTACAGAAAACATGTTATTATTAGCACTTTAATTATGGGACACTTTTTGGTATCGTTTTCTTCTGATTTTATGGTTGTACAAAAAATGTAATAAAAAAATTATTTTGAATATGAACTTAATTTCTGTCAGTTTTCAATCAACAGTTTTTGTTTTAATTATTTAACTTCATTTATTTGTACTATATAAAACGTAAAAATGATATTTCCACTACGTATTCTTTTCGAGCTGATTATTCTTGAAATTCAAGATGTTCATTATTTTCAACTGACTGTTTGTGTATTTTTGTTGTAAAATGGGCATCCAATTGACTTTTTCTTGCAAATGCTTTATTGCAAGCATCACATCTACCAACAGAAATATATTTATTAATATATTCTACAAAGTTTACTAAAAACTTACTTAAACTCCTTTACACCTGTATGCGTCAATATATGATTTTTTAGAATGTAGGGCGCTTTAAACGATTTGTCGCACATTGAGCACTCATACCGCCTTTCTGTTTTACATTTGATTCGCGTTCTACTGTCCGTAAATTGTCGGCCAACCTTATCCACTTCAACTGCCTCTTTATGCATTTTAGTTGTAAAGTGGACATCCAAATGGGTTTTTCTAGCAAATTCTCTATTGCATAAATCGCATCTGGCAACACAAGTTTCTATATTTATTAATATATTAGATGAAGATTAGTAGTAAAAACATACTTAAATTCTTTTTTTCCTGTATGGGTCAACATGTGGTTTTTTAGGATGTATGATGCTGTAAACGATTTACCACACAAATGGCACGCAAACGGCCTTTCATTTGTATGTGTTCTCTCATGTTTGATTCGCGTGCTACTATCCGTAAATCGTCGGCCACAAAATTTACAAGGATATGGCCTTTCGCCCGTATGTTTTCGCATATGACGGTGCAGGTCTGAATTTGTAAAGAATTTATCTGGACAGAGTCTAAACAATGTTTCAATATAATTTTAATATCGAAATGAATGCATAAATGTTTGCACTTACTCGCATGCACATCGTTTAACTCCAGAATGTCTTTTTAAATGTATTTTAAAAATGTTGCGACAGTTGAATTGATTGCCGCATTGATCGCATACAAACACTTTCGGACTTTCTTTGCCATCTTTAAGTTTCTTTATAGGTTCACAGAATTCTTCATCACTTTGTCTTATTTCCTCCACTTCCAAATCACTAAATGCTTCAATTTCATCAATATTATATTCAAATTTGGTCCCATTATTATCTTCTACGGCATTTTTAATGTCTTCTAATGCATTATCGTCACATGAATTAAGTTCGAAATCATTAGTATCCTCAAATGATAAAATTTCATTCGAGCGAGTGTTTTCCTTTTCATCTTCGAAAATAGGTTCGTAATCGCTAACAGACGTATTTGTTTCTTCTTCAACAACAAATATTTGAACAAATTCCCTTTCTTTTATTATACGGTTACATTTTTGTTGTTTATTTGCTCTTATGAGTATGTTAAATGAGGCCTGAACTTTTAAGAAATCTTCTCGAAATTTTTTGTAAACTTCCAATATATCACTATTGCAATCACGACAAATGAGTTTGGGTAATCCTGTTTCGTTGCTTAACTTAGAACGTATAAAACATTAATTTATTGAAAACATCGGATGCAACGTTTCAATTTAAAACTACTTACTTGGACTCCTGTAAGATCTTTTATTTTTAGAAGTAATATATTATTCTCATCTTCAAATAGTCCAAGAGCATCCTCTCCTTTAATAGTTTTAGCACATATTCTGCATAAATCGTCTAACATTGTTTTGAAGTGCATTACCGTGGTAAAAAAAAAAATAAAACAAACAATAAATTGGTTTATCTTTAAAATAATGAAGACAAACAACAAATAATTATCTGTCAAATAAAACACAAGACATATTTATACAAGGTGACCATGTGTGTCAATAAACACAAAAAGGCTGGATTTTCTTGGCAATAAACCTTTTTATAATAAATATAAATAAAATTAAATAATATAATTTGTTAAAAATTCATAACATTATAACAATAAATAACTTTTAAATGAATAGTTTTCAAGTACGAATTAAATATGTCATTAATTAATATTCATATTTTAAATATTACAAATTAAGCGCTTTTCCTCCTGGTAAAAAGTTGTCTGGCAACATTCCATTAAGAAAACAATAAAAATTCAATTTGTTTTTGGAAAATTTTTACAAAGCAAAAAGGATAAAGCTCTATTCTCGAATAATTATTAACTCCTCTATTATATTAAACGAGTTTCTGTTTTAATATATATATTATAAAATATTCAAGTGTTAAAGACTTACATTAATTGCATACATACATACAAACAATAATTACCATGCCTGGTTATCATGATCCTATACAGCATCACCGTTGCTTAAGTAAATTTCAATTTCAAATTCAATTAAATCCCAAAGCGAAGTTCATTGTCTATGATAAACCAGATTATTTTGAATTTTAATTCTATTTCTGTCAGTTTTCAATCAACAGTTTTTGTTTTAATTATTTAACTTTATTTATTTGTACTTTATAAAACGTAAAAATGAATTTTCCAATATGTATTCTTTTCGAATTGATTAATCTTGAAATTCAAGATGTTCATTATTTTCAACTGTCTGTTTGTGTATTTTTGTCGTAAAATGGGCATCCAATTGGCTTTTTCTTGCAAATGCTTTATTGCACGCAACACATCTACCAACAGAAATATATTTATTAATATATTCTACAAAGATTATTAAAAACTTACTTAAACTCCTTTACACCTGTATGCGTCAATATGTGATTTCTTAGAATGTAGGGCGCTTTAAACGATTTGTCGCACAGTGAGCACTCATACCGCCTTTCTGTTTTACATTTGATTTGTGGGACAATCCCATTATCCTTTTCAACTGCCTCTTTATGCATTTTAGATTTAAGGTGGCTATTGAAATTGGTTTTTCTACCAAATTCGCTATTGCATAAATCGCATCTGGCAACACAAGTTTCTATATTTATTAATTTTTTAGACGAAGATGAGTAGTAAAAACTTACTTAAATTCTTTTTTTCCTGTATGGGACAACATGTGATTTTTTAGAACGTAGTTTGATGTAAACGATTTACCACACAAATGGCACGCATACAGCCTTTCATTTGTATGTGTTCTCTGATGTTTGCTTCGCAGGCTACTATTCGCAAATCGTCGGCCACAAAATTTACAAGGATATGGTCTCTCGCCCGTATGTTTTCGCATATGGAGCCGCAGTTCTCCATTTGTAATGAATTTATCTCGACAGATTCTAAACAATATTTCAATATAATTTTCATATCGAAATGAATCCATAAATGTTTGCACTTACTCGCATGCGCATCGTTTAACTCCAAAATGTCGCTGTAAATGTATTTTCAAAGTCGTAGAACTGTTGACTTGATGACCACATTGATCGCATACAAACACTTTCGACTTTTTTTTGCCATCTTTAAGTTTCTTTATAGGTTCACAGAATACTTCATCACTTTGTCTTATATCCTCCACTTCCAAATCACTAAATGCTTCAATTTCATCAATATCATATTCAAATTTGGTCCCATTATTATCTTCTACAGCATTTTTTGTGTCTTCTAATGCATTATCGCCATATGAATTAAGTTCGAAATCATTAGTATCCTCAAATGATAAAATTTCATTCGAGCAAATGTTTTCCTTTTTTTCTTCGAAAATAGGTTCGTAATCGCTAACCGAGAAATTTGTTTTTTCTTCAACAACAAATATATTAACAAATTCCCTTTCTTTTATTATACGGTTACATTTTTGTTGTTTATTTCCTTTTATGAGTATGTTAAATGAGGCCTGAACTTTTAAGAAATCTTCTCGAAATTTTTTGTAAACTTCCAATATATCACTATTGCAATCAAGACAAATGAGTTTGGGTAAACCTGTTTCGTTGCTTAACTTAGAATGTATAAAGCATTAATTTATTAAAAACATCGCATGAAACTTTTCAATTTAAAACTACTTACTTGGACTCCTGTAAGATCCTTTATTTTTAGAAGTAATATATTATTCTCATTTTCAAATAATCCAAGAGCTCCCTCTCCTTTAATAGTTTTAGCACATATTCTGCATATATCGTCTACCATTATTTTGAAGTGCATTGCCGTGTAAAAAAAAATTAAACAAACAATAAATAAGTTTATCTTAAGGCAAATTCATAGAAAGTAGCATCAACTGTACAACAAATACAACAATGCAAAAACAAGGCATTTTTTTTTGTTAAAGAGTACTACTGTATACCATATCTTTCGACATTTTGCAGTCAAAATCATAATATACAGGCTGCTTCCATGACTTTTTAACCCTCGAGCCATTACTACTTGGACATAATTGGCTGGCTTTCTGACAACGTCAGCAGGGAAGTCATACTCGTAGGTTTCCTCTACCTTCATTTCATCGAAGGTCAATATACATATTTTATCATTCAGCGGCATATCAGTCGTATGCCGCACGAATTCTATTGAAGTGGGCAGAACCCCTTCTTGCACACTGACTCTTCTACACCAGAGTTGTAATGTTTTAATATGAGGTAGAGGAAACCCTTTATGATACAAATGCTTGTATGCTCTCGGTCCAGAGGCATGTAAGCAAATGTCATTTGATATGTCTCTCTACTTCCAATGCACATTACCTGTACTCATTAATTTCCTGATCTGACCGTCAGTAAAAATCTTCTTCGTGGAGTATGCGGCTAAGTTGGCTTGGGCGAGGTGGCATTTAAGCTCCTTATTTTCTAACTCCAATTCCTTAATTTTGTTTCGGTAATAATTAATGTCGTCGTAACAAATTGATGAACTAAGTAAAAATATGGTAAAAATAACTTAAATAATAACAATTTAAATTTTATGTTGTTAATCTATATACTACTTACTCGTTTTGAGTCTGTTGCCCTTGAAACAGGCCAACATTAGCATTGTCCATTTCCAAAGGGTTCCTACTTGTAAAATTTAAATTTATTAATTTATTTAGAGAACATAAAATTTCATGTAAACTTACTCTGTAACATCTGGATATTCCTGGGAAGGTTGGTCGAGGTCATACACGTCAGGTAATCTGTGTTATATATAATTAGATATTGTTATATGTTAAAAGTATTTATACATACCTTACCAAGACTTCATGCTGTTGCATGACAGGTTCAGCATTTGGCATTAATCTATAGTTTCGACCTGCAGTTATAACCTGCGACTGGGGAAAATGGTCAATACACAGGCGGGAGTTCGGTGTTAAAGCCATTCCGCATATGGCGCTCCATTTTTGACTCCTTTTTTCGCACTTTGGTACGGAAAAAGAAGGTCTACTTACTTTGTTTACTTTTTTTTTGCACAGTACACAATTTGGCATTTGAGCTTATAGCAATCTATAAACACTTATAAATAATTTAACGTAAAATGAAAACACAGTTAAACAAACACAAATAAAAAACACTTCAAAATTGTTAAGTGTAATTAAATATAATATAAAAATATACATAATTATAATTATTTTAAATTAATTTTTAGAAATACTGAAAATTCTAAACTTACCTGAATGAACACAAACAACAAATAATTATCTATCAAATAAAACACGACATATTTATACAAGGTGACCATGTGTGTCCAAAAACACAAAAAGAGCAGGGATTTTCTTATCAATTAACTTTTTATAAATTTTAAATAAAATTAAATAATTTAATTTATAAAAAATTCATTTGAAAATTAAAAAAATTAAAATATTTTATTATAACAATAAATAACTTTTTAAATGAATAGTTTTCAAGTACGAATTAAATATGTCATTAATTAATATTCATATTTTAAATATTGCAAATTAGGCGCTTTTCTTCCTGGTAAAAAGTTGTCTGGCAACATTCCATTAAGAAGACAAAAATTCATTATTAGCATGCCTATTTATCATGATATTATATAGCATCACCGTCGCTTAAGTATTGTTTCCTTGGATTGCATTGAGAGTTATTTTGCTCAGTTAAATCCCATAGCGCAGCGCATTGCCTATGATAAAATAGATTATTTTTAGGCTGGTCTGAGGCTTCTGGAAAGTAGGGGCTTTAGGGTTGTTGCATATGCCGATGATGTGGCTATTGTGGTGGGTGGAAAATTTTTGCCGACGCTGGGGGAACTGATGGGGTCTTCCGCCTAGGGCCATTCGCTAGATATATCTGGCGATTGTTAGACCGGTTATTACTTATGGCTGCGTTGTTTGGTGGTGTGCCTTAGATAAGAGTTTTCAATGGAAAATCTTAGATAAGGTTCAGCGGTATCCTTTGTATCACTAGTTCCTTGAGTAACACTGGAGTGAGGAAGTGTTGCTCTCAGGCTGCTCTTGACACTATGGTCTGCCTGACTCCGCTTGATTTGTATGTCAAACGGTGTGCAGCGCGTAGTGCCATACGTCTGAGGGAATCGGGCTGCTGTAAACAGCGCTCGATGGGTCACTCCAAAGTTCTGAATGTCGTCTTTCCTGACGGACGGACGGTACGGACTTTCGGAAAAAGCCACCGATTATATTGTGCCTGAGGCTGTTCCTGCCTGGTTTAAGGATACTTATACCGTAAAGGGCACAATGGAATGGTGGGGTACTTCAGGGGCAAAGAGGTATACCCATATTCACAGATGGGTCTAAGTTAGGTGCTGGGGTTTTCTGTAGGGAACTCGGTCTTGAACTCCGCTTCAGGTTGAATGATGACTGCAGCGTTTTTCAAGCGGAGATTTTCGCAATCTTGAAGACTATTGAGGCCATAGCTGGTGGTCCAGCTTCGGAATCTTACGATCTTCGTTGACAGTCAGGCTGCCCTTAGGGCCATTGCGTCGGTCTGGTGCAAATCTCGGCTCGTTCGCGAGTGCAAGGAGTCGTTGAGGACTTTTGGACTAGACCGTATCCGTCTATGCTGGGTTCCGGGTCATGGCGGAAAACTGGGCAATGAGACGGCGGATGCCCTCGCTAGGTTAGGTTCATTTTCTGAGGGCGATTTGATAGTTGGTCCTGACCCCCCAGTCTGTCACCTCTACGGCCTCATCAATGGGTCAGGGAGGAGGAGCAGAGGCGTTGGGGGAACGTATCGGGTTGTTTTGTTTCTAGATGTCTATGGCCTGCTATGGATAATAGGAGAACAGGTTGGCTGTTGGGCTTGGATAACGCCAGCTTAAGGTTGGTTGTCGGTTTTATTACGGGGCACTGCGAGATTAGATCGCTCATGGGGATCTGGAACAGACCCCAGCCGGACTATTGCAGGGCATGTTGCGATGAGGAGTTGGAGACTATCGAACACCTTCTCTGTAACTGCCAAGCCCTTGGTAGGTTGAGGACCCTTGGCATGGTCTTCTTTGAGAGTTTGAATTCTGTGTCGAGAGCCGACATCAAGGCACACATTTCATTAGTGGCTTAGGCTGGTTGAGAGGCGCTAGGGCTTCATCAGTGTAGTCGCGCTCTCCCCTTTTTGTTGTGTCTCATCTGTGTAATTCCTCCACTTTCCATTCTCCCCTTTCCTACATCCTCTTCTTTTTATCCCTCTATTATCCTTCCCTCTTTAAGGACGTTGTACAATGGGTAGACCTCCGGGTACTGTACTTGTCTTAATTGACAAGTACACGTCCTCTAACCTAATCTTGAATATGAATTCAATTTCTGTCAGTTTTCAATCAACAGTTTTTATTTTAATTATTCAACTTCATTTATTTGTACTATATAAAACGTAAAAATTATGTTTCCACTACGTATTCTTTTCGAATTGATTATTCTTGAAATTCAAGATGTTCATTATTTTCAACTGACTGTTTGTGTATTTTTGTCGTAAAATGGGCATCCAATTGGCTTTTTCTTGCAAATGCTTTATTGCACGCAACACATCTACCAACGGAAATACATTTATTAATATATTCTACAAAGATTATTAAAAACTTACTTCAACTCCTTTACACCTGTATGCGTGAATATGTGATTTCTTAGACTGTAGGACGCTTTAAACGATTTGTCGCACAGTGAGCACTCATACCGCCTTTCGGTTTTACATTTGATTTGTCGGCTTATCCGCTTCACATGCCTCTTTATGAATTTTAGATTTAAAGTGGGCATTCAAATGTGTTTTTCTACCAAATTCTCTACTGCATAAATCGCATCTGCCAACGCAAGTTTCTATATTTATTAATATATTAACGAAGATTAGTAGTAAAAACTTACTTAAATTCTTTTTTTCCTGTATGGGACAACATGTGATCTTTTAGAATGTTTGATGCTGTAAACGATTTACCACATAAATGGCACGCATACGGCCTTTCATTTGTATGCGTTCTCTGATGTTTAATTCGCGTGCTACAATTCATAAATCGTCGGCCACAAAATTTACAAGGATATGGTCTCTCGCCCGTATGTTTTCGCATATGGCGGCGCAGTTCTCCATTTGTAAAGAATTTATCTGGACAGAGTCTAAACAATGTTTCAATATAATTTTAATATCGAAATAAATACATAAATGTTTGCACTTACTCGCATGCACATCGTTTAACTCCAGAATGTCGGATTAAATGTATTTTAAAAATGTTGCGACAGTTGAATTGATTACCACATTGATCGCATACAAACACTTTTGGATTTTCTTTGGCATCTTTGAGTTTCTTTATAGGTTCACAGAATTCTTCATCACTTTGTCGAATTTTTCGCATTTCGGAAGCTAGTGAGGGAAAATACCCTTTGGCTTCTCTTTGTTTCAAAAGTGGTCTTACAGCAGTCCTCTTGTTTATCTTTGACTTTCGTTTTTCATAAATATATTTTGCAAGTAATTTTACTTTGGTCACTTCAATGGCGAACATGAGTAGCAAATGACTTATATCCATTTCATCCATCGCAGTACAAGATGTTTTTATTCTTACCAAATTATTCACCACAAATACTGTTTATTTTTTGTTATAAATATTAATTTTTTTTGATGTTTTTATTCTTACCAAATAATTCACCACGAATACTGTTTATTTTTTGTTATAAATACTAATTGTTTTATTTCTTTATTTTGACACAAATATAATTAACTTTCTTAAGTTTATGCACATATGTATTTACGTCATTTTCAATTAAATATGGCAGCACTGTTTTCTGAAATGGGTGAATCATTAATTTGCAGAAAACTCTCAGCAAACAAGAAATTTCTCCGAACCAAAAAGGTTTCAGAAACTTGTGGGTGAACCAGCATTAATAGTTTTAGCACATATTCTGCATAAATCATCTAACATTGTTTTGAAGTGATTGCCGTGGTAAAAAAATAAAACAAACAATAAATTGGTTTATCTTTAAAATAATGAACACAAACAACAAATAATTATCTGTCAAATAAAACATGACATATTTATATAAGGTGACCATGTGTGTCTAAAAACACAAAAAGAACAGGGAATTTCTTAACAATAAAAAATTAAATAATTTAATTTATTAGAAATTCATTTGAAAATTAAAAAATTTAAATTTTTATATTATAACAATAAATAACTTTTTAAATGAATAGTTTTCAAGTGCGAATTAAATATGTCATTAATTAATATTCATATTTTAAATATTACAAATTGGGCGCTTTTCCTCGTGGTAAAAAGTTGTCTGGCAACATTCCGTTAAAAATACAATAAAAATTTATTTTGTTTTTGGAAAACTTTTTTTTACAGTATATTAAACTAGTTTCTATTTTAGTATATACATATATCATAAAATATTCAATTGTTTAAGACTTAAGCCCTAGTTATGCTAACGTAACGGAATGTAACCGCAACAGTAAGAAACAGCTGATCGGTTTTGTTATCTATAAAGCAATACGAATGGTTATAGAAATGTAATGTAACGTAACTGGAACGTAAGAATCTGTAAAAATAGAATTTTCTTACATTTTTTGTGACATCTGTTTGGCAGTGTTAACAACATGTCAATATTAAAAACCACTAAAACTGAAAATTGATATTATAAACAGAATTTACATTTTGTACGTATGTTATGTTTGTCTGTATGTGGAATTCTCTTTAAATAAAACTTTACATATTTTAAAAACCCAAATTATAATTTATTTCATTATTAACTTCTATAATTTAAAATAAAAATAAACGCTATTTTACTATTACGTTATGTAGGTAGAGTTTATTTTTATTTTAATTTAGAAAAATATAGTTATCGACTTATAACTAATTAAAGCGTTCGAAAAGCATTTCACTTTACTTTTATTAGAGAAGATAACTACGTTTTAACGTACAAATTTGGTTTCCGAAATACCTAACCTGTTTCTGTAAAATAAACGATTTCACTTGCTTGTCTATTAATATGGAAAATACAATCAAAAGCACTAAATTTTGTGTTTGTTTTCTTCAACATAAACCAAATTGAGTGTTTTTGTTTGTGTGAAAGTGAAATTGTTTGGCTTACAGAAACAGTACATAAAACTTTTAATAAGTACTTTTAAATAAATATGAAATCGTTGAAATGAACCTAAAAACTCTGTAGTGATAACACTGGTTAACAGCTGAATTAAAGTAAAACAAAAGGCGCCATATTAAAAGTGATAAAAAGAGTGAAAACGAAGTTTTTAAAATTTGAATAATATTAAGTTTGCAGTAGCATAACTTGGGCTTTAAGCCCTAGTTATGCTACCGTAACGGAATGTAACCGCAACAATAAGAAACAGCTGATCGTTTTTGTTATGTATAAAGCAATACGAATGGTTATAGAAATGTAACGTAACCGGAACGCAAGAATCTGCAAAAAATAGAATTTTCTTACATTTTTACGTTTATTTTAGTGTTTATTTTTAATAAAGAAATAAATTATAATTTGGGTTTTTAAAATATGTGAAGTTTTATGTAAAGAGAATTCCACATACAGACAAACATAACATACGTACAAAATGTAAATTCTGGTTATAATTTAAATTTTTAGTTTTGGTGGTTTTTAATATTGACATGTTGTTAACGATGATAAACAGATGTAACGTAAAAATGTAAGAAAATTCTATTTTTACAGATTGTTACGTTCCAGTTACGTTACATTACATTTCTATAACCAATCGTATGCTTTATACATAACAGTCAGTTTTTGTTTTAATTATTTAACTTCATTTATTTGTACTTTATAAAACGTAAAAATGATTTTTCCAATATGTATTCTTTTCGAATTGATTATTCTTGAAATTTAAGATGTTCATTATTTTCAACTGTCTGTTTGTGTATTTTTGTCGTAAAATGGGCATCCAATTGACTTTTTCTTGCAAATGCTTTATTGCACGCAGCACATCTACCAACAGAAATATATTTATTAATATATTCTACAAAGATTATTAAAAACTTACTTAAACTCCTTTACACCTGTATGCGTCAATATGTGATTTCTTAGAATGTAGGGCGCTTTAAACGATTTGTCGCACAGTGAGCACTCATACCGCCTTTCTGTTTTACATTCGATTTGTCGGCCAAGCTTATCCCTTTCAACTGCCTCTTTATGCATTTTAGTTGTAAAGTGGGCATCAAAATTGGTTTTTCTACCAAATTCGCTATTGCATAAATCGCATCTGCCAACACAAGTTGCTGTATTTATTAATATATTAGACGAAGATTAGTAATAAAAACTTACTTAAATTCTTTTTTTCCTGTATGGGACAACATGTGATTTTTTAGAATGTATTTTGCTGTAAACGATTTACCACACAAATGGCACGCAAACGGCCTTTCATTTGTATGCGTTCTCTCATGTTTGCTTCGCGTGCTACTATCCGTAAATCCTCGGCCACAAAATTTACATGAATATGGTCTCTCGCCCGTATGTTTTCGCATATGGCGGCGCAGTTCTCCATTTGTAATGAATTTATCTGGACAGATTCTAAACAATATTGCAATATAATTTTCATATCGAAATGAATACATAAATGTTTGCACTTACTCGCATGCGCATCGTTTAACTCCAAAATGCCGCTTTAAATGTATTTTCAAAGTCGTAGGATTGTTGAATTGATAACCGCACTGATCGCATATAAACACTTTTGGATTTTCTTTGCCATCTTTAAGTTTCTTTATAGGTTCACAGAATTCTTCATCACTTTGTCTTATTTCCTCCACTTCCAAATCACTAAATGCTTCAATTTCATCAATATTATATTCAAATTTGGTCCCATTAGTATCTTCTACGGCATTTTTACTGTCTTCTAATGCATTATCGTCACATGAATTAAGTTCGAAATCATTAGTATCCTCAAATGAAAAAATTTCATTCGAGCGAGTGTTTTCCTTTTCATCTTCGAAAATAGGTTCGTAATCGCTAACCGAGAAATTTGTTTTTCCTTCAACAACAAATATTTTAACAAATTCCCTTTCTTTTATTATACGGTTACATTTTTGTTGTTTATTTCCTCTTATGTGTATGTTAAATGAGGCCTGAACTTTTAAGAAATCTCGAAATTTTTTGTAAATTTCCAATATATCACTATTGCAATCAAGACAAATGAGTTTGGGTAATCCTGTTTCGTTGCTTAACTTAGAATGTATAAAGCATTAATTTATTAAAAACATCGCATGCAACTTTTCAATTTAAAACTACCTACTTGGACTCCTGTAAGATCCTTTATTTTTAGAAGTAATATATTATTCTCATTTTCAAATAGTCCAAGAGCTTCCTCTCCTTTAATAGTTTTAGCACATATTCTGCATATATCGTCTACCATTATTTTGAAGTGCATTGCCGTGTAAAAAAATTAAACAAACAATAAATAAGTTTATCTCAAGGCAAATTCATAGAAAGTAGCATCAACTGTACAACAAATACAACAATGCAAAAACAACAGGCATTTTGTTTTTGTTAAAGAGTACTACTGTATACCATATCTTTCGACATTTTGCAGTCAAAATCATAATATACAGGCTGCTTCCATGACTTTTTAACCCTCGAGCCATTACTACCTGGACATAATTGGCTGGCTTTCTGACAACATCAGCAGGGAAGTCATACTCGTTGGTTTCCTCTACCTTCATTTCATCGAAGGCCAACACACAAATTTTATCACTCAGCAGCATGTCAGTCGTATGCCGCATGAATTCTATTGACGTGGATAGAATCCCTTCGTGCAAGTTGACTCTTCCACACCAGAGTTGCAAGGTTTTAAAATGAGGTAGAGGAAACCCTTTTTGGTATAAATGCTGGTATGCTCTTGGTCCAGATGCATGTAAGCAAATGGCACTGGATATGTCGCTCCACTTCCAAAACACATTACCTGGACCCATTAATTTCCTGATCTGGCCGTCAGTAAAAATTTTCCTCATGGAATCTACGACCGGGTTGGCTTGGGCGAGTTGCCACTTCAGCTCTTTATTTTCCAATTCCAATTTCTTAATTTTATTACGATAGTATGCAACATCGTCATAAGAAATTGAAGAACTAAGCAATAAATACAAAAAATAAAATAAATAGTAAAAACAACTTAAATAATAACAACAACAGAAATTTTATGATGTTAACAAATATACTTACTCGGTGTGAGTCTGTTGTTCCTGGAATAGGCCGTCATTTTTATTTTCTATTTCCATAGGAAGCCTGTTCATTTATGTATATTTATTAATCTATTTAGAGAATATATAATTTCATATAAACTTACTCTGCAGCTTCTGGGTATTCCTGAAAAGGCTTGTCGAGGGGGGTCCTATTTGCACTATTTATAAGTGGGTCATACGCGTCAGGTAATCTGTGTTATATTTAATTAGATATTTTATATGTTAAAATTGTTCATATATACCCTGCCGCTTCATTATGGAGATTCTGCGTGATTGGTTCAGCATTTGGCATTAATAAACATCGTCGACCAGCAGTTATAACCTGCGTCCGAGAAAAATGGTCAGCGCACAGGCGCGAGTTTGGTGTAAGATTCACTTGGCATATGGCGCTCCATTTTTGCCTTCTAGTTTCGCACTTTGGTACGCAGAAAAAATGCCCATTTTCGTTATTATTTCTTTTTTTACAAACGGCACAACTTCTCATTTTATACACTATCTATATACACTATAAACAATAAACACTTTTAAATTATTTAACACAAAATTAAAACACATTTGAATTTTTAAATATAATATAAAAACACTCTTATATAATAACACTCTTATGTAATAATATATTCATATAATATATTTAAATTAATTTTCAAAAATATTAAAAATCAAAAACTTGAACGTAAGAAAACTCGAAAATGATTTCAAAGAAAAATAAACATACTTTTGACATATAAAACACAGAATAGGAAAATAAGAAATTTATTATCAAAACAAAACACTAAAAAAACAACAAAAGTTTGACATTCCAAAACATTGAGATGGGTCACCTGTTATGAATTCGCCTTGGTTTATCTTTTGAATAATGAACACAAACAATAAATAATTATCTGTCAAATAAAACACAAGACAAATTGATACAAGGTGACCATATGTGTCCAAAAACACAAAAAGAACAGGGATTTTCTTATCAATAAACCTTTATATAAATTTTAAATAAATAAAATTAAATATTTTAATTTATTAAAAATTCATTTGAAAATTAAAAAAATTACATTTTTTTATTATAACAATAAATAACTTTTTAAATGAATAGTTTTCAAGTACGAATTAAATATGTCATTAATTAATATTCATATTTTAAATATTACAAATTAAGCGCTTTTCCTCCTGGTAAAAAGTTGTCTGGCAACATTCCATTAAGAAGACAATAAAAATTCAATTTGTTTTTGGAAAATTTTTTCCAAGTAAAAAGGATAAAGCTTTATTTTCAAACAATTATTAACTCCTACATTATATTAAACGAGTTTCTGTTTTAGCATATATATTATAAAATATTCAAGTGTTTAAGACTTAAGCCCTAGTTATGCTACCGTAACGAAATGTAACCGCAACAGTAAGAAACAGCTGATCGTTTTTGTTATGTATAAAGCAATACGAATTGTTATAAAAATGTAAAGCAACGTAACCGGAACGCAAGAATTCTTACATTTTTACGTGACATCTGTTTAGCAGTGTTAACAACGTGTCAATATTAAAAACCACCAAAATAAATAAAAAAAATTAAATAAATCTTCACATATTTTAAAAACCCAAATTATAATTTATTTCATTATTAACTTTTATAATTTAAAATAAAAATAAACACTATTATACTATTACATTATGTAGGTAGTGTTTATTTTTATTTTAAATTAGAAAAATATAGTTATAGATTTTTAACTTATTAAAGCGTTCAAAAAGCATTTCAGTTTATTTTTATTAGAGAAGATAACTGTGTTTTAACGTTCGTACAAATTTGGTTTCCGAAATATTCCGAACGATTTCACTTGCTTGTCTATTAATATGGAAAATACAATCAAAAGCACTCAATTTTGTGTTTGTGTTTGAGTGTTTTTGTTTGAGTGAAAGTGAAATTGTTTGGCTTACAGAAACAGTACATAAAACTTTTAATAAGTGCCTTTAAATAAATATAAACTCGTTGAAATGAACCTAAAAACTTTGTAGTGATAACACTGGTTAACAGCTGAATTAAAGTAAAACAAAAGGCGCCATATTAAAAGTGATAAGACTGAAAACGAAGTTTTTAAAATCTGAAATTAATATTAAGTTTGTTTAAAAAATAATAATAAATATAATAAAATAAAAACTCAAACTCAAAAACATGTCTTCTGTATCCATATCTGAATTTTTGTCTTTTAGTTTTTGCAATTTTTATTTCTTTTATTGTTTTGTTTACCTGAAAACATATGATTACTTTTTACGTTCTATAATTGCTCTTACATTTTTACGTTCCGTGCACATTACTGTTACATTGCGTTACATTACGTTCCGGCAGCATACCTAGGGCTTAACAGTAACACAAACACAAAATTGGGTGCTTTTTATTTTCCATATAAATAGACAATCAAGTGAAACCGTTTATCCTACAGAAACAGGTCAGGTATTTCGGAAACCAAATTCATGCGAATGTTAAAACGTTTTTATCTTCTCTAGTAAAAGTAAAATGTAAACTGAAATGCATTTTAATTAGTTAAAAATGAATAACTATATTTTTCTAATTTAAAATAAAAATAAACACTACCTATATAACGTAATAGTAAAATAGTGTTTATTTTTATTTTTAATAAAGAAATAAATTATAATTTGGGTTTTTAAAATATGTGAAGTTTTATTTAAAGAGAATTCCACATACAGACAAACATAACATACGTAGAAAATGTAAATTCCGGTTATAACTTCAATTTTCAGTTTTGGTGGTTTTTAATATTGACATGTTGTTAACGATGATAAACAGATGTCACGTAAAAATGTAAGAAAATTCTATTTTTACAGATTGTTACGTTCCAGTTACGTTACATTACATTTCTATAACCAATCGTATGCTTTATACATAACAGTCAGTTTTTGTTTTAATTATTTAACTTCATTTATTTGTACTTTATAAAACGTAAAAATGATTTTTCCAATATGTATTCTTTTCGGATTGATTATTCTTGAAATTTAAGATGTTCATTATTTTCAACTGTCTGTTTGTGTATTTTTGTCGCAATATGGGCATCCAATTGGCATTTTCTTGCAAATGCTTTATTGCACGCAACACATCTACCAACAGAAATATATTTATTAATATATTCTACTAAGATTATTAAAAACTTACTTAAACTCCTTTACACCTGTATGCGTCAATATGTGATTTCTTAGAATGTAGGGCGCTTTAAACGATTTGTCGCACAGTGAGCACTCATACCGCCTTTCTGTTTTACATTCGATTTGTCGGCCAAGCTTATCCCTTTCAACTGCCTCTTTATGCATTTTAGTTGTAAAGTGGGCATCAAAATTGGTTTTTCTACCAAATTCGCTATTGCATAAATCGCATCTGCCAACACAAGTTGCTGTATTTATTAATATATTAGACGAAGATTAGTAATAAAAACTTACTTAAATTCTTTTTTTCCTGTATGGGACAACATGTGATTTTTTAGAATGTTTTTTGCTGTAAACGATTTACCACACAAATGGCACGCAAACGGCCTTTCATTTGTATGCGTTCTCTCATGTTTGCTTCGCGTGCTACTATCCGTAAATCCTCGGCCACAAAATTTACATGAATATGGTCTGTCGCCCGTATGTTTTCGCATATGGCGACGCAGTTCTCCATTTGTAATGAATTTATCTGGACAGATTCTAAACAATATTTCAATATAATTTTCATATCGAAATGAATCCATAAATGTTTGCACTTACTCGCATGCGCATCGTTTAACTCCAAAATGTCGCTGTAAATGTATTTTCAAAGTCGTAGAACTGTTGACTTGATGACCACACTGGTCGCATATAAACACTTTCGACTTTTTTTTGCCATCTTTAAGTTTCTTTATAGGTTCACAGAATACTTCATCACTTTGTCTTATATCCTCCACTTCCAAATCACTAAATGCTTCAATTTCATCAATATTATATTCAAATTTGGTCCCATTATTATCTTCTACGGCATTTTTTGTGTCTTCTAATGCATTATCGCCATATGAATTAAGTTCGAAATCATTAGTATCCTCAAATGATAAAATTTCATTCGAGCAAATGTTTTCCTTTTTTTCTTCGAAAATAGGTTCGTAATCGCTAACCGAGAAATTTGTTTTTTCTTCAACAACAAATATATTAACAAATTCCCTTTCTTTTATTATACGGTTACATTTTTGTTGTTTATTTCCTTTTATGAGTATGTTAAATGAGGCCTGAACTTTTAAGAAATCTTCTCGAAATTTTTTGTAAACTTCCAATATATCACTATTGCAATCAAGACAAATGAGTTTGGGTAATCCTGTTTCGTTGCTTAACTTAGAATGTATAAAGCATTAATTTATTAAAAACATCGCATGAAACTTTTCAATTTAAAACTACTTACTTGGACTCCTGTAAGATCCTTTATTTTTAGAAGTAATATATTATTCTCATTTTCAAATAGTCCAAGAGCTTCCTCTCCTTTAAGAGTTTTAGCACATAGTCTGCATAAATCGTCTAACATTGTTTTGAAGTGCATTGCCGTGGTAAAAAAATTAAACAAACAATAAATAAGGTTATCTCAAGGCAAATTCATAGAAAGTAGCATCAACTGTACAACAAATACAACAATGCAAAAACAACAGGCATTTTGTTTTTGTTAAAGAGTGCTACTGTATACCAGTCAAAATCATAATATACAGGCTGCTTCTATATCTTTTTAACCCTCGAGGCATTACTACCTGGACATAATTGGCTGGGTTTCTGACAACGTCAGCAGGAAAGTCATACTCGTAGGTTTCCTCTACCTTCATTTCATCGAAGGCCAGTATACATATTTTATCATTCAGCGGCATATCAGTCGTATGCCGCATGAAATCTATTGAAGTGGACAGAACCACATTCTTGCACACTGGCTCTTCTACACCAGCGTTGTATTGTTTAAATATGAGGTAGAGGAAACCCTTTATGATACAAATGCTTGTATTCTCTCGCTCCAGAGGCATGTAAGCAAATGACATTTGATGTTTCTCTACTTCCAATGCACATTACCTGTACTCATTAATTTCCTGATCTGACCGTCAGTAAAAATCTTCTTCATGGAGTCTGCAACCGGGTTAGCTTGGGCGAGTTGGTATTTAAGCTCCTTATTTTCTAACTCCAATTCCTTAATTTTGTTTCGGTAATAATTAATGTTGTCGTAACAAATTGATGAACTAAGTAATATGTATAAAAATAGAGATGGTAAAAATAATTGAAATAATAACAATTGAAATTTTATGTTAATGTATATACTACTTACTCGGTTTGAGTCTGTTGCTCTTGAAACAGGCCAACATTAGCATTGTCCATTTCCAAAGGGTTCCTACTTTAAAATTTATATTTATTAATTTATTTAGAGAACATATAATTTCATATAAACTTACTCTGCAGTTTCTGGGTATTCCTGAAAAGGCTTGTCGAGGGGGGTCCTATTTGCACTATTTATAAGTGGGTCATACGCGTCAGGTAATCTGTGTTATATTTAATTAGATATTGTTATATGTTCAAATTGTTCATATATACCCTGCCAAGACTTCATTATGGATATTCTGCATGACTGGGTCAGCATTTGGCATTAATAAACATCGTCGACCAGCATTTATAACCTGCGTCCGAGAAAAATGGTCAACGCACAGGCGCGAGTTTGGTGTAAGATTCACTTTGCATATGGCACTCCATTTTTGCCTTCTAGTTTCGCACTTTGGTACGCAGAAAAAATGCCCATTTCCTTTATTAATTTTTTTTTTACAAACGGCACAACTTCTCATTTTATACTCTATCTATATACACTATAAACAATAAACACTTTTAAATTATTTAACACAAAATTAATATACATTTGGATTTTTAAATATAATATAAAAACACTTTTATATAATAACACTCTTATGTAATAATATATTCATATAATATATTTAAATTAATTTTCAAAAATATTAAAAATCAAAAACTTACATGAATGTAAGAAAACTGGAAAATGATTTCAAAGAAAAATAAACATACTTTTGACATATAAAACACAGAATAACAAAACACTAAATAACAACAAAACTTTGACATTCCAAAACATTGAGATGAGGCCCCCTGTTATGAATTCGCCTTGGTTTATCTTTTGAATAATGAACACAAACAACAAATAAATTATCTGTCAAATAAAACACAAGACAAATTGAAACAAGGTGACCATATGTGTCCAAAAACACAAAAAGAACAGGGATTTTCTTATCAATAAACCTTTATATAAATTTTAAATAAATAAAATTAAATAATTTAATTTATTAAAAATTCATTTGAAAATTAAAAAAATTTAATTTTTTTATTATAACAATAAATAACTTTTTAAATGAATAGTTTTCAATTACGAATTAAATATGTCATTAATTAATATTCATATTTTAAATATTACAAATTAAGCGCTTTTCCTCCTGGTAAAAATTTGTCTGGCAACATTCCATTAAGAAGACAATAAAAATTAAATTTGTTTTTGGAAAATTTTTTGCAAGTAAAAAAGGATAAAGCTTTATTTTCAAACAATTATTAACTCCTACATTATATTAAACGAGTTTCTGTTTTAGTATATATATTATAAAATATTCAAGTGTTTAAGACTTAAGCCCTAGTTATGCTACCGTAACGAAATGTAACCGCAACAGTAAGAAACAGCTGATCGTTTTTGTTATGTATAAAGCAATACGAATGGTCATAAAAATGTAATGTAACGTAACCGGAACGCAAGAATTCTTACATTTTTACGTGACATCTGTTTAGCAGTGTTAACAACGTGTCAATATTAAAAACACCAAAATAAATAAAAAAAAATTAAATAAATCTTCACATATTTTAAAAACCCAAATTATAATTTATTTCATTATTAACTTTTATAATTTAAAATAAAAATAAACACTATTATACTATTACATTATGTAGGTAGTGTTTATTTTTATTTTAAATTAGAAAAATATAGTTATAGATTTTTAACTAATTAAAGCGTTCAAAAATCATTTCAGTTTATTTTTATTAGAGAAGATAACTGCGTTTTAACGTTCGTACAAATTTGGTTTCCGATATATTCCGAACGATTTCACTTGCTTGTCTATTTATATGGAAAATACAATCAAAAGCACTCAATTTTGTGTTTGTGTTTTTGTTTGAGTGAAAGTGAAATTGTTTGGCTTACAGAAACAGTACATAAAACTCTTAATAAGTGCCTTTAAATAAATATAAAATCGTTGAAATGAACCTAAAAACTCTGTAGTGATAACACTGGTTAACAGCTGAATTAAAGTAAAACAAAAGGCGCCATATTAAAAGTGATAAGACTGAAAACGAAGTTTTTAAAATCTGAAATTAATATTAAGTTTGTTTAAAAAATAATAATAAATATAATAAAATAAAAACTCAAACTCAAAAACATGTCTTCTGTATCCATATCTGAATTTTTGTCTTTTAGTTTTTGCAATTTTTATTTCTTTTATTGTTTTGTTTACCTAAAAACATGATTATTTATTTATTTATAAAATATATACTTTACAAAATAAATTTATAAAATATAATTAAAAAAGGCGCCGGGTATCTAAGACCATATGCGCACAAAAATTCATATTCATAGCTAATTTAAAAAGTAACAAATTAACATACAATAACAAAAATGACATTTAAAAGAATGTAGAAATAAATATTTTAAGAGAAAAACATTGATCTAAATATTTTGGATGTTATGTATTCTAAGACATCTCCTTATCAACGGTAAATTGTTTTTAGTGGTGCAGTCGAGGATGTCTTTCAGTGGTACATCAATTTTTGATTCAGGGCATTCTGAGAAAATGTGAAAAACAGTAAGGGCCGTTTTTTGAATGCAAGTTTAAACTCGAGATTAAGTTAATCTCCAGTTAAACTCCGTTTTCAGTTTTTGAATTCACTTAATCTCGAGTTTAAACTTACGGTTAAGTAGTTAATCTCGAGTTTAAACCAGCAACGTTGGTGGTTTAAACTCGAGATTAACTATGACAAGTAGTTGACAAATTTTTTTTTTAAAAAAAGCTTTTAAGTGAGGGGAAGCCGAATAAGACAAATATTTAAGTAACTATGAATTATATAACACACAAATTGACAACAGACAGTCTTAATTTATTTATTATTTTAAGAAAATGATTTTTTTACATAAAGATCAATAGTATTTAGCTTTTGTTTGTTTGTTTTTGTTATATACAAAAGCTAATTGTTGTGAAATAATTTGCAAAAAGTAGTAAAAACAACAATATAAACGAAGAAAATGTTGCCATTTTTGCTTATAAGTACGGCAGCTCTACAAAGTTAATCTCCAGTTAAATTCGCATTGAAAAAATGAAAACTGAGTTAACTGGAGATTAACTTTAACTGGAGATTAACTTAATCTCGAGTTTAAACTTGCATTCAAAAAACGGCCCTAAGTGTTTCATTACAGAAGCTGCACAGAGCAGGATCAGTTCTTTCGTAATAGTGTTTGGTGCTTTTTACGTTCTATAATTGCTCTTACATTTTTACGTTCCGTGCACATTACTGTTACATTGCGTTACATTACGTTCCGGTAGCATACCTAGGGCTTAACAGTAACACAAACACAAAATTGGGTGCTTTTTATTTTCCATATAAATAGACAATCAAGTGAAACCGTTTATCCTACAGAAACAGGTCAGGTATTTCGGAAACCAAATTCATGCGAATGTTAAAACGTTTTTATCTTCTCTAGTAAAAGTAAAATGTAAACTGAAATGCATTTTAATTAGTTAAAAATGAATAACTATATTTTTCTAATTTAAAATAAAAATAAACACTACCTATATAACGTAATAGTCAAATAGTGTTTATTTTTATTTTTAATAAAGAAATAAATTATAATTTGGGTTTTTAAAATATGTGAAGTTTTATTTAAAGAGAATTTCACATACAGACAAACATAACATACGTAGAAAATGTAAATTCCGGTTATAATTTCAATTTTCAGTTTTGGTGGTTTTTAATATTGACATGTTGTTAACGATGATAAACAGATGTCACGTAAAAATGTAAGAAAATTCTATTTTTACAGATTGTTACGTTACATTACATTTCTATAACCAATCGTATGCTTTATACATAACAGTCAGTTTTTGTTTTAATTATTTAACTTCATTTATTTGTACTTTATAAAACGTAAAAATGATTTTTCCAATATGTATTCTTTTCGGATTGATTATTCTTGAAATTTAAGATGTTCATTATTTTCAACTGTCTGTTTGTGTATTTTTGTCGCAATATGGGCATCCAATTGGCATTTTCTTGCAAATGCTTTATTGCACGCAACACATCTACCAACAGAAATATATTTATTAATATATTCTACAAAGATTATTAAAAACTTACTTAAACTCCTTTACACCTGTATGCGTCAATATGTGATTTCTTAGAATGTAGGGCGCTTTAAACGATTTGTCGCACAGTGAGCACTCATACCGCCTTTCTGTTTTACATTCGATTTGTCGGCCAAGCTTATCCCTTTCAACTGCCTCTTTATGCATTTTAGTTGTAAAGTGGACATCCAAATGGGTTTTTCTAGCAAATTCTCTATTGCATAAATCGCATCTGGCAACACAAGTTTCCATATTTATTAATATATTAGATGAAGATTAGTAGTAAAAACATACTTAAATTCTTTTTTTCCTGTATGGGTCAACATGTGGTTTTTTAGAATGTTTGATACTGTAAACGATTTACCACACAAATGGCACGCATACGGCCTTTCATTTGTATGTGTTCTCTGATGTTTGCTTCGCATGCTACTATTCGCAAATCGTCGGCCACAAAATTTACATGAATATGGTCTCTCGCCCGTATGTTTTCGCATATGGCGGCACAGATCTCCATTTGTAATGAATTTATCTGGACAGATTCTAAACAATATTTCAATATAATTTTCTTTTCGAAATGAATACATAAATGTTTGCACTTACTCGCATGCGTATCGTTTAACTCCAAAATGTCGCTTTAAATGTATTTTAAAAGTTGTAGGATTGTTGAATTGATGACCGCACTGATCGCATATAAACACTTTTGGATTTCCTTTGCCATCTTTAAGTTTCTTCATAGGTTCTCGGAATTCTTCATCACTTTGTCTTATTTCCTCCACTTCCAAATCACTAAATGCTTCAATTTCATCAATATTATGTTCGAATTTGGTCCCATTATTATCTTCTACAGCATTTTTTATGTCTTCTAATGCATTATCGCCACATGAATTAAGTTCGAAATCATTAGTATCCTCAAATGAAAAAATTTCATTCGAGCGAGTATTTATTTCCTTTTCATCTTCCAAAATAGGTTCGTAATCGCTAACCGAGAAATTTGTTTTTCCTTCAACAACAAATATTTTAACAAATTCCCTTTCTTTTATTATACGGTTACATTTTTGTTGTTTATTTCCTTTTATGAGTATGTTAAATGAGGCCTGAACTTTTAAGAAATCTTCTCGAAATTTTTTGTAAACTTCCAATATATCACTATTGCAATCACGACAAATGAGTTTGGGTAATCCTGTTTCGTTGTTTAACTTAGAATGTATAAAGCATTAATTTATTAAAAACTTCGCATGAAACTTTTCAATTTAAAACTACTTACTTGGACTCCTGTAAGATCCTTTATTTTTAGAAGTAATATATTATTCTCATTTTCAAATAGTCCAAGAGCTTCCTCTCCTTTAATAGTTTTAGCACATAGTCTGCATAAATCGTCTAACATTGTTTTGAAGTGCATTGCCGTGGTAAAAAAAAAATTAAACAAACAATAAATAAGGTTATCTCAAGGCAAATTCATAGAAAGTAGCATCAACTGTACAACAAATACAACAATGCAAAAACAACAGGCATTTTGTTTTTGTTAAAGAGTGCTACTGTATACCAGTCAAAATCATAATATACAGGCTGCTTCTATATCTTTTTAACCCTCGAGCCATTACTACCTGGACATAATTGGCTGGGTTTCTGACAACGTCAGCAGGAAAGTCATACTCGTAGGTTTCCTCTACCTTCATTTCATCGAAGGCCAGTATACATATTTTATCATTCAGCGGCATATCAGTCGTATGCCGCATGAAATCTATTGAAGTGGACAGAACCACATTCTTGCACACTGGCTCTTCTACACCAGCGTTGTATTGTTTAAATATGAGGTAGAGGAAACCCTTTATGATACAAATGCTTGTATTCTCTCGCTCCAGAGGCATGTAAGCAAATGACATTTGATGTTTCTCTACTTCCAATGCACATTACCTGTACTCATTAATTTCCTGATCTGACCGTCAGTAAAAATCTTCTTCATGGAGTCTGCAACCGGGTTAGCTTGGGCGAGTTGGTATTTAAGCTCCTTATTTTCTAACTCCAATTCCTTAATTTTGTTTCGGTAATAATTAATGTTGTCGTAACAAATTGATGAACTAAGTAATATGTATAAAAATAGAGATGGTAAAAATAATTGAAATAATAACAATTGAAATTTTATGTTAATGTATATACTACTTACTCGGTTTGAGTCTGTTGCTCTTGAAACAGGCCAACATTAGCATTGTCCATTTCCAAAGGGTTCCTACTTTAAAATTTATATTTATTAATTTATTTAGAGAACATATAATTTCATATAAACTTACTCTGCAGTTTCTGGGTATTCCTGAAAAGGCTTGTCGAGGGGGGTCCTATTTGCAATATTTATAAGTGGGTCATACGCGTCAGGTAATCTGGGTTATATTTAATTAGATATTGTTATATGTTCAAATTGTTCATATATACCCTGCCAAGACTTCATTATGGATATTCTGCATGACTGGGTCAGCATTTGGCATTAATAAACATCGTCGACCAGCATTTATAACCTGCGTCCGAGAAAAATGGTCAACGCACAGGCGCGAGTTTGGTGTAAGATTCACTTTGCATATGGCACTCCATTTTTGCCTTCTAGTTTCGCACTTTGGTACGCAGAAAAAATGCCCATTTCCTTTATTAATTTTTTTTTTACAAACGGCACAACTTCTCATTTTATACTCTATCTATATACACTATAAACAATAAACACTTTTAAATTATTTAACACAAAATTAATATACATTTGGATTTTTAAATATAATATAAAAACACTTTTATATAATAACACTCTTATGTAATAATATATTCATATAATATATTTAAATTAATTTTCAAAAATATTAAAAATCAAAAACTTACATGAATGTAAGAAAACTGGAAAATGATTTCAAAGAAAAATAAACATACTTTTGACATATAAAACACAGAATAACAAAACACTAAATAACAACAAAACTTTGACATTCCAAAACATTGAGATGAGGCCCCCTGTTATGAATTCGCCTTGGTTTATCTTTTGAATAATGAACACAAACAACAAATAAATTATCTGTCAAATAAAACGCAAGACAAATTGATACAAGGTGACCATATGTGTCCATAAACACAAAAAGAACAGGGATTTTCTTGTCAATAAACCTTTTTGTAAATTTTAAATAAATAAAATTAAATAAATTTGATTTATTAAAAATTCATTTAATTAAAAAAGATAATAATTGTTTGTGTTCACGCTAAATTACAATATAAAGCTGATCTATATTTTTTCTATTCAGACTTGTTATCCAGTTTAAGTTTTGGAATGTTTTGACAACACTGAAAAATATATGGCAGTTCAGAAATACGAAATACTATATAGTATTTCTATTTTATTTTAACACAAGTTTTTTTCAAATACCTTGTTTTAAAATAAATTTCTCGATTCTTAGTTGCGTTTTGTAACTAACTTATCACAGACACGAACTGCCTGTTACATTTGTATAGTATAGCATTCGTATTAATCCCGAGGCCACCTTGTAAACATACCTTGGCACGTTTGTTTATTTTTTGCAACAGTGCCATGCTATTTATTAATTTTGTTTCATTGGATTATCAATGCAATTTTCATTAAAACTTTTAAATTTCATAAATAAACAATCATTTAACATTCGATTAATAAATACTCTTTCATCGATGGCTTGCAGTCGTTATGAATATGTCAAAGGATATGAAAAAGAGGACAGTATATTGCCAAATGTATGGATTGTAATACGTGTGGATGGAAAAGGATTCCATAAATTCTCTAAGATACATGATTTCAATAAACCAAACGATGAAAATGGTAAGTCTGTTAATAAACAAGGGAGGAGTATATTTACCGGTTTAAAGCATTTTATACTTCACTACATAGCACTAAATCTTATGAACAATGCTGCTCAAACTGTAATGGAGGAATTTCGAGATATTGTTATTTCATATGGCCAAAGTGATGAGTATTCTTTTGTTTTTCGTAAAGAAACTGATGTCTTTAATAGAAGACTTTCAAAATTGCTGTCATATGTTACCAGCTTGTTCACCTCGTCTTATGTTATGAATTGGGCAAATTGGATGGGTGAAAAAAAACTACAGTATCCTCCTTGCTTTGATGGTCGTGTCGTTCTATATCCTTCCGATCAAAATTTAAGGGATTATTTGAGTTGGCGCCAAGCGGATGTACATATTAATAATTTGTATAACACAGCTTTTTGGAATTTAGTTCTTAATGGTGGACTTACTAATCAGCAAGCTGAAGCAGAGTTACGTGGTACTTTCTCTGCGGATAAGAATGAGTTATTATTTTCAAGATTCAGCATAAATTACAATACTCTTCCGGCAATGTTTAGAAAAGGCACGATATTACTTAGGAAACGGGTAGCTGTTGGAGATAATGATTTGAATAGGAGACAGTTAATTGTTCCACTACATGAAGATATGATTAGAGATAAGTTTTGGAAAAATCATACAGAACTGTTAGGAAAATATAATCCAGGCGACTATGAGCAAAGAGTTGAAAATGAGGATTACCCGGAATTAATTACGAGACAAATTAAGAAGTTGCAATTAGGAGCAGCGGAAAGCTAGCATCTTATATAATAAAAATAATTTTTAATTTTTTAGTGAAATTTTCTGTAAAGTTTAAGATCTTTTATTATCCATATATAATGTATTCAATAAAAAAAATTAATATATCTCGTTAGATTTTTGGGTGCCCTGGTAGTCTAGTGGGAAGTGTGCTATATACTATTAGCGTGAGGGTCGTGGGTTTGATTCCCTCCAGAGATTCTGTTCTGTGCCACTACACCGAGCATATGGTCAAAGTTACTCAGCTCGTATATAACTAAAATATAATTTGTAATTGTATTGTAATTAATAAATAATATATCTCGTTAGACAAATTTCGAAATATCAAAAAGGTTGGTAGGGATAAAGTATCTAGATCAACCAAAAACCTTGAAGAAAGTTCACACTATTAAATTAATAATATTATGATTCATATCAACATAATGGCATATATGACTAGCAGTTTAACATGCAGTTTACCGTATATCCAACAAATAGTTGTCCCAAATATTTTCTTTGTCTACTAAGTCCCCAAAACTCTCTTACTGCTTTGAAACACGGCAATCATGTAAATACGTTACAAAGTTGCCAAATTATTTTATACCACTGTTAATTAAAACAATATTCTATTAAAATTGTATTAAAATTTTTTATTATAACAAAAACTAACTTTTTAAATGAATAGTTTTCAAGTACGAATTAAATATGTCATCTATTAATATTCATATTTTAAATATTATAAATTAGGCGCTTTTCCTCCTGGTAAAAAGTTGTCTGGCAACATTCCATTAAGAAGACAATAAAAATTCATTTTGTTTTTGGAAAAATTTTTCCAAGTAGAAAAGGATAAAGCTTTATTTTCAAACAATTCTTAACTCCTACATTATATTAAACGAGTTTCTGTTTTAGTATACATATTATAAAATATTCAAGTGTTTAAGACGTACATTAATTACATACATACATACAAATTTAATAATAAACATACATACCTTAATTAGCATGCCTGGTTATCATGATCCTATACAGCATCACCGTCGCTTAAGTACTGTTTCTTTGAATTGTATTGAGGATTATTTTGCTCAATTAAATCCCATAGCGAAGCGCATTGCGTATGATATAAATGATACCAAAGCAAACTACGGTCATTTGTGGGATACATTGGATTACCATGAACAGAACGATATAATAAATGATACATTAATTAAACCGGAAATATCTTTACGTTATTTTGATAACTTCTTAACACCCACTCCTACAAATTCCTCCGGTAACAGTTATCAGTCATCAACAGACTCTTTAACTGCAATAGTGCTTAAAGATGTTAAAGCTTGTAAAAATGCAGTTGAAGGCAAAGACAAAGAAGAGGAGGACAAAAACAAAAGTCCATCATTGAAACCATATGGTGTTAAATTAAATTTGCACAGTTTAAAAAATTTCTATGCTTTTGATGGAAGAAATCTTTACACCTACGGCATGCAAAAGGTAGCTCTTAAAATTATACAAGACGAAACTTTAGGAAGTTTTCGTGATGAACACTCTCGTCCCTTCTGTTATAGAACAAAATCTCAAATTAATTTGTTTATTGTGCAACCCAACAAAGATTCCATGATGGCAGCTCATAAAGCAATTATTCCAAGTAAAACTACGGCAGCTTCCTCAAAGACGTCGGCTTTAAAATTGCGAGAAGAAAACGGTAAAGTCGATGAGGAGAAATCTCAGAAGGCTTTAGATAATTATCATCGCCTGCAATGTCAGCTAAAAATGAATCTTAACGATAAGAAAGTTCAAGATTTACAGAAATCATCATCTTCGTCATCTTATATGCCAATAAAACCCAGTAGCATTTCAGCTAAACGTAAAATTATAAAATCCCCTGAAACATCTTATAAACTAGAACATAAGGATAACAACCATACTACTCTGAATTCGAATAACTTAAAGGGTACCAAGTCATCTTTATTACAAACTTATATAAATTCTACACAGGTTAATAGCACACCAAATATAGGCGTTAATTATGCCGTATTCTCAGACGCCTACAATGCTATCGAAGAAAGTTCCAATCTTTTGCAGCATTGCGGTCAAAGTGATTTAGCTACAGCCTCATGCTCCTCGGCGGCTACGTCCGATGATGATGAAAAAACCTTAGAAGCAGAAGATGTACATTTACTAGACAGTGATTCGAATATTCGCAAAGGATTTGATTTTCTTAATAATTGGTAAACATAACATATTCACAGATACAGGGCTGCTAATATATTTACATATTATATGTATGTATGTACTTATATACTTTGAAGGAAGCGCTATTGTCAACTTTTTGATATTCGTATTAAAATATGACCACCCAGCGACGTAAATATATTTACAACAAATTAAATAGACTGAAATAAATTTTTTAAAATTTTATTAATAACGAGCTGAAAGTAAAATATTTGCAGATTAACTAATATTGATATTGTATGTAATATTATAATCAATACACAAATCTGTTTATAAATGGATTTCTTAAATATAATAAAGTAAACAATTTTATGAAAATCACAACTGTTTTTATTTTAAATTGCATTGTATTCATTTAATTAATAAAACTTTAGGAATGTGAATGTTAAACTTGTGAACAAATCAAAAATTCAATTTTAAAATTGTTAAACACAATTTAATATCTTTTTTAATTAAGACATATTTTTTATATTAAAAATATACTCAAAATTCCATTATGTTATCTGGTTATCTAGTAAATAAAATTGCCATGAAAAGTTTCTCAAAAATCTGTCGTTCGGAGTCGACTTTAAACTGTATGTCCCGCCACTCATGTATAAAATTAACACACACAACATAAGTGGTGTGAGAAACTAGGTCGTAATCCTGACTGAAGGGTTGTAATGACCAATTATGTGTGTATGTATCTGGCCTATGGTGAAAGGAGAAAGTATTATCGATTAGGGCCGAATATTTCGTTCCTATTATTAAATAAAACAAAGGACTTAGAGATTTTAACATGATGCCATCTATTATAAAAAATGAAGAAAATATTAACATTTTTAGAAAAAAAGTTGTAAATTTTATTAGATATACAAATGTTAATTAAATTAGAGCTTTAAATTGATTGATTTAATGATTGATTTAAATATTTGGAAAAATGTAATGTAAAAGTATTACAGATACTACTAATAATAAATAAATAAAAAAAAATAAAAAAAATATCTACTTCATCTTGTATTAACTTTTTAATATAAATTCAATTAGATTCGAAAATGTTAGTAAATGGTTTTAATAGAACTCAATTTAAATACTAATTTTAACATACTCCTAAATTACTTAACTTATAACTTATTTATCTTAAAATTACATTTTTCATTTCTAATAACCGTCATCGTCCTCTTTGATTTGTCGAAAACATTGCTGTAGTACTGAAGTTTGCATGCTTATCCACTGTTGTTGTTCTTCTTGTGGCTGCTCTTCTCGGGCTTTCATACTGAGATCTTTTCGCAAAATTTGACGTAAACTGGTGCGTGAAATGTTCAATTCTTGAGAACGTTGATGGATTCTCACGCACACTCTCAGCCATAGCTTCGATTTTTTCGGGTGTACATACTTTACGAGCACGCTCACGTCTTGGCAAATCAACAATGCAACCAGTTTCACGAACTTTAGCAATAAACTTGCGTATACCGGAAACTGTTGGTGCTTCTCTGCGACCAAATTTTATACGGCATTTTCGTGCAATTTCCGACCAATTGTCTTTGTTTTGGAAATAAATTTCCAATATATCCCAACGTTGCTCAAGTGTAAACCGTTTCATTACGTTCAGTGGAGGTAATGTTCTGAATTTTTTTGACAAAATAGAATGACATAAGTATTGCCAGATTCGAAATAACCGGTGGTTCAAATTTAAACCTATAGATGGCCCACCCGATAATACTCGGTTCAGTTGCGTTGTCAGCTGGCACCCACAATCGACACAGTAATTTAACTATTGAAATTTAAAATTCGTACGTCAAAAACTCAAATACTTCATTCTAACAAACTTTAAAAAATGTCTCATTCGTCTGGAAGCACACATGATGTCGTCTACGTAAATTTTTTGAAGAGTTCAATGCGATCAAAATAAAAGTTCTACCTAAAAAGTAGAATAATAACAACATATTCGTAAACTTATGTGAGTTTGGATTCGTCCCGAAGCATGTGTACTTATCTTAAAAACCCATATTCTGCCTACTAGTCTTAACGCCATCCAGAGAGTAAAAAATTGTCGTTAATTGTATGTCCTATTGATTATATATCGAAATACAAACATAAATAGGCGTGCTATGTATATATAAATTGTATTTCTTGATAGCAAATACATATGTATCTCCCCACTATTTGAACAATAAAAGATAATTTTAACATACTCCTAAATTACTTAGCTTATAACTTATTTATCTTAAAAATAAATTTTTCATTACTAATAATCGTCATCATCTTCATCATCATCTTCGCCAGTTGCACGCATTTGTCGAACACCTTGCTGTAATGCCGAAGCTTGCATACTTATCCACTGTTGTTGTTCTTCCTGTGCCTGCTCTTCTCGGGCTTTCTCAAAGAGCTCTTGCTGCTGTCTTAGAAGTTCCTCCTCTGGTATGCCCAAATTTTCCAATCTTGTACTTTGTCGACGACGCTTGGCGGCCACTTCTTTACAGTCGTTTAGCACAGCTTCCGCTTCTTGCTTATAATCACGAAAACCCAGACGATCTAACGCCTCCAGAACATGTTCAGCGTTAATAGTTTTCTTATTACGCATATTGCAAACTTCGTTAGCTTCTGAACTTATAAGATGGATAAATTCGGAACAACAGTTTAAAAGTAATTCACGACTTTCATTGGCCACTCGTACGGAGGGAACTAATTCTTTAATAATTTTATTAATGCTAGCACGCGGCAGTGTTAATTCATCATCTTCAGAGGGAGGAGGACATAGCTCGTCTTGTGGATTACTCATGGTGTTCCAATCAGATTTGGAATATAAAATATTTTTCCAGTTTCTGCAAGCTTTCGGGGAAGAAAACAAATGTAAACAGTACAAAATAAAAACACAAACAAATTAAATGACAATCACATAACAAAGTCGAACACTTAAGAAAAAGTTAACGCCTTTAGTTTTGTAGTGTTGGTCGCGTTAGTTGCAATTGGTTATTGTAAATGTTATATAGACCCATAGTTTAAAATTTTTTCCACCTAATTATATTTCTGAAATGCTATCGCCTTGATTCATAGCTACCACTTAATAACTAATTTGTTAGTCATTTGGTTAGAAATGTATAACAGACTTGTAAAAGTTACTAAAAAATACAACTATTGGCCTCCAAAAGAGAAAAATAATAGTTGCCAACAAAGAATAAAAACAGTTGCAAATACTGAGATTGGCAAAATTTTTTGTTCAGGATGATAAAACTCTATTATCTGGTGGCTAATAACATTCGACTCTTAATATGCTTATTTATTCCACATATTTATCAACTACTGTAATTATTTATATTAAAAAAGGAAATCGGTCGGCTTTTGACATTTCGTGTTGTTATTGCAAATTATGTCATATTTTGGGATCTGGCAATACCGCATACACTTACATAAGAGAGCTATAGCCTCTGTCACTGTATCAGTCGTGTCGTGAAAAATTCTGGTAAAAATTTTTTCCATCGGTTTTGCATAACCATTTTTGTTGTTTGAAAACTGTATTTAGTGTTTTAATTAATTTTAATTGCATTTTTAGATAATTGCACGGAACTCTTGAGCAATCAACAAAAATGTTTACGCAACGTGCTTCAGCCCTTTTGGTTCCAATTGCCGTTGAGGCTACTTTACAGGCCCAACAACAGCGTGGTATGGCTACACTTAAAGCCATTTCCATTCGTCTTAAATCGGTAAAGAACATCCAGAAAATTACGCAATCCATGAAGATGGTATCAGCTGCCAAATACTCTCGTGCCGAACGTGAGTTGAAAGCTGCCCGCCCCTATGGCGTTGGTGCTCAACAATTTTTCGAAAAGACCGAAATTAAGCCTGACGAAAAGGAAGAACCCAAAAAGTTGTTGATTGCCATGACCTCTGATCGTGGTTTGTGCGGTGCTGTCCATACTGGTGTTGCCCGTTACATTCGCGGTGAATTGGCTAAGGATGACTCAAAAACCAAAGTTTTTTGCGTTGGTGACAAGTCCCGTGGTATCTTGGCTCGTCTCTACGGCAAGAACATATTGATGGTTGCAAATGAAGTTGGCCGTTTGCCTCCTACCTTCTTGGATGCCTCTCGCATTTCTCATGAAGTTCTCAAGTGCGGTTATGAATTCACTGAGGGACAAATTGTCTACAACCGTTTCAAGTCGGTCGTCTCATACCAATGCGATCAATTACCTATTTTCAGCGCCCCTGTTGTAGAAAAGTCAGACAAGTTGTCTGTGTACGATTCTTTGGATGCTGATGTAGTACAAAGCTATTTGGAATATTCCTTGGCTTCTCTGATTTTCTACACCATGAAGGAGGGTGCTTGCTCCGAACAATCTTCCCGTATGACTGCCATGGACAACGCCTCCAAGAACGCCGGTGAAATGATTGAAAAATTGACATTGACATTCAACCGTACCAGACAGGCTGTCATTACCCGTGAGTTGATTGAAATCATTTCTGGTGCTGCCGCTTTGGACTAAACATCCTACAGCTAGCCATAGCCTTAACAAAAATCGACTTTAACTAAAACTTCGAAAAATAAATTATAATAACAACAGTAAAATATCGATGCATTCGAGTTAATGTTTAGTAGATTTAAACACAATATACATCTTCAAGAAAATCCATAAAACAAATACACTCAAAATTGAGTTTAAAAATGAAATCTTATTATGATTAAAGTTAATAAAGATAAAATGAAATGTAATACAACAAAAATTTAAAAATTAAATTAATTATAGTATTATTTAAATATTCCAAATATGTAGTGCATTGGTTGTTTTTAAAGAAAAAAAATTCGTTGAGCTGAACATCAAATCTACAGACCAGGCTATCATAAGGGCGTAAATTAATTGAAATTTATGGGTTTGCGGATACTTAATAATTATATTCATACTTTCATGACCAAGTACGAATATAAAATATAAATAATTTGGAAACTAAAAATTTCTAAAGATTATTATTCTTAATTCCCTTTCATTTGCGTATACAATGTAAACAAATTTCGAATTAACTTAATTTGTTTCAAAGTTAATAATATGAGATAAATTATATATGTATTTAGAAATTCAAACGATGCTAGGGCGTAACCGAAGACGCGCACAATGGGTTTTATTATTTTTTTTAATGTTTATAACTCAATCAGTACGCATCCAATAGTAAAAACAAAATGACAATAAAAATATGCCTAATTTTCTAAATTAGTTAATCTAATAATTGACCAATCTCTATCTGTTCGAACATTGAGCGTATGAGAATAGCCGAAATTTTGCATATTATTATTATTGGGTTTATGTCTCTATTATGAACAGCAACTAAATGTTAGTTATTTACGTGTTGGCCAAAATTGTATTATATACGGCAATTATGAAATGGTAGTCAAACATTTCGCTACTAAAAAGAATTCTATTCAACAACCACAAATTTTAAGCTACTGGCTGGCAACGCAACTGTAGCTCATTACACTTATGGAGTCGTTTGTACAGTAATCCCTAGCGAAGATCCTTATTTTTTTAATTTTATTACAGTTTTTGAGTTGCACATTTTATTTGGCAATAAACGTTATATAATTATTGTTTTTCAAATTCCATTTGAAATGTTAAACTGTACAAATGATTTACATAAAATAATCAGAAGATTTACGGCGGCTCTAAAGATACATTTGTGTTATATATTAATAGATCGATTATGGATAAAAAAGAAAGAAACTTCAGTTTGTAGTTGCCAAAAAAAAAACTTTCGAGTGAAATTTTGGTTTTCAATTTGCCATTTTCGGCAATTTCAAGAAAACTGTAGCTAATTGCATGACTACATACAAACATATTCCAAACTTATTTCTTTACATAATTAATAGTGAAAAAATAATAAATTTTTAACCATTTGTTTAGAACTTTCACGTTTTACATTACAATAATATAAATTATGCAATCTGTCCCTATCCGTTTAATATAGAAATCATTTAGTCTTCTATCTTCTGAATATAAAAATTGATTGACTTCAGCATAAGAAAAAAACACAATACGATGAGATAATTCACATGATGTTTTTAGTAAGTTATTGTTATTTTTTATATTTATCGTATTTTAAAAAAAGAAATTTTAAATCTTTCAAATTTTATCTGCATTACAAAATAATTATTTTTTTACGACCGGTTATTTAGTTAACTTAAAATTACAATAGGAATATATACGTTCTACTACTATTCATAAAAAATTACGCACAGATATATTAAATAAAATCCAGGAAATTAACAAACTAATTGAGAAAATAGTCAAACAAGAAGGAGCAAAAATAAAAAATATACTTTAAAGAAGACTGGGAATATATTACGTTTAAAAAATAAATATATGTATTGGCAATTTTTAATTGCAACGTTACAAAATATTAATAAAGGGCCTCATCATATAACAAAGAATAAAATTTTTTAAGTTTACTGTTTTTATTGTTTATTTTTTGCCATTTTATGGTTCATTTTCTATATTTTATAAAAAAGTTAAAATTGTTTTTTTGTTTTTCACTAATTTTAAGACATAATGACGAAACAAATTTAAAATATAATTAAAATAAAAAATAAAATAAAATTGGAGTGGTTTATTTTTTGTTTTTTTTTATATGTAAAATGTTTCGCTTTTAATGCATTTTTAGTATGGTTTAAACTATAAGAAGTAAAAAAAACTTCTTCGATGAACGTCTACCACTTTTTCTTGTGTTCGTCCATGGAAACGCCACCAGGTCCCAAAGAGACAATCATTAACAATCCACCAATAACGGAAAGGGTCTGCAAAACACAATATATTTATTGTTGATTCAACGCTTTATTAAAAACAACATGTACTTACTTGGAAAAAGTCGTATTTAAGAAAATCTCTCAGAGGTTTGTAAGAAGGAATGGTCCACCACGCGTTGTGATACAAATTCAGAATAGTCAAAAGAGCAACCAAAATCAATGCAGACAATTTAGTTTTGTAACCAATTGTTACCAAAACCATCAAAATTGAGCCAACAATATCTTGAAGAATCTGGCAAAAAAAAAAAACATTTTATTAGTATGCAGTAAAAAGATATTGTAAACGATATTACATACCTGCAAGAAACTCAATTCGAAACGAATCAGTGTAATAAACATGAATGCTAGCAAAATACGTCCAGCCAGTTGCATCACATTTTTAGGTTTATTATCGCCTAATGAGGGAACGCCAGCAAATAGGCTACGACCTTCGACACGGGCTTCTGCCAAAACCAATAATAATGCTCCAATTAGAGCCAAGTTACGCAATAAAAATTGTATGTCCCATAATATTGAGTAGGCAACAGTCTAAAACACAAGTACACAAATGTTGGCTGGCAATCTATAATTGTAGGTTATTTAAACTGACGAATTTACCTGTAATACAACAATGAAGAATAGAACACCAACGGCAATGTCAACTTTAAATCTAGCAATGACCATTCCACAACCGCCTAATTGTCCGATTAAATTAACTAAAACGAATACGGTAGCCAAAAATTTGCCACAACCCCAGCTCATATCCATGTATTCACGTTGTTCGTTCCACTGGAAGTACATGCGTAAGCCATCTTCAAAGAATGTAGCTATCAGACACAAACGTGCAACTGTTGGCAGGATGTTTTTACCACGTCGTATAACCTAAAAACATTGGAATTTAAAATTTAATAAAATCTCTTTAAAGCCTAAAGATATGTTAGAAAAAAAGTTGTGTTTGCTGAAAAAGAAGAGACAAGCTTGTTTTTTTATATATGTGATGATAGTCAATTATTATACTCCTATTAAGATTCATATTGAAATATTTTTTTTTTTTGAAAATACTTACAGTCCAGTGAAACTTTGAAATTTTTGCTGACAAAGTAATCAAAGTCTTGTGCTTTCTCTTTGAATCCATTTATGGAAAATTACGATTACAATTATAATTATTTTAATTTAACGTTAGCAACAAAAATTTGATTACATTATCTTAGAGATAAAAACATCTCGATATATAGTACATGCATATGTTCGAAACTTATCGATAGTCTAATACCTGTAATACAAATTTATATCATATATATATTTTTTGTAACTGTAATTTACAATGGGTCATTTTGACCTATGGATATTGTACTCAAACCTAACCTAGTAACTGAAAACAACACAAAAAAAAATCGACTGCTATCTTTAATGAATCCATTAACTTATTTTCATTACATTGTAGAATATTCTTTATGCCTCAACACCACACCACATAATATTTATAATAATCATTCATCCGGCTCCTCTATATACATATATTTTGTAAATAAATTTAAAGAATATGTTAATAAGCAATTCATTAGCTTCTGTTTATGATCAAACCCTTTCTTACTTAACTATCCATTTCAAGCCTTTAGTCAGTGGCTAACTTCATAAACGCAGTTTGCAATGTAACCTTACAATGCATGGTGTTCATAAAAGTAGTAATATTTGTTTTGGCAATACCTCATGTTCATTATTGCATGGGAATGCTTTTCAGTGCACATTATTTATCAATTTCGTGCATGGTTTTTATTTGTGATTCTTTGTAAACATTTATTGACGGTAAACATTTTGTGGTAGAAATGACAGATTTGTGGTAATTTAAATTCTTTTTTTATATTTAATTTTGCATTTAATTGTTTGTATATAGTAAAAAAAGGAATCATGAAAGAAAAAAGCTAATCATAGAACTGCGTTTGAGGCATGAGCCAGACTTCATAGCGAAAAAAAAAAAGAAAAGAAACTCAATTTGGGATCAAAAAATGCGGCATATTAGGGAAATTGATAACATTTTTCCATTTACCAAAGATATTTTTATTTAAATATTTATTATTATATTTTTTAAATATTTTTGATCAAAGTGCTGATTGAATTTTTATTATCAGCCAAATCGAAAGCGGTTTTCAAAAGAAGACTGCATTTTTTTTCTGAATATTCATTTTAAGAAATTAATTTATACAAAGGATCAAAAGTTTTCGCGTTCATAAACATATTAAAATATCATCTCATTATTTGACAAATCAGTGTTGCAATAAAACATTGCTTTGCCTTGTAAATGAATTTCTTTGCAGTGTAGCAATGCAAACTGCGTTTATGGAGTCAGCTAGTATTACGACCTAGCTTCTCACATCACCCATGTTGTGTGCGTTATATAATTAATAAAAAAGTGATGGGACCTGCAATTTAACGTCGACTTTGAACAATAGATTTGAGAAATATTTTAATGGCAGCTATTAATAGAATAGAATAGATTCCTTTTTCAACATGTCAGAGCTAGATTTAAAATCAAGAGCTGTCGTCTAAAAAGCCAGACACTATCAATAAGAATGCGGTGACTTCCGGCACTGTGTTTTAATATTCTAATAGGATTTTCTATGATATTCAAGTCTGGATATCATGTTTTTAAGTTCAACACACGAAACTTCATTTCAACTCACCAATCTTGTGATTTGCAGAAATAAGCACAAAAACAGATGGAAGAATTTTTGTGTTTATGTCAACAAAAAGGCCAATTATCAATCGCCGAATTACCATTAAGTTACCACCGTATGCTAGATTGAGTCTGACAGTCTAAATCGGAGTTTTGAATATAGCAGATTCCCTTTAAATTTAACAGCTCTAAAGAAATTTCAGATTGAAATTAGCAAAGTCTAATGAAACTTTAGTCCCGGACTGTATAGATAATGAATACTTTTATAAAGAAAAGTTTACTGACAGTCCCAAGATGATCGATTAGTTTCGAACAATCCTGTACATTATATACAATAGTGGCAAAATCAAATCATACAACAACTGAAGGCTTAAAAATTTTTTAGTTTATATTATATTTTGAATAAATACATACATAAATATATGTATGTTAAAAATATTAAAAGAAAGAATTGTAGATAATGCAATGTTATTTATGTACAGATTTTAATTATTTTGACCAAAATCTTATCATTGTAAAATTGGTAACTAAACTATTGATAACAATAATTAGCTGAAAACCCATTAATAACATTTGCCTTTTAAAATGTGCTGACACTGAAGCACGTTTTCTAAAAGAATTTAAACTAAAGACAAAAAAATTATTAATATTTATGGTGTATATTGACAAAAAAAAAAGAGTAAATCTTTTTACGTGTACATATAAGAGAATAGACAACAAATTACTTTAAGAGATTTCAAGACGAGCTTTGTTATTCAAAAATTAACGATTCTAATAGAATTAAATGAAAACATATTAACCTACATATACACATATTTCGTACATAAACAATTGAAACCTTTATATGTCGGCAAGATTGTTCTTGAGTACGCAATAAACTTTAAAACTCTAAATTCTACTCTACTTGTTTTTAACAAGATAGTGACTTAAGAGAGAGAAAAAAATCGAAAGTATAGGAAGACAACGTGTGTGTGAAAAACTATGACGTGTCTTTTGTAATATGCTGAAGTATTTTAAAACAAAAATTAGAAAGTGAAATTTAACTTCAACATTAAAGTGTCGTTTAGTTTCTTGCTGCACAGTAAATGGTATATAAAAAAAATAAATAAATAAAGTTTGGAGCCTTATAGCCATATCACACAATGATCAATGATCAAATAAGTTTAACAAGTTTAGATTTTATTTAGAGCTTTTGGTTTTTATAGGAAACAGGTTTTTAACTGTATTTTTACACGTGCGTGTATTATAATTAAGTAATAGTATTATAATTATAATATAATAGTCTTTAGTAACATATAATTTCACTAATTAAAAGCGGTATTATCAATCATTTATTCGTAGTATACATTTAAAGACATACATTTCTTTTTTATTTATAAAAAGAAATAAATGTACATACTATGTATGCGTGTAATAACTGAACTGACGTCTGAATCCACAGGATGCTTTTAAACCATGCTGGCACTTGTTTTAAAACTAAACATGGAAAGACATTTAAATTTTGCCACTTCTATCATAAAACAAAAACGTTTTGAAAAGAAATCGTTCAATATCAAAGTATCATATACTACAATTTACATGTGTAAAGAAAGTTTAACTCTGGGAGCGCGAACTGTCAATAAATCGACTCCATTATTTTTTACATTCTTTTTTTTTCTTATTTTTAGTTAAATAGATAGAGTTATAGTAAAAAACATTTTATATTTGATTGGTTTTGATATGTCCCTTAGAAATATCAGAAAGAATTATGAAAATCTAGCTACATTTCAGGAAGATATTTGAGATTCTGAGACTTAAAAAAAATTAGCTCAGTATTCAAGAAATCTAAAATGACAATTCCTTTAGCATATATGCATTAGTATTTATGCGAAATACTATGCAACACGTTTACGCAACAAATTTACAATTGACATATTATTAAAACATATGTGCAACATCAGTTCTGTGCTTTGTATTCGCTTTGAACGTCCCGGAAAAAACTCATTTGATAATAAAACTAAAGGACTAACAACAGTATAGTCTGAACCTAATATTACGCACAATAGTGTAAAATCGTATTGTAAATAGTGAAATCGATATCCAATACTTTCGAATTTGTTCAGGGAATTAAACTCCGGATTTCCCAAAGTTCTTATCAATACCAAAGAGTATTATAATTAAGATTGTATGTTCAACTTTTTTAAATAATTGTTGTTGAAGTAAATATTTATTTTTTCGATACTCCAATTTATATTTGAAACACCTGCTTAATATGCATGCTTTTTATTGTCTTCAATTTTTGTATAAGCACATACTACTTGTGTATCTAAATAATTAAAATAATTGCTTACAATAATGATATGTACTTTAAATATGTATACAAATAGTAACAATTTTAAGTGAATATTTTCAATTTCACTCACTTACAGTTAGATAATCGACCGCTGAGCTCGATTACAACAAAAAGAGCAACGAGTACTCATACAACATATGTATCAAAACAATACGAAGCAACAAATGTCCACAATACAGTATATTTCCAATAAGAAACGAAAAACAACAAGTTTACAGAAACCACAAACGAAAGTGTGTGCATTGTGACGTACAAGATGTACATACATATGTATACAAAAACAACGGAACGTTAAAAATTGAGTTGAAAGAGAAGCAAGTGCAAACTTTGACACCCAGCGTTAAAGAGAAAGTATTAAGTAATTAAATCTAAACGGAAATGTAAGCAAATTTAAACCTAAAACTAGATATGTGTGTTAAGATACCCAAAGGATATTTAAAATTGAGCAATGAAGTTTACATATCCATTTTTAAATTATTTTGCGAATTATTTATTCACTATAAACCGTGCGCCAATGGATGACGTTGACAGTTTTTTCGTAATCCATAACTATAGCACTCAATGCTCGCCAATATACGAACCCATCAAATTGTTGTTTTTCATTATTGTTTCTCAAATTTGTTAACTCTCACAATTCAGAGCAGAAGATATGTCAAATGAACTTGAATTGAATCAAGTTGTTTAGCCCAAAGTTTAATTAAATTGCCGACGTATGTTTATATAGTTGTTAGTATTAGTTACAAAATTGTCCGGTGGAACATACCTGATCCGCCACATCCTCTGTTTTTGTAATGTATTCGTTGGGGATGTTCATTTTTATTTTCTCTTAAAAGTAGTTTTTATTCTAAGTTGTCTTTTTTCTTTTTGGACTGGGGCTGGTATTGTGGACTTTCGGTTAAACGATACGAGTCCTGTTTTCTAATTCCGTGTTTTCTTAATGTTATTGGTTTTTGATCCTAGTCACTTTATTTCTTGTCAGATTATTTTAAAAGAAATCAAATTATTTGTAATAAACTTATAAAAAAAGAAAACGACAGAAAATCCACGTAAAACACGGAACACGGGAGAAGACAAGGCAAATAATGGCGAGTGCGATAGAGCGACGTCAAATTATTTAAACAATCAGCAGCAGAGTTGTATGAAAGGGAAGTGCGCTACATAAAATATAATTAAGCGCTTTAAAGAATTATTACAGATGATAACAAATGTTCAATAAATTATATGGTTTAATCATACTAAGGTATAATTTAACAAATATAACTAGTCGATGAATAAATACAATTTTATTTTTGTAGTTTTAAATTTATATATTGTTTTATAAATTATAATTTGATTAAGTGTGTTCGAAAATCTTGTTATACAACAAATTGTAACGTTCGATGGCTGGTTGGCCAACAAAGTTTTTTGCTCTTTAACCAACCGACGACCAACCAGCCGTTTAACATAACAATTGTTTGTACAGCATGTCGCAACGTATAGGGGCCGTATAACAAATATTTTCGAAATTTGAAATTAATGAATGAAAATATTTTTTTTATAAAATTGTAACAAAATCATGTTTTCTAAAATGTGTGTATAAACAATCATTTTTAAACAGAACGTTAACAAAGTAAATATTTATTTTGTGATCATTATAAAGAAGTTGTATGAATTAAAAAATTGTGTATTCTGTTTAATTCTGTAATAATGATTAATAATTTATCAAAAACAAAAATTATGTAAATACGGCCATAATAACAGAAATGCAACACTGAATTACGAAAAGACATTTTCTTGAAAGTGATAACCCTGCTTCAATCAAATCCGCCATTATTAAAAGTGAATTAAGTGTGAAAAGTTGTGTTTTTGTGTTGCTCCGCTCTCCACAAAGAAAAAGTGAAAATATTAAAAAAGGTCTAATAAAACCTTAAAACAACAATTTTTTTTAATAAGCAGTTAAAAATAATTTTTCATCATTTCGAAGTAAGTAAAATTTTTGCAAATGTATGTTTTGTGTAGACAGTAAGGCCAAAGAAGAATTATGCAAACGCAGTTGAAAGAGGAAAATTCTCTACATATTGTCCGCCATCTTGTTTTTCTGTAGATATAGGGGAAATGTTGCAATAAATATGAAAAATCAATATAAAAATAAAAACCTTGATTTCTTTTACGTTTTGTTTGATTTTTATTGCTTGTTTATTCAAGATCAAGAGATTCAGCCCAAAAAATGCCACGCTATCGCGAATGGGATTTGGCATGTAAAGTTTATGTTGGTAATTTGGGATCATCTGCCTCAAAATATGAAATAGAAAATGCCTTCAGCAAATACGGACCCCTACGTAATGTCTGGGTCGCAAGAAATCCACCTGGTTTTGCTTTTGTTGAGTTTGAAGATAGACGTGATGCTGAAGATGCAACCAGAGGCTTAGATGGAACGTAAGTTAAAAATATTAATTTTTTTCTATTTTTGTGTAATTTTTTTTTCTTATATAAAGGCGTTGTTGTGGCACACGTATACGCGTTGAGATGTCATCTGGTCGTTCTCGTCGTGACAATAGACGCCGTGGTGGTACCAGCAGTGGTGGCCGAGGCGGTGGTGGCGAGAGTAGCAGTGGTGGCCGTGGCGGTGGAGGCGGCCGTTACAGGTATGTTTTATCTTCAATTTCAAAATTTTTCTTTTATTTTTTTAACATTTCGTTATAGTATACATATTTGTTATTCTATATTTTTTATTTTTTCATGTAAATAATTTCACATGAAACTTTATTTAACAAGTTCAGAACGTTCTTTAAGATAACACTTTAAATATGTGTGCAAGAAATGACAATAAGGTCTTATTTTTCTTTATTGATGAGATTTATTATTCATTTTAACATCTTTCATCTTTTTGTTTGTCAGGTAACAAGCAAATTATTTAAAAAGTGTGTCAAGAAACTGTTTTTCAAACATATGAATTAAACTGAAAATTGCTTTTAATTCGATGTTTTTTGCAATAAAAATAACGTTAGAACAAAGAAATACACAATTTATGCGGACAATATAGTTAGTTTAATTTTACAAAAGAATTTCGCTATGCTTTTCAAGTCTTATTTCATAAAATTATGAAGTAAAATAGAAACAGGTCTTGAAAATCATTGCGGTGGCTTAGTGATTTTTCATATATTGCCTTGCCGTATGCATTAAGTTCTAGGAAAACAATCCGATGACACCATAGAATAATAGATATCACATATAAATTTAACGAAAGGATTACAATTGTCCTCGGGTACAATATTAACTCAAATATTGTAATTCTTTATAAACAATTTCTTGCCATACTGAATTTATTCATAGCCGGCTGTGATATATATCTGTTTCACGCAGTAATTATATAATATTTCAATTCTTAATATTAATACTGAGTTGTAACATGATAATCTTTTTCTATAAATCAAAACTAAAAAAGGAAAAATATGCTTAAAAACTCCATTTTTAAATTCCGTTAGAGATTCTTTTAATTTGCCTGTTACTAAATTTTCAAATATTTTATATTTATGCATGTCATGACTTTTTTTTCATTGTTTCATTGTAACATGTAAATTTTTTCTTAATACCATGATCAAAACATTATCAATGAACTCTACATACCATACATATTTTTTTTTTGCTAATTTTGCCGTTTCAATTATTCCTATGTGTCTATGATTTAGATAACTTTCGAATAGAACAACAAAACAAGTCCTTGTTAAATTATTTGTAAACATTTGTATTTGTATTAAACAAAAATAATAATACTTAATTGTAATTATTTGTATTTGGTTAATTTTTTAAACGTGGTATACGCTCCTCATTTTTACAGGATAAAGACAACTTCTGCTTCTACTACTACCTCTACTCGTACTACAAGTACTTCTACTACTACCAACTCCTCTTCCTACTACAACAAACCAATCAACAACTTCAACAACAACGACTACAACTTCTACTACTACTACTACTGCTACAATAATAGATACAATTTCACCAAAACAGTTCCCTTCATCAAAAATACTAATACTATCAACAAAAACAACCACAACAACACTAAAGAATTCAAATACAACAGCAACTACACGACATTAACCAAATCTCGTATCAACAACATTTTAGTTTCATTCATAGTCTATAAATTTTTGAATAATCATTATTTGGTAGTTATATTTAATATCGTTAACAATACGTATGATTATGGCCATACAACACAGACAATATTAATAGGGAAATCATTAACGATTGACTGGAATGTAGTTGTTGTTGTCGTCGTTTGTAAACAATATCATCAAAATTTCAACTATCGCCAAAACCACTACCACCACAACCAACACCACCTAAAAGATCTCTACAATTATAGTAGATTCCTGCAACGTTATTGTTGTATAACTTCAAAATCTTCAACTTCAACGTTGACACTTTTGTATTCTCCTCCATCAGCATCTTCAACTTCAAATGCTTCTTCTACTTCAGTCGCCATTATTAAAAGCACCAACAAAACTTCTATTACTAAAAACATCACAACAATCACCAATACAACTACCTCAGCTACTACCACCACCACCAATAATATTATTAACTCGTCCCCTTTTAACAGTAGTCAGAAATTTTTTATTAACAACACCACCACCACAAGTACCACCTCCACTACTACTACTACCACTACCAAATCTACAACAGTCAAAATCTTTATAAATCAACTAGTTCTTCTCCAACTTGTACAACTTCAAACGCTGCAACTCCACGCAGTTTTTTATTGGTCGTCTACAGCTGCATCAGTTGGGTTTTTGGCTTGTTTATCTTTACCGAACAACATCTCAACAACTCAATTAGCAGCCGTCTTCTTCCAACAACTATTACCACCACCACCACCACCACTACTACTACTACTACTACTACTCCAATCAGCAACCACAATCACCATTGTTAGCCTTAAAAATTATCATCATTTTCACCAATATATAAAAAACAACCACAACACTTCAATCAACAAGTCTTGTTTAAAAAAAAAAAAACAATCAACTTCAACAACGAATTATTATCATCATCATACGACTTTGACTTGAAATCCAAACCGGACTAAAACGAAACAAAAACAAAAACGTCTCTAATTATAGGGAGATTAGACCAAACGAAACAAAGACTATTAAATACTTGAGTGGTTTGTGCTTTAAAATTCATGTTTAGTAAGTTTCAAAACATTGTATCGTGCTTAATGAATACAGCTTCTAAAGAGCAAACAACCGACATTCGAGGTTTCAGTCCGTCTGTCTCATAACAATAATTGGTTTTACAAACCGTATACCTTGGTTAAAAAAAAAAAAATAATTTTAAATTATTTTGAACATGCTTTGTGACAAGTTCGGACGTTTACTATGTTGTGGCTTTGTTCCGCTAAGAATGTTGTTAAATACAATAAATATTGTCTGTTAGAGAAAAAGAGAGAGAACATCTTATAACCCACTAAACGCCCTTGTATTCAACTGCAACAACGAACAAAGTTATTAAAAAAAAACACTTCCCAGTCCCAGCTTATGTTTGAGCACCGATTATTATCCGTTCGATATCAACATTTTACATCTTCAAGTTTTCATCGCTTCCACAATATCAGCAAACATACAGACAACGTATTTTATTCGATCGAATAAAGGGTATAGTATGCATATTTTTCTAATGTCTGATGAAAATATAATTTTTTTTAATAATGTTCAAAAACAAATTTTTTTCACCTTTAATTTTTAAATCTTCTGTGCTTTACTCTTACAAACAGATTCGTAAAGTTTTTATGTAATCATATTTAAATATTCCATAATGACAATAACTTTTTTTATATTTTTATATTTTTTTTTTATTTATTTGTTTGTCCTAAACGAAAACAAATGAGTGTTATTGAACATGAACTGCAACGTATAATAAAGCATAGCATACGTAAAACTTGAAGTAATATCATCATGCTTTATCACAACACATCGTTTTGGGGCACATCGACAGCGAAATAAAATACATACATATTGTATATTGTGTACATGTTTATCAGCAATAATGTTTTAACTGTCTGCGGAGAAATAACAATCAGCAACGTTTAAGTAATGCCATCATTTTTAGCAACAGTAACATTGAAAAAAATGGGTTCTCCATTTTGTTGTCCGCCACAACCCAAAGCATCAGCTTCAAGTCAATTAGTTGTTACACTTTTACTTTTTGTTTGTTTTTAGTAAAATTCAAAACCCATACTTCAAAAGCTTTATCAACTGTCAGCCACATTCAACAAAAAGCAAGGGGTGCGAATCATTGAAAGTACAATTTTTTTAATTCTTGAATTGCCATGGGTCGGTCGGTTGTCTCCACTACTCTGCTACATCCTTTTGTCCTTAATTCCTACAACAACAACATTTAGCCAAACTCAAAAAATGTGCAACAAATATCAAAAAAAATCATCAAAGCCAACTAAATCAATCAACACCAAATCCTCTACCAAAGTCAAATTTTAAAAATCAACCAACCAATCAACAAACCAAACAACCAATCAGCAAAATCGTTTCAACAAGCAAATCGCAATTTAGAAACAAAACTATTTCAGCATCATTATTATTTAAAGAATTTATCTTCTCACTGCCACAAGTATAAAAAATAAAAATCAGCAACCATTTACCACCATACAAAAATCAACAATTAATCAACCAAAAATAAAAACAACAACAATTGTGGTTTGTTTTCTTTAATAATACAACGGTGACAGTTTTTTCTTTTTTGCTTTTTTATGTTTTAAAATTTTTATATAAAATTGTCACTGTTTTGTTATTATATTTCATTATTTTTTAATTATTTATTTATTTATTATAATCTGTTTTTTTTTCTTTAATTTTATTTTGTTTACTTTAGTAATATTGCTAAAATTCATTTGCAATTTCAAAGTAAATTCGTATATTATAAATTTTTTTGTTTCTTTATTATTTTTAAGCTGTTAAACATTTTAATTTTAATTTAAACAATCAATATCTTCTAAATTCTTTATTTTCATACCAAAAGTTTTCTTAATTCTATAAAAAAAAATTGTTTATCACTACATTTTCGTTTTAACGATTATTTTTACAGATCTCGCTCACCAAGACGCAGTTCTCGTTCCCGCTCTCGCAGCTTCTCACGTGACAGACGTAGCCGATCAGATTCACGTGATCGTCATTAAAACAAGTTAATATTTGTTTGCTTTTAAAAAGAACGTAATGCAATCTTTACATATATATATATATACATATAATGAATGCTCTATTTAGAAGAAGTGAAATTCATTCGTATAAAGTTTATCGGGAAATATTTCGTAAATTTTTCTAATTTTTTTTCGCATATTTTTTAATTTTTTATTGTATAAAAACCAGAATATTTTTAGTTTAAAAATATTCTAAGCATATTTTTCTCTTAAGAATAAGTTAAGTATGTACATTTTAATAATAATGTAAGTAGTCCTCTCCTTAGATTCTCTTCGCTCATGATTTTCGTACCTATACTAACCTATCTGTACGCTTTGTGTATATATATGCATATTGGCTACAGACACATTCATCAATAATAAAATTTGCCAATTTTTAATGTTTTTTTTTCAATAATAATACAATTTTCAACTTTAAATGATTCAACACTATCCCACAATTATTGTTGTAAATTTCTTCAATTGACAACAGAAAACACATCAGTTTAAACAAACCAACCCTATTTCAGTTCACAAAACAAATTGCAAATATGAGGTAAATTCTTTTTTTATTATTATTCTTATTTAAATTAAAAAAAACGTTGTATTTGGAACAGTAAAATAAATAAGCTAAAATTTTAACGATTTTAGAAATAAATCTATGAAATTAATAAAACTTATAAATGTTGATTTTATTTTTTGGTTTTTAGTAAAACTGCGTAAAATGTTTTGCAAATAATAATAATTCATTGGGAGTATTATAATTAACTTTACATTAATTTACTCTTATTCTGAGTTTCGATTATATCTCTGCATTCAGTGAGGCACTGATCGAAAATTAGTGTTCCAACTTGCGATCGAATCGAAAGACAAACACAGAGAAAAGTATGTTCAATGTAACCTTTTTCGCCGTGGAGCATATTGAAAAAAAAAAAACAAGGTTATAATTAATTTAAAAGTTTAATTAAGTGTAAATAAAACAATGTTTTAATAATTAAAATAATAACAAATACGTGTTATTGCAATTTTAATCCAATAAGCACTTCCTGATAGTGCGAATTGATAAAGAAATTGAGGACGTAAGTGGTACTTGCGGGCAAATTTTTCCAGTGTTAAGAATTCTGTTGTGCAGGAAGTGTGTATTTTTTTTTAATTTTTAATCATCATTGCAACAAAAAGGATTGTACACACATAATTGGTCATTACAACCTTTCAGTCAGGATTACGACCTAGTTTCTCACACCACTTATGTTGTGTGTGTTAATTTTATACATGAATGGCGGGACCTACAGTTTAAAGTCGACTCCGAACGACAGATTTTTGAGAAACTTTTCATTATTTACTCAGAGTTTTTGCCAGAAATCTGATGAGAGGAAGTCGCCGAAGAAATACTTTTCGTATTTTATTTTGATGTTTGGCCTGGGGCTCGCTCGAACCCTGGATTTTCGTCTAATAAGCCAACATGTTACCTACTAGACCAAGGCGACAAAAAGGGTTTTAATTTACATAAATTTTATTGGTTAAGAAGACATGAAAGTCGATAACAGCAGCGTTACTATTGGTGGAGGAGGTCAACCTACTAGAGTCTATTGAGTAGATTCGATAAGCGAAAGTTGATAGAAAGCTTATCCAGGTAGTACTTTACCAATTATTACAGTCATATCCTTTAGCATCTTCTCTACTGCTTAACGTATTGTAGTTAATTTGTGATTATTTCCGAAAGAAACAGGAAATTTGAGCGGACCATAATGTTAGGTTGGTTCAGTCTATAGCTTCAAAATGTAATTACCACTTGACACAAGGCAGGCAGATCATTTCTTGATCTGCAATTAATAATTAAAATCAATTTATAGCGCAAAAATATCACAGTTAAATAAAAAATTATTCAAATCATTTATAAAACAAATTATTTATTCAGAGATAGCTACTTAGAATCTTATTTGATGTCAGAATGTTACCCTGTGGTCAGAATCAGAATTGAAACCAACAAAAGAAGAATTTTTGCGTCGCAGAATCCTATATGATCGATTTCATGTTCAAATCAGAAGTTGGTGTCATCGAATCTGTCCTTATCGAGTTTTTGTCAGGAATAATTGAATCACCAGGCAGCTGGCAGATTGACATTGTTTTGATTTTTCTTATAGGCGGTTAATTATTAAAGCAAAATATTCATATGTAGATGTAATACTGTAGAAGTAAAAATAATTACAAGTAATACATTTAAGTTAATGTAAAATACACGAATAAATTTGGTTAAAAAATTTTGTTCAATGTTGCATCAATTTGTAATATATAAGAGATATTGGACGGGACCAACTGATTGCATCAATATCTAATAACATTTTGAAGGCACCTTTATTTAAACTACAATGTCCGATAAATTTGTAGACCATTTGATTGATTGTTAAATATTCTGTACCTATATTAATTGCTAAAATACTTATGGATTTCATTTATCAAAAACTCCATGTCAGGAGAAAATACTTTTGATACTTCTAAACCATCTAAACAACAAAGTGTTAACATAACTAACAGTAGAATAAATCAATGATAAAAAACTAATTTAAAATTCCGCAAAAATATCTTAAACATCCCCGAAAATATCTTGTTATTCCCAACAAAATTCCCATCCCTAAAAATATGTTTCCATCTCTATTGCAAAAGTTTTAATCACTATTTTGGCGCAAAATTCGAATTTTGGAAATCCCCAATCATGACATCATACGTCATCACAGAGCGTCTTGTCGTTTTGAAAAATTTGCAGTTGCTCTGAGTTTGCGATTGTACATTGTGTTTGCGACAGTGGTTAGTTTGTTTTATTCTTCTGTTAATTTTTGTGAAATTGATGAAAAATCGATTGCGAAAATTTAACTCCAGTAAAAAATAATGATATTAATGACGACAAACTCATACTGCTAGTTAAACAATATCCAAAATTATATGATAATTCTTATGTAAGCCGAACATGGCGGAATAAATACTGGAACAGAATCGGTGAGAAAATGCTAGCCGATCCTAATGAATGCCGCACACGATGGAGTCGCATTCACGACAACTATACCAAACGTTGCAACACAAAGCGTTCGGAAAATGATATTTTAAATTTTCTCAATCCATTCATCGAAAGAAACAAGTAAGTAAATAAATATTAATTGCAATATGAATATCGGTTGCCATCGATCCAACGACCTATTATACTATAAATCATTGTATTGCGTTTAATTTTCCTTAATATTTTAAAGTTGTTTTAATAATACTTCTGTGTGTGGGTGTCCGAAACATAATGATATTAAGATTGGAGAGGATGTGGATAAGTTGCAGACCAAGGCCAATAATATTGTTCTTAACAACGAATCTTTTGAACCTGAAAAGAACGGTGTATCCTTCTCAACACCATATAAACTTCCCTTGGAAATTAATAAGGCAGAAATGCCATCCTTGATAGAAAATGTAGATTTTTTGGTTGATGAAGAAGATGATAGAGCATTTCTACTGCTCATGTACTCCGAATATAAAAAACTACAAAATGAAAAAAACAAATCTGAAACACGACAAAAAATTTTACAAGTTATTCATAACATGCGATTTGGGGAGTAACAACACAATTAAAGTCCTCTGTGCCGTTTCGAAGAATGACAAAATATTCTACACAACTAATCCATTATATTTATTTACTTAGAATTATTACACATAAGAAGAATACTCTCTTTTTAATAAACATTTCATTCAAAATTTTGCTTTATATTTACTTTACGTTAACGTAAACTATCTTTGTGTTTTGTATGAAAAGAACTATCTGTTTTCGTCAGATCATAAAATAATTTTGTGCAGTGTATTTATTTGATTTAAATAAAAAAAAAAAAAAAAAAAACAAAATATGTGTATCGTAAATAAATTAAAAGAAAATAAATATAATTGGCCAGTCCAACAACTTTGTATCGTGTATGTTGTATTGAATACACTTTGTGAATGCTCAATGCTATGTTGTATTGTGTATTTCGTATTTCAAAAGTCAAAAACGATAAGAAGAAAACTAGTAATCAAGCAACAAATTATAGGGTTTTACTATCCTCACATGGGTGCCCTCTACCGATCCAATTACTCCTGGAATTTTAAACTTTTGATATAAATGCATTTTTGATGCTTTCGTTTCTTCATGTGTCATGTCCAACTTTATCCAGAGAAGGCATAGTCTTACAAACATCAAGTACATCCCATATCATTTTACACAATGTAGAACATCCCATACTATGTCATTGGCAATCACAACTTGGAAGGAACCGATCGCCAGAAATCTTAAAGCGCTCGTCTGGAATAGTACTTTTACATACAATATGCGCGGCAGTTTCTTCATAAGCCATCCTAAATTTTGTTCAGCCGGTAAAGTGTTCTAAAACTTAACACAAAATCCACATATACATTACTCCGTTATATGCAGATGTTTATACTTATGCCTGCTCCTGAACGTTTAATGGGTTAGAATAATCCCTCAGGACATTTATTTAATTTTTCTTTTTTGGATCGCAGCTTTTTTTACACAAATTACGCTTAATTAAAAACCTGTAGGCATTTTTGCTCTTTATTTTTTAGTGTTGATGTTTTGATTTGTATTTGTAATGTATGTTTTATTTTGTTTTGTAAATGACTTCGAAAAATGGAAGCTTGCTTATGTTCTTGCTTTCTTTATCTACACGAACTCGACGGAAGCATTTATTGGTTAAAATCTCCATAATACTTATCTCTAATTATGAAAGAAATGTACTTACACTTAATTAAAGTCTATGTTTTTTTGTTTGTTGAACATATTTCCATTTCGGTCCCAAACTGTAATTTCAATTTTCGAATAAGGCGTAATTAAATGCGAAGATGTTATTGAAACGCAAAATGGATTAGTTCTTGTGGAAGAAATTTTTTACGTGACATTTTTAAATATTGCCATTTTTGTGAGCTGATAATGCAGCTGAATTTCATTTGCCATCCTTAATCAAAACATGAATTTTTGAAGATCTCAAGTAACAGTGATCCGTAATATGTGTTTCTGTTAAGTTTCTGGATTCAGGAAGAAAACGATTTTTTGTGTAAATGTATTAATTCTGAACGACTCTCACTCTTCTCATTATACTTTATTTTGTTACAATTCCGTTCATCAAGTTTTTCCACCTAAACTTTCTGCAATAGCTGGAAAATTTTCACTTTTAATTCACGATAAACAAAACAATATTTATACTAAATTTTATGTTTTATTGAGATCCCGTGCCAACTACATTGGACATATCATCATTAAGATTCATTTCCTCTCCCGGTGAGTACAAACCTAGAGCAGAACGCTCTGGCAAGCCGGGTATAGCTCGATCGTTAGTGTCGTCATCCTCATCATCATGGCTATCAGAGTCATCACTATCATCATTGGCTAATGGGATTTAAAAACAAAATTAAAAGTTTTAAGAAGGAAACAAAGAAAATAAGCATAAAGTTTAGTTCATTACCATCTTCATCATCGGTTTCTAAGCCAGGCATTGTTAAAACTTTACCCAAAGGATGTAAATCGGCAGCAGCATTTTTCATAGCGTCCAACTTCATAAATCATGTAAAAAGTCGGAAAGCCATACAAATACAATTAATTGAGCAAATTGTGGAGAACTCGCCTTACCCAACTGTGATGTTCCCGTTCATATTTTAGTACCTCGGCTTCCTCATTGATGGGAACACTATCGAACCATATACGATTGGCTATGGGTGGTCGTAAAGATGGAAAAAACGGTAACATAGACATTTTTAATGTGGCTCAGGAATAATATTTAAAACAGAAATTTTTACGTTCTTTATTCCGTTTTTTATATTTTTTGCTATTGTAGTGTAAATTTGTGTCTTAAAAACTTTTTATTTTCTTTTTTTTAATGTAAACAAACATTTACTCGCTGCTAACAAAAAGTCCTGTATATTTCAATACACTTTTATCAACACTGACTGTCTCAGTGGATTGTATTCATTGGCACAGCTGATTGCCAATGTTTGTGTGTCGTCTGTCAAACGTTTTACGGCATTTTAATATTTCTTTGCAGAAACTGTTGAATTTTTCTAAAAAAAAGAAACAAAATGATTGAAATTACCTGCAATGATCGTTTGGGCAAGAAGGTAATTAGATTGTAATTACTTTTTTGATAAAAATTCTTATAATGAAGTATGTTTCATAGGTTCGTGTAAAATGTAATCCGGATGATACTATTGGAGATCTCAAAAAGCTGATTGCTGCCCAGACCGGTACAAAGTATGACAAAATCGTTCTAAAGAAATGGTACACCATCTATAAGGATAACATTAAATTATCGGATTGTAAGTATAAACGTGAAGTAATTTTGGTCAAATTGAATAAATCATGAGCTGGTTAGAAAATGTACACGCCACAGAGTCTTGAAAAGTATAATCATATTTGGATATTGAGTGTATGGTGGTATCTCTTAAACAATCTGTCGGAACACAACAGTTTAACAGTTTACATTCAAACTAAGACTTTTGGCCGTTAGGGACCGGTTTTCAAAGCCAGAGTCTTGAAAACATGTTGTCATCGTATTTAGAGATTGACACCAAAACGTCAACCGTAAATTCTGTCTAACCTTTTGCAAAGGCTTACTATTTATTTCATCGCGATCGTATTCGCTTGACGTTGTCCTAAGTAACACACATTCTCCAAATGCTATAAAAATGTAAAGAACTTCATATCCTTGTTCAACAGATTCCAAACGGTACTCTTCAATGTTCAGCATCTAGATAATCTAAGCATTCATTGTGCGTTCAAAGAAATTTATAAAATGCGATGTTTTTCCTACTGACTGGTATTTTAAACTCATTCTCATGGCAATGAGATGTTAAATAATCACTAAACGGTCACGAATACATTTTTTGAGAGTTTTACAAAACTAGATAGAAAATGGATTTATATTTCCTCGAATGCCCTTAATTATTTGTTAATTAGATTGACAGTAAGCATGTTTATTAGGTTTATTTAAAGCTTCAGCCTTAAACTGCGATTAGACCTTTATTATAATATTAATTGTTTATTATCTTTATCTAAATGTTTAATTATTTATTTTCTTTACAGATGAAATCCACGATGGCATGAATCTGGAGTTATATTATCAATAAGTTTATTATAAGTTTAAAATAATTTTAAAATTGAAATTTTTTTACGTTAATTAGCCCTGATTAGAAGAAAAAGAAAACAATAAAAACTTTTATCTACAAAATAGAAAAAACATCAAAATTCATTATTAAAATGGAATTCCAAAAATTAAATCAATCCTAAAAAAAAAATACAACAGAAAGGCGCTTTAAAATTTGATACTTTACGCTGCAGGTGTACAATCTTAATTATCCTGGGGGTAATTTAAGCTGTACGTGTGTAGATGTTAAGTTCAATTTTTGTTTTCTTAAGAATAAGTTCAATAAAAATATTTTTTTTTTTTATGTAAACAAATTTAAAAACTTAACTTATATAATCATAATTATGCTGTGACTTAATCTGTTACGACTAGGAACTGGTTAAAGGCCCCATAAGTTGTTTCAGATTAATTCAATACAAAAATCTTTCGAGTTTCAAGTCATCTTTGCAACAACGAAAGATTAAACCTAAAAGAAATTCTTGTAAATATGTACGTTAAAAACAACGAATTTTAAGGAGTAAAAGTTCTACGTAAAATAACATGGATATACATACATATTTCAAAGAACTTGAAGCTTTAAAAACTTTAAGCTTTTTAATTTTCTAAAATGTTTTTGCCTATGCTAACCTTAAAAGAGATTAATTTTTTTTAAAGAGCTTTTCCTTTTGTCCTGGCCCCAAAAATGCTGTTGTAATGAGGGAACAGTTTTGGTTGTTTGTTTTGCGTTATTACTTTAACGCTGTTGCTTCTCGTCTATCTGTCCTACAAATATACACGCATACATATGCAACTAATACCATGACACATGACCATTTTAGTATCAAAAAATGAAACGAAATTTTTGTATCCTTGTGAAACTTACACACACACACATAAATACACACTCCGCACAATTATGCTCCTCTTTTTTTTGTGTTTCCTATATTAACAGGATACATCTGGAAAATATTTTCAGTCTACAGAGATTCTTTGAACATTCAACAACGTTTTTTAAAGGCAAAACTCAAGCGTATTTGCATGGTAGTGTGGATATAAAAGTGAAACACTAACACTAACACATGCTCATTTACTTACAACAAGTGAAAGTGTTTGCAAGGCAAGCAACAGTTGGATTTGAATGAAATGCAAGAAAATAAATGAAAAAAAAACGGAATTAAATTTAAAATAAAATCAGTTGAGGCAAAAAAAAAAACAACAACAATAATAATAAAAAACCGTTTTAAAAAGAAGTAAAAAAATGGAGTAAATAAAATTGTTATTGTTTAATGAAATTAAACGCATGCATAAGATTATAATAATAAAAGCCAGTTAAACCAGTGGAAAATTAAAGTAGAAATTATAAAAACAAATAATTTTGGAATATAATTTAAAAGTAAATACAATTAATTTCTATTGAAATAAAAAAATTAAAACAATACTTTAAAATATAAAATAAATTATATTTTTTGAAATCCTTTTAAAATATGTATGATTTGAAATTAAAGTGTTGAACAAATAGAAGAGAATTGCTCAAATAAAGTACAAGAAATTTACTTAGTTATATAATTGAAGAATTGAAAATTAATGAAAATTACAAATAATTTTTTAACGGCTAAAAAATTTTATAGCCAGTGTAAACGCATATAAAACACAGGAAAGCAACAAGATTTGTTAAAAAAAAATTGCCATAAAAAATTTATTATCCTGAACTAATTTCACGTAATAAATAAATATTCTACAAGGATAACTTGTTTGTGATTGCGTTTGACGGGAAAAAGGAAAATTAAATGAATGAAGCGTTAAGGTAATTATGATAATGAAATAAAAAGAAAAAAAGAATAATAGAAGAGTTCGAGTGTATTTTTCAAACGGAAATTGGAGATTCAATTTTTGTTAATACGCTTTTGATCCAATAGGGCCTGGCTTTTTTTGAATCAAACATAGGTTTTTGGACTAACCTTCAAGTCCTCTACAACTTACCCAAGGTTTTTCAAATTTTTCTTATTTCTTTAAGAAAATTAGGACTTGTTGAAGTCCTCAGAATGAATTTATTGGTAAAATGATTTCATTACATACATACATAATTTAGTCATTGCAACCCTTCAGTGAGGATTACGGCCTAGCTTTTCATGCCACTTATGTTGTGTGTGTTAATTTTAAACTTGAGTGGCGAGAGCTACAGTTTAAAGTCTACTGCGAACGACAAATTATTTTTTTGAGAAATTTTTCATGGCAATTTTTATTTACTGTCAGAGTTTTTGCCAGAAATCTGCTGAGAGGAAGTCTCCGAAGAAGTATTTTTTCACACATATTTCTTTTTGTTGGAGATTTCTGGGCTGGGGTTTGAACGAGGGCCTCACGTCTAATTTCATTATTGAAGTCAAAAGTCTTTCCAATCAGAAATAGTGACTCGATGCTCAATCCATACGACAACAGTTCGAATTCGTTGCATTATTTATGTTGCACATGTACAATAGTGGCCTTATAATTAGAAACGATGTTTCTGGACCAGAGTTCTCTGGGGTGACGAATTTAAGTTTAATTTGTCCCAATCTGATGGAAAAACATATGTAAGACGTCCTCCAAACAAAGGTTTTGATCCCAAGTACACAGTGAAAGCTGTAAAACAAATTAACAAACATACATGTTGCTAAGTCGTTTCTAATTATAAGGCCACCACTGTATGTACCTTTGCATTTTTTTTTGGTTTCATAAAATTTTTTCTTGCCCAAAGGCCTTTTTTATTTCCAAATCCTCATTAAAACGATCTAATAAGGTGGCTTAATTGGCGTTACTGTGCTTTTGAAGGTAGTTAATAGAGTATATTAAAGAGTGTACATTCCAAGGAACGGTCGCTTTGACCGTATTGACTGAGCAACTTAGACTTCTTGACCTTCTTCAACAATAAACTCACTGGTAGACTGCTATTTGATCGCTGGTATATTGTGGTGAATCTATATTTCAGCTACTGTTACAAAGCGTATTTAAAACATGATTGCGAGCAATCGGTTGCAAGCAAATACGGGATTAAATTTTCGGAAAGGTTGCTCATAACCAATTAATCGCTCACAATTGAAACTACGAAGAATATTTCTTCGACTTGCAGTCTCTAGCAAAAACTCTGCGAGTAAATAAAATTGTCATGAAAAGTTTTTCCAAAAATCTGTCGTTCGCGGTCGATTTTAAACTGCAGGTCCCACCACTCATGTATAAAATGAACACACACAACATGGGTGGTGTGAGAAGCTATATCGTAATCCTGGCTAAAGGATTGTAATGACGAATACTCAGGAAATGAATGCCATTCATAAAGGACGCTGTGTTGGAATACTGGAATGTGGGAGATTGGGTCATAATTTTTTAGCAGTGATCTACACCACACAAAATACAAAAAAATTGGAACAGATTAGAGCCTCTGGTTTGAATCGAACATACAACTACGACTCAAGGAGAAAAGCGTACTACTAGAATTACAGTTTAAAGTTGACTCCGAACGACAGATTTTAGAAAAAGTGGTCGAAGAAATATTTGTTGGTATTTCGTCTTGTTGGAGATGTCTGACCTGGCGTTTGAATCGAGGCCTCATTCTCATTAGCCAATACACTATCTGGTAGACTACGGCGATTGTAATTGAGTTGTTCAAATAATTATTTTTTTTTGGTTTATTTTTAATTTACTGATTAAATTTAGCATTAAACATTGTCTATATTATTATTATTATTTATTTATTTATATCATACATATATCAACGACCTGTTTAAGGCGAACAAAAAAATGTGAATTTTTTGAAAAAAAAAAAAAAAATATTGTAAAGGTTTTAGGGATTTCAAATTCATTTGGATTTATCCACAGTAGACGTTGATTGATATGACAGATTTGTTGTTATTGTTGGTTTTTTTATTTTGAAACGGTGATATTGTACGTCAAAAATGTCATGTTAGTGCGGTAAAAAAGGAAAGAAAAAATATTTTATTTACAATCTGTTTTGCTTGAACAATTAAAAAAAAAACTTCACCGTTTCCAAATATTTCAACTGCCATAACGATAATCTAGAAGAAAATGTAATTTTCCAATGAAATAAATTTGTAGATAACTATAGGAGGCATTTGTAATTAAACCTTTAAATGAAGTTTTTCTATCAACACAGCACAACAGTTCACACCTTCATTATTGCAATGCTCAAAACCAGTGATTTTAAGGACTAATATACTTCCTAAGGGACATTAACTTATTTTATTAAAATAAATTTATTTAAACAAATGAATCTTTTTATATGTTAAAAAGTACATTTAATTGTTTATAAAAAAAATACGTACGGCGGTGGTACGGCAGCCTGAATAGCGTCATTTCTAAATCTGGCCACCATGCCATCTCTCACAAACTCTGTACTTACTTGCAGCTGATGGATGAAAAAATTAACCCTCGGATATATAATAGACACGATATGTGCGTTACATTTACGAAAAATCCAATTACATCAGCTTGAGAATGTTGGCAGGTTATAGAAAGGCCTCAACAGTGCTTCTGGGCATAATGACATTAAGTAGAGTAAGATCGTAGATAAACTGACGGAAGAGCAAAGAAGTGAGCAAGGAAGTGAGCAAAGAAGTGCGCAAAGATAGTGATAGATCTGAATTATTTTTTTCGGTCGATCGAATATTTGATAAGATAGACAGTAGATGTGCATGGCAAAATCGCGGAGATTGTAGAATCTCCATGCTGTTATAGCCCAACCTAGCTCTATCAACAATGGTAAGGGTGTTAAGCCTAAGCAAGGAGAATTTTAGGATCTTAATAGAATTTGTGAATGGTCATTGGTCTCTGAAGGAGAGTACAAGTTTACGGGACATTGGCATCACCACTTTCTGTGGATTTTTCCGAATATATTGCCCTACACAGGTATTCCCACACATCCATTATTTACTGTGTCTAAGTCCAGATCACAATTCGTCTTTTTTTGGTGGCTTAGGTTTCTTTTCTAAAAATCATAACAATAGCCTCGTAGTTCTGACTGACAAAGAAATAAACATGTTAAGTTACTCAGTACTTCGTTGCGTATGAGTATTTTTTAATACAAAATTTTATTATTAATCATACGCCATGTGTTTCTATTTGTTTCGTAGCTAAAGGCATGTTTTCTTCGAAGTTCTTTAATTGTTCTTACCACTCTCTAAACAATTTATTATTGTTTTCTTTATTCTTATTTTTCTCCTTCCTCTTCTTATTTGTTGTCTTCATTTTATTGTTAATGATTTGAAGAAAGCAAAAATTGCAATGGATTCTTATAAAATGTGTTACTGGCTTTAGCCTGAATTAGAATATTTTGAAGAGTCTAAAAAATAACAAAATGGCGTCGTTATGAATATGTTTTCTTGTTTTCGCCTATTTTTTCTACCTTAATTGTTTAATAAAATTATTAGTTATTGACGGTTCAAAATTATCCTTGTTCGAGCTAAAACTACTCGTTTGGGAACAATCCAAAATCGGTCAAGTATTTCTTGCTAAATCGTAGTCGCCAAGTTGTAAAAATTGATTTCGAGAAAAATGTGCGCCTCTGGACACATTGGTCTATTTTTACGTTTTTCTAATTCTTTTCGTACGGTTTGTTCATGAGGAATAAAAAGCCGTTGATTGACCAGGGTAAAGCTTCTTATTCTCTTATTTTGGCATGCTACAGAAGAGTTGGTATACATACAGAATTGGTCATTACAACCCTTCAGTCAGGATTACGACCTTGCTTCTCATACCACGTATGTTGTGTACTTTAATTTTATACATGAGTGGCGGGACCTACAGTTTAAAGTCGACTCCGAACAACAGATTTTTGAGAAACTTTTCATGGCAATTTGTACTTACTCTCAGAATTTTTGTCAGAAATCTGCTGAGAGGAAGTCGCCAAAGAAATACATTTTGTATTTTGTTGTGATGTCTGTCCTGGGGATTGAACCGTGGTCTTACGTCTAATAAGCCAACACACTACCTACTAGACTACGGCGACTATTATCAGTTACCTCTTAATCCCTAAGAGGCATTCGTGCTATAATGTTATTTATTCTCAGAGTACTTAATAAAAGACGTTGTGTTTAGTTAGAATGAAAGTGGTGTGCTGGTTTCGTATGTCGAAATAACAAAAAACGGCGTACGTTGTGTACGTGCCAGAAAAATCTGAAAAGGAAAAAAAATAAAAAAGAGAAACAGAGAGTGAGAGAGGAGAGCTGGACCAGTATGGATGCACATGCCTTAGCCAGCGTTATCCCACCAAAATCTTTAGCAGATCGAAAATACTTGCTTCTGATATAAAGGTCAAATTTTCAAAGAGTTCCACTTTAGAAAATTTATAGTACCTCTACGAAGGGTGGTATAATAACACTGCGGATACTCCATAGTTTCTGCCAGTATTAAGCCTTGGCTTTCCGGCTTTTGCTAGTGGCTTGACACTGCAATGCCATTTATTTAATTATTTATTTATTACAATACAATTTAAATTACATGCATACATACATACATACATAATTGGTCCTTACAACCCTTCAGTCTGGATTACGGCCTAGTTTCTCACACCACTTATGTTGTGTGTGTTAATTTTTATACATGAATGGCGGGACCTACAGTTTAAAGTCGATTCCGAACGAGAGATTTTTGAGAAACTTTTCATGGCAGTTTTATTTGCTCTCAGAGTTTTTGCCAGAAATCTGCTGAGAGGAAATCGGCGAAGAAATATTTGTTCGTATTTCATTTTATTAGGGATCTCTGACCTGGCGTTTGAATCGAGGCCTCACTTTTAATAAGCTAGCAGACTAAGGGCCATTATTACAACTTGCCGTTAACTAAAGGGGAGGATTTTAACGGGCGGATAAATTGTTTTTCATTATTATAAGTGGACAATAAAGTAGAAGTGAGCGTTAAGCTAAAGGGAGGATCACTCTACCAGTAGCTTTTAAAGTTAAGTTTATATCTGAACTTGCCATATTATATATTATTTTCAATATGGCAACTTCAAATATAAACAAAATAAGCAAATGCAACAAAAAAGCAGACAGTCATTGCCACTGCGTTTAAAAAAAACTTGTTTAATTGAGCAGTGTTATCCGACATTGCTCTGGCACTGCCATATTTTTGAAAAAGTTAACTTTATTTTATCTGTAGGTTGTAATAACGAAAAAAAGTTAAAGGTGACTTTAGAGGTCACTTTAGCTAAAGTTACCTTTAACTAAACCCAAGTTTAACGGCAAGTTGTAATAATGGCCCTAAATAGAGTACAGCCACTTCAAATTAAATTTAATTATTAAGAACTGTGTTAGAAGTCGCTGTAGTATAGCATGTAGTATGTTGGCTTATTAGACGTAAAGCCAGGTTTCAAACCCCAGGCCAGACATCACAACAAAATACAAAAAGTATTTCTTCGGCGACTTCCTCTCCGCAGATTTCTGGCAAAAACTCTGAGAGTAAATAAAATTGCCATGAAAAGTTTCTCAAAAATTTGCTGTTCGGAGTCGACTTTAAACTGTAGGTCCCGCCACTCATGTATAAAATTAATGCACACAACAAAAGTGTTGTGAGAAACTAGGTCGTAATCCTGACTGAGGGGTTGTAATGACCAATTATGTATGTTTGTATGTATGTGTTATTTAAACCTTATGTTCGTGTAGTGTAACCGATCATGAACCACACGCTAATAGCTTAGCACACTGCCCAATAGACTACCAGAGCACTTAATACAATGTTTTATGAGGGAATAAGTTACGATGTTGGGTTTATTGAGACCCAATAACAAGTCAGTTCAGCTATCGATGTTCCAAAGATTCTTAGACCCAACAGGTTTAGGTTTATAAATCATAGATTTAAGAAATTTTGGTGAAACTTTTCTACATAAACTTGAATTTGTAATTGAAATTTTATACAATTTAATTATAAAGGGTGTTTTTTATAGAGGTATAGAACTTTAAGTTGCAATAAAACAACGATGGATTATTCGATTGACATGAATTTTATTTATCCGAAAGATAATCTTGTGGCATTACATTTTAAATATGATTCTGGCATATGACCGCCACGGCTGGCGCGGATGTAGTCCAATCTGGACGTCCAATTTTCGATGACTTTTTCCAACATTTGTGGCCGTATATCAGCAATAATACGGCGAATGTTGTCTTCCAAATGGTCAAGCGTTTGTGGCTTTACCGCATAGACCAATTGCTTTACATAGCCCCACAGAAAGTAGTCTAGCGGTGTTAAATCACAAGATCTTGGAGGCCAATTCACAGGTCCAAAACGTGAAATTAGGCGGTCACCAAACGTGTCTTTCAATAAATCTATTGGGGCACGAGCTGTGTGACATGTAGCGCCGTCTTGTTGAAACCACATCTCCTGGACATCATGGTTATTCAATTCAGGAATGAAAAAGTTAGTAATCATGGCTCTATACCGATCACCATTGACTGTAACGTTCTGGCCACCATCGTTTTTGAAAAAGTACGGACCAATGATTCCACCAGCCCATAAAGCGCACCAAACAGTCAGTTTTTCTGGATGTAACGGTGTTTCCACATACACTTGAGGATGCGAGTTATCAATAAGAGTAAATGTGGTGCGAAAACGTTCCATGGTTTATCGAATTAACTGCTCTGATGGACGAACAGAACCATTATTTTCGAAATAAAATTGCACTATTTGCAAGCGTTGTTCAGGCGTGAGTCTATTCATGATGAATTGCCAAACCAAACTGAGAATAAATTACTTGACAGTTGTTAAATCGGTCGCCATCTTGAAAAGTAATGCCAACTTAAAGTTCTATACCTCTGTAAAAAACACCCTTTAGAATTAACAATTGAAATTACATACATACATACCAAACTAATGTTTTTTTAATTCTTCTTTTATTTTTAGGAATATCTGTCTGCAACTCCAAAAGAGAAAAAACTAACTACGGCTGAGTAATTATATTTTACTGCATAATAAATAAACTCTTCAGCAATAAAAAACCATAATAAAAATAAAAATTGTTTAAACAAGTGACTTAAATAGTTAAAAATACTATGTGTGTGTGGTACCTGTTTGTATTGTTATTTGTTAAAGAGTTTTATAGAGAGAAAAATGTGTTAAAAAACAGTCTGTAAATAAGATTTAAAAATTGTTGAAACTATTGAAAATGTTATTTTATTAATAATAATAAAAAGTTAAATAAAATAGACATACATACGTACAGACCTACATAGCATACATAGACTTTGAAAAACATATTTCTTTGTGAAAATTAAAAGAAAACATTTCCTAACCTACCCCTACCTACCCTACATCCATGCTTCGTAAAAGTTGATAAAGAATAAATTTTTAATTAAATTAAACCAAAGAGGAAATAAAACTTCAACTGTTTTGGACATCTGCTCAAGTTAAATGAAAAAGTGCAACAAAACAAAACAAAAAAAATTTAAATTCTGAATAAAAAAACGAAGAAGAAAAAACGAAAAGAAGAAAAAAAAACATTCGAAACCTTAAATGAACAAGATTTCCTGTATTTGGGTAAGTGAAACTAAGAAAAATTTTAAAAAGAAAAATTTATCAAACTTTTTTTTATAATAAAATAACAACAAATAATATTTATTTAAAATATTTTAAAATCAAATTTAAATTAAATGTAAATATTTTTATACAAAAAACATCATGTGATACTCTTTAAATTATTTAATTTGAGAACAGGAAATATATTGCAACGTTTAAAATATGAGTTTGTTGATTGCTAACAAAATTAAAACAAATTTGTGTTTAGTTTTAATTAAAATTCTTTATTGTTCCTACAATTTTATGTGCCACTGTTCACAACTTGATGTTACAACAACAATTTGCTTAGTTTGTTTTTCTTCTTTACACTTCTGTTTGCTTAAACACTAACAATAATTCGGCAGGTCTTTACAACCCCGATCTTCAAACCACTATTATTCCCTTCACACGCAACGCGTTTTCACACAAGACTGATTGAATTCTTACTACTACGCCTGCTTTGTCTTGCCTTTTTATATGCCCTACAGTCTAATGAATATTCTTAAAGTCGAATGTTCGTGGCTTCGCTTTCTCGAGAACTCCATCGCAGTTCCCTTGTTATTTGTAGATTTTGTTCACGTTATTTGTTGTTGCCTTCTTGCTTACTTCTCTATCCCTTTTTCCTGTCATACCGATGCTGTTGGTTTATTTGTAAACAAGTTCATTGTATTTGTTTGCTGTATAGCTTTTGTTTATCATTTTAATGTTAAACGATGTTACACCGTTTCCATTTTTGTAACAATATGTACCAGCACTTTAAAACAGAACTTATGGTTTATTTCAGAAGTCTAAGATCAATAGTAATAAATTATGTCTGGTACATACCAGAGATCAGCAATGAGTATTCAAAAAGATGAATAGAATTGAATCTTACTCATAATTTCTGATACTTATACGCATTCATACTTATTTTAATATCATGTAACCTCTACTCATATTCAAAGTTTAAAGTACTCATCATATTTATACTTAAAAACACGTATGATGTTGTTGATATACACACAGCACAAAATAAGTATGAATCGCGTACGAACACTAAAATACTCACTAGAAGGTTGTGTGTTTACTCTGCTTGCTGCTCGGTCTTTTTCGCTTATGTGTCTGTTTCCTTTTGTTGTAAATGACTAACAACTACATACATACACACATAATTGGTCATTACAATCCCTCAGTCAGAAATACGACCTAGCTTCTCACACCACTTATGTTGTGTGTGTTAATTTAATACATGAGTGGCGGGGACCTACAGTTTGAAGTCGACTCCGAACGACAGATTTTTTGAGAATCTTTTCATGGCAGTTTTATTTACTCTCAGAGTTTTTGCCAGAAATCTGCTGAGAGGAAGTCGCCGAAGAATTATTTTTTCATATTTCATTTTTATATCTGACATGGGGTGTAAACCGTGGCCTTACGTCTAATAAGTCAACACACTACCTACTAGACTACGGCCACTTCTACTAACAACTAATGCTGTAAATTTTAAAGAATGTTTCGAGTCACCTGAATCATTTATAAGTATTTTTCTAAAGTTATGAATCTAAATGAGTAGGCTTATGAATCAAACATATTTCGAATGGTATGAGTTTGATGTCAGCGTTGTACTCATACCCATTGCAACCTGTACTTATAAATCAACGTTCTGTAGTGAGTACGAATGAATCAGAGTACATAGTTATATTTCAATATTGTTGACTCACTTATATTCAAAATTTCATGAGTGCTTATGAGTAGAGAAAAATCGATTCATTGCTGATCTCTGGTAACTACCACAAATCGTTTACCATAGGATTTATTTTATAGACAGTCTAACATTCTTTAGGCTTTGAGCCGAAACATAAGGCCTTTATCAATCCCTTAAACAAACAACGTTAGAGACAGGAGCTTAAAAATTTCAGCATAGTGAAACACATATTTAGTGATAGCCTAGCGTTCATTAGGTCCCTAAAAGGCGTGGACACTTATTAATGGCTCTGAGAGAGAAAGAGAGAAATGGAACGGTTATGTGGTTCCTTAATCTCGTAGGCATAGAACGTAACAACACATATGGTTGGATCAGATGGACAGTAGAAGTGCATGGCAAAATCGCGGAGATAGTAGAATCTCCATGCTGTTAAAGGCCAAACTATACCTATCTAGAATGGAATGGTTGTTAAGCCTAAGCAAGGAGAATTTTAGGATCTCAATAGAATTTCTGAATGGCCATTGATCTCTGAAAGAGAGTACTAGTTTAGGGGACACTGGTATCACCACTATCTATGGATTTTTCAGAATCCATACCCCTACAGAGTTATTCCTATACATCCATTATTTACTGGGTCTAAGTCCAGATCACAATTTGTCTTTTTTTGCTGGATTAGATTTCTTTTCTAGCCTGGTAAAGGGTCCGCCAAATAACTTTTTTTGTTTGAAAATGCTTTAAAAAAAACTACTGAATATTTTCTGAAATTTCTTTTATTTTTTGAAAGTACAATCCTTCCGGTTAATAATGGAAAATAATTTCTTTCAAATGGCTGCCTCGGCAGGCCATGCAGTAGCCTACACGATCGGTCCAATTTTTAAGCACATTATCGATTGTGTGCAGCTGTATGTCACCAATGGCTTTACGTATATTGTCCTTTAAAGCGTCAATTGTCTCTGGCTTGTCGGCGTAACACTTATCTCCACTCCACTCCACAAATAATAGTCCAACGGTGTCAAATCGCAGCTCGGAGGTGGCCAAACGACATCAGCTCTGCGGCTGATAATGCGATCTTCAAAAACAGGGCACAAAACATCGAGTGTAGCTTCGGCTGTGTGGCACGTAGCGCCGTCCTGTTGAAACCAAATATTGCCAATATCCTCCTCTTCAATTTTTGTGAACAAAAATTGGTTCAACATGGCCCGATAAAGATCGCCATTGACTGTAACGGCCGCTCCTTGCTCATTTTCGAAGAAAAATGGCCCAATTATGCCTCTGGACCAAAATCCGCACCAAACAGTGACTCGCTTTGGGTGCGTCGGCTTTTCAATGTATGCGTGCGGGTTTTCTGTGCCCCAAATGCGACAATTTTGCTTGTTTACATACCCGCCAATATCAAAATGAGCTTCATCTGAAAAGATGATTTTTTTGCCAAAATCGGCATCTTCTGTAAGTCGATCGCAGGCCCACTTAGCGAAGCGAAAACAACTTGGATGGTCAATTGGCTTCAACTCCTGAACCAATTGGACTTTGTATGGCGTCATACCAAGGTCTTTATGCAAAATTCATCTCAATGATGTCTCCGAAATGTTCAATTGTTGAGAACGACGGTGAATTGATGTTGATGGCGATGATTCACGCACACTTTCTGCCACAGCAGCAATATTCTCGGGTGTACGCACTGTTTTTGGCTTTTCACGCTTTGGTTTATCGATGAGGATGCCAGTTTCTTTCACTATTTTCACAAGATAACGAACATACGGAGCTGACGGTGCTTATCTTCTTCCAAAATCCGTACGCAATTTTCGCACACATTCTGCAACATTACCATGATTTTCAAAGTAATGTCGCAATATTTCCCAGCGTTGATCAAGCGTATACACAACCAAATTCGTTCAGCGGAACGATAAAACTAATTATCTGTCAAATCAGACATGAGTTAAGTGTTACCATTCACGAAATAAGCACTAGTTGGAAAAAAAACGTTAGACGGACCCGATAGTTTAATTAACAAAGAAATAAACATATGTTAAGTTACTCAGTACTTCGTTGCGTATGAGTATTTTGAAATACAAAATTTTATTGTTAATCATACGCCATGTGTTTATATTTGTTTCGTAGCTAAAGGCACATTTTCTTCGAAGTTCTTTAATTTTTCTTACCACTCTCTAAACAATTTATTATTGTTTTCTTTATTCTTATTTTTCCCCTTCCTCTGCTCACTTGTTGTCTTCATTTTATTGTTAATTTGTTCGTAATCAACCATAACAACGTCGAATGGTTTTTATTGTCTTTTAAATTCTTTTTTTTTCGTAGAAATAAAAAAGGAATGTTTTCTAAAAGACTTATATATGTATGCATTTGTACATATATATTGTGTGAGTATTTGAGTTTTAATTGTCCGCACCACATGCAAAGACTGTCAACGAAAACATCTTTTCAAAATGACAATGAAATATAAAAAATTTCGTTTTATTATCTTTGGTAAACAGATTGTTTTTGTTTTTATTTTATTTCATTTAATTTAATTCGTTTGTGTTTTCATATTTATTTTTTCTTTAAAGAATTCAAAAAGAAAACCCACAAAAAATGTACAACAACAACGATAGGAACAACACCAGCATTTTAAAGTTTCAAAGTTAAAGAAATGACACGCGTTGTTGAAGTGTTTATGAGAAAAGTTACGATTTTTAAGTTTTCTTTTTGTTACTTATTCTGTTTCCATTTCAGTTTTTCTGTTCATTTTTTCATTTGTTTATATTTCTTGTTATATTCTTCCTGTTCATGCTTAGGTTTTTCTCAATAATTTCCTTAACTGTCATGACAGCCATGCCATGCCATTCATCAATCTTTCAATGACAGTAGAATGTGGTGTGAGGCTGGAGTTAATAAGACTTTACAAATCATTCATTCAATGCGTATTGTAAATAATTTAAATATGATAGGAAAAGTTTTAAAGTTCGTTAAGATACAGTAACTTGAAGTAAATGAATATACAAAAAATAGCTTCGGCTTCAGAACAGCTTACTTGGTTATTATTTCAGTTTGATTATAGATTTTCAAGTTCTGTTAATAAATTATTGCTTTAAAAAGCTTCAAGGGACAGAAAGATATCCGAAAGATAATCTTGTGGCATTACATTTTAAATATGATTTCTGGCATATGACCGCCACGGCTGGCGCGGAGATTGGACTACATAATCTGGACGTCCAATTTTCGATGACTTTTTCCAACATTTGTGGCCGTATATCGGCAATAATACGGCGAATGTTGTCTTCCAAATGGTCAAGCGTTTGTGGCTTTACCGCATAGACCAATGACTTTACATAGCCCCACAGAAAGTAGTCTAGCGGTGTTAAATCACAAGATCTTGGAGGCCAATTCACAGGTCCAAAACGTGAAATTAGGCGGTCACCAAACGTGTCTTTCAATAAATCTATTGTGGCACGAGCTGTGTGAGATGTTGCGCCGTCTTGTTGAAACCACATCTCCTGGACATCATGGTTATTCAATTCAGGAATGAAAAAGTTAGTAATCATGGCTCTATACCGATCACCATTGACTGTAACGTTCTGGCCACCATCGTTTTTGAAAAAGTACGGACCAATGATTCCACCAGCCCATAAAGCGCACCAAACAGTCAGATTTTCTGGATGTAACGGTGTTTCCACATACACTTGAGGATTACCTTCACTCCAAATGCGGCAGTTTTGTTTGTTGACGTAGCCATTCAACCAGAAGTGCGCTTCATCGCTAAACACAATTCGCTTATGAAAATCGGTAACAACGGTAATCTCGTTTTGGGCCCATTCGATGAATCTACGCCTTACTTGATGATCGTTTGGCTTCAATTCTTGCACGAGTTGGATTTTGTAAGCACGCAAACCAAGATCCTTCCGCAAAATCTTCCATAAAGTGTATGGACACAGATCCAATTCCTGTGCTCGATGGCGGATGGACTCATTCGGGTCTTCCTCAATGCTACGCTCTACAGCAGCAATAGCTTCTTCTGTACGCACCGTACAGCGTCTCTGGGGATGCGAGTTATCAATAAGAGTAAACGTGGTACGAAAACGTTCCATGGTTAATCGAATTAACTGATGGACGATTTTGTCGACAATAAAATGGACGTAGTGCGCGATACGTTTTCCGCACAGAACCATTATTTTCGAAATAAAATTGCACTATTTGCAAGCGTTGTTCAGGCGTGAGTCCATTCATGATGAATTGCCAAACCAAACTGAGAATAAATCACTTGACAGCTGTTAAATCGGTCGCCATCTTGAAAAGTAATGCCAACTTAAAGTTATATATCTCTATAAAAAACACCCATTACTTTCTGTTCTATATTCGCAATAATATCTCCAAATAAACTGAAAGCATCTCCATTTCATGCGATTAAATTATAATGTTATAATTTTTTTTAAGTTCTTGGTTATAAATTGTTCTTTCTATTTAATCCAAAAATGTTATTCAATAACGATTGCACTCTTTAACTTCTTGCACTCAACTAACAACGCTTGGTAAGTCGTTTTGTTTCAACAAAAATGCTAGAGAAGGAATGTGGACCACAATTAAGTAGAATTTTGGCTTTTAAAAATTGTTTTTTTTCTCAACTTACAACCACTTTTTTTATTTCATTAAACAAATTACGAAAAAAGAAGAGAAAATAATTTGTTTAAAAATTCCTTACATTCAAATAAATCTACTTACTACTACTACAACGATATTCAACACGTATTGTATAATTTTCGTGTTTTATACTTGTTTACTAAAGCATACTTGCAGGGAGAAGTCTAAACAACAACATTCATAGACAAGTAGCAGGCAGGAGTAAATGAAACCTTAGAAGTTGCCATACCTCATTAATGTTACGGTATTTTCTTGAAACACTAATACATGAACGCTTACTGTGCACATGTATGTAAAAACAGTGGTGCTTACTTTAAATTTCAAAGATAAACAGGAGGAATTTAAATGTTTAAGAAATTTTCATTTTAAATCATTTGAGTCTCAGCTACACTCACATACATAAAACTTTACATTTAAAATGCTTAATTTTTTTGTTTTATTTGAGTTCCTTATAAACACTTTCAATTTAAAATTTACATACAAAGAGAGAAAAATAAATTGAAATAAACAAGCAAACACATGTACACATAAAATTGTTTTTGTATACGTACAATAGTTAAATGGCATCATATTACTGTTATACCATGTATGTAAATACAGTGTCGGTTGAAATAATAAGAACAATACGTATATTTTTCGTAAAAACATGTAAACACGTTAGTGAATATGTTAATAAAATAACAGGAGCATTTTCATTTATCATGTTTAAATTAAAAACAAGATAATTTGTAAAAAATAATTAAAAAAGGATGGTTTCCTTAAAGTGTTGGATACAATTTTAGCCAAGAACGGTGTTTATAAAATAATCTAAAGATGAGTATTTATAAAGCAGGAGGTGAAAAAATGTGATTTTAAAAGCAAAAGATTAATTTAAGTCCTCTAAAAATAAAGTGCCACACATTTAAAGAAAACTATAGATACCAGAAAAAGAAAAGGTGGAGTCACCTCATCATTTCCAAAAGCTTTCAATTCGAAGCTCTAAAATGAATGCCTTTAAATCATCAAGTATGAGCAAAACTGATTACATACATACATACATACATAATTGGTTATTACAACCCTTCAGTCAGCATTACGACCTAGTTTCTCACACCACTTATGCTGGGTGTTAATTTTATACATGAGTGGCGGGACCTACAGTTTAAAGTCGACTCCGAACGACAGATTTTTGATAAACTTTTCATGGCAATTTTTATTTACTCTCAGAGTTTTTGCCAGAAATCTGCTGAGAGCAAGTCGCCTAAGGAATACTTTTTGTATTTTATTTTGATGTCTGGCCTGGGACTCGAGCCCTAGCTTTACATCTAACAAGCCAACACACTACCTACAAGACTACGGCGACTCCAAAACTGATTACAGGCGCATTATAGAAAAGGAGTACTTTAGTATGCCAAATTTATGGATCTGGTTCCTCGCAAAATATCCTTTGTCAGCAAATGAAAAATGTATGAAAAAGAATGGAAATGGAAAATGTATGAAAAGGACTGTACGGAAAGAGGTGACAGCTTGAATGACGTTTCATTTTGATATACAATGAATCGATGCGTGAGAGCTAATGTGACAGACTGAAAACTATTTTGTTAAAATTGAAGAGTGCCTTTCAGCAATTGCGAATTTAATGTCTGAACTAATGAAAGGGAAAAGCATTGGAACTTTAAAGGCTACAATGGATGCTGGCGCATAAAGAAACAAAGTTTATTCATTTAAATTGATGTAGTATTTCACATCTTTTTTCCTTTACTGTGGTTAATAACATTTCTTTAAAGGAATATAAACTAATGAAATGTTCTTTATTTCTACAAGGACTCCATGCATCAAACATATCAGTGTTTTGCTTTGTTGTTGCATACAATTGTTCCGATTCGATCTGAACGTGGATAATAGTTTTGCATAGGGTAGCCGGAACATTGTGTTATGGACTAACAAAGTGAGTCCATTGAATCGGATGGAAAATTGTACGTATACTTACTTACTTATTTGGTCATTACAACCCTTAGGCAGGGTTATGTCATATCTTCTTTTATCCGTAAGTCCGAACGACAGATATTTTTTGAGAAACTATTCTGGTAATTTTATTTACTCCCAGGGTTTTTGCCAGAAGACAGCTGAGAAGATAAAACCGAACAAATATTTTTTCATTTTTCTGGTTCTGGTGTTTGAAACATGTCCTCGCGTCTAATAAGCCAATACACTATCTATCAATCTAGAATTCAATGTATGGAATGATTCTGTTCATCTAGCATTGATCTAATTGTCGACGAGTAGACTTAGTGAAATATGCCTAATATTTAATATTTATAAAGATAGTGTTACGTTTTTACCTTTTTAAAAACGTGTAGAATATGAGTTCGTTGATTGCAAACAAAATAAAAACAAATATGTGTTTAAACTCTTTATTGTTCACACTACTTTTGTGTGGCACCGTATACAACTTGTCATATGTCATAATCTGCTTGTTTATTTCGTTATTCTTCTCTGCTTACAACGTTTTTGTAAGCAATACCACTTGCACGTTAGATCTGTATAGCGGAGATCTTCACAATAGCGATCTTCAAGCCACGACTGTTTACTTCGAACGCAACGTGTCTTCACACAAGACTAACTGAATTATTAACCAGTAGAAGGTTCGTGTTCTTGCCTTCTCGAGAACTCCATCGCGACCACATTGTTGTTTGAGCATTCTGCACACTTGTCTACCCCTTTTCTCTCATGTTTGTTGTTGATGGTGCTTTATTTGTAACATGTTCGTTGCATTTGTGTGTGTGTTAATGTTAAATGATATTAGGTCGTTTCCATTTGCGTAACAATATTATACAGAGTAATATGCCTCCCTTTGTAGAGAACGAAAGTTATTTGAGGTGGCAACTTATTGGGGAGAAACGTATTTCAGCAAAATTAAGCAGTCATAATGAACTGACCTTGTAAGATCTCAACACTATCGCAAAATTCTGGAAAGAAATGAAAATAAAATAGTTTTTTCCGTCAAAAATTAAAATAGAAATGTGGAATTTAGAAAGTTTGGCATTCTATTTCTAAAGAAGTATGTTCCAATCTTTTAAATTTAATAAACCAGCATGAATGTTTTCAAATAAAAATACGTTTTAATAGTTTTGAATGCTCCTTATAAGAGCAATGGGAGCTTATATTTGTAAAAAATATTTTATTTGTAAATTTCTTAAGGGTTCCTATTATTTCTTCCAATGCTGTACTATATATAGGCACTTAAAATGATTCTCCTTATTTTTTTTTCATAAATTGTTGTTATATTTGCGGTTATCTATACACCTCTACTCGCTAAAAAAAAGTGAATCACTTCTCCTGTTTTTGTTTTGTTTGTTTAGATTTGATAGAGGAGAACACTATAATCATTTCCCTTTTTGTTGTTGTTGTCACCATTGTCAACAACTCAACGCTAATGATACTGATGATTATATTGTTGGCAATGATGATAAACAACAACAGCCTGTTGCTATACTACAAAGGAGGAAAAAGAAGAAATGAAAAAATGGAGAGGAAAACTAAGAGAAAAGTTTTTTTTGTACTCAAACGGATACACATTCATTTGTTATTGTTGAGTTTGTTTTTATTTTTATTTTTTTTGTTTCTGTGAAATTCCGTTTTATTTACAAATAAATTGTGACAGAGTCTTAAAAGCTTTTGTGTGTTAAAGGGACAACACGAACGGCACTCTAACAAAAGTGCATTGAATTTAAAATATGAGAAATGATATGGAAACTAATACAAAGAGAAAGAGAGAGAGAGAGAGAAAGATTAAATGTATTTGTGGTTTAAGTTAAGGTGAATGTTTTTTAATTAAATTAAGATTAAATATCTTGTTTTTAAATTATTGAAAAAATAAACAAAACTTCAGAACATAGCATTTTAAGGAAATAATTTTTAATATTTGCATACTTCAAAAAAATTTCAAACTTTCAAAGAAATTAAAAAAAAAAGATTTCTTTTTTTCTTTTCTTTCTATTTCTTTCTTTTTAGCAAAAGTTTTCCTTTACCAAAAAAAAGTGGTATTGTTTGAATGAAGCAAAGTTTTTAAAGTATTTAAAATAATTCAAAGCGACAGACAGACATACAACACAATCACCATCACCATCTTTCAGCCCTTATTTATAAATCATCTAAAAACACTGAAATTTAAAAGAAAATCTTTAAAATAAAGAAAGGAATTCGTTTTCTTTTGAACGTAATGTATAATGCTGGAAGAAATAATAGGGACACACTAAATGTTCAAATGAAGTTTTATTGAGAAGTAATTTTCTATTATAAATTTTTCTATTATACAAGTTCATAAAAGCATACTAAGTTTTATCCAACAATGTAGTAACAAGTGGTGTAATAACAAGTACATACACTTATTGTATATAGGTAATCGAATAATATTACTAACACTAAAATTTACGGGGAATTTTCCTTAATCCTTATTTACCATTACGGGCATAAGAAATTTGCGTAGCTTAGTGCTTAAAGTGCTGCAATGTTTTTTTATTATAAGACTAACACTTAGGAGATAACTCCTACTCATGCAGTGCATTGTGTTGGAATAACAGAAAGATAGTTAAAGAAGAAAGGAAAGAGGGACATTGTGCGGCAAATTTTATTTTTGTCACATTGGTTCTTAACTTCTTTTTTTTAAGAATTTTATTAAATATTTTTTCAAATTTCGAGAATCGTTTTCTACCTTTTACTTCCGTTCTATATTGTCTAATTTCAAAACGGCTTCGGTACGGACGGTCTCGTCACATGAAGTTAAGCACTCTACCTACTAGGCCATCTACCCCTCGTGTATTTAATTGATTGTTTTCTGCGTTTTGTGTATCCATCTTACCCAAAGAATTTAATCTTCCTTTGAACCAAAGTGTTATGTTGTTCAAATTACTACGGCGATGATATGGTTTGCCAAGCTCCAACATTTCTTGTATATTCCGCAATAAAGATGGAGTCCGGCATAAAACGGTTTTTGCATTGTGTAGCACACTACCTACTAGGCCATCAACTCCTCGTGTATTTAATTGAATGTTTTCTGCGTTTTGTGTATCCATCTGACCCAAAGGATTTAATCTTCCTTTGAACCAAAGCATGTTGTTCAAGTTACTACGGCTAAGATATGGTTTGACAGGCATAAAACGGTTTTTGCATTGCGACAAATGCTGATTCATTGTTCACTGTTTCATCAATATGAGTGTCACTAAATCTAGTTCACATAGCGTATAGCATGAAGTAGCTTCCATATTCTCTCCTCCAAAGCTACAATATTTGCAATCGAGCTCAGCATCGAATACTCTTCCTCATGGCCTGATATTCCCATCCTGTTCAGGTGCTTATTGCAAGCATAGGGCCCATTAAACTTTTCTCAAATTTTTTCTGTGCAGTTTCACATCAAAGTCTACTATACTAATTTTGAACCTGTGAAACTCACTTTCCTCACTTTCTTTTTAGGAAAGTTGCAGATGAGGCCGAGAGACGACCAGATGAGAAATCAGTATAGGTTTCCCTCTTTACGTAGTTCTTTTGTGACGCTTACGCCTTAGCATCCAAGCAAGTATAAAGCACGTTATGTGACTGCAGTAATGCCCTAAAGGTAAATCTGTACCTGATAAGGGCTCTGTTTCGTTTCGGACAGGATTATAAACTTTTCAAAAAGCCCAGTTTTCACAAAACTTTTTTAGTTCTCGTTTTAATACATTTCTAAGGTTGTGATAATTCCCCAAAAAATGATTTTTTCAGGTCGAAGAAGTTTTTTTCCTTTATTTTTATTTAAAAAATTCAATTATATGGCATCTTTTGTATAAACACTGTGAACCATTTTAAGGTTTTATAAAACCTCTTTTTATTATTTAAAAAAAAAATTAAGATTTTTAGTTTCAATATAAAGTGTCCCTATTATTTATCCCATTTGAATTTATTTGTTTTCTTAATTTTTTACAAATATTTTGCAAATAAAAAAACAATATGATGCAGTAATTAATAAAAAATATGAAATCGAATTAGATTTGAAAGAATTTTACAATGAGTTACGTAAATAAAAGCTGAGTACATAAATTTCTTTTATTTTTTCTCACAACACTGTACAACATTTTAATATTCTGTGTAAATAATTTAATTACTACACCTAATGACTATTATAATTATATTCGATAATATTGCAAAAATATTTTTTCTATTTATTACTATTTGCTTGAATTTCCACTTTAATATTCTATAATTAAATTTATAAAAAATAAAGAAATCAAATACCTGGAGAAATATAAGAAGAAAAGGATAACAACTATTACTATATTCTTCTATTACATTTTCTATGCTCTAATGCCGTGTAATTATTAATAAAATTCATATTAAAAATCCTCCACAATGTATACTCCTTACTCATGCCCGATCAAATTACACAAACGCTGGGTTGCTCAATAACATTCAGTTTTTTTTTGCATTTAAAACCCTGGAGAACGAATACCCTTTTAATTAAAATTCCAAGAAAAAATAATACAAGAATTACACAAATTTTTAAACCTATTGCCAATAAATTAAAGGGGAGTCAAAAGAAACAAGAGAAGGAGAAGGAGATGGAAAAAAGAAGAAAAAAATAGAGAATCTAACCTTTGGTTTCTAGGAGAAATAATAAGAAAAAAGCATTTACATACCTACACATTCAAAAACATACACGTATATGTACATTTACAACTAACAACAATACTTTGTAATAAAAGTAAAGAAAAATAAACAAAAACAACGACGGTATTTAGGAAAGCATAAAAATGAAAACAAAACAAAAAAAATAGAAGATAATAGCGAAAGTATAAAGAAAACAAAAGTTTTATTTGGCTTAGACACGCGCTAACACCAACAACAATTAATGAGAATTAAGGCATAAATCACAACAACACCGTCATATTGTTTATTGGCTGTTTACAAGGAAGGAAAAATTCTTAAATAAAACCATATTTACATCGTAAATTCTGAAATGCTATAAACAAAATATGAAAGCAACCGTGGGAACGATGTGTAGGCTTTGGAACTTGTTGCTTTAGTGTGTTTTCTTTTTAATTAGTGTTGCCATAAGGTCAAAAATTTTATTACACAAGATACATACAATTTAGGTATTAATGCGTGTTAAAATTAAATATTTTTGCATAAAATTTTGTTTATTACTTGGCAAATCCTATCCTTCCTTTGGGAATTCTTTTTTTTTAAATTATTTAGAAAAAAATTGTATACCCTTTAAAGAAAAAATTAAAGGAAGTAATGGATATTTAAATGAGTATCCAGTAAACTTAAAAATCTATCTTATTTGCATACTTTGAAACAGAATATTGAGAAGGGATACGAAAAAACAACCAACAACAACAAGAAATTTTTATTTTATTTAAGAGTGTAGCACTTAAGGTTTAGATTAAAGGCTTTTATAGTTTCCTGTTTTCTTCTTAAATTGGTGAAAATCTAGCTTATGTTTCCCTATAAAAAGAAAAGATTTCCTTATAAAAAGAAATATTATTAAGTAAATTTAAATGCCCTAGTAGTCTAGTGATTAGTGTGCTACATTATCAGCGTGAGGGCCGTGGGATCGATACCCACCAGACACTCTATTTTTTTTACTACACTGTGCATATGGTCTAAGATACTCAGTTCGTAATAAGAACATAACATAAGATTAGTGATTTCAATTCAGATTGCTGACCTTTTATACCGGCTCACTGTGATCCATATTTTGTTACCCAGTATCAACCACTTTACAAACGTATCGATTATGTTTGTATTCAGCCTTAAGCAAACTGCTCCAAATGATGCTTGTGCAAGAATTAGTCTCAACACAATTGATATACCAGAATCAATTATTCTAGGTAAAGAAGTGGTTAAATCAAAAGACAATAAACTTGAATCAATAAAAATGTCCTCTTTTTACTGTTCCTTGCTCCACTCATTTAGAGTAAATCAAAAATTATTCCGACACTAGCGTGTATAATATCTCTTTCTCTTCGTTTGATTGAATCTGGCCTCAAAAATATATTTGGAAGCAGGATTATGTTAGGTTGTCTGAAAATTTTACTTCTCCAATCTAATCCCATTTAGTTCTTCCTTGATAACCAGTTAGTACTCCTAACAAATCGTCAATCATAAACCTTATTCATATTTTCAGTAGCCTAAGAGACCTGCAGACGCCGTAGTCTAGTAGGTAGTGTGTTGGCTTATTAGACGTGAGGCCAAGGTTCAAACCCAAGGTTAGACATTTCAACAAAACTAAATATGAAAAAATATTTTTTCGACTTCCGCTCAGCAGATTTCTGGCAAGAAATCTGAGAGTAAAATGAAATTGCCATGAAAAAGTTTCTCAAAAATTTGTTGTTCGGAGTCGACTTTAAACTGTTGGTCCCGCCACTCGTGTAAAAAATTAACACACTCAACATAAGTGATGTGAGAAGTTAGGGAATCTTGACTAAAGAGTTGTTATAACCAATTATGTATGTGTAGCCTAGTTCCATTTATATTTCATATGATCCCCTTGATAAACAACCTATACTCCTAACAAATTGTCACAATCGATCATAAAACTTATGTCTAAAGGGTGTTTTTTATAGAGGTATAGAACTTTAAGTTGGCATTACTTTTCAAGATGGCGACCGATTTAACAGCTGTCAAGTGATTTATTCTCAGTTTGGTTTGGCAATTCATCATGAATAGGCTCACAACGCTTGCAAATAGTGCAATTTTATTTCGAAAATAATGGTTCTGTGCGGAAAACGTATCGTAACGTATTTATCGTCGACAAAATCGTCCATCAGAGCAGTTAATTCGATTAACCATGGAACGTTTTCGCACCACGTTTACTCTTATTGATAACTCGCATCCCCAGAGACGCTGTACGGTGCGTACAGAAGAAGCTATTGCTGCTGTAGAGCGTAGCATTGAGGAAGCATTGAAGCCAAACGATCATCAAGTAAGGCGTAGATTCGTCGAATGGGCCCAAAACGAGATTACCGTTTTTCCCAATTTTCATAAGCGAATTTTGTTTAGCGATGAAGCGCACTTCTGGTTGAATGGCTACGTCAACAAACAAAACTGCCGCATTTGGAGTGAAGGTAATCCTCAAGTGTATGTGGAAACACCGTTACATCCAGAAAAACTGACTGTTTGGTGCTCTTTATGGGCTGGTGGAATCATTGGTCCGTACTTTTTCAAAAACGATGGTGGCCAGAACGTTACAGTCAATGGTGATCGGTATAGAGCCATGATTATCATTCCTGAATTGAATAACCATGATGTCCAGGAGATGTGGTTTCAACAAGACGGCGCAACATGTCACACAGCTCGTGCCACAATAGATTTATTGAAAGACAATTTTGGTAACCGCCTAATTTCACGTTTTGGACCTGTGAATTGGCCTCCAAGATCTTGTGATTTAACACCGCTAGACTATTTTCTGTGGGGCTATGTAAAGTCATTGGTCTATGCGGTAACGCCACAAACGCTTGACCATTTGGAAGACAACATTCGCCGTATTATTGCCGATATATGGCCACAAATGTTGGAAGAAGTCATCGAAAATTGGACGTCCAGATTGGACTACATCCGCGTCAGCCGTGGCGGTCATATGCCAGAAATCATATTTAAGATGTAATGCCACAGGATTATCTTTCGGATAAATAAAATTCATGTCAATCGAATAATCCATCGTTGTTTTATTGCAACTTAAAGTTCTATACCTCTATAAAAAACACCCTTTATTTTCAATAGCCTTACTGATAAAAAACTGCAAAATATGACACGTTTTTTCTCTGCTGGTGATGTTTTTTTAGATCGAAAAGATACCTTCATGTAGATCCCATCAATTTTTTAAAAAAAATTTACTATTTTTATTTCATTTCAAATTTGAAACGCAAGAATAGCTCATATAATCCTAAAATATAAATCTTTGTACTGAATGCAAATGATGTAATTTATGTTAAATATAAAAACAACGGCAACACTAAGTATAATGAAGGTTAAAGAATAATATTAAGCAGTCATGTAAACAAAACAGAACCCACTAAGAGTGTTAATGTAATAAATAAAAGCACTCTTTTGTTTTTTATTATTCTTCGAGGGCAAAACTATTGTTTTCTTTTTACAGAATTTTTCTCTGTGAAGTAAGTGTGAGTACAGCAACATGTTGATATCACTGTTTGCTTGTTGCTTGTGTACTTTGTTGGTACATAAACAATATTTGTTGGCATCCTGTTGCTTATTTCGTGTATTTTTAGTTTTGTTTTATGTTTTAATAAATATGTTATGTTGGCTTTAGAAGGCCAAAAGGAAAACGGTGTGTAACAAAATATTTTTTGAAGTTAAATACTGTAAACAAAAATATTTGTTTACAAATACTCCTCTCTCTTGTAGGCTTTTGCTTAACATTTTTGAGGAAAAAGGGAACATTTTGTTTTGAAGAGAATTATTTGAAAAGAGCTTTTGATCTATGAATTCTTTCTCCCCACTAGGCAACAGTTATTACTCCTTTTCGGAGAACTTCTGGTTGCCTAAGGCAAAAAATTTTCAATTTTGTTTTATAGGCCCCTATTAAAACTAAATTTACATCGTCAAAGAGTTAGTTAACTTCCTAAGGGAAGAAATATTGTTTCAAAATTTCAGCAAAATCGATCGACTAGTTTTTACTAAATCGTAGTTTCGAGAAAAACAAGTTTAAGTTGCTAGTTTCTGCTGAGCAGCAAAGATATGTATGCGTCTGCTGTGGTCATGATTGAATACAACTTCTTTTCTGCTGATCCATTCTGAAGATTTTAATTACTCGTTAATTGTGAACAGCAGAGATCAAAAGCAATTGTTGGACCATATTGTAGAAACTCATAATAAAGAATTCCCTTCACTTTCACTAGACACACAGCCTTATCTTTCTTGATGCCATTTTAAGCTACTCCACCCTCTGCTTAGCTTTAAAACATACAACAACCTGGAGAAATAAAAAAAGAAGAAAAATTCTTAATTTGTATTGATTAACGGTAAACATACATAATGATGCGAATTATTTCTCTCATTTTCTCCTTGAATCTCAAGAAAACAACAAAAATAAAAGAAAACAATACCGTTATCAAGGCAGCCATTTAAAATTAGAAATTTAATTTAGAGAATAAAGAGAGAGGGAGAGAGAGAGAGAGAGTATTAAAGAACAGCTGCCAAATGGAAATTAATAACATGAAGTTGTTATGTTTGTATGTTAAGGTGAGAAGAGATATAATGAGGATACATACGTATATGTGTGTGTTAATAGAAAAAAATTATAATAAGAGCGTATTAAAGAAAAAAAAAAAAAAACAAAAGCAAAAAACAAATTAATGCTTTTGTTTTTTATCTCTTGATAATACCAGCAGTTTAAGTATGGGAAATATTATGTTTCTGTTTCTAATAAACAGTGGGTGACAAAAGTAAAAAATAATATCGGGTAACAAATTTAATTGCGTTTTTTCTCTAAATCGGTTCCGAGGAAGAAAAGTAAGTGAACAACATTACGAGCCAATGTTCGTCGCGTGATAAATGGGATTGTCAATCAATTTAAATGAGTTGGCTAACTACTTTGGCTAATAATTAAGTTCTTGTGGTTCGTAGGGAGTTAGAGTTCTGATTGTACAGGACGACAAGGAAAGTTGGTTAGTTTCCATTGTAAAGCGATATTTGCCATCTGTTTAGCTACCGAGATGCGGGAATTACCAAGGGAATAGGACTGTTGTAAAGGGGCCGCCAAATAACTTTTTTTTTTTGAAAATGCTTTAAAAAAAAACTACTGAATATTTATTCAAATTACAAATTACAAAGTACAATCCTTCCGGTTAATAATGGAAAATAATTTCATTCAAATGGCTGCCTCGGCTGGCCAAGCAGTAGCCTACACAATCGGTCCAATTTTTAAGCACATTATCGATTGTGTGCAGCTGTATTTCACCAATGGCTTCACGAATATTGTCCTTTAAAGCGTCAATTGTCTCTGGCTTGTCGGCGTAACACTTATCTTTGACGGCACCCCACAAATAATAGTCCAACGGTGTCAAATCGCAGCTCCGAGGTGGCCAAACGACATCAGCTCTGCGGCTGATAATGCGATCTTCAAAAACAGGGCGCAAAACATCGAGTGTAGCTTCGGCTGTGTGGCACGCAGCACCGTCCTTTTGAAACCAAATGTTGGCAATATCCTCTTCTTCAATTCTTGTGAACAAAAATTCGTTCAACAAGGCCCGATAAAGATCGCCATTGACTGTAACGGCCACTCCTTACTCATTTTTGAAGAAAAATTGCCCAATTATGCCTCTGGACCAAAATCCGTACCAAACAGTGACTCGTTTTGGGTGCGTCGACTTTTCAATGTATGCGTGCGGGTTTTCTGTGCCCCGAATGCGATAATTTTGCTTGTTTACATACCCTCCAAGATCAAAATAAGCTTCATCTGAAAAGATGATTTTTTTTTTGCCAAAATCGGCATCTTCTGGTCTAGGCTACTGCATGGCCAGCCGAGGCAGCCATTTGAATAAAATTATTTTCCATTATTAACCGGAAGGATTGTACTTTCAAATAAAAAAAGAAATTTGAGAAAATATTCAGTAGTTTTTTTTTAAAGCATTTTCAAAAAAAAAGTTATTTGGCGGACCCTTTATAAGCTGTGATGAGCAAAAAAGCTTTTAATTCGTTATTCGCATTAACAATTTCGGGGAGTACAGATAAATCAATTGATAGTTCAAATTAATTAAAAAAAAACGATTCTGAATAACTTTTGTTACTGACTGTATATTTTTTTTTGCTCTCAAGTAATAGTCTGTCAAACTGTCGTTATTGCTAATGCTTTAGTTGTCTCATCATAAATTTTTATGTCACATCATAAATTTTATATTTGCGTGTCAATTATTCATACAACATGTCCAACATATTGGCCACAACAGTGTTCTTTGTTTTTGAAGGTTATGTTTAGTTTGGAAAAAAAACTTTTTATAGGCTTTTACTTCTGTTCTTAGTTTCAGCAACAATTTATTGAATTTCTTAGCAATATTTTTGTTGTTGTTTAAAAGCAATTAAAAGGAACATATTAGAAAAAAAGCCAATATTTGTTATTCCTCTGGAACAGACGATAAATTCTGTGTTAAGCTTTAATGAATATCAAATATCTGCGTAAGAAGCTTAAATAAAAAGAAATGCAAAACAAAGTAAAGAAATGAATGACGGGGAAAGTGATTTAAAGGACGATTAATAGAAGAAAGGACTAACATACATATGTTATTAACTAAGTAACGATAATTGTTATTTTTAAAGCTTGTTTTTTTGTAATTAAAATGTATTTTTTCCACTCCATTATAATTCTTGGAAGCTTATGACGGCCAAGAATGATCCCCGCCTCATACGCTTTGCTAGTGTTATTTTTATTTTTAATTTTCCATGTTATGTCGTGTTGTCTAAGCTCTTACAGTATTGGACGATAGGCTTTTAATAGTGGAAACATGAAATATTTTTAGAAAAAGTAGAGCAGAAACTGGTGGTAAGGTGACACTGTGATATTGGTTATATATGGTATTATTGCACGTATAATCCACGAATTTTAAAAATAACATCCAAATTATCCCTAAGCTTTCGCGCCAAAATTAATGAAAAAGTGGTGAAAAACTCATCTCAAAAGGATTAACTGCTACATTCAATCTACACATACATACATACATAATTGGTCATTACAACCCTTCAGTCAGGATTACGACCTAGTTTCTCACACCACTTATGTTTTGTGTGTTAATTTTATACATGAGTGGCGGGACCTACAGTTTGAAGTCGACTCCAAACGACAGATTTTTGAGAAACTTTTCATGGCAATTTTATTTTAGTCTCAGAATATCTGCCAGAAACTTGCTGAGAGGAAGTCGCCGAAGAAATACTTTTTTTGTCTGGCCTGGAGCTCGAACCCTGGCTTTACGTCTAATAAGCCAACACACTACCTACTAGACTACGGCGACTACTAGGAATTTTATTTTAGTCTCAAAATATTTGCCAGATACCTGCTGAGTGGAAGTCGCCGAAGAAATATATTTTTTATTCCATTTTGTTGAAAATGTCTGACGTGGAATCCCATCTAATCTAGATACGGTAATTTAAATGACTTTTTATTTTGAACATAATGGCTAGTATTTACAACCTTTATGTTAGGACTACGGCCTAGCTTCTGACACCACATATACTTAGGCCCTAAAGTCTAATTTCGACTCTGAACGACAGATTTCAGAAACTTTTCATTGCAATATTAGGATGAAGAAGTCGCCGAAGAAGTATTTTTATTTATTTAGTTTTGTTTGGATTGGTTGAGCTGGGATTTGAACCACGGACTCGAATCTAATAAGCCAACAGATTATCCACTAAACTACAGCGATCCAAGAAAAATCATGAAATAGAAGTTATCAACGGTTTTTAGAACCCTAAGCGGTGGAAGCTTAAATCAATTGAAATTTGTTCTCTCAGAAGATCAACAATTGGCTTAAAGTTTGATCAGTTATGGTCCTAAAATTAATTTTTTCAAAACTAAAATCAACGGTTATCAACGGTTTTAAGAACCCTAAGCGGAGGAAGCTTAAATAAATTGAAATTTGTTCTCTCAGAAGATCAACAATTGGCTTAAAGTTTGATCAGTTATGGTCCTAAAATTAATTTTTTTTAAACTAAAATCTTTTACTTATTTTATGTTCAGAAATTAAATAAAAAATCGATTTTTAATTTTTGTTGCAATTTTCACTTCATTTGTTTAATTTTTCTTGCTGGCATCATAAAAGCTGCTAACGATTGTGACATTTTGTACGTACATTTTATAGTATATTAAAAAACAATTTTCGTCTGCTGTTTACTTTTTTCTTACACGAGAAAAAAACAAGAAAAAAAGAGAAAAATCATCATAAAATCACACAGCCCTCAGGGTGCCATGGCGTGTCACACATGCCACCAGGAGTCAACATTTTTGACATGCTTTTAGGGCAACGTGAAATATATTTTCGCATTTAATAGTCAAGAGCAATAAACATTTCCGTTTTTATTTTTAGTTTTTTTTTTAAACGTAACAAAAGAAACTTTTCATTACTTTAATTAAAGAAAAACGAACGAAAATACTTTTGCTCCTAACAAATAGTAATGTAAACTGCACGGGGAATTTGTTTTCTTTTTTAGTACAGTTTTTATGCTGCTCACTACTAACACATACAAACAGGTTTAATAAAGCATCAGTAGAAACAACATGATTAAAACAATGGCTGCAAGAACAACAACAGCAGAGACGGAGGGAGAGAGAGAGTAAGAGAGATTGAAATTTGTTTGTTATGTTGTATGTATGTATGTACATGTGTATTGAAGAGTATAAATGCTTATTTGATTTTATTTCATGTTAAAATTTCTGCTTACTTGCTTATTTCACAAAAAAAAGAAACTACAGGGACATACATACAAACAAAAAATGTTAAAATTAACTGTAAAAAAAAACTAACTTGAATGACTTTTAATGTCATTCCATAAGCTTCAACTTTCAGTATTTTTCTTTCTCTCTCTCTCTTTATTTCGCTCTATTTAATGCTGATGTTGTCTAACGGTTTAAAAGAAAAAAAAAAAGAAAGAGTCCCATTGTATTCATGTTTTCTACTGAATTTCATTTACGTGATTTCCTCTCTCAATGTTACACTCGCTTCTCTTACACTCTTGTATGTGTGTGCATAAAAGCGAGTAAAGTTTGAGTGTGTATATGTGAATAAATACTATTTTTTATTGTTGTTGTTTAATGGTATGAATGCCACAGTTTTTTAAGCATGAAGCAAGTTGTTGAAAACTTTTGGCAATAGTGGGTGTGATCGTAAATAGAATGAAATTACGGGTGTAACTTCTAAACCGCTGGTCGGATTTGTGTAGAAATTTGAAAATTAAATTTAAAAATTTTTTTTTATAGTATGTTTTAGGAATAGACAATGCTTAAAAATTTAAAATTTAAATGTTTAAAAATTTAAATAATTTTTTTTTGCAAGTGATTATTACTTACTCACGGTCTATGTTGTTTATGTTCATATTGTGGATAAGGGATTGAACAGCTGTAGCATATTTTAGAATCGTCTGTCTTTGCTTATAAAGAATGTCTTCTCTGAAAACGTATTAAGTTGCTGTATTGAGTGTAGCGACAAAGAAATTTGCTTATTAGTGCTAGTCCTCAATCTATATGGGATATCGCTATAATGGTATTTCCAATTCTATTCCACTGACAAACCTCAAGGTGATATCTGCTGACAGCAACGACAACTCTATGTCTAGTGCTTGATACATACCAACTTGTTTCATTTTGAAATACATTAGGTTAGGTTAGGTTAGAGGACGAGTACTTGTCAATTAAGACAAGTACAGTACCCGGAGGTCGAATTGACCCATTGTACAACGCCCTAGTTTCTCACACCACTTATGTTGTGTGTGTTAGTTTTATACATGAGTGGTGGGACCTACAGTTTAAAGTCGACTCGGAACGACAGTTTTTGAGAAACCTCTCATGACAAATTTTATTTACTCTCAGAGTTTTTGCCAGAAATCTCCTGAGAGAATGTCGCCGAAGAAATACTTTTTGTATTTTGTCTTGATGTCTGACCTGGGGTTTGAACCGTGGTCTTACGTCTAATAAGCCAACACACTACCTACTAGACTACGGCGACTTCTTGAAATACATTAATGCTGCACGGTTTTCCTTTATATGTACTGATAAAATGTTCTCCTCATTACAGAATCTATATATTTGGCTTGAGTAGATACTTTTGCATTGTTCTTTTAGTCTTCATTGTTCATTTCATTGTTCTTTAGTCTTGATGCTTGGCACGATTAATTTCGCATTTTAATTATTCAATAAAAGCTTGGATTATCTTAAATACGTCTGGCTCGAAAAGACTCTCCGCCTTTCTTCACCTTCTACTCAGCCGAATATATGCTTCCAATTTTCCTTTCGAATACCACAGGATGGTATTATTATGGTGGAAACCCCACTGCGCAATCCATTTGTCTGCGCATTGTTGTGAATTCACACATAACCTAGGATGCAGTGTGGGCTAGCCGTAATTTCACTCCCTAGCTAATTCAACTTGCCCTGACAGTCGCCTACTGATCTCGAATCAATGTCATACGACTCGGACATAGAACCGGAATTTAACTGTCAGTCCTAGTTGACCTTCTCACAAGTTTACCCATGGATTTCGAATATTTTATTATGGAACTCAATGCCCCCCACCTTCTGTCCTTCATTCGTCTGTATACCACAGAATAGTTTCCTCATAAAGGAGTATGTAGATTCAAAAATGCTACATTTATTCTTATATCACAGATTTTATTGGTTTTGTTCAATTGACAGCTAATCAGCCATTCGATTTGTCTGGTCACGATGAATCACATGTCCGACTTGTCTTCCATTATCGTCTTTGATCCTCACTAGAATATGCCTATTCAGGGTTATAAATTTCATTCTTTTGTGGAAATTTCCATCCGTGGATAAATGCGAACACATACAAGACACTGAACACGTTAGTTAATGGAATATCGAGCGTTTAAAATCCACTACATCTATTCCAGTTTGATTTCTTTATGTTAAGATCATCGTTTTAACCGCACGGAAGAGTTTTTCACTCTTACTTATTCTGCTTAATTTTAACTTAAGGTATGATTAGCCAAACGTAATGTAAAGTTTCGTAACGTGGACGTGTCGTCTGTTCATAACGGTAACATAATTTCGTTAGGCATTTGCAGTGTTTTGTTACGTTATGTGAACGTTCGGATAATCGGTCCTTTACCCTTATGCATCCTTACAGTCGTTCTCAAATACTCTACCAAGCCGGTTTCAATATGTTTGTCTCTCTCTTAATTCTTAAGGAATTTCTTAAATGTGGGTGTGCATTCTCTTTCTCTTTGTTGTACTTAATTTGAAACTTTCTAATGCTTACAGCTGGTTTTATTGCTATTCTTGGTCTCTTTCTTTCAAATTTTTTATACATTTTGTTGCTTTTATTTTTGATTTGTTTTTAAATTAGAAAAATTGTTTGTTTGTATTTGTTTTATGTTGTTGCTATTGTAGCAGTGCTTGTTGTTGCTGTTGTAGTGACCCCTTTGGTTTTGTATAGACTTTGATTTGTTTAAATAAGTAAATATTTGTTCTTGTAGAAGGGAGAAGTTTTCCAATCTTTTTTCGTTCTTTCTTAATAAAAATGCAAATTTTAATTTAAAAATTATTTTTAGAAAATTTTTGCAACCAACCACAAGGCAACAATTTAATTTTTAATGTAAACAAAGATTTGCTGTTTTTTTATTTGATTGGGAATACACAAGAAGAATAAAACAAATAACATTTAATATTAAAATTTTTTAAGGCAATAAATTTCATATTTCAGATGTTTTTTATTTTTATCACATCATCATCTGTAAATCAAAACAAAATCAAGTGAAATTGTTATTCAAATTTAGGTAATGTTTTGGGGGCAATAAAACTTATTTTAGGCAATAGTGAAATTGTATAGTGTGAGGGGGGAATTATTTTTCCATGGAGTTTATTTGAGGAGCATATTTGTTTGATTTTTAGAAAAAGTAGCCTCAGGATGTGTAATTCTTTAGCAGAAATAAAGCACGTAGATAGGGAGGCACAATCGCCGTAGTCTAGTAGGTAATGTGTTGCCTTATTAGACATGAGACGAAGGATCAAAACCCCAGACCAGAGATCTCGAACAGAATAAGGGAAAATATTTCTTCGGCCACTTTCTCTCAGTAGATTTTTGACAAAAACTGTGAATTAAAAATTTGAATTGAATATGAAAAGTTTCTCAAGGAATCTGTCATTCGGAGTCGACTTTAAACTGTAGGCCTCGATACTCATGTATTAAATTAACACACAGAACGTAAGTGTAAGTGTGTGAAGCTAGGTCGTAATCCTGACCAATTATGTATGTATGTATGTATGTATGTATGTATGTATGTATGTATGTATGTATGTATGTATGTATGTATGTATGTATGTATGCATGCATGTCTGTATGTATGTATGTATGTATGTATGTTTGCATTTATGTATGTATGTATGTATGTATGTATGTATGTATGTATGTATGTATGTATGTATGTATGTTTTTTTTTTGTCTTGAGCCGGAGGTGGGAATCTTCGAAAGACACTTTTGTTCCAACAAAAGAGTGCACGATTCACCATCACTGGTGCCTACGTACTAAACCCACCCCCTACACACTTCAACCACTCTTCCCCCGCGGGACTGCCGTAAGGTATTACTTCGCGGAGGGCTGGTTAGCTTGAAAGCTTTATCACGTTAATTCAAATTTCGCCTCCGTTCCTCCAGTCTTCGGAGTACTATCCAAACTTCAGCCATTCTATGGCTCTATTGACTCCATAGAATCCTACAGTGCAACAGCTCTTCCATTAGCCGGTTTGGTTCCAAATTCGTTTCTCCCGGCCATCTAAATCTGGGACAGCATGTTAGAATATGCTCCGCATCTTCCTCCTCGTCTACACACTTTGGGCATATAGGAGAAGTGTCATGACCAAATCTGTGCAGGTACTTCCTGAAGCACCCATGACCAGTTAGGAACTGGGTCACGTAGTAGTTCAACTCGCAATGTTCGTTCTTCATCCAAAGGGTTACATCAGGGACAAGACGAAATGTCCATCTTCCCTTTAGACTGCTCTCCCATCGTGACTGCCATTTGTGCATGGAAGTCCTTCGTTCCTCCGCTTTTATAGCCGCTATTTGGCCCGGGTACTCGAGACGGCGAAGGTATATCCTTCTCATCTCATCCGCCAGTATATCTATTGGTATTGTCTTTGGCAATACCAAAACTGCTTCATCAGACACTGTCCTGAAGCCACTTATCCGTCTAATCGCGCTTAGACGATACACCGAGGACAGTATCCTCCTCGTCGTCCCCACTGAGAGTGCCTCCGACCATATTGGGCAAACATACAGCATTATCGACGTTACTACCGCCGAAATTATCCTCCTTTTGAATATGTATGTATGTATGTATGTATGTACGTATGTATGTATGTATGTATGTATGTATGTATGTATGTATGTATGTATGTATGTATGTATGTATGTATGTATGTATGTATGGATGTATGTATGTATGTATGTATGTATGTAGTATGTATGTATGTATGAATGAATGTATGTATGTATGTATGTATGTATGAATGAATGTATGTATGAATGAATGTATGTATGTATGCATGTATGTGGATACGGAGGCAAGGAATTGACCGAGTTAAACTAGCATGTGAAGGCAACCTCGAAAGTCTTAAGATGAAACATACCCGCAGCTGAAAGAACAAGATTTCCGAGGAACTGATAGAAAAAAGCTGAAATTGTCCTTAAGTTTGGTGGACCTACTTACTTAATCTCAGATAATGCAGAATGAATTTTTATTATTACTGTGGCGAATTCGTGCCTTAAACTGTACCAATACGGTCCCCTCATACATTATGTGGTATCCCTATAATGTCTTCACACAGAGTCAATTGTCATGGCAAACTTCAGGCTGTTGCCCAGTATCAACAATGCCAGTTCGTTCTGATTGACACAGAGGCAGCCACCATTCTAAAGATGAATTAATTGTAGTAGGCAACTAGACCGTAATCCTGACTAAACGGTTTTAACAACCAGTTTTCAACAGAACATAGTGGTTACACAAGTTAACAGTATCGCTTTGCCTATGACACTGTGAATCTTGTTGTATTCAAACGCACGAAATTTTGCCAAATTCAAATGCAAATGGAATCTATGATTGGCCAGATCGTATTCGAGTTGAATTGGGGCAAGGTGAGGGAAGTTCATTAAAGCAGTCAACAAACTACAAGAATAAAGAAGATTTCTAAAAGAACAGGGTTGCTGCTGGGCTTGGATAATGCGAATCTGAGGTTAGTTATTGGTTTCATTACAAGGCACTGCGAGATTATATCGCTGACAAGGATCTGGAATAGTTCCCAGCCGGGCTATTGCAGGGAATGTTGCGATAAGGAGGAGTTGGAGGATATTGAACACCTCCGCTGTAACTTTCCAGCCCTTAGTAGAATGAGGTTGAGGATTCTGGGCAGATATTGGAGCTCTCCATAGATTCATAAATAATTTGAGCTGGTTGAGAAGTGCTAGGGCATTAGGGTTGTAGTCGCGCTTCCTTGTGTGTTTGTAGTCCATCCTGTTTCCTCTGTTTCTTACATCATCTTCTCCTTTTAAAACTTCCCTATCTTCTTCACTATCCTCTCTCTTTCTCCCTTCTAGGACGAAATGAAAATTAATCATTTTGGCCTCTGGTTATTGTACTTATCCCAATGCCATGTACACGTCTTCTAACCTAACCAAATCTAACTTAAGAATATTTCTACCTCCAATATAAATTAAAAGAAGAAATATCCTTGATCCTTACGTACGGTTAAAAAATTTCGGCAATTTTTTAACCAATCCGTTTTCGTTGAAAATCTTTATAGTTTCCTTGGTGTTAAGACGCTCTTTTGCATTGGTTAAAAAATTTCTGAAATTGAACTGAATTGTGGCCCTGCACAGGCCCACAAAGGTATGCATCCGATTTACAAATTTCACAAATTTCTGAACCGAAACAAAAGACCGTCTTAAAATCGAAGAAAGATGTCAGACAATTATAAAGATTTTCAAAAAAAACGGATTGGTTAAAAATTTCAAAATTTTTTTAACCAAGACCATCTTAAAATCGTGGAAAGTTGTCAGACAATTACAAAGGTTTTCAACGAAAACGGATTAGTTAAAAAAATTTCTGAAATTTGTTATCCGTATGTATACTTTTGTGGCTATGTGTACATGTGCTCACTACGAAACTATTCATTAGTGGTGGTAAGACAATAAATCATGTGATTAGCTGTGTCGATATTCTTTATTAAGGAATTAAAGTTTCTTAATGAAAATGATTCTTTAAAAATGATTTCTTCAAAAAAATCATTAATAGTTTCATATAATATTTTCTAACAATAATAGATACGTGTTTTTAAACTTAAGCAAATTTAAAATTTAATTAGTCCTGCCTCGTATGAAAGACATATTTTATTCTATTATTAAAACTGTAAATATACACGAAGGATTTATTACCAATCCCTTTGCCGGACATCAAAAGTTTGATTTCCTATCTGTTATAATAAAAATACCTACCTTTTTTAATGTGCCAGCTCATGTTTTTCCGGTATTTAATAACGTCCAACCAAACAACAATTTAACAATTTATTATTCTTGATATTTTGTTTTTTTTTGCACGCAAAAAGCAGTATTCAATTTGAAATTGATACCAACACACACAGAACACAATATCAAATAAGAAGAGCCTTAGTAGTAGTGGTTGGTAACAGTAGCAAAAATTGCAATTAATTGCTGTTACACGAACCAACCAGAATAACAAGAAACCAACATAAGTGGCCATATAGGCATCAGCAGCAGTATCATCATCATCATCATCACTGTAACGGTACCAGTAACAATAATGAAAAATTGTACTGAAATGACAGACAGGCAATGTTATTTTCCTCATATTCATGCTCATTTCCGTTTTGTACGCAATGATAAGTACGGTTACCGCAACAAAATACGGACACATAAATGACACTTAAAATTGTGTTTCTTTTTCTATTTAAGCACGCATATATGTATGTAGGAACCTATGTATGTTTGCTGGTTTTGTTGTTTGAAAAACACACACTAGATATGCTTAACCGAAAACATTTTACTGTGCTTCTGTTTACTCTTTCTTCCTTTTGTTGCTCTTTGAAATAAATATAACGAAATAAAACAATACAACCAACCGCAGCACATGACAATCGCATACACATTTAAAAAGGCAACAACAAAACAAGAGAAAAATTCACATTTAACCACATACGAGTACTCTTACAGCAAGAAACAAAAAAAAAAAAAACACAAGTGGAGAGAAAAAAATCCTCAAAAAGAGTTATTCAAGCAACCATGAATAAAATAGCAATTGTGACACTCATTCTCATGCATATGCACATACATACATACATGCATAAACAAATGAATTATGCAACGATACACCAACCAATATTTTCATTTTCATTCTCTTGTACGTACTCATGCTCTCACCCAAGTATTATTTCCACGCTGAACAATAACACTACGTTGTTATTCATTCTTCTCCTACGTAGCCACATACTTCACATGAGAAATGAATACATAACTGCGTGCGTGCATGTGTATATGTGTGTGTTTGCGCGAGTTTTTTGTTTTGTTTTGTTAAATATGTGTGACGCCAATTTACTGGTATTTGCTGCAGTTTAAATTCAATCGAGTCAAGGAAATTAACAAAAGAGAACCAAAAAAAAAACAATGTAGAGAGGGACGGACAGTGAGTAGGAGTAAGAGAAACACTAAAATCTGGCTTTTCAGTATCAAACAAAAGTGGAAAGTAGAACAAAAAATAGCTGATACAACAAGACATTGTTGCACATGTTATTTTGCTATCTTTAGAGTGACATTTTCCTAAACTATATGCGTCTCTACATAAAGCTCTGTATATGTGTGTGTGTGTAATGCTAATATGCGTGTTTTACAAAATGAATTATACAACATGTTAGAGCAATGGAGGCTGTATAAAACACATTCTCTTCTACATACACTTGCAAAGTTGAATACTCCTACTCCAAGCACTGACACTAAATAAATTGTTTCGTTACGTGTTTGCTCTGCCACACAGGATGACAAGGAATAATTATTCCTCCAAATGAAAAAGTTGTTTGCAACAATTTATAGAATTTTTTTTAAACATTTTTTTACAAGCTTTGTTGCCAGATTCTATAAAGCGGCAGAATGTATTATTGTTTCTCAAAATTATCAAAAATGTTGCAAGATTTTTAAGTCAACTTGGCAAGGTGAATCCCAGTAAATAATCCGAATCATCCGTGCATTAATACACAAAGATACAGACCAGAGATCAGCAATGAGTATACAAAAAGATGAATAGAATCGAATCATACTCATAATTTCTGATACTTATACGCATTCATACTTATTTTAATATCTTGGAACCTCAGCTCATATTCAAAGTTTGAAGTACTCATCATATTCATACTTAACAACACGTATGATGTTGTTGATTGCGACTCTCCATGACTCAACATTTACAAGAATCACAAATAAAACGAACACTAAAATACTCACTAGAAGGTTATGTGTTTGCTTTGCTTGCTGTCTTCGTTTTTTAGGCTTATGAATCAAACATATTTCAAATGCTATGAGTTTGATGTCAACGTTGTAAGCATACTCATTACAACCTGTACTTATAAATCAACGTTATAGTGAGTATGAATGAAGAGTACATAGCTCAATTTCAATATTGCTGACTCACTTATATTCAAAATTTCATGAGTGCTTATGAGTAGCGAAAAAACGATTCATTGCTAATCTCTGATAAAGATGTTTAAATCTTTTCCAAAAGGGAAGAACTTGTTCCCAAAAGAAAGACAGGATTAAAAAAGGTATTTCATTTATCCCCTATTATGCTGGAAGATATCATAAATATGCCTAGAAATCGCTATTTAGAGAGAAAAGAATTTGCTTTGAGTCTCTAAATCTCTCCCATCGATTGTGTAAGGGGTACAGTGCCTCGAGACTTGTTATTTCGAGTTTAATAATGGTGCTGCCATATAAGCCATCAGAAAGACTATTAAATTTTCTTTTTTAAGCAGTGTTCCGTTTAAGCTAAGTACATACGACTATACGCAGTCGCTTCAACTAATACGAAAGAAGCCATATTCATTCTTACAACTCGCGAGAGCTTGACAAATGTGAAGAACTTCTCCACCATGTAATTTAGAGTGTAATAGAATAGGATCACCCTGAGTTCAATAACTTGAACCGAACTTGAACTTGTATCAGCAGTTTTACATGCTTGAAGGCGCCTCAGTCTTGTGTGACTTATTAGACGCGACCTCGTAGTTCCAACTCAAACATTTCGAGCAAAACGAAATATGAACAAATATTTCTTTTGAACCTGCTGGAAGCCGCCATAGTCTAGTAGGTAGACGCGAACCCGTGGTTCCAACTCCAAACATCTCAAACAGCTCGAGCAAAACAAAATATTCAAACGACTAAAATCCTTACGATGGAAATTAAATCGCCGCTCATCACATATGAACAAATATTTCTTTCGAACCTGCCTGAAATCGCCATAGTCTAGTAGGTAGTGTTTTGGCTTATTGGACGCGACCACGTGGTTCCAACTCCAACTCAAACATCTCGAGCAAAACGAAATACGAAAAAATATTTCTTTCGGGAACGTCCTTTCAGTAGTTTTCTGGCAAAAATTCTGAGATTAAAATAATGAAATGTTTCTCAAGATGCTGTCGTTCAGAGTTGACCTTAAACTATAGGTTGCGCCACCCATGGATAAAATTAGCACACACAACATGGGTGGTGTGAGCAGATAGGTTCTGGCTAGATCTGAACCCGATTAAAAGTTTATAATGAATAATTAAGTGAAGACTCTATCTGGTTTGGTTTATGCGGATAATATTTGTTTTAACGAGCGCAAGATCTCAAATTTTAGCTAAAAACGATATGCCTTGTGAAATTTATGTTTCTTCAAATCACCACACTAAAGTCGCCGTAGTCTAGTAGGTAGTGTGTTGGCTTATTAGACATGAGGCCTCGGTTCAAACACCAGTCGGATCGACTTTAAACTGTTGGTCCCGTCACTAACGTATACAAATATTAACAAGCACAACATAAGTGGTGTGAGAAGCTAGGTTGTAATCCTGACTGAAGGGTTGTAATGACAAATTATGTATGTATGTATGTAAAACCACTAAACAACGTTGCAAAAAGTCGTGTTGGTAACACTGTTAGTAGTAGCCATTAGTAGCAGGCAAAAGTTCTTTTATAGAGGGTGTTTTTTATAGAGGTATAGAACTTTAAGTTGGCATTACTTTTCAAGATGGCGACCGATTTAACAGCTGTCAAGTGATTTGTTTCGAAAATAATGGTTCTGTCGGGAAAACTTATCGCGCACTACGTCCATTTTATCGTCGACAAAATCGTCCATCAGAGCAGTTAATTCGATTAACCATGGAACGTTTTCGCACCACGTTTACTCTTATTGATAACTCGCATCCCCAGAGACGCTGTACGGTGCGTACAGAAGAAGCTATTGCTGCTGTAGAGCGCGTAGAAGCTATTGCTGCTGTAGAGCTGAAAACGATGGTGGCCAGAACGTTACAGTCAATGGTGATCGGTATAGAGCCATGATTACTAACTTTTTCATTCCTGAATTGAATAACCATGATGTACAGGAGATGTGGTTTCAACAAGACGGCGCAACATGTCACACAGCTCGTGCCACAATAGATTTATTGAAAGACACGTTTGGTGACCGCCTATTTTCACGTTTTGGACCTGTGAATTGGCTTCCAAGATCTTGTGATTTAACACCGCTAGACTACTTTCTGTGGGGCTATGTAAAGTCATTGGTCTATGCGGTAAAGCCACAAACGCTTGACCATTTGGAAGACAACATTCGCCGTATTATTGCCGATATACGGCCACAAATGTTGGAAAAAGTCATCGAAAATTGGACGTCCAGATTGGACTACATCCGCGCCAGCCGTGGCGGTCATATGCCAGAAATCATATTTAAAATGTAATGCCACAAGATTATCTTTCGGATAAATAAAATTCATGTCAATCGAATAATCCGTCGTTGTTTTATTGCAACTTAAAGTTCTATACCTCTATAAAAAACACCCTTTATAAGCAGATTTTCCATTACATTTTTCTCTCTTTTTTCCTCCTGTTTTTTTTTTTTGTGAAAATTGTTGCTTAATACTGAGTTATTTTAAAATCATTTGTTAAGGGTTAGTTTTGCTGCCTTTGGTACCCTCTCCTCTCTTTATCTGCCATTCTTTAACGAACAATAATTTTCGCCACATTTTTCGATTTTAGCAGCTACATTATGCAGAGCATTTGTTGCAGCCACAATGCAGTAGCTAAGCTACATGGTATCACATGGAAATTTTTCTTAAAAAAAAATTTGTTTTTCTCTTTTCTCTTCTATTTTGTGTTTTTCATTCTTTCTTTTTATATAGTTTTTCTATAGTTTTTCTTGTATTTTTTTCACATTTTAATTTTTACTATAACGGATATTGGAAAAATGTAATAAAATGAAGTGGATTAAGAGAATAAAAACGACAACAACAGTAGAAACATTTTTGTTAAAAAACTGGAACATTGATGTTTAAAATGAAAAGAAATTTTTCCCCCGCTTGTAATGGAAACAATTTTTCCGTTTAATTATTCTGGGAGTGTGTGCGTGAGTGTGTATGAAAAATATGTTTTTTTCTTCGTTTAAAAAAATATGGAGATTTTCTTGGGATTTTTAAATTTATTTTAGCGAATTCACCATTAAATTTAATTGAAAATGGAAATATTCCGCGTAATAAATTTTAATCTCGTAAAACTGTGTACCTATTTAAACAATTATTTTTTTAAATTATTGGCAAAAAAGTGAAAGCAAAAGCAAAGCAAAATTTTTCTATGATACTGCATTTGACTTGGCGGAATATTAGCAATTTTTCGTATCTGATAGGAGGTATTGGATATTACTTCTCAAACAGGATCATTAGTTACTTACTTAATTGGTCACTACAACCCTCTAGTCAGAAATACGACTTAGCTTCTCAAACCTTTTATACATGAGTGGCGGAATGTACGGAATGTTTAAAGTCGACTACGAACTACAGATTTTTGAGAATCTTTTTAATGGCACTGAGTATGCTTACAACATTGACATCAAACTCATACCATTTGAAATATGTTTGATTCATAAGCCTATTCATTTAGATTCATAACTTTATAAAATACTCGTATAAATGATTCAAGAGGCTCGAAACATTATTCAAAATTTACAGCCTTAGTTGTTAGTAGAAGCCGCCGTAGTCTAGTAGGTAATGTGTTGGCTTATTAGACGTAAGGCCAGGGTTTAAACCCCATGTCAGACATCAAAACGAAATATGAAATAATATTTCTTCGGCAACTTCCTCTCAGCAGATTTCTGGCAAAAACTCTAAAAATAAATACAAATTGCCATGAAAAGTTTCTCAAAAATCTGACGTTCGGAGTCGACCTTAAACTGTAGGTCCCCGCCACTCATGTATAAAATTAACACACACAACATTAGTGGTGTGTGAAGCTAGGCCGTAAGGGCTGAAAGGTTGTAATGGCCAATTATGTATGTATGTATGTTTTAATGGCAATCTCAGAGTTTTTGTCAGAAGTCCGCTAAGAGAAAGTCGTCGATGGAAATATTTTTGAGCATCAAAAGCAACTGTACACTGAAAATAAAATTCTAACAATCACCAAATCCAACTTTTACCATTTAAGGAGAGTGCCCGAAAAAATTTGACAATATTTTGATTTTTTTTTGAATTTTTTTTATTTCAATTTTAAAAACTGTTAATGAAACAATTTTAAAATAAAAATAACGGTAATTTATTCATATGTATTTTTTTTATTGTACAGTTTCTTTTGACGCTCACTGTGTAAAGTCACTCAATTTAATGCCAAAAATATGAGTATTTACGCAGAAATAAATGCAGTAAACACAAACGAACGTGTGAATGCAGAAACAAACATTGTTATAATAACATCCGTATCCGTTTATAATTTGAAATGAATGGAAAAAAATATTCTTACGCTTCCTTGTCATGGTAGGTCCGTACATATGGCAGGAGAATCTCCAAAGCAAATATATCATCGTCACCATCAACATCATCATCATCAGTGTCGTCAACTATTAGACTACGGAGAATTGAAAAGGTCGTGTTATTGTGGTTAAGTAGTTTGGTTAAAGGGGCTGCTGTCACAAGTTAGGTCGTAATGGCCCATTGAGGAGAATAACATATAAATAAAATAAAATTTTATCTCTTCAAAAAGCTGTAGTGGTACATAGAGCCTAGATAAATAGAGAGCCGTATATCGCTAATTTGTAAACTAATTTTCTCGATCGCTTAATACATTATTAGCAGTGTTGGTTTTTATGCAGCCCCTATGCAATGCGATTAGTTGTACGACATGTTGAATAAACAAGTTGAACGTCTTCTTCACACGTTGCGATTTAGCAACCAACTTTACTTATAAATTGTGTTTGTAGCATTGTATTGGACGTCGATTGAATGAAAATCAAAATTTTTGGATCTTCAACCAAGCGACGACCAACAAGCCTTTTAACATTACAGTTCTTGCACAATCAGTCGCAACATGTTTAAAATAACACAGTATAAGCTGTGCGTTTGTATAAAATAATCAAGTTGTACCAGCAGTCGCAACATTATGGCTGCATTATGTTTAAAATCACACAGTATAAGCTGTGCGTATACATTATATTGTCACTGCTATTAAATATTGCGTATACGCCATGTGCTTGTCATGTACAATCAGTCGCAACATGTTGTGGCTGCATTATGTTTAAAATGTCATAGTATAAGCTGTGCGTATACATTGTATTCATCTTTGTATTAAATATTGCGTATACGCCATGTGCTTCTCATAATATTTGCTTCAGCAACAGCATAATATATGAACTGAAATTAATCAGAAAATTGAGTATCAGAACTCGATAATATTTCACTGTTAATTTAAAGTGAAATTGGAAAGACAACGATTTATCATTAAAAATTAAAATTTTTCTTTCAAAGGCTCTTTCAAATGGACACGGTTTTCAAAATAAAAAAATGAGAAATTTTTAATCGCATTGAGAAATTTATTTTTATTTCTTCATTTTCGCAATATTATTGATTACAGTTGTGGTGGCAGAAAATTTATTTTTTTCTTTTAAAAGCTTAATATGCTTCACTTTTTTTTTTTGCAATGAAAGACCATAATCTCACACTCTAGTATTTCACCAAGAACTGTCATAGCCGCAGAATTAAATCATTGTGAGATTAATTTTCATACAAGCACTCTCTAACTGTTGTCTCTTAGAAAACTTAAATAATATTACTTATGCCTGGTAGACATATGAGTGATATTTTTTATATGAATTCTTTATTAATCATACGTCCGGTGGGGTTTCCATTGTTTTCTTCATTCCTTATAGAAAACTTTCTTTATGCAGATTTAATTTTCTTATTCTTTATGTAGAATATTTTTATTTTATTTAAAGCATATTAAATATTTATAAATTCCATTCTCTTCTCTTCTTCTCCTTACAGTTGTCCTCAGGCATAAGGACTTGGAAGAATCTTATGATTTTCTTAAATTGAGGCAAGTAAAGATTCTTTTTGTTTTTCTTACACTTTTCTACCATTAAATATGGTCTTAAAATATTTCGTAATTTATTTAAAATTAAAGAAAAAAAAATACTTTCATATGAAAAATATGAATATAAATGAATGAGTATGTACGAGTGCAATGCAAATAATAGCCTCTTTAATTACTTAAACATTCAACATGAATACACAAAAATAATGAAATTTTTTTTTGTTGGAAAAAAAATTATTGAAAATTTTTAATTGAATAAGTTTTCAAAAACTATTTAGTAATTCGTATTAAATTTTCTATGGTAATGATTTTCATTTTGCATTTGTGGGCAGAACAAATTTATGTATGATTTTAAATTTTATTTTGTTTAAAAATACCCATGCATTTGCAAACTATAATTGAATTTTCATTTTTATTTTCGTTTTTTTTTTTGTTAAACGAAATAAATTTTTATTTTTAGCATTTGTTTTATTCGAAAATGGAATTTTATTGGATGCATATTTGACTCATGGCATGTGTCTTAAATAATTTATTCATTTACACTCGCACTTAGTCATCATGCAGCGAAATAGTAAAAGTAGTGCCCCTAGTGTTTGTATACGAAAATATTGAATTTCTGTACCCAAATAGAGAAAAAACTGCAGCTTAAGTGTATCAATTGCCTACAGAGGCTTACTATCTTGATAATACATATGCACGTGGTACTATTCAAAGTCTTTTGTTAAGCTCTTCCTAGCTTTCAATTTAAATAAAACATATTGAGTCTGAGATATCATTGACATGTCTTATACGTTTGAAACACGTATTGATGCCATTGTGTGTGGAATATAACATCGTTTAAATGTTCGCCGTAGTCTAGTAGCTAGTGTGTTGGCTTATTAGACATGAGGTCTCGGTTCAAACACCAGGTCGGACATCTTCAACAAAAACGAAACATTAAAAAATTATTTTTTCGGCAACTTTCTCTCAACAGATTTCTGGCAAAATCTCTAAGAGTAAAAAAAATTGCCACGAAAAAGTTTCTCAAAAATTTGTCGAACGAAGCCGGCTTCAAACTGTAGGTCTCGCCATTCATGTATAAAATTATCGCACACAACGTAAGTGGTGCACGAAACTAGATCGTAATCCTGACTGAAGGGTTGTAATGACCAATTGTATATATGTATGTATGTATGTATGTATGTATGTATGTATGTATGTATGTATGTATGTATGTATGTATGCATGTATGTATGCATGTATGCATGTATGCATGTATGTATGTATGTATGTATGTATGTATGTATGTATGTATGTATGCGTGCATGTATGTATGTATGTATGTATGTATGTATGTATGTATGTATGTATGTATGTATGTATGTATGTATGTATGTGTTTGAGATATCATTGACATTTTTTATTCATTTGAAACACCTAATGATGCCATTATGCATGGAAAATAACATCGCTAAAGTCCGCCACGGTTTTTTCGAGGGGAGTTCAGTCGAAATGCCCAATTTTCCATAATTCTCTCGCATAAATCTGGATGAATTTGGCGAATGGCATGGATTATGTTGACTTTACGGACCGCTTTAGATACTAGCTTATTCGCATACTCCCGAAATTTAAGAAAATTCCACAAGAAAAACGTAACGCGATCAAATCCCACGATTCCTTTGGTCAGTCTACTTGACTTCACGGTGACATTGCCATGACCAAAAGTCGCTCGTATAGATAATAAAATATCACATGAGGTGAGTAGTACATAATGCCGTCTTGTTGAAAACACATATCATTCTGGTTCACATCATCCTATCGAGGCCAAAAGAAGTTTGTAATTGTCGACTTATAGTGTTCACCGTTGGTAGTGATGGCCTGGCCAACGTTATTCTCAAAGAAATATGGTAAATGATATCGCCAGCTTTAAATTCACACTAAACAGTGATTTTTTCCGAATAAATCAGACGTTCATGGATCTCATGTGGTTTAGTAGTAGTATTAGTCGTACCAAATTCAACAATTTTGTTTATTCACGTACCCATTTAAGCAGAAATGGTCGTCATCGGTGAAAATAAATTCTTTCGTGTTACGTTGCCTGATTAACACGTTGACTTCCACTCGCGTTTACAGTAAAATATCCTTTAGGCCAGGCGTAGTAGTCAAATAAGCGTCACCCCAATATGGGTGAAGCGGCCCGATCAAAAACTTTGCTAAAGCACCCATCTTGGTAAAACAATTTTATTATTTGCACGTGTATTGATGAATGCTTTAACCTTACTTAACGTATTTATTTCACTGGCCTTTAAAAACCTGTTTATTGGATTTCGGTTGCCCTTAAACATCTTTCCAGGCGTCTCTACTTCTTGCGTCAGTTCACCAGATGGTCACACTAATTGCTGAAGGGCTTCCTCGATTTGGCCCTTCCTATGAATGCTTTAACCGTACACGGTAATTTGGCAATACAGACTGAATAAATGACAACTAATAAGACAGATGTAGCTTTAACCAGATGGCTGTTACATAATGTGAGAATACGGAAGCCCCTGTTGCAAGACTCTACAGAGGCTTGGAACAATCTTCAACCGCGAGTCTTGCTAAACATATAAAGAAAACGAGTAAACCATTTTATCGCTGCTCTTCTAATTACAGAATCGTCCCAGAAATCTTCAGATTTTTTTTGGCAGCGTACAACGGATTCTTAGGTTTCAAAATTTTTCATTAATTTTACGAATATTCACTCATTTTTAAATGGACATAACTTTTCATAGGATATTGTGATTTTAATAATGCAATACAGTGGTGGCTTTATAATTAGAAACGACTTAGCAACATGTATGTTTGTTAATTTGTTTTACAGTTTTCACTGTGTACCTGGGATCAAAGACTTTATTTGGTGGACGTCTTACAATCGTTATTGCATCAGATTGGAACAAATTAAACTTAGATTCGTCACTAAAGAGAACTCTATTCCAGAAACATCGTTTCTAATTCGACAGATTTTTGAGAAACTTTTCATCAATCTAACAAAGTGAAGCCAATAATTGGTAGTGTGTTGGCTTCTTAGACCCAAGCCAGTGGTTTAACCTTGGCTCAGACATCACGAAGTTGAAGAAATATGAACAAATATTTCTTTGACGACTTAATCTTAACGGTCTCCTGGCAATAGCTTGGGAAGTAAAATAAAATTGCCATGAAATCTGTGACCATTTAGGAAGAAAAACAAATTGAAGCCTAAAATGTCGAATTTCAAACTAGCTATAGTGAGCCTAGCTATACAGAGCCTAGATAAATAGAGAACCGTATATCAATTATTTGTAAAGTAACTTTATCGATCGTTCAATATTTTTAGTGTTGGTTTTTATGCGACGCCTGTACATTGCGATTAGTTGCACGACATGTTGAATAAACAAGTTGAACGTCTTCTTCACACGTTGCGATTTAGCAACCAACTTTACTTATAAATTGTTTTTAAAGCATCGTATTGGTCGTCGATTGAATGAAAATCAACATTTTTTGAGTTTCAACCAAGCAGTGACCAACAAGGCTTTTAACATTACAGTTGTTTGTAGAAAACAATCAAGTTGTAACAGCAGTGGCAACATGTTGGGGCTGCATTATGTTTAAAATATACATTATCTTCAGCTCTGTATTGAATATTGCGTACACGCCATGTGCTTGTCATGTACTAGCAGTCGCAACATGTTGCGGCGGCATTATGTTTAAAATGTCATAGTATAAGCTGTGCGTATACATTGTATTCATTTTTGTATTAAATATTGCGTATACGCCATGTGCTTCTCATAATATTTGCTTTATCAAGAGCATAATATATGAACTGAAATTAATCAGAGAGAATTGAGCAACACAATTCGTTAATATTTCAACGTTAATTTAAAGCAACAACGATTTATCATTAAAAATTGAAATTTTTCTTACAAAGGCTCTCTCAAATGGCCAACTTTTTAATCGCATTGAGTAAATTTACGTTTATTTTAAACAAATTTCACGTTTTATCGTTATTGTGGTTTTCTGGTATAACTGGTCGATTCAGTTCAGTTCTTTTTATGATTACTTTTGTGAAAATAAAAGAAAAAAACTCTCAGAAGAAGAAGTCAATCAATTTCAATAACTTGTCCATGGCAAATAATGTAAAAGCACATGATGATGATAATGATGCTGCTGATGCTGATGATGTGAATAATGTTGATGTCGATGATGATAGAAAGGATAATAATAATAATAATGTTGTTGTTGTTCTTGTTGAAGTTGAGTATAATAATGCAAAAATATTATTTATTTTTATCATATTGTCGTCAATATCATCTTCGTTTCTTTTCTTTTTTTGTTGCTCTCCGTTTTCTTTGTACAATTTTTCTCTGAAAATTGCATTTTATTCGTGCTTGAGATTTAAAAAGGAAAATATTTTTGCATAAATTTTTATAGTAATACTACCACATGCATACATACAATATTAAGTTAATATTGTACACCCATGCATACATACTTGTTAGCTAATATGATTGATGTACAACAAGCAGAGGAAGAAGATGAAATACAAAAATGTATGCAAAAATATTATACGAGATCCAAAAGTCTCTTTTGTATTGAATGTCAATGTTATTTGAAGGAGAGATAGATAGATAGATGTATGGATAGAGAGTTAGATGAAATACTATCTACATTTTCTATGTTTAATACAAGAAAATTATCCTTATAAAGGCAAAGGAAGTATTGTTAGTCAATTGAATTCAATTTTTTTTCTTTACTTTCGCCTTGCTTTTATAACTCAAATTTCTTGTTGAGGCGTATTATTTTCCTTTTATGCTGAAAACAAATGCTGAATCAAAGGATAAAAACCCGAAGATTTTAAATTCAATTATAAACTACTATTGGGAATACAATTTAAGTTTGTTTTAGAAATAAGAGGTTTTTCTTTATGATGGAAAGGAAGAAAATTCATGTTCTCTGTCAGCAAATCAGAGCCCCTAATAATTTTTTGGAAAAAAATTTTGATGGATGTACACTTTCGTTCGTACACTAATAATTCCTAATAATTTCTCTCTGAGACTTTCATTTCTTTTGTATGACAGTTGGTCCATTAAACATTGAGTTTTTGAATGAAATACTGAATTTTATATGAAAAACTTTACATCCAGTATCCATTATTACTTAATTTTGTTTATATTTCTTCCATAAAACTATAGATTTGTTGCTGAGGTAATTTTGTCATTGGAATTAAGTTTCATCGTCTTTAAATTAAAATTGTCTAAAATTGCGCTGAAACATTTCTTCAGTTTCTGAAACAATAAGTAGAAGTTGAGGGACCCATTCGTAGCTTAATTCATTGTTTATTTTGACTTTTTCCATTATTCTTCTCAGATTACATGGCAGTCACGCTATCAATTTACCCGTGGCATCACAATGGGCCGCTATGCGTGCTCAAGTGAGCTTTTTGGTATCAAAGCTACCACTCCAACCTACCTGCTATCAATTGTACTCAATCAGAAACTACATGACGCAGTTTATTTAATTTTTGACATGAGTCAACTGATAAATGCCTATGGACAGGAGCAATGTTGTGCTTTCAGTACAGAGACATGAATTTCAAAAAGTCGAGGCCTACTCATGCTCATGGTAACGAGTCTAATGAGTATCAATCTGTATTTGATCTTAGTTCACGTAGGAAACGTAGTGTTCATGAGAAATCCCCACATCTTATTGAAATTTATAATAAAAAATTACGTGGTCCTATGGAATATGGAATGGTGATAAAATTTCCCACTTCAAGCATACAAATATCTCAAAAACTGATGTACTAAACAAAAGGAAAAACTGACCCTGGCTATATACATACCCACAGTTACTAAATTATACGTACGGTTAAAAAAGTGCACAGGCCCACAAAGGTATGCATCCGATTTACAAATTTCACAAACTTCTGAACCAATGCAAAAGAACGTCTTAAAATCGAGGAAAGTTGTCAGACAATTACAAAGATTTTCAACGAAAACGGATTGGTTAAAAAATTTCTGAAATTTGTCACCCGTATGTATACTTTTGTGGCTTAGTGTACATACACAATTGGTCATTACAGCCCTTTAGTCAGGATTACGACCTAGCTTCTCACACCACTAATGTTGTGTGTGTTAATTTTAAATAAGAGTGGCGAGACCTACAGTTTGAAGCCGACTACGAACGACAAGTTTTTGAGAAACTTTTTCATGGCAATTTTATTTACTCTCCGAGTTTTTGCTGAGATGAAGTCGCCAAAGAAATATTTTTGTTTCATATTTCGTTTTGTTGGAGATGTCTGACCTGGAGTTTGAATCGTGGTCTTACATCTAATAAGCCATACCTACCTACTAGACTACTTACTTCCTACTAAAGTCAAGCCTGTTTACCTCATAACATTGATGGTTTTTGGGGGAGATACGGTGCCTACCATAAATACCATTCGGAGAAGGGTCATAAACCTGCATATCCTCCGGTGTATCTACTAGCAGCATTGTTTTCGATAACAGAAATCGAAACTTTTGCTCCCTTTAATAGATCTTATCTGAGTCTCAGCGTTTTCAATGCAATGACTATTTTAATGCAGACATAACCAATAAAGCATTGTATTCATACTAGTCTATGTGATGGTTTTCTTCGCTAGGTTTATGGCTGACCTCTTAATTTTTTAACCACTGAGCTGTTTAGATTTGATTTTAGACCTAAAAGAGCACCTCGTAGTATACGATTTTCACATTCGCATCAAACACAATGCAAAACGTCAATTTTAACGTTTATTCTGACTTAGCCAATGTCAAGGTCGATTCAGGGGTAATGAATTGTAGGAATTTGAATTAAAATTGAATGAATTGTTGATCGTTTAGGTTCGAATTTCGAGCCGGAGTAAAAGCTCGTAGTAAAAGATTACCTGACTTTCGAATCATCCAATGAGCGAAATTTTTTCTCTTAATTAATCCTGGCTTAACCAGGCTATTCGGCAATGAATTGCTAAAATTTTCGGTTTGAATTAAAGAGTTAGCAGATGAGCCGTAGTCTAGTAGATAGTGTATTGGCTTATTAGACGTAAGACCACTGTTCAAACAACAAAACGAAAATATTGTTACGTTTTTACCTTTTTAAAAACGTTTAAATATGAGTTCGTTAATTGCAACAAAGTAAAAACAAATATGTGGTTGAATTTCAGTTAAACTCTCTTTATTATTCACACTACGTTTGTGCCACTCTATCCAACTTAACGATACAACAATAATTTGCTTATATACTATTGTATTTCACACTTCTGTCCGCGTTAACACTAACAACTGTTCGTTAGATCTTCGCGGCTTACAAACTTTTTGCAAGCAATACCACTTGTACGTTCAAACTGCAACGCGTCTTCACACAAGACTGACTGAATTAACTCTGACTCCTGCTTGCTTTGTCCAGCCCTTTTATAGTCACGCAATCAGTATGATGAACGTTCTCGATGTGGACGGTTCTTGTTCTCGCCTTCTCGAGAACTCTATTGCTAGTGCATTGTTGTTTGTGTACTTTGCTTGTGTTGCCGTCGGTATTAGGTGCAACCAGGTTCGTCATACATATGTGTGTGTGCAGCACACACGTTCATTGTATACTTAGTGTTAGTGTGCGTTTGTATCGTGTGGCTTTGTGTTGGTGTAGCTGGTAGCTTTTGTTTATCGTTTTTATTGTTAAACGATATTAGGTCGTTTCGCTTTGCGTAACAATATGAACAAATATTTCTTCGGCGGAGATTTCTGGTAAAAACTCTGGGAGTAAATAAAATTGCCAAGGAAAAGTTTCTCAAAAATCTGTCGTTCGGAGTCGACTTTAAACTGTAGGTCCCGCCACTCATGTATAAAATTAACACACACAACGTAAGTGGTGTGGGAAGCTAGGTCCTAGTCCTGACTGAAGGGTTGTAATGACCAATTATGTATGTATGTGTGTATGTTAGCAGATGAGGCCATACTACAGATTCCCTAGCAACCGAACTAAACACAAAACAAAATCTTTGGGATTTGCCACCATTAATCAGGGGTTTACAGTGATAGAGCGACAATGAATTGTTGACCGATTGAGTAGTAAGTCAATCTCTATACATTGAACCTGACACACACATTGTGAACGTCAATACTGCAATTTAAACAATCGCTTTCACTTGCGGTTGACTTGAGAACATCAGAAAATTTCATTATTCAAATAATTTTTGTAAAAATTTTAAATTTTGAGCTTATACAGTGAAACTGTACATTAAAAAAAATATACATTAATAAATTACCGTTATTTGTATATTTAAAATACGTTGTACAATGGGTCAATTTGACCTCCGGGTACTGTACTTGTCTTAATTGACAAGTACACGTCCTCTAACCTAACTTAACCTCTATTTTAAAATTGCTTCATTGTCGGGTTTTAAAATTGAAACAAAAAAAAATTACAAAAAATTACGAATAATTTCGAAATATTGTCAAATTTTTTCGTGCACTCTCCTTAAGTGGTAAAAGTGATTGTTTAGAATTTTCTTTTGACGTTCACTGTATGACAGATGAAGAAGTATTGAATTGAATTGAAAAAATACAAGTTAGGCTTGTAAATACAAACCGATTTGGAGTTTTCTCAATTATTGAAGAAAACCTTCAAACATTTCATATTTTCGCTTTGCTGATGTTATTTTTTAACACGTCTATAAACAATACTGTGTCTAGTAGCAACAGATTTCAAAAATTCTTACTTTACTAAGGTCAGCCGACGTAATCCAATTGCACTCAAACAAGACGAGGTACAGAATACTTTGATTGTTATTACCCCAGTAAGCCTATTTAATAACTAATCAGTCTTTGTAAAGGAATTTCACAGATGAATTGGGTACTTAAGGATAATCCCTTGCACTGCATTATAAAATTTCAGAATTTTTTATTATTGCCTTTGGTGACCCCATTTGTCGTGCTTAATAACGAAACCAACAAACTGTAGTCAAACTGATCGATTATCAGCTTCATTCTCTTTTATTTCCTTCGTTAAAACTTGAAATGGAAATAATTCATTGCTATTATTGACCACAACAACTACAAAGAAAACGGATTAAGATTTTCCACAGATTTTATTTTTAAATATTTCATGTTTCCCATACACTTTCTGTGTCTGCGTGAGTGTGTTCTTGCTTAAAATCCTTGTTTTACTCATGAATACGGAATGCCGAATGGAATCAAAGAATAAAACTTAAGCGTATTTAAAGTTTTTTTTTCTTTTGCTTTTCTTATAGAATTCTTTTTATTTTGTTTTGTTATTGTTGTTGAATTAGTATACTGTTGTATTGTGAGTGGTGTTGGTGAATACAATACACACACAAGATTTATCATTTCAAATGCAGACACAGTGCTGAAGCGCATTGAAGAAAACATTTGCTTGAATACAATCCAACAGTGTTCTGTTGTTTAGATATCCACCACTGATATCCTCTTTATACAACAACAACAACAATAATAACAATAATAACAACATATTGTATTTTGTACAATAAATACAATTAAAGCAGACAACAATGAGAACATCAAACGACCACATATTGAGTAAAATACGCTGTAGAAATTAGACTTAATTGTGATTGTGTGATTGTGTGATTTGTAAGACACTTGTAAGGAGCCCCCTGTGTGTGTTTTTGTGCGATTGTGGAAGCGAATATTGTAGTGTAAAACAAAGACAATTTTTGTTTAAGAAAATGTATGTATAGAGGAAAACAAATACACGAGCCTTATTCTTCTTTTTCTCTTACTTTTCCACTTGTTGCTAACATAGAATCAGTGTTAATGAAAAGTGATTTTCTATTAAGTCTGGTGGCCCAACAAAGATTTGTAGTGTTGGTGGTTACGAAACATCAGACAAATACTGATTAAAGTTTATATGAAGTTAATGAAGCTGAATCTGGCGAAAATAGTTGTTATAAAACGGAATTAAAAAAGAAGAACGCTTTAGATAATATAATGCTTAGTGAGAGCTAATGGAAACGATGGAAACTTAACTCTTCAGAGTCTATTAAATGTCGGGGCGTAATAATCGATAAACATCCTGAACTTTACATTTAGAAATAGGACTGAAGTTATAAAAAAATTTCACCAAGTTATGCCAAAAATATAAGAAGTCCTAAGCAGTGTTAAAGCCTATTTTTTAAGGTAAAACTGTATGCTTTCCCAATATGGAAAGGAATCCTAAAAACTACATACGGGTATTGTATTTTTAAAAATTGCTTAAGAGCAAGTAGTTGATATAACACCATATCCTTGGAAACGGCTACTAATTTACGTACTTTATTGGTCATTACAATCCTTCAGTCAGGATTACGACCTAGTTTCTCACACCACTTATGTTGTGTGTGTTAATTTTATACATGAATGCCGGGACCTACAGTTTAAAGTCGACTCCGAACAACAGATTTTTGAGAAACTTTTCATGGCAATTTTATTTACTCGCAGAGTCTTTGCCAGAAGATGGTAGCCAGAGGGAGTAGCTGAAAGGAATATTTTTTAATATTTCATTTTGTTCGAGATGTCTTAGTAGGGTGTTGAACCATGGATTCTTGTCTAATAAGCCAACACACTACCTACAAGACTACTCTGACTTTAGTTCACTACACGCCTTACCATCTCTCTCTCTCTGTTCGCGAAATATATGGTCGTACTCTCTGTGGGGCTTCGACTTGTTCTTGTATGGAAATAATTTCTTTAACAGTCTATCAAATATTGCCGTTGAAATAATATTGCAATCATGGGTGTATTCAAGTACTCAGTGGTTATAGAAAGTATTTACACCCGCTAGTGCATCCAGCACATGAGGGCAATAAAAGTTCACTTAGAAGGCAAATCAATTCAAGAAAGAGTAGTCCCACTGATTGTCATACATACTGAAGAGTTTCCCCGATCCATGTCCAGGTTCCTTGTAGCAAAAAATTAAAAAATTGTACCCCAATCGAGTTCATTCATTAGTATTGCCATCAGACATATATTTTCAGGCTTAGTTAGCCTCAATTAAATTAATGCATTAATCACCATGAAGTAATTGGAAATGAGAAAGCGAATTTTCTGGCTAATGAAGCCAGGGGTTTAGGTACCTAATCTTTCACTGCATTATGATGATGAAGTTAAGAAAGTGGACGGAACCGTCACATGGACTACTGTGGAAATATGTCACAGTAGGAAGGATTACAAAAATACTTTGAGGCGATCTTAATGAAATCAGGGTGACCTGAGCGGGTTAATTAGCATATTTATGGGATCTTATATTCCACTTATACACCGTATAGATGTGCTTGAAAATAATGAATGCAGAGCATGTGGTGAAAACAGCAAAACGATAGAGCACTTTTTGTGCGATTGTCTAGAATAAGATTCCAATATTTCGGGGATGACACTATACCAGACATAACTCATTGCAGAAGAGGAGGCTGGAAGAAGTTAAGGAAATGTATATAAGATACAGACTCGATATAAAAAGTAAAGTGATATTATAAATGGTGAGCGCATAACAAGCCTACACGTTGGCTCTCCTTCAATAAACCTACCTACATAACATAACATTGTTGGATTAGAACCTAGTTTCTCGCACCACTTATGTTGTGTGTGTTAATTTCATACATGAGTGGCGGGACCTACAGTTTAAAGTCGACCCCGAATGAAAGTTTTTTGAGAAACTTTTTCACGACCTTTTTATTTTACTCTCAGAGTTTTTGGCCAGAAATCTGCTGAGAGGAAGTCGCCGAAGTAATATTTGTTCGTATTTCGTTAATATTTGTTCGTATTTTTGTTAATTTCTTTAATTGTGACGGGACCTACAGTTTAAAATCGATTCCGATTGACAGATTTTTTTAGAAAATTTTATTTTACTCTGACTTTTTGGGAGAAATCTGCTGAGAGGAAGTAGCCGAAGAAATGTTTTTTGTCGTATTTCTTTTTGATGTCTGATTTGGGGGTCACCACCTACTAGACTACGGCGACTACCTTTTCTCTTTATTGACTGTAACAATAATTGATTCGATTTTAATTGTATTCGATTTTAATTGTCTTTACTAAATATTTCCAAAAATTTAAATTGCTTTGTACTTACGCCTACGATTTCATTATCTCAATGAAAATGATTCGTCTTTTGTTGCCTTTGAATTATGGCTCTCGTAATATTTTATGTTTATTGCCTCCATTTAAGAAGTCAACGTATATCCATCCCCCTTTAAATATTTTATATTGCCAATGAATATAAATTATTTTCTATTTGTTAATAATTTATATTAATTTTCTCCAGGGTTTGATATTACCTTCGTTATTGACTATTTTGCTTCTTTCTATTTAAGCTTCTTTTCCACGTATCTATTTGTGCTATTTGTATAATACACAATAGATAATTAGGTTAGTCAACTCAGACCCTTTTTTCCATTTTGTTTTTATGTCGTAAATGCAATATATTTTGGTAATTTTAACCGTTTACGTTTCGAGACATTACAGTGGCGGTAAATAGCTTGGTAAAGTTTAGCAAAATGTTGTAAAACGTTATGCTATCAGTCATTGGAAATTGTAAAGGACAGAACAATGGCAGAGTAATTTTTGAGGTAACAAGTGAAGGGAAATTCGATATTTTTAAATGAAATTTAAGGCTTAATTTAGCATAGCATTCATATATGTATGTTATCTTAAAATAACTTAATATAATTATACTAATTTTTTTAGCACAGCTGTACAGCCATTTCCTGTTTTTACTAGGCACCCTGATTGTCTTAATATAACATATCATTTATATGTATATTGCTACGTTTTTACCTTTTAAAATAAAAATAAATTTGTGTTTAGTTTTAATAAAAATTCTTTATTATTCGCACAATTCTGTGTGCCACTGTTCACAACTTGATGTAAACAACAACAATTGCTTTTCTTTGTTATTCCACTGTTTATACCCTTTGTATAAACAATTACAATTATTCGACAGATCTTTGATCTTGCATTCTAACGGGTGATTTTTTTTAGCTATTGTATTTTTGGCAACACTGGTTTAAACAGATCACGCACCTTTCGTGTTTTGTTTCACTGTCAAACATCTTCAGTTTGGTCTATAATTTAACCATGAATCGTCTTACAAACGAACAACGCTTGCAAATCATTGAATTTTATTATCAAAATGCGTGATCTGTTAAGAAAGTTCATCGCGTGCTTCTTCCATTTTATGGTCAGTTTAATCGACCCACTGAAGCGTCTATTCGGGCTATTGTTACTAAATTTCGCACCAAATTTACATTGTCGGACATTAAACCACCAACATGCTTTGGATACGTAAATAAGCAGAATTGTCGATTTTGGAATGAAGATCAGCCAGAAGCATTGCAAAAGCTACCAATGCATCCAGAAAAAGTCACAGTTTGGTGCGGTTTATGGGCTGGTGGCATCATTGGAGCGTACTTCTTCAAAGATGCTGCGAATCGTAACGTAACTGTGTATGGTGAGCGCTACCCTGAGATGATATCCAACTTTTTTACCCAAAATGCAAGAGCTTGACTTGCATGACATGTGGTCTCAGCAAGTCGGTGGACTTATTGAGAGGCGAGTTCGGTGATCATTTTATTTCACGTTCGGGACCGGTCAATTGGCCGCCTAGATCGTGCGATATAACGCCTTTAGACTATTTTTTGTGGGGCTATGTTAAAGCTCATATCTATACAGACAAGCCCGCTTCAATTAACGCATTGGAAGACAACATTGAAGCATTTATTCGTGAGATACCGGCCGAAATGTTGGAATGAGTATGCAAAAATTGGACTAAGCGGATGGACCATTTGAGGCGCAGTCGCGGTCAACATTTGCATGAAATAATCTTCAAATATTAAATTATATGGACCGTACTATCGATTCAAATAAAGATTTCATGAATTTTTCTGAATTTTATGTGTTTTTTTTTTTTTAAATTTCGTAGAGCTCTTAAAAAATCACACATTATATGGCAAAGTAAACAGTCTGCTGAATGTTCTTGTTCTTCACGAAATCTCTATAAATGTAAGCTTCGTTGCTTACGTTTATTATTGTAATGTTGTTGGTGTATTTTTGTTTACTTGTTTACCATATTCTTATGCTGGTGTTTGTTGTTGTATTTTTGTTTATTTGTTTACCATTTTTTATGCTGGTGTTTGTTGTTATATTAAGCAGTACGGTAATTTGTTAGCAGGTTTGTTTACGGCATTGTTTTGTTTTTGTAGTTTTTGTTTATAATTTTAATGTTAAGCGATGTAAAAGCAATACACCAGTCTTTAGATTTTTCATTTTCCTAACAATATGTTATCTTAAGAATCCTCAGTGCAATTATACTAAATTTTTTAGCACAGCTGTACAGCTATTTCTCTTATTTACTAAACTTAAGGGTGGTCGTCTTGTAAAATACTTATGAATGAACATCAGTTACAGCAGACAATGTTTTTTAGTTGCCTTGTTTATATTATTTATTATTATCCTCTCTTTTTATAAATAGTATGTCTGTCTGTCCGTCTGTCTTCGTCTTTGTCTCTGTATCTATGCCTTTGTGGTTGACCAAATCTTATTTAGTTCAGTATAGTGTCTGTCCATCTGTCAGTATCACTACTTATGCCTATTTTTTTACGGTTTGTGGTTGTGTTTTATTGTTGGTTTTAGTTTAAGTAGCTTAAATAATACTTTTTATGCGGTTTTCCTTAATATCTCATTCCACTTCTTCTCCCCTATTTGTGTTACACTTCTTGTCGTCTTTAAACAAATAAAACTTTTGTTAGAAAGTATTTTTTTGGGTGGTTTTTTCTAGTGGCTTTATCGTAAGCATCTTTTATAGAGACAGCAATTACAAAATGAAGACAATTATTGTGAGGTTTTATTTATAATTGTAATCAAAGTTAATCACAAAGTTATCTCTACAGCCTATGCAGGTTATAAAAGTTGCTTAAACTGCAGTAACATTAGCAATTAAATATACTTTTTTGGACAGAGTGTTGGTTTGAGCTGCTATTTATCAACAGCGTTGCAACTTAATTAACTTAAGTAGGTGGATAGGGTTTTTTATGTATTCCGGAGAAAGTCTGCACAAGAGTTTGATTCGCTGCATTTGGGGACAACGAAAGCGAACCGAATTTTTTGGTGTTTTTTTTATGCATTCCCGAAAAAGTCTGCACAAGAGTTGAATTCGCTGCTTTTGAAGGCAGCGAAAGCGGAGTCGTCGTAGCCCAGTAGGTAGTGTGTTGGCTTATTAGACGTAAGGCCTAGGTTCAAGCCCCGAGTCAGACATCTCCAACAACATGAAATATGAAATAATAATTCTTCTGCTGAGAGATTTCTGGCAAAAACTCTGAGAGTGAAATAAAATTGTCATGAAAACTTTCTCAAAAAATCTGTCATTCGAATTTGACTTTAAATTGTAGGTCCCGTCACTCGTGAATAAAAATTAACACACATAACATGGGTGGTAAGAGAAGCTTGGTTGCGATCTTGGCTAAATGATTCTAATGATCAATTAAGTACGTAAGTAAAGATGCGTTTACTGTTCTGAATATCGCATCCTTAAATTGTAGAATTAATTTGATAAATTGGTCTATGACAGCAAATTGGAAAGGTTGCGAATGTGTAGAAATAAAGTCTTCTGCGAAGATATACAATACAAGATTGTTATATTGGATATTGAGTCCCAATCGGTCTAACCTAGAGATAAAGCTGCGTAATATTACCATGATTTTCGTTGCTAATGCTATTCTCTTTGGGAAGTCAAGCAACTCCTGGATGTTTAATTTGGAGAAGGAATTAAAACTTATTTTTAATACTCGAAAAACAATAATGACTAGTAGAGAGGGTGTATCCGATAGAAATATTTTTTACACATTTCGTTGTGTTCGAAATGCCTAAGCAGGGAAATGAACCAGAGGTTTTTGGAAGTTAGGTTAGGTTAGGTCGGAGTGGTAGCTCTGATATCCAAAAGCTCACTTGAGCACGCATTTTGGAAGTTAAAAAAATTTGTATTTTAAATAGAAAACTGGCTGTACCCTTTGAAGGAAAGACATTACACAAATGTCCAATAAATTTTGAATCATTTTATTGATTTTGTTTCCCGTTCTTCCTGATGATTCAGATGAACGGGCCTGAGTATTACACATTCGATCAGTTTCTAATCTCACTTCTCGTTGTTAAAGTGGTTCAAGCGAACGGGTCTCAGCGGAATATACTCGAAAATTTTCCAATCTCAATGCTCGTCTGATTCTGAGACTCGTAATGCTCTTTTCTTCCGTGCTTGAGGTGTAGGTCGACCAATTGCTTGTCATTCATTTTGAATAATTTTCAGTTACGCCATCCATCGGAAGTTAATCGCACCAACCTCCGTCGACTCATAAGCAACAACTTTGTTAAAGAATGCACAGTTTACGATTTAATTGAATTTACGTAATTTTCAGTGGCGCCACCTGCCGGAAATTAGTCATACCAGCTTAGAAACATTCCCCGGCTCATACGCAACAACTTTGCTAAAGATCATAACATGACCAAATCCATACTTTACGATTCTATAAGGTACATACGAACAAACATTCATTTTTATATATGTAGACTATGAGAGGCAACACGCCCACTATAGCCAATCCGCCCATTTTTTTCATATGTACGTCAAACTCGTCCATACAAAATTTGAGGACTCTAGCTGTTGCAGTATGTGGGCGTGGCACCTCGCCTACTTGAAATTTTAAAATAAAAAGTTCCAGACATACAGAAAAGTACTGTTAAAATTTCAAGAAAATCGGTCCAGCCGTTTAGCCGTCTATAGGCTTCAAAAAAACCAACACAAACAAATAAACACAAGATAAGATGGTATTCGAAATCTTGAGCGCTTAGCAAGCCTACATGGTTATATCAATAGACCTGAGACCATTCGTTGGTCTCCTCTCCTTGAACCTGCCTAAGTAGTTCAAAGTTATTTATTTTCAATAAATTCTTAGAAATTTTATTATTTTTATGTTCCATTTTCTAAATTTAATAAATCCACTGAATTATGGCTGAGTAAAGGAGGGCTTTTTTTTTAATAAAATTTGTCTCTTAAAAGAAAAAGAAAATAAAAAAATCTTCATAGCTTAGAAAACCTTTTGAAATCATTAAACAAAACCATAATAAAAGAAAAAATTTATTTTCTTATAAAAATCTCTTTCTCACACACAATATTATCCACTACTTAGCTGACAAAATTTATGGTAAAATGGAAGGCAATGGCAGCATACCTGTAATACCTGTTAGGGCAGATATGTTATATGGTCGTTGGCTGCTTATCGTTTTATAACAGTTCGAAAAGCCAAGCATTTCTTTCTTTATTTGACACTTTTTATTGTTTTTTTATTATTGTTTCTGTTTCTATGCATTACAACGTTCCTATACCTCCTGGTGTTTTGTTTTGTTTTGTTGTTTTTCAGGTCATTTGTAATAATTTTATAAGATAATGCGTCCTAAAGTGACAGCAAGTCGTACATATCTGGTATAATGCCATAATCAGGTGTTTTTTTGCCTCCTCTATATTTATCCGTGTTAAATCTGTAAATAATGGTGTGGTACAGATATTAATTGAAATAAATGTTGTTGGTTGTTAAAAAGAAATTGAAATTGAATTGTCAAAAACATGAAGTTTCTTATGATTAGATTAGATTTTATAGCCTCTATAGCATTATCGAGTGTTAGCTAAAGAATCCGCCAATAAACTTTTTTTTTTGAAAATGCTTTAAAAAAAAAACTACTGAATATTTTCTTAAATTTCTTTTTTTATTTGAAAGTACAATCGTTCCGGTTAATAATGGAAAATAATTTCATTCAAATGGCTGCCTCGGCTGGCCATGCAGTAGCCTACAACTATCGGTCCAATTTTTAATGCACATTATCGATTGTGTGCAGCTGTATTTCACCAATGGCTTCACGAATATTGTCCTTTAAAGCGTCAATTGTCTCTGGCTTGTCGGCGTAACACTTATCTTTGACGGCACCCCACAAATAATAGTCCAACGATGTCAAATCACAGATCCGAGGTGGCCAAATCTTCAAAAACAGGGTGCAAAACATCGAGTGCAGCTTCGGCTGTGTGGCACATAGCGCCGTCCTGTTGAAACCAAATGTTGCCAATATCCTCCTCTTCAATTTTTGTGAACAAAAATTCGTTCAACATGGCCCGATAACGATCGCCATTGACTGTAACGGCCACTCCTTGCTCATTTTCGAAGAAAAATGGCCCAATCATGCCTCTGGACCAAAATCCGCACTAAACCGTGACTCGTTTTGGGTGCGTCGGCACGTGCGTGCAGGTTTTCTGTGCCCCAAATGCAACAATTTTGCTTGTTTACATACCCGCCAAGATCAAAATGAGCTTCAAAGAAAAAGAATGATTTTTTTTGCCAAAATTCGCATCTTCTGGTGTAGGCTACTGCATGGCCAGCCGTGGCAGCCATTTGAAAGAAATTATTTTCCATTATTAACCGGAAGGATTGTGCTTTCAAATAAAAAAAGAAATTTGAGAAAATATTCCGTAGTTTTTTTTTTAAGCATTTTCAAAAAAAAGAAGTTATTTGGCGGACCCTTTATATGATCCAGTTTAAGTTGGAAGTGCTCTATGAAATATCAGATGGGCCATCTATCTGTCGCCATAGTCTAGTAGGTAGTGTGTTGACTTATTAGACGTAAGGCCGAGTTTTAAACCCCAGGATAGACATCAAAATGAAAAAAAATATTTCGTCGGCGACTTCCTCTCAGCAGATTTCTGGCAAAAATTCTGCGAGTAAATAAAATTGTCATGAAAAGTTTCTCAAAAATTTGTCGTTCCGAATCGATTTTAAACTGTAGGTCCCACCACTCATGTATAAAATTAACACACACAACATAGGTGGTATGAGAAGCTAGGCCGTAATTCTGACTGAAGCGTTATAATGGCCAATTATGTATGGCCATCTATCAGTTTAAATTTCAACCATCGGTTATTTCGAATCTGATAATACTTACAGTTAGCGTCAAAAGAATCTGTTCATTATGGATAAAATTCTAACAATCCCCAAATTCAACTTTTACTACTTAAGGAGAGTGCAAGAAAAAATTTGACATTATGAAATTTTTTTGTATTTATTCTTTTTATTTCAATTTTAAAACCTGGCAATGAAACAATTTTAAAATAAAAGAAAACGGTAATTTATAAATGTAAATGATTTTTAATGTACAGTTTCTTTTGACGCTCACTGTACACACAGTTATTAAATTATACATACGGTTAAAAATTGCCGATATTTTTTAACTAATCCGTTTTCGTTGAAAATCTTTATAGTTTCCTTGATGTTAAGACGGTCTTTTGCGTTGGTTAAAAAATTTCTGAAATTGAACTGAATTGTGGCCCTGCACAGGCCCACAAAAGTATACATCCGATTAACAAATTTCAAAAATTTCTGAACCAATGCAATAGACCATCTTAAAATCGAAGAGAGATGTCAGACATTTATAAAGATTTTCAACGAAAACGGATTGGTTATAAAATTTCTGAAATTTGTTATCAGTACGTATACTTTTGTGGTTGAGTGTATGTCATTCCATTCCGTGGCAATATTCAGTATATTATATCCACTGAACGTAATGAATTAATTTACGCTTGAGCAACGTTGGAATTTATTGGGTCAACGAGGATCTTTACAATGATATCGATTTTGCTAAAAAATTATCATCTTTTCGGATGAAGCTCATTTCCATTTTGGTGTGCACGTTAATAAGCAATATTGCCGTATTTGGGGATCAGAAAACCCACACGTTTGGTCTTACAGAAGCCAAAGCACCCATTACAAGTGACTGTTTGATGTGAGTTTTGAAGCGCATGCAACATTGGCCCATATTTCTTTGAAAGCGAGGACGGCACAATATTGCGGTCAATGGGGACACCTATCCCACCATGATAACCAATTTTTTTGTAGCCGCTCTTCATGGTATTCATGTGAACAATGTTTGGTTTCAACAGGATCGTGCAACTTGCCACACATCTCATGCCACAATCGATTTATTAAGTCAAACGTTTGATGGCCATTAAATTAGCCGAAAAAGTGATGTCAATTGGCCGCCAAGAAGCTGCCATTTGATTCCGTTTTACTATTTTCTGTGGAGCGCCGTTAAAGAAAAGTGTTATGCCAACAAACCAGAGACAATTGAGCATTTGAAGGCCAATATTCGTGATGCCATTGGCGAGATACAACTCCATACACCAAATTGGTCCGACAGCCGTATAAATGAAATAATATTCCGTTTCCAACTTCACAACAACAAAATAAATTTGACAAAATTTCAAGCCGTTTTTGGTTTATTGCATTTTTAAATTTAAACTTTTAAATTACCCACCCTATTTTATATTTATTTCCCATATTTTTACTACAAATGTTCCATCCTAGTCCATTTAAAAGGAGAATGAAAAGAAATTTTACTTATTACATCCGATTGTAAATAAATTATAATGAATTTCAGAAGAATGTTTTTTTTTTGACTTTAAAGGAATATGTCCGAGAATATAACACACTTCAAGAGAATTGCTACGTAAAAGAAAAAATACTATTGAGGCTTAACATGCATGTTTTAATTTGAACAAAAGCTATTTGTGAATATGCCAAATAAGACCTGAAACATACAGTGAAAGTCAAAAACTGTCTACTATAGATAAAATTCTAACAATCACCAAACTTAAGTTTTACTACTTAAGGAGAGTGCCTAAAAAAATTTGCTAATATTTTGAAATTTTTTGTAAATTTTTTTTGTTTGTTTAAATTTTTTAAAACTGGTAATGAAGTAAATTTAAAATAAAAATAACGCTAATTTGTATATTTTTTTAATGTAGAGTTTCTTTTGACGCTCACTGTATAAACTCACTCACTTTAATGCCAAAAAATATGAGTATTTACGCAGAAATAAATGCCGTAAACACAAACGAATGTATGAACGCAGAAACAAACGTTGTTATAACAACATCCGTATCCGTTTATAATTTCAAATGAATAAAGAAAAAATATTCTTACGCTTTCGTCACATGGTAGGTACGTACATGTGGCAGGAGAATCTCCAAGGCAAATATATCACCATCACCATCATCATCATCAACATCATCATGACTGTGAGAGCGTAAAGCCAACTTAATAAATAAATTCACAGGAAAAAGAACACACACACACAACCAACTGTATGAAGTCTTTTATGAGTTTTTATGCTCGCAAGTAGTGGAAGAACTTTTGATGATTCTTGACGATTTCCTTAAAAACATGCCACACAAGACCGGTGTTTCGTCTGTCTGTTGATGTTGGTTGCCTGCCTCATAGCACAGTCCAATAAAAGAATTCAAAGGAAAATAATGAAAACCTGTTGTGGCAACAAGTATTGTGTTGAGTTTTTCTTTTTTTTGTTCTCATTTTTTTTGGAACAGCAATAATACCCGCAATTTATGGTGATATTTTTAAATGACATTTATGTGACACCGCTGGGGATAAACACTAAATTAGAATCAACAAGACCAGCGACAAACTAGAGATACGAGTAATAGAAGTATTTAAGAATGTTTTTTAAAAAAGAAACCCATTGGGGGCAGATGTTCTAAGAGTTCAAATTGAAAAAAAAAAAAAATCAATTTGTGAAATGGCAACACCTATTAGGGCATTCGTTGAAAAATTTTTATCTCTTCTTCGCTTCAGGAAGTAAACAAAAAAATTTTTAAATTCCAATACGTGATTAAATTTATTTGATTATGCGAAATTAGATTTTAATTTGATGAAGAGCTAGTCCAGATAAGGGGGAGTGAATGATAAGCCAGATAAGTTTAAAAAAGAATAATTTATCCAGAACGACTGTACTTTGACTTCATTGACACTATTCAGCCACATTAGAGAGATGCGGTGAATAATAGCGAATGCTGATCATATGGTTGGAACACTGTTTACGTCCTCGCCTAGCTTTTGTACGTATGAGTTTCCTTTATTCTACGTGTGATACGATACTTTACCAGTCGTCTAAGAAATACACTGAGCGCCAAAAGTGAGTAAACACCACTGAAATAATTCATTTCCTTAGGATAGCGAGAAAATTAATTAATTTATTTATTACTTATAAAATATTAAAACAAAAACAACAATTCGTGATAAAAGAACTTTTTTATACTTAAGAACAAAACTGTTTTATACTTAAGAACAAAAGTGTTGACTCACTTTTGACGCTCATGCGGTTGGTAGTTCATACTGCTGAGTGCAGAACAAGCCATTGGATTACCGATAAGATATAAAAAAAATCCATTTGGATGATCACATACATACATACATACATAATTGGTCATTACAATCCTTCAGTCAGGATTACGACCTTGCTTCTAACGCCGCTCATTTTGTGTGCGTTAATTTTATACATGAGCAGTGGGGCCTACAGTTTAATGTCGCATCTGAACGACAGATTTTTTAAGAAACTTTTCATGGCAATTTTATTTATTTACTCTCAGAGTTAATGCCAGAAATTTGCTGAGAGCTAGCCGTCGAAGAAGTATTTTTTTATATTTTCGTTTTGATGTCTGACCTGGGGTTTGAATCCGGGCCTTACGTCTCATAAACCAACACACTACCTGCTATGCTACGGCGACTTCAATGATAAAATGAAAAATGATACTTTACCAGACACAAGTTATCTACGAGTCCGAAAACTCTACTTTCAAAACTCCTTTGTCAAAATGGTTAAGATTGTAATGCCATACTGAGCTTGCTCTCCTCCCACGATTTGGATAAAAATCACAGCCACCACATTGCTTCCATAAGGGATATCACTTTAATCGGGCAGAGACGAGTCTCTGGGGCTCCCGACACCGTGTCACCAGAAGTAAGCCTCCTCCAGTGGACAACTATACAACGGTGAAAACAAGAACAAGGGGCACAAGAAATGGCAAGAGAAGGAATCACTGGCGATTGAAGTGAATTGGAAAAATTCCACTATAGTCCTGTTCTTCTCATCCTGACAACTTCATTGGAGAAAACACCTAACATCCCAATTGTCCGAACGTCTTCTAAGGCCCTACCAAAATTCCACACCCTCTAAGTACAGCTATTACCCATACTATCTAATTCTCCGTCATCTAAGAGATTCTCATATATTTTACATGTTTTGTAAAAATGTGCGTGGTTGGCATTTCTGAGTAGTAAGAGTAGAATAAGCCGTTGAATTACCGATAATATATGGATGATGAAAATTAGAATTTCTTTTCATATCTTTAAGGAACGACACTCCTCTTTATCATGTAACTTCCATGAATCAAGCTATTTTGAGCTAAGCAGGTGAACGACCGACCTTAGCAGGTCCTTAAACGATAAGCTTGCTATCTGTCTGTCGTTGCTTAGAAGAAGTAACATGCTCTGTAAAGATGTTTTGGGCATAATAGTCATGAGGAAGTTTGTTCATTGAGTTCTACTTTCACTTAAGAGTTTGCGTTACTTTCCTATGATATTCAATGGAGTCATGGGGCTGCTTGTATGGATTATTTGAAAGGAGTTGAACTCCCCTAGGTACTGGATTGCACAGTTTTATCAGTGAGTGAATGCTTCTTTCGATATGTTGATTTCATATTAAATTTTCATGAGTAAAAAATCAGAGTTTTTCTCCAAACCCGTTGCTACAGAAGGCAACTCATTAACGATGAACTTATGAGTCAATAAACAACATTATATCTTGGATGTATTCTTAACGCTCCATGCGGAAATTTTTGAAGGCCAAGTGCAAGATTAAATGCATTATATTAAGTTCTTTCTTTGGACTGCGGTCAAAGGAATATTAGTCGAATGTTCACGTAACATGGATTCGTTTATTGCACACGAAATTAAAGCCCTGGTTAACCTTGGCTAACCGGAACTTAATGAAGATGTTTACCGATAATCGCACTCATTGCCTTTCACATGCTAGAATCGAACGTATGCTATACACGTTCCGTAAACGTGCGGCTAATTCTATTCCATTACTTACTTTACTTTACTGTAGTATTTAAAGTTAAAGAGAGAAAGCAAACAATTAAGAAAAATAGTTTGGAAGAGAGTGGGACCTTTTAGGGTATCCTTGAATTCCACATAAATTCTTCCGGTGAAAATCCATCTATGCCAGCCCGAAAGCCGTCCTCAAGAGCAATAAGTTTCGATAAAATGTAAATGTTCCCAATCAAGTTAAACTATTTGTGCGGCCTGTCAATGTAATGACGTCGATCAATTCAGGTGGAATTTTCTTAAAGGTTTCGTTCAAATTAAGTCGCCGTAATTTAGTAGGTAGTATGTTGGCTTATTAGACGTAAGGCGACGGTTCAAACTCCAGGTCAGCCATCAAAACGAAATATGAAAAAAATTATTTCTTCGTCGACTTCCTTTCAGCAGATTTCTGGCAAAAACTCTGAGAGTAAATAAAAATTGCCATGAAAAGTTTCTCAAAAATCTGTCGTTCGGAGTCGACGTTAAACTGTAGGTCCCACGACTCATGTATAAAATTAACACACACAACATAAGTGGTGTGAGAAGCTAGGTCATAATCCTGATTGAAGGGTTGTAATGACCAATTATGTATGTATGCTTCTTTCTATATGATGCTTTCACTATAAATTTTCATGAGTAGAAGATCAGATTTTTTTCTCCTAATCCGCACAACTACAGAAGGCAAATCATTACTGATGAGAGTCAGTAAACAACATTAGCTCTTGAATGGTTTTCTAAGGCTCCGGAATTTGGGGCACAGAAAACCCACACACATATATTGAAAAGTCGACGCACCCAAAACGAGTCACTGTTTGGTGCGGTTTTGGTCCAGAGGCATAATTGTGCCATTTTTTTCTTCGAAAATGAGCAAAGAGTGGCCGTTACAGTCAATGGCGATCGTTATCGGACCATGTTGAACGAATTTTTGTTCACAAAACTTGAAGAGGAGGATATTGGCAATATTTGGTTTCAACAGGACGGCGCTACGTGCCACACAGCCGAAGCTACACTCGATGTTTTGCGCCCTGTTTTTGAAGATCGCATTATCAGCCGCAGAGCTGATATCGTTTGGCCACCTCGGAGCTACGATTTGACATCGTTGGACTATTATTTGTGGGGTGCCGTCAAATATAAGTGTTACGCCGACAAGCCAGAGACAATTGACGCTTTAAAGGACAATATTCGTGAAGCCATTGGTGAAATACAGCTGCACACAATCGATAATGTGCTTAAAAATTGGACCGATCGTGTAGGCTACTGCATGGCCAGCCGAGGTAGCCATTTGAATGAAATTATTTTCCATTATTAACCCGAAGGATTGTACTTTCAAATAAAAAAAGAAATTTGAGAAAATATTCAGCAGTTTTTTTAATGCATTTTCAAAAACAAAAAGTTATTTGGCGGACCCTTCACAAGAAAAGGAAGGAATTGAATAATTTTTTTTCTCAAATTAAATTTTCTTAACTTTAATGTTTTAAAACAACAAGAACTTACCCTTACACACCCCTGTGAAACTGCCAAAATAACAGAAAATAAAGAAGTTTGGCAAATAAGCTGCTACAAATTAATATTTCAACGAAATTTTGAATTTTTGTTTTTTTTTTTTCTCAAAAAAAAGTTTTTCTTGTGAAGCTGATTATGTGTGCGTAAAAGAAGTTGTTGTTGTGTTTTTTTTATAAATTTAAAAATAGTTTTCTCTCGCAACCACAAAAGGAAAAAGAGAAATACATCCTGCAAAAAACACTTGTATTGTGTGGTTATTTTTAAATGTATTTCTAACAGAGTGTAACAAGTAGGGAGGGGTGCTGCCAACTTCTGCCAACTCTCAACAACAATTTATTTCCTGTTCAAAGGAAAACGTAAAACTTTTCTTTTACAATTCCGTATATGTGTGTGTGGGTATATGAGAAAGGGAAGATGAAATAACTGTTATCTTTTATTGTTGTTGTGTGGAATGACTATTCATTTCAAACAGAATACGTGCACGCTTTTCATGATGTTCTCGTTTTAAGTTTGTAAATCAAATAAAAAAAAAAATTAAATAAAGATGTGCATACTATATATACATATGTATGTACAGAAATAAGGTTGTTGCTTCCGTTTGTAAATTAAATTGTTTCATAATTCAATTCATTTATATTTTCGTTTATATTTGTATGACTGCGAACACCACCACACTATTATGGAAGACATTCCTATAAAACTACAAGAATTTCAAACAAAATAATTGAAGCCTTAAACTGAATGCAAAATAATAAGACCCCATATCTGAATAATAAACACCCCGAACTACTGAGGGCCCCTCTGAAAGAGAAGCTAGGCTCTTAGTCAACATCATATGGCTATTCTGACTATGCGACTTGCTTATAGAGGGCATAGTTATCCAAAAGTGGTCTGGTATTACATTAATTAAGTTCCCTGTTAAACTAATACTATGTTCAGATATGCAGTTTTATTGAGTCAATATTCGGCTTATTGAGTACAATATTTTAAGTGTTCAGACATAATGACATACGCAGTTCAGCAGCTTATTCAATATTCATTTGACAGCTGGTAAACAAAAAAGCTGGTTGTTTCAACAACATTGTTTTTTTTAAGTGTTTGAATAACTGTAATATGCGCACTGAACGTATTTATGACAGTGCTGCATTTTAAGTTTACTCAATATTATAACAATTTTCGTATTTATTGCGCAATAATTAATTGAAACTTTATTATGAGATATTGAGCTCAATAATGGCGTTTATTGCGATTTACGCAATGTAGGTGCATATCTGAACACCGTATAATTAGTTTTGTTATCAATAAATAAATGTCTTAACAAGTTAACTTCATCTTGCAGATATTCTGTGTAAAGCACATAAATGGTCTACGAATCATACACATACATAATTGGTCATTAAACCCTTCAGTCAGGATTACAACCTAGTTTCTCACACCACTTATGTTGTGTGTGTTAATTTTATACATGAGTGGCGGGACCTACAGTTTAAAGTCGACTCCGAACGGAAGATTTTTTGAGAAACTTTTCATGGCAATTTGATTTTACTCATCGAGTTTTTGCCAGAAATCTGCTGAGAGAAAGTCGCCGAAGAAATACATTTTGTATTTTGTTGTGATGTCTGGCCTGGTGTTCGAACCCTGGCTTTACGTCTAATAAGCCCACACACTACCTACTAGACTACGATAAGATTATGTATGCCAAGTTCTTTGGGGAACGTTTGTCTTGATGTGAAATCAGCCAGCCTGGTAGTCACAGAACTGTTGTGTGTACTCCTGCTTGTTGGGCTCCTAGTGCTGCACAGTCGTGCGCTAAACAGTCTCAACAATGCAGGCATTAACCCCAGTCATTTGTGTCTGTTCCTTGTTGATGTGACTGATTCAATACAACGCCTCAAGACTGCATTCAAGATGGTCATCTTTTCTTAATTCGCGGATTGATGGGCAGTATTTTTAGATTTTGAAAAATTTTTAACACCTCAGAACCTCAGAGTGCATGCAAGATTGCATGCACTAACAAAGGAATACCTAGAAAAGTCTTCGCCATTATAACGGCCCCACAAAATGTCATATCCTCCTCGATGTAAATGTCAGCCATTCAATTGACGTTAGGCTTTAGTTTGATAAGAATATGTCCTCTCTGCAATTCTATTCAATATTGCACATGACTGCGAATTGCAAAGAACCTTATTTAGTGCAAGAAGGACACTTACTTACTTAATTGACCACTAACAACCCGAGGAACGGATTTCGGCCTGTCTTAATACATTCTTCTAGGCGCCTCTATTTCTTAAGCACCTTCGCCAGTTGGTCCCCCCAATCGATGACTGGGCTTCCTCGATTTGGTTTTTTCACCCCAAACAAGTTCGTGCTCTTCGCCGATTTTCGCAAATACTCGTCTCCCTTGAGCAACCCCCTTCATTCGAACGACATGGCCGAGCCAACGCAATCGCTGAATGCTAATACGCTGCACAACGTCCATGTTGTATAGCTCATTGCTGGATCGGAAGCAGAAATCATCGCCAACTAGCACTGGATCGAAGACTTTACCTAGGACTTTTCTTTCGAATACTCTCAAGGCTGCTGCATCAGTGCTTAATGGTACCCAAGCTTCTGCGCCATAAAGAAGCACAGACTGGATGAGCGTGTTGTAGGGTATAAGGCAAGAGGGATAATCTAGGGTTTAACAAGCAAAATAGAACACTTCGCTTATGTCGATCACATCTAGCTCCTGCAATTTAAGAAACTGAGATCTCGATGATCAGTTCAGGTTCACATTTAATGTATGTGAGACAACCATGCCCTGAAATAGCTCGTATAGAATATCGCATTGGATATTCTATATCCAATATCGCATTGTCGATCACATCTAGCTCCTGCAATTTAAGAAACTGAGATCTCGGTGATCAGTTCAGGTTCACATTTAATGTATGTGAGACAACCATGCCCTGAAACGGATCGTATAGAATATTGGATATTCTATATCCAATATCGCTTTGGAGTTCAGGTTCACATTAAATGTATGTGAGATAACCATGCCCTGAAATAGCTCGTATAGAATATCGCATTGGATATCGCATTGGATATCCTATACGAGCTATTTCAGGGCATGGTTGTCTCACATACATTAAATGTGAACCTGAACTGATCACCGAGATCTCAGTTTCTTAAATTGCAGGAGCTAGATGTGATCGACATAAGCGAAGTGTTCGCTCGCAGCTCGTATATCCAATGCGACACGTAGTGTTGTTGTGTTGAAACCACATACCACTGAAGTCTCGATCTTTCAATTAAGGCAAAAAGAACGTGATAATCCTATACCTGTACCTATAAAGCTTCCCATTGGTAGTAATAGCCTGACCAACATCGTTCTCAAAGAAATATGAAGCGATGACACTGCCAATGCAAAACACAACAAATGGTGACTTCTATGGGATGCATTGGACATTATTGGATCTCATGTGGATTGATTTCGTTTCATATTCCTCTATTTTATTCGTTCACGTACACATTCATCCAGATATGGGCCTGATTGCTGAAGATGGTTTTCCATTTAAAATTGAGATCCTTTGCCCTCTGCTCCAGAGGCCATTCTGGAAAACTGATTGATTGAATAAATGACAACTAATTTGACAGATGTGTTGGCGCCGTTGTCTACTAGGTAGTGTGTTGGTTTATTAGACGTGAGGCCTCGGTTCAAACCCCAGCTTAGACATTTCCAACAAAACGAAATATGAGAAAATATTTCTTTGGCGACTTCGTCTCAGCAGATATCTGGCAAGAACTCTGAGAGTAAATAAAATTGCCATGAAAAGTTTCTCAAAAATCTGTCGTTCGGAGTCGACATTAAATTGTAGTTGCCACCACTCCTGTAGAAAGTTAATGCACATAACATAAATGGTGTGAGAAACTACGTCATAATCCAGATGAAAGGGTTGTAATGACCAATTATATTTACACTCAGCCACAAAAGTATACATACGGTTAACAAATTTCAGAAATTTTTTAACCAATCCGTTTTCGTTGAAAATCTTTACAATTGTCTAACAACTTTCGTCGATTTTAAGACGGTCTTGGTTAAAAAATTTCTGAAATTTGTTAACCGTATGTATACTTTTGTGGCTGAGTGTATATATAATTAGTCATTATGTACCTCTATAATTGTTTGACATCTTTCTTCGATTTTAAGACGGTCTTTTGCATTGGTTCAGAAATTTGTGAAATTGTTAATCGGATGTATACTTTTGTGGGCCTGTGCAGGGCCTTAATTTAGTTAAATTTCAGAAATTTTTTAACCAATGCAAAAGACCATCTTAAAATCGAGGAAACTATAAAGATTTTCAACGAAAACGGATTTGTTAAAAAATTTCTGAAATTTGTTAACCGTATGTATACTTTAGTAACTGTGTGTATATGTATGTAATTTAACAGATATATGTAGCTGCCACAAGATGGCCCTTACGAAGTTCTCTATAATTGTCTGAACTTTATTTATGCCTTTAAGCAAACTCATGACATCTGAATGCATATCCGTTTATAAAGTTTTAAATAACTTGTGCTTAAAAAAGGTAAAGCAAGCCCTTGGAAAGTAAAATCCCAGGAAAAAATCGCACAACATACTTATGTTTACATGCACGAGTGCACTTAAAGTAAATCATTTCTCCTCTTCCTCTAATACTTCTTTTATAGTTTATTTGTGCCACTGTTGTTCGCTTAATATTTTCCTAAGTTGCTATGGCTATGGTTGGACTTGTTGCTTATAAGTCATGCTTTTGTATACCACAACAGAATGGTACGGACATATTTTTGCTCTTGAACTGTCATTACTCTCCCATGGTTTCATAATTTGTTTTCCCACATCAAACAACGAAACGATCATAATGCAGACAAAGACAACAAAAACAAACACTGCTTGTAGGAAGGCAACTTCAAAAATAATCTAATCTTTGCTGTTATGTGAGTGTGGTGGGTGTAAACATGTGGGTACATGCACCTCCAACATGTCTGTTCTGTGTAAGTGCTTCTATAAACAAAGAAAATGGATTCCAACTGACTGCTATTAATAACCGTGTTCACTTTTACTATGTAAAGTATAGGTTTGATGGTGGCATCCTCCTACCTTGTCCTTGACGGTAAATCTATGATTATTGTGTGTGCTGCTGTGTGCAACAATTTCTGTTCTGTTGTTCACCGTTCATTCGATTTTGTTGCCGTAATGCTCCGGGTTCGAAATACACGTCTGAATCAATGTTTTGCACGATTTACGCTAAAGTGAAAAATTATCGTGACTTGAAAGGAAATTTCAAAAAAAAAAGGAAAATGGCCCTGAAACAGCTCAAGTCATTGCAATGCAAATGGCATACTAAACGAATGCAAATATTGCATGAAAAACTTTTCGCATAAACGTTAGCTGCTTGGGTTGCTGCAAAATCGAAAAGTGCTGCTTTTTTGTTTCAGTTTCAGAGGTATTTTGTACACGAAAGTAAAGCAAATATTTGCTTAAATTCCATTTATTTAGAGATTCACAAATAGTTGCATACGATACTCGAGTAGTCTGTGGAAAGTTTTGAAAGTGAAAATCTTTTGTTTGAGAAGGTTTAAAGCATTGAACATTATCAAGAACATAAAATCTTTAACAAAAAAATTTGGTTGAAAACAAGCTATTCAGAACCGATTTACTGAGAATCTTATCTTTGAGATGACGAAAGCATAGTTACCCGTTTGTTGACAGAAACAAACCTACTCAAATCCTACTCTTCTCTCTCTTGTTGTTCTTCCATAGCGACTTACAAATGCACTCTAATTAGGCGAAATAAAGTCTTCAGTGTCATGTAAAATAATGGTCCTTCTTACCGACTTACAACTTGGCCCCTGCAAATCCACTACAATTAGGCGAAATGAAGTCTTCAGTGTCATGTAAAGTAATGGTCCTTTTTACCGACTTACAATATGGGCCCTGCAAATCCACTCCAATTAGGCGAAATAAAGTCTTAAGTGTCATGTAAAATAGTGGTCCTTCTTACTGTGCTTTATAAAGAAAATGCACGAAGCTTTGTTTTAAGAATACCTTACGTTAAGGATGATGCTTAAATGACAATGAATTGAAATTATGAAAGAAGCAAAAGAAGTCACAGAAGTGTGTATAATTATAGCACAGTATAATTATGAAATTATGGTATTAAAAGACATGCCGATGTTATGATAATACAATGAAAAGATTTCAATGTTATATTTTAAACAATTGAAAAATGAGATAATCAAGCAGATAGAGAACATTGTGTAACCTTTCTACCTTTCTTACTTACTTTTTACTTAATTAGCCATTAACAATCCAAATAACGGATTTCGGCCAGCGTTAACATTTTTCCAGGTGCTTCGGCTTTCGCGCGCCTTTGCCAGTTGGTAACACCAATCGATGACAGGGCTTCCTGGTTCTTCTAACGCAAACAAGCTCGTCCTCTTCGCCGACTTCGCAAATCTTTGCATCAAATATCCTTCTCGCCGAATCATCCTCCTCAATTCGAACAACAAGCCCGGGCAAGCACAGCCGCTGCAAGTTAATACGCTGCACAATGTCCATGTCTTTAAGGAGCTCAAACAGCTCATTGTTGGATCGGATGAGGAAATCAGTTTCAACTTGCACTGGACCGAACACCGTACGTACGACTTTTCTTTTGAATACTGTGAATGCTACTGCATCAGTGCTTAATAGTGTCCATGCCTCTGCGCTTGAAAGAAGCACGGGGAGGATGATCGTCTCGTAGAGTATTACTCTGCCGTGCAAGGCAGGCCTCTGCTACTCAATTGCCTATTGAGACCATTGTAGCACCTGTTGGCAAGAGTGATCCTGATCTCCAGACTATTCATCAATTTTGATGGTAATGGTGCTGATAAGATAAACAAATTCCTTGACTGTATCAAAAGTATAGTTCACGCTCGTAATCTGAAATCCAATGCGGCACATGTCCTTACTTGTCGGCATGCGACTACTTTTCTAATACTATAGAGCGGTATTTACACGCTTGCTCACAATAAGGAGAAGTTGGCCAACTAAGTTTATAATTTTCAACAGACGTTAGTTTTGAAAAAATACATGAAAACAATCGATATCGATAACAATTGTTTGACAGCTGAGAATGTCAGACTATGTTGACATTTCTATTTAGTAAGGTTTAGTAAGTCTTCGAGAATCGTTTAAAGACAGGACAAAGCTCCGAAATTGTGGAAATTTACAGACATACGAGTACATACATAATTGGTCATTACAACCCTTCAGTCAGGATTACGACCTAGTCCCTAACACCACTAATGTTGTGTGTGTTAATTTTATACATGAGTGAGACAGATTTACAGTCTTAGTTGTTGTTGCATTTACAAAGAAAGAAGAAAGACACATAAACAAAAAAGATAAAGACAGCACGCAGAGCAAACAAACAACCTTCTTGTGAGTATGTTGTGTTCGTACGCGAATCATATTTATTTTGTGATTCGTGTATACGATGAGCCATGGAGAGTCGAAATCAATAACATCATGCGTATTGTTAAGTACGAGTACCATGAGTATTTCAAACTTTGAGTATGAGTAGTATGAGTATGACGTTAAAATAAGTATGAATGCGTATAAGTATCAGAAATTATAAGTATGATTCGAATCTACTCATCGTTTTGAATACTCATTGCTGACCTTTGATTACAACCTAGCTTCTAAAGCCAATCATGTTGTGTGTATTAATTTTTATCCATAAATGGCGGGAACTACAGTTTAAAGTCGACTCCGAACGACAGATTTTTGAGAAACTTTTCATGGCAATTTTATTTACTCTCAGAGTTTTCGTCAGAAATCTGCTGAGAGGAAGTCGCCAAAGAAATACTTTTTGTATTCTTGTTGCATTGCAGTGCGCTTAACAATCCATTTACTACACAGTCAATGTGGTGAGGACTTTCGTTCCAGAAGTGGTTCTGTTTACTGGCTCGTGCGTAATATTTAACGCCGATGGATTACTTTTTAGAGGGAAATGTTAAGTCGTTGGTTTATTCTGACAAAGTAGTAACAATTGTGGCATTGGAAATCAGTATTCAAGCCAGCATTGCTGCCTGGCCATATGGAAGCTCGATAGTATCAGGTACCTGGTCAACCAAAGCTTACGATACTTCACAAGCTACATTAAAACAATGTTACATAGAAAGACACCCAAAATTAACAACAGGAAACTGTGCAATATGAAGATGAATTTTAGTATTCATATGCCAAGCAAAGGGTCAATGGCAGGCAAAAAAAATCTCATTGTCAAGATGTTCGTAAAAAAGTTTTAAGAACAAAACTTTATCCCTTAAAAACTGTTACAAAAAAATTGCACATTCAACACAAATAGGAGAAATGAAGCAAACACTTACAGATTGATAGATACAAGACAAGATATTGATACAGACAAGATACAACCCGAAAATGGCAATAAAAACCAAATGATAGCCAATATCATTAAACCAGCAACAGACAACTTCAAGTCTTAAGTTTTTTCTTGGCAATAATCATGTGGTAGTGAAGATAAAAAAATTTTTTTTTTGGAAACCAAAAAATTACCCGAATCTAATATAAGAGACGTTTAAGAGAAAAACGAAATCAGAAAAAATTTAATCAACGAAATTAAATTTGAAAAATTTTCTGTATTTACAGTTCTCTATTGCTTTTCTATTCCATTTTTATTTCACTTTTTTATTCAACTTTTTTTTTCATTCAAATGCTCAGAAATATTCCAACTAAAGTCAGCAACCAACTGTCAACAGTCAACAGGCAGGCAGCATCAAAAACCATTACAAGCAACCGCCAGTAAAAGTGTTTCTTCATTCCGTATTAAATGCGGTCAAATTGAATTACAAAACGAAACAGAGAAGAAAAAGAAGAAGATAAAAAGAAAGGAAAGTTTTCCAGTCTTCAACAGAAACATAAACGCCAGAAATAAGAGACATGCTGTGGAGGATAATCAAATTGTATGGAATTTGACAAACACTTTTTGGAAAACTCAATTATTGTTTGATAAACGTAATCATTGTTATCGTTTCCGCCATTATTATTATCATCATCTTCAGAATCATCATGGGAAACATTATCATGTAACATACAGCAAAAGTCATAGGAAATCTGGCAAATTGTTGTGTCACTTATTGTACGACTTATTCAGTGTTAAGCTTGAGGGCCTAATACATAATATGTGTCTTACAGATGTCTTGTTGATTTTATTGGCAATACTTTTAGGGAAAAGGAGAATCTGGAGCCTTTCTGTACTCTTTGAGGGTCTCTATAGCCTTTAAATGTGTTATCAGTCCACACTGAGTGCCGAGAGTAGTGATGATCCTGGTTTACATGACCTCTAGGGCAAAACACAGTTGTAAAGGTGTCTCTTTTAAGTATAGATATCACACACACACATACATAATTGGTCATTACAACCCTACAGTCAGAATTACGACCTAGCTTCTTGTGCCACTTATGTCGTGTGTCTGAAGTTTATACACAAGTGGCGGAACCTACAGTTTAAAATCGATCCTGAACGACAAATTTTTTGAGAAACTTTTTCATGGCAAGTTTTATTTACTCTCAGAGATTTTGTTAGGAATCTGCTGAGGGGAAGTCGCCGTAGAAATATTTGTTCATATTTCGTTTTGTTGGAGATGTAAGACCTGGGGTTGGAATCGTAGCCTCACTCACGTCTAATAAGCCAACACACTATCTACTAGACTACGGTGACTTTCACGAGTAGATATCATCGACATTTTTTATTCGTTTGAAAGACCTCTTGTTGCCCTTATGTGTGGATCAAAATAATGTTAAAATGTCCCCCAGAGCATCTCTGAATGAAGTGCATCTTAAATCTCCAATTTTCTATGATTGCGGCGTATAAATCAGGTTGAATCTGAGTGATGGCATGGATTATGTTGGCTTTGGAGACCGGTAAGATTTGTAGCTTCTTCCTATAGACCTGAGTTTTAAGAAAACTCCACCAAATAAGTCTAAAGGGGTCATGCCATGGCCATGCGCTCAAATAACTCGTACAGAATATTTAAGCTCGCTTAAGCTGTGTAGCAGAAGTTGCCGTGGTCTAGTAGGTAGTGGATTGGCTTATTAGACGTGAGGCCTCGGTTCAAACCCCAGGTCAGGTATCTTCAACTCAACGAAATATGAAAAAATATTTCTTCGACAACTTAATTTCTGCAGATTTCTGGCAAAAACTCTGAAAGTAAACAAAAATTGCCATGAAAAGTTTCTCAAAAATCTGTCGTTCGGAGTCGACTTTAAACTGTAGGTCCCGCCACTCAGCTATAAAAATTAACGCATACAACATAAGTGATGTGAGAAGCCAGGCCGTAATCCTGACTAAAGGGTTGTAATGACCACTTATGTATGTAAGCTGTGTAGCACGTATGTAGAACCTCATGTGGTTGGTATGCAGATCATCTAACCTATAGCGTCCCTCGTTTTCTCGAGTTACACGATTGTCCCATATATCCCAATACCAATGTTGAAAAGAGGATCCTACGGCCCACCATTTGTATATAGTGGAATATGTGTACCGAATCCGATTTGTCCAAAAATGGCCACTAATCTTCACAAAATTTTTCAAAAATGTCCACCAAAAATTTAATTTTTTGAGTACAATTTTCTCGAGTTGCACGACTATCCCAGATATTCCATTACCGCGGTTGGAAAGAGAACCCTCCGGCCTCTTGGCCTTACCAAAGTTAGTAGGGATGCTGAGAACTTCTAATAAAAATATTCTGAAAATGATTTTTGCTTCACAATACCTCTTAGGTGAATGGGAAATACGCTACAATCGCATGCAATGACTTTCATATAAACATGCGCTAGTTACTACAGGAATATTGAAGAAAGGATTGTGGACACATGGACGTATTGTTAAGAAGATTAAAAACCAAGATACTGGTGTTTTGATTTTACATCATTTAACATTAAAATTATGAAAAATGATTACAACAACAAAACAATAAACTTGTTTACAAATTATCGCACTGCGTAATATAACAACAAACACCAGCATACAAGAAATTATAAACAAGTAAACAAAAATACAACAACAAACGCTACAAGAATAAATGTAAACAACATGTAAACAACATGTTTACAACATGTTTACATGTTTACATTTATGGAGATATCGAGAAGGCGAAGTCATTCAAATTTTAAAACAAAACTAACAAAATAAGAATTCTATCCTTCACATTAGCGTTACTTTATGTCATTAACTTATTCCTTTGAAAATTCAAATTATATTTCCATGTTTTTTTTCTTAAATCCTTCCGTCAACACTAAATTTTCTCCACTCAGTGATGGTCGTTTTTCTATGTTTTACTCATTTAAAGCACTTTTTATGTCGACTTTTAAATTTAAATGTAAAAATTTAACGTCAATAAGTAAATGAGTAAATGTGGCGTCAACAATAGCACACAAACATTGTAATTATTTGTGTGTGGGTGTATGACATGTGCCGTGTTGCTTTATTACCATAATGATGGCGTAAGTGCCACTTTAAATAAAATATTGGCGGTAGTACTTACTATGGATTATAATTTTAATTACGAAATAAAAACAAAGAGGAAAAAAATGAAACGAAATTAAAATGATGCTCTACTCAAAGGAGTGTTAATTTATGAAAATGTTTTTTTAAATTACAAAAATGATTTAATTTAATAGAGAGAGAAGGAGAGAGACAAAGAGAGAAAATTTCATTTAATGAATAATGATTATAAGGGGGTTAACACAGGGAAATGTGAATATATACGGAGGTAAAATTAAAGAACACCACTATAATGCTGTTAATTTAAGGGTCAAAGTAAAACTCCTGGATAAAATATATGCACACAATATGATTGGGCTGTGATGCTGACTAAAGGGTTCTAATAGCCAATAATATTGTTAAGTTTCTACATTTTAAAAACGTTTAAAATATGTGCTCGTAGATTGCAAATAAAATAAAAATAAATTTGTTTTAAGTTTTAATTAAAATTCTTCTTTACTCGCACAATTCTGTGTGCCACTGTTCACAACTTAATGTAAACAACAACCATTGCTTTTCTTTGTTATTCCTCTGTTTATACCCTTTGCATAAGCAATAACAATTACTAGACAATTATTCGACAGATCTTTGTAACGGAGATCTTCAAACCACGATTACTCTCTTCAAACGCACCTTGTCTTTACACAAGATTGACTGAACTTCACTAACTCCGTCGCCTGCTTTGACTTGCCTTTTATATGACAGGGTAAACAGTCTGATGAATGTTCATCTTTCCGAAATCTCTATAAATGTAAATATCGTTGATTCATTATTGTCGTTTGTGTATTTTGTTTACATTTATTTCTGTAGTGTTGTTGATATTTTTTTTTTACTTGTTTACCATTTTTTATGCTAGTGTTTGTTGTTATATTTTTGTTTACTTGTTTATCATTTTCTTATGCTGGTGTTTGTTGTAGTAGTACGATAATTTGTAAACAGGTTTGTTTACTGCATTGTTTTGTTTTTGTAGCCTTTGTTTATAATTTTAATGTTAAGCGATGTAAAAGCAAAACATCTGTATTTAGATTTTTCATTTTCGTAAAAGAATAAATTTTTTAATGTACAGTGTTTTTTGACGCTCACTGTATATGTCTTTCTGTATCCACAGGCGAGTGTTGATGCAAAACTTGCTTTTACAAATATTACGAGAAAGACGATTGAGAGTAAAACTATGACCAGGAAATATTGTTCCGTTGTTAACCTACACATCAGAAATGCGGTCGAAATGCGACACACAACTCACGTTTGCTGTGGAGCTTAAAAGTTCCTGAGTATCTCAGTCTATAGTCTGGGATTACTGCTCAATTCTTTGGTTTTATTATATTTGGATTTAAGGAACTAGGGTGTATGATGATGAGTTTTAATATGAGTCATGCATTGTAGGATTGGGAGACTGGAGATTAGAATTATTAAATACTATATGGCGCCATTGAATAGAAATCTGGCAAAACCTAAGTTATAGTATAAGCCGCTTTCATAAGTCGGAAGAAGAAAAAACTTTGAAGACTCGAATTAGTGGGCACAACGATTGGCAATCGTTTTACCTTCAAGGAGTGCTTGTACAATGCTTGAATGAAGGCGATCCAAATTTCAAAAGCATTGACTCGTATTATTTAAAATTTAAGACGACCTAAGCAGAGTAACTAACTTGCTGTTGTTATATGATTACATACATACATGCACCATTGGTCACTACAACATTTCAGTCAATTACAACCTAGCTTCTGCAGCCTTTTTTAGGTGTACGGAAAAAAAGTTATCGACAGGCGATTAGTAGTCTATATATCAGTCTATATATATGTATACCTTGATTTCTATTGACACGTAACGAATTTTTGTTGTAGAAATATTTTATTAAAGTATTTCCTTAAAGTCTTTAAGCTTTGCTACTGACAAATGTCTTTTCCTATCATCGAATTTTTTTTTTGTTATCAAATGGAACGTTTTGCTAATGATTCAAATGACGCCATTAAGTCAAGTTAAGTTCAATTATCTGCCGATTGTTTTACAAGTGTGGCATGAAGTGGAGATATATTGAGAATTTTTTTAAGAAGAATTTTTTATTGTCATGGTGTATGCTACAATAGATTCAAATTTTTTTACCTTAAACCATAACAAAAAAAAAAAAAAAAAAATAAAACGAAATATTTCCGAAATGATTTCAAACGAAATTTATTGTTTTATAAGAAATAAAAACCATGGCAACATTGAAATGCCAAAAAGGTACTTTATGGGCTCTTATAAAAAGAGAAAAAGGAAAGAAAAGCAAACATAAAAGCTCTCATGTCTTTGAAGTGGTTGAATGAAGAAGGAAGGAGGCTCTGTAGTAAGCCTCACACTTTGTAGGAATTATTTACAAAAAAAAACCGAAAATTTGTAGGAATAGGTATGAAAATAAACTCGTATCTATTGCCTATAATATACAGTGAGCGTCAAGAGAAACTGTACACTAAGGAAAAAATTCTAACAATCATTAAACTCATCCTTTACCTCTCTAAGGAGAGTGCCCGAAAAAATTTGCTAATATTTCGAATTTTTTTTTTGTAATTCTTTTTGTTTCAATTTTAATTTTTACAGGCAATGAAACAATTTTAAAATAAAAATAACGGTAATTTATTAATGTATATATTTTTTAATTGTACAGTTTTTTTTTTGCCGCTCACTGTATGTTTTCTTATTTATTTATAAAATATGTTTCGATGATAAGAAAAAACGTAATAAATGGTGTTTATTGTATACCAACTTCTTGATATTATACCCTGAAAAATAATCTGTCATTCATCATCATTCAAAAACTGTCATTTTGTCTTAAAAACGAATCGAATTTTGTGCCAATAAAAGGCAAATTTATTCCTCACCCTATCTCGTCTTGAGAGAAAATTAGTTTGGTTCAGGAGTTCTGTATGTGACAAAGGAGACAAATATTGTTCAGTTCATCTATTAAAGTTTGTAGATGATGAAATCAAAATTGTTGTCAAAGTCAAGAAGAATAATTATTAAGAGACACTTATAGGGCAGATCTGCGGGGTACATTCAAAAGCAAACAAATTTAATACTACTGGCTCTGAAGGCAAGACGCGATTTCATACTCCTAAATACTGCCCTCCCGTCTATCTTTAGGTTGCTTTGGTTTGCTGTCAAACACTTTAACTAGCACATCACTTCAGCCTCAGCTTGAGAAGTCATTTTTATAGCAAACCGAAAATAGCGGCCACAATAACAACCCAAAGCTCAAGTTATTGTCGGTAAAGTCTGGCAAACTAATCAAATCAATGACCTCATGGGATTGATAGGATCGGAAAAGTTCAACGGCTTACGAATTGCTAAAATCTTACCAAATTTTCACAAAGAACCTGTTGCGAATACACGTGATTCCTTTTGAAGAAGGCATTGACCGACAATCGCTTACAATATGATGCCAGACATGAAACCGTAACATCTCTTGCTTATGTATTGCAAGACCAGCCACAAATGATTTAGAAAATGGCGTTGTGGATATTTTGGATATCACCCAACCTACTAGTACAGATCTCTTGAAAGTAGCTTGTAGTTCTTTGGCAATTTCCTTATGGCCAATTGTGTTACCCAGTGTAAAGAAAGCCCCCTAGTTAGTGGTGGTCTATGAAATTATCATAGGCTTGTAGGTAGTATGTTGGCTTATCAGACGAGAGTCCGTAGTTCAAACTCTTGCTAGTAGCTTGTAGTTCTTAGGCAAGTTTATTCGGTGGTCCATATGGCCAATTGTGTTACCCAGTGTAAAGAAAGCCCCCTAGTTAGTGGTGGTCTATGAAATTATCATAGACTAGTAGCTCGTATGTTGGCTTATCAGACGAGAGTCCGTAGTTCAAACCCCAGCTTAAACATTACGAATTACTACAATTGGTTTCGATCGACATAGAACGATCTCAATGGATTGCGCTGAACTTCAGAACAGAGTAATCGAAATTTACTTGCTTCCTTCTTAAAACAGTAGAAAGGTGATAAATGGTCGCTGTTTGAGGGCAATCCAAGTTGACGATGGCAGTGTAAAGTGACAGCCTTTGGTCGGGAGAAAATGTTTACGGTTATAATACATTAAGTCCAAGGACTTAAACGGGACCGAGGCATCCGCACCAGAAGCAATATTCCAAGATCGAAGGCTGACGATGTGAGATGGAGATTTCAAAGTGCTATACATCTCAGTTGTCAGAAGTCGCCGTAGTCTAGTAGGTAGTGTGTTGGCTTATTAGACGTAAAGCCAGGGTTCGAGCCCCAGGCCAGACATCATAACAAAATACAAAAAGTATTTCTTCGGGGACTTTCTCTCAGCAGATTTCTGGCAAAAACTCTGAGAGTAAATAAATAAAATTGCCCTGAAGAGTTTCTCAAAAATCTGTCGTTCGGAGTCAACTTAAAACTCTAGGTCCCACCACTCATGTATAAAATTAACACATACAACATAAGTGGTGTGAGAAACTAGGTCGTAATCCTGACTGATGGGTTGTAATGACCAATTATGTATGTATACATCTCAGTTGCTGTGGTCTAGTGCGTTATGCTTTAGCATGTTGGACTCGAGCCCTCTGTTCAAATACGAAAAAATATTTCATCGGCAGCTAACTCTCTCAACAGATTTCTGGCATAATCTCTGAGAGTAAATAAAATTGCCGGAGTCAACTTTAAATTGTTGGCGCCCGTCACTCATGTTTAAAATTGAAACACACAACAAATGGGGTGTGAGAAGCTAGGTTGTTATCCAGACTGAAGGATTGCTTGCTCAAAATAAAGCAACAACCGTGTCTTGAAAAGGTTTCATGAGTGTTTGCATAGTTTTACTGCAATTAAGTCAAGATTTTGCTTTGTGGTTTGTTTGCTTGTGGGTTTGTTTGAAGTCTATAGACGGCTAAACAGCTGAACCGATTTTCTTGAAATTTTCGCAGTATCTTCCTGTATGTCTGAAAGGAACTATAGGCTACTTTTTATGTTGAAATAGGCAAATAAAATAAAATAAAATAAATAAAAAAGTATGAGTGTTATTGTCTAACAAAATATTACGTATACGTCACCCGTCAGCTCTATGTAATCTTCTTCTTCTTTCTTATATATAAAAATGAATGTGTGTTTATTTGTTTGTGGATTTGTTTGAAGTTTATAGATGGCTAAACGGCTGGACCGATTTTCTTGAAAATTTCGCATTTTCCTGTATGTCTGGAAGGAACTATAGGCTACTTTTTATTTTAAAATTTCAAGTAGGCGAGGTGCCACGCCCACATACCCAATAAGTATTTAATGTCGCATATCTCATAAACTGCAACAGCTAGAGTGCTCAAATTTTGTAATGGACGACTTTGATGTACATATAAACAAAATGGACGGATTGGCTATAGTAGGCGTGTCACCTCCCATAGTCTATATATATAAAAATGAATGTTTTTTGTATGTACCTTATAGAATCGTAAACTATGCATTTGATCATGTTATGATCTTTTGCAAAGTTGTTGCGCATGAGCCGACGAAGGGTTCTAAGTTGGTATGACCAATTTCCGGCAGGTGGCGCCACTGAAAATTACTTAAACAAGTTGTTGCTTATGAGTCGACGGAGGTTGGTGCGATTAATTTCCGATGGATGGCGTCACTGAAAATTATTCAAAATGAATGACAAGCAATTGGTCGACCTACACCTCAAGCACGGAAGAAAAGAGCATTACGAGCCGCAGAATCAGACGAGCATTGAGACTGGAAAATTTTCGAGTATATGCCGCTGAGACCTGTTCGCTTGTACCACTTGAACAACGAGAAGTGAGATTAGAAACTGATCGAAAGCGTACTACTCAGGCCCGTTCATCTGAATCATCAGGACAACGGGAAACAAAATCAATAAAATGATTCAAAATTAATTGGACATTTGTGTAATGTCTTTCCTTCAAATTTATTTTAGTTGGTGGCGCAGCAACGCGCGCAGGGTACAGCTAGTCCGATTATAATTAAGGAAATATTTCAAATGAATTTATGAAATTCAACTTTATGTCTGCCTTAGTTTCCTCCGAATTTAATCAATATTGCAGTCTTTGGTTTTTCACTCATTTGTGGTGAAAAACTTTTGCAATTTCATGGAAACATCGAGATTGTTAATGGCTTTGTATTCAAGGTAATATTCATAGAAATATGAAATGAATTTAATTTGAATTAATTGAATTTAATTGGAATTAATTAACTGGGCAATGCTTTTTAGTAACACTATAAAATAGTTGCGTAATCTCGTAATCTAGTTCTCGATTTTTTTTCGATTTTATCTCATGGCTTTGGATTTTTGTAAACCAATCATAGAGTATTTGGGAATAATTGTATGTGAAATAAAATTTTTATTTCTTTTAAAGCAAGTATTAATACAATCTTTTCAATTCATTTCATTGCAGGTTACTTCCTACGCCACAATAACAATTACAGCCGCTATAAGGTACGTCTTTATATTACAATTTCAAATAATATTCAATTCCATTCAATATTTTTTCTCAAGACATTTTATTAATCGAATTACAATTTAGAATGTATTTTTCATTATGGATTAAATTACTACGTAACAAATGTTGTTTATGGAAATATTTTACAAACTTAATTACAAAAAGTTGGCACATCCAATTAGATTTTAATCAAAAGTATTTCCCATTAGCTGCTGTTCCCAAGTTTTGTTGTTTTTTTTATTTTTGTTATCATATTGAAAGCTTTCATTTGTTATTAATGTTCCCTTTTGTTTCCTTGTCTGTTTCCCCCTTTTTTTTTATTAATTTGCTTTTCAATAATTTTAATGGCAAAATAGTGAGTTTGTCACTTATAAGTTCGTTCAATACAATGGAAAAAAAGTTCAAAAGTTTGCCTACAGTAGCAAGCAAAATTACAACACAGATATCACTCACTGGTATCACGTCACTAAATGTGAAGTGAATAAACATGAGCATACTGGTTCCGAGACAAGATTTTTATCCATTTCCTTTGACACTTTGCAACGTTTTCCATAAATAAGATAACCTTCCTGGGTGCCCTGGTAGTCTAGTGGGTAGTGTGCTAGACTATTAGCGTGGGGGTCATGGGTTCGAATCCTACCAGAGACTCTGATCTGTGACACTACACCGACCATATGGTCGAAGTTACTCAGCTCGTATATAATTAGAATATAATTTGTAATTGTATTGTAATAAATAAATAAATAAGATAAACTTCCTTAACTAGAAAGTCAGCGAGTACCAATGAAAATCAAGTCGACGCACACTATCTTTCTGATGACAAGTTTGCATTCGATTGCCTGATAAGTCATCACGTTTATGACGCAATGTGTGAGGTCGGTCTCCACAGGCCTTTTATAAAATTGTACTGTATGACGATGTAGTCGCCGTAGTCCAGTAGGTAATGTGTTGGCTTATTAGACGTAAGGCCACGGTTCAAACCCAAGGTCAAAAATCAAAACGAAATATGAAAAATATTTCTTCGGCGACGTCCTCTCAGCAGATTTCTGGCAATAACTCTGTGAGTAAATAAAAATTTTATTATAAAATTGCCATGAAAAATTCTCAAAAAAATCTGTCGTTCAGATGCTACATTAAACTGTAGGTCCCACTACCCATGTATAAAATTAACACACACAACATCAGTGGTGTGAGATGCTATGCCGTAATCCTGACTGAAAGGTTGTGGTGGCCAATTATGTAGTTATGTAGGTTAGGTTAGGTTAGGTTAGAGGACGTGTACTTGTCAATTAAGACAAGTACAGTACCCGGAGGTCGAATTGACCCATTGTACAACGTCCTAGTTTCTCACACCACTTATGTTGTGTGTGTTAATTTTATACATGAATGGATTTTAAATCGACTCCAAACGACAGATTTTTTGAGAAACTTTTCATGGCAATTTCCATTTACTCTCAGAGTTTTTGCCAGAAATCTGCTGAGAGGAAGTTGCCGAAGAAATACTTTTTGTATTTTGTCTTGATGTCTGGCCTGGGGCTCGAACCCTGGCTTTACGTCTTATAAGCGAACACACTACCTACTAGACTACGGCGACTTCATGTTATGTATGTATGACGCTAAGTATAACTCTTGTAGCTTTGACAAGCTGAAAATTACAATTTCGAACATTTTGTAGTCTTCTGAGGGGTCGCTCCCTTTTAACTTACGATCTTTTATACTTCGGCAAAAAAGTTCTTTTTTAATTTTACTAAACGTACGAAACGCAATGTAACCACTCTTTATAACAGAAGTCTGTTAGGATGGAGTACATACATACTTTTGTATTTTTGTTTACTTGTTTACCATTTTTATTATGCTGGTATTTGTTGTTGTATTTTTGTTTATTTGTAATTGTAATGTTAAGCGATGTAACAGCAGAACACCAGTATCTAGATTCTTAATTTTCGTAACAATACATACATACACTCAGCCACAAAAGTATACATACGGTTAACAAATTTCAGAAATTTTTTAGCCAATCCGTTTTCGTTGAAAACCTTTTTAATTGTCTGACAACTTTCCTCGATTTTAAGACGGTCTTTTGTTTTGGTTCAGAAATTTGTGAAATTGGTTAATCGGATGTATATATTTGTGCATTGCCTCAATTCAGTTCAATTTCAGAAGTTTTTGAACCAACGCAAAAGACCATCTTAACATCGAGGAAACTATAAAGATTTTCAACGAAAACGGATTGGTTAAAAAATTTCTGAAATTTGTTAACAGTATGTATACTTTAGTAACTGTGTGTGCATATATAATTGCTCATCGGACCTGCCATTTAAGGGCGATTCCGAAAGTCAGATTTTCGTAAAGCTTTTCATGGCAATTTGATTTTAACTCTCATAGCTTTTGCCATAAAAATGCTGAGAGAAAGCGCCGAAGAAATATTTTTTCATATTTCGTTTTGATGTCTGTCCACATGTCTAATAAGCCAACAGACTACGTACTACACTAAGGGCCATTATTACAACTTGCCGTTAACTAAATGGAGGTTTTTAACTGGACAATAAATTGTTTTTCATTATAAGTGGACAATAAGACAAAAGTGAGCTTTAAGCTAAAGGGAAGATCATCCTACTGTTAACTTTTAAAGTTAAGTTTATGTCTGAACTTGCCAATATTATATATTATTTTCAATATGGCAAGTTTAAATATAAACAAAATGAGCCAGTCGTTGCCACTGTGTTAAAAAAAACTTGTTTAAGTGAGCAGTTTTATCGACATTGCTGCGACATATTTTTGAAAAAGTTAACTTTATTTTATCTGTAGGTTGTAATAACGAAAATAAGTAAAAGGTAACTTTAAAGTTCACTTTAGCTAAAGTTACCTTTAGCTAAACCCAACTTTAACGGCAAGTTATAATAACGGCCCTAAGACAAATATTCTCCTTCCGATAAACTACTTGCATGGTTCCAAATCAATGCCCGTCATGAGTAGAGGCTTTTCCCTGACTGTTGGTTATAAATAGAAACATGAAGTTGAGCATTATTTCAATTTTGTTTGACACTGTTGTTGCCAAAGTGATAAAAATTTTTTTTTTTCTTAATATTGCTTAAGCATGGCTCCGTAATTAATATTGAATCTGCTTGTTGTGATAATTATTCAAATGTTGATGACAGTTTGTAAGCCGGGTGAATTTGGTTTTTGTAAGAAAATTACAAGATAAGGCTGTTGAAGGATGTAACATATAAAGTATGCTTGTCCTTAACTATCATGGGCTCATTCATAACAATTATTGTTTTTTCTTTTCCCTAAAGGCCTAATTAAATACGACAGGGAAAATTAGTTATTTTGTTAACATTATTTACAGATTTTTCTCAATAATTAACATCGAAAAAAAAAAGAAAATGAATTGCCAAAATTGAAATCAAAAAAGGCAATTAATTTGAATGTTAAATTGCAGAGATTTAAGGATTTAAACAATTCTCTGCTCCTCTAATATTGATGCAATAGAACTGCAAATATTTTCATTTTATTTGCCATACCTGCCACACTGCCATACTTTTAGTGGCTATCAGAACACGTCAGTGAATGTGGCACAGCACGTGTGCACGATAAATGGCATATGAGACAAGAATAAACAAACCCAACAAATATTTGCTGGTATTTCAAAGGAATTTTATTTTCCAGGAAATAAAATCATTCGCATACTCAAGTAAATTTCACATTGATTGCCAATTAGAGGTAGAAAACTTTGTTCACTGACAATTCCCGGTATTAGAAAGGAATTAAAAAGGAATCATATGACATCTTACAAAAATGTATTTGGTTTCCATTGCTTTCTAATGGTCTACTTGAACAAAAAAAAAACAAAACAGGTTTTCTTTAATAATTTAAGGGATTTATCTGTAGCAGGAGAATGGCTGGCATCTTCCTACTTAATTGTTGCTTGAAGAGGATCATCAAATTCTATAAATTGCTTTGCAATGAGGCTGGTTAATAAACTTAAGTGCAGCAATTTGGAAGCCAAAAACTCTTTTCAAACAGTATACATATGTACATACCTACATACATAATTGGCCATTACAACCCATCAGTCAGGATTACGACCTAGTTTCTCACACCACTTATATTGTGTGTGTTAATTTTTCACATGAGTGGCGGCACCTACAGTTTAAAGTCGACTCCGAACGACAGCTTTATGAAAAACTTTTCATGGCAATTTTATTTACTCTTAGAGTTTTTGCCAGAAATCTGCTGAGAGGAAGTCGCCGAAAAAATATTTTTCATATTTCGTTTTCATGTCTAAACTGGGGTTTAAACCGCGGCCTTACGTCTAATAAGCCAACACACTACCTACTAGACTACGGCGTATACATAGTATACTTCACAGTAAAAAAACAACTACTGGGAAGGTCCCCGAAAATTTGGTCTCAGACCGAAATATTTATAACCCACAAGAAAACTCACGTAGAGTCATCCGAGCCGATATTAACTCCAGATATGTACGATCCAACTTGGGCAGAAAGTACAGAGGATGGGGCATACATACATAATTGCTCATTACAACCCTGTAGTCAGGATTACAACCTAGCTTCTTACAACGCTTATGTCGTGTATGTTAAGTTTATATACATGTGTAGCGGCACCTACAGTTTAAAGTCGACTCCGAACGACAGATTTTTTGAGAAACTTTTCATGGCGATTTTATTTTTACTCTCAGAGTATTTGCCAGAAACCTGCTGAGAGGAAGTTGCCGAAGAAATATTTTTTCACATTTTGTTTACTTCAAGATGTCTGACCTGGTATCTGGTTTGATTCGTTCTCTCACGTCTTATACACCAACACACTACCCACTAGGCTACGTCAACTGTTTGATCACAGAGTGAACAGGGAAAATTGCAGATGTTATAAAAGTTCCATGTGTAAAATGTGCTCAGTTCAACTTGGGCATAAAGTACAAAGCGTGGGACATATAAATACTATCATCGGAGTTATTAGGTGTAATCAGGTTGCCACAAGTTAGTTTGGGCATGTCGTGGAAGGCTGAATCTGCAAAGATTGAACCTTCTTTGTTAGATCCCAGGTTCATGGCAAGTGGAGGAGGAAATTCACAGTCCTTGTTTTGCGAGAAGCTTTCTGTGGAGAGGAAAGAGAAATTTAGACAGGAGTGTTCAGCGAAATGTAGAAAGAAGAGGAACTATTTTTACACCAAACAGCTTTGCGGTAAGCTAATCTTGTGATGCGTAATTTTGTCGAAGGAGATTTGGGTCTTAAGTAAGCCTGATAATAGTAAGCTGCCTCCTTACTACACTTTGTAGGTTCAAAGAATATTTGTGAGAAGAAATCATTTCAAACCTAATAGAAGCTGCCGTAGTCTGTTGACTTATTAGATGTGAGCCTATGGTGCCAACCCCAAGTCAGACATCTCGAGCAAAACGAAATATGAAAAAAACACTTCTTTCCTCTGAGCAGATTTCTGGGAAAAACTCAGAGAGTAAATAAATATTGAAATGAAAAAATTGGTCATTACAACCCTTCAGTCACTTACGTTGTGTGTGTTAATTTTATACATGATTTGCGAAATCTGGAATTTAAAGTTGACTCCGTCACCGCCATGACGTGAGGCCACGGTTCAAACCCCATTGTCTGCATAACTATGAGCAGAATCCACTTTATTCTAAAATCCTTACTTACAAGTGGAACTAAGAAAGACATTAGAGAATACAAAACTGTTTAAAGTCTAAATTTCATAGACGGGTTGGATAATCCATGTAGATTTGGAAAATGAAACTGGAAAAGGAGTTAAAACACACAGAACATGAATGAGTTGTGGTCAAAGGCCTGGTTGACGATAGGATTGCCGAAGTCAAAAGAAGTTTTCAAGTATCTCGAATCATTTCATCTTTTTATCAAATGGCCACCATATAGATCTACGATATCTATGTCTTATAAGTGAAGGCGTTGGCATACTCGTATAGGACTGGACGTCATTGCTTATTAATTGTTGTGGAATATCCTACAGTATTAACTCATTAGAATACCAAGGAAATGTTGATAGGATTTCGTTTTCTGTTGAATTTTAAAACCAGCCTTGTAATGAAGAAAGAGGATTTTTTCCGAATAATTGCATATTTCTACGGAATATTTTTGTTGTAGAACACATCCATTCTCTATTGCTTGAATCGCGTACGGCATTTTAAAGAAAATTCATTGTTCATTATTAATTCATTGTATGTGGCACAAAGTATACAGATTGAAATCTAATATTCGTAAAAGCTATAACCTTTTCTCATCCTTCCATAATCGATTTGCGTAATTGACATTAATAATACTCAAAGGATAAATTACATTGCATGTACATGTATATGTATATGAACATGTATTTTATATTGCACTAGCTGTACCGTGCGCGTGTTGCTGCACCACCAAATAAAATAAATTTGAAGGAAAGACATTACACAAATGTCCAATAAATATTGAATCATTTTATTGATTTTGTTTCCCGTTGTCCTGATGATTCAGATGAACGGGCCTTAGTAGTACGCATTCGATCAGTTTCTAATCTCACTTCTCGTTGTTCAAGTGGTTCAAGCGAACGAGTCTCAGCGGCATATACTCGAAGATTTTCCAATCTCAATGCTAGTCTGATTTTGAGGCTCGTAATGCCCTTTCCTTCTGTGCTTGAGGTGTAGGTCGATCAATTGCTTGTCATTCATTTTGAATAATTTTCAGTGATGCCATCCAGCGGAAATTAATCGCACCAACCTCTGTCGACTCATGCGCATCAACTTTGTTAAAGAATGCACAGCTTACGATTTAATTCATTTTGAGTAATTTTCAGTGGCGCCACCAGTCGGAAACTGGTCATACCAACTTAGAAACCTTCCCCGGATCATGCGCAACGACTTTTCAAAAGATCATAACATGATCAAATGATCATAGTTTACGATTCTATAAGGTACATACAAACAAACCTTAATTTTTATATATATAGACTATGGGAGGTGACACGCCCACTATAGCCAATCCGCCCATTTTGTTCATATATACGTCAAAGTCGTCCATTACAAAATTTGAGGACTCTAGCTGTTACAGTTTATGAGATATGCGACATTAAATACTTATTGGGTATGGGCATGGCACCTCGTCTACTTGAAATTTTAAAATAAAAAGAAGCCTATAGTTCCTTTCAGACATACAGGAAGGTACTGAAAATCGGTCCAGCCGTTTAGCCGTCTATAGACTTCAAACAAACAAACCCACAAACAAATAAACACACATTCATTTTTATATATAAAATGTAGGCAGATTAATTTGACGGCAGTGACTGAATAAGTTAAAGTTAAGACTCTCCCCATTTGTTATTTTTAGCTATGGAAACTTTAATAAATACGTTAAATTTCTTATTATACGAGTCCAATTAATAATTCCTTAAATAACAATTTTTATTGCAATAAAATTCAAGTAATTTGTCATACCCATGGCGTAAAATTTCCAAATTTAAGAGCCGTTACGCAAACATTAATTTCCGTTTTGCTAATAAATTAAGGTTAGAAATGAAAAATTACAACAGAATTTGAAAATGATTAAATGTGCCTGAAGTACAGTTATAAATAAGACCGTGGCAGCCGACAATAAATTGTAACTTTTAAAATTGAGTCCAATAAAATTTCCTATAACTCTAGCAGCTGTCATCCAAGTTTTTCACACCCCGTTTTTCTGTTTTAATTCTTCAAATGCTTGCCAATGGCGTCTACAATTACAGCAGCAGAATACAATGCCGTTTAAATTAATTTAATCGTCTCTCTCGCTTTCATTACATGTTTAATGAGGAGCATAATAACGGTGTAGAATTCTGCTGTCAATTTACTTTTACTGGAAACTCACATACAAATTTAAATTTCCCGTATATATTTACAAGCTTCAAAGTAAGAAAAATAAATAGTGACAGATTACAGCATGTAGCAGCTAATTAGAAATATTTAAATGCATTGTTTTCTTAGCAGTTATTTTGATTTTAAATCAAAAGTTTAGGTTCTCTCTTAAGAGTACTTAGGAAAAAGTTTTGCCATAATTACATATATTCAAGGGTCTATGCTTCCTGATTCTATACTTCTATCTTTGGATTGTTACAAAAATGGAAACGGTGTACCATCATATATATGTCCATACATAATCGGTCATTACAACCATCCAGTCAGGATTATGACCTAGTTTCTCCAACCACTTATGTTGTGTGTGTTAATTTTATACATGAGTGGCGGGACCTACAGTTTAAAGTCGACTCCGAACGACAGATTTTTGAGAAGCATTTCATGTCAATTTTGTTTATTTACTCTCAAAGTTTTTGCCAGAAATCTGCTGAGAGGAAGTCGCCGAAGATATACTTTTTGTATTATTGTTTTGATGTCTGGCCTGGGGCTCGTCTAATAAGCCACCACCCTACTTACTAGACTACGGCGACAACGATGTGCCATAGTTTAACATTAATTCGATAAACAAAAGCTACACAAACAAATACAACGAACTTGATTGCATGTACCAACAACACCAGTATGAAAGAAAGAGATACAGACAAATAAGAAAGAAAGCAACAACAAAAAACGCAAAACAAAATACACAAACAACAATAAAGTAGCGATACAGTTCTCGAGAAGGCGAAGACACATACATACATACACTCTACTTCAAGAACCTTCATCAGAGTTTTTACGTGAGCATATAAAAAGGCATGACAAAGTAGACAACGAATGGTAAGAATTCAGTCAGTCTTGTGTGACGATGCGTTGCGTGTGAAGAAAACAGTCTTGGTTTGAAGATCTCCGTTGAAAAGATCTGCGTTGTAAGCAAAGAATAATAGCGAACACGAAATTATTGTTTTATTCATCAAGTTGCAAATAGTGGCACACAGAAGTAGTGAGAACTATAAAAAAATTTATTTGAAACTAAACACCAATTTATTTTTATTTTGTTTGCAATCAACGAACTCATATTCTAAACGTTTTTAAAAAGGTAAAAACGTAACACTATTTTAAAATAAAAGGAATTGCATAAAGTCTACAAAGTATAATGCAAGCGTGCTAATACATCGTACAACGGACTGGTAACGTTTTGCTTGCCTTTACTCTGTTTACATTTCATTTATTCTAGTTTGACAACTTCTAGAACCTTACTGTTGATTTGTTATTGTTTTTGTAATTATTTTCTTTGCTGCCTTTTGTTGCCTTTCTAGTTTCGTTATAGTATGTTCATCTTTATCTTTCTTTATGTTTTCAGAAGAAACTTTCCGTGCTCATTCTGTTTTCGTAACACTACTTAACCCTGAAATTCCTACAGGGAATATATGCCCTGTAGAACATTTTCTATATTCCTATTACCAGCTGTCCTTTACAAATTTTGATGGGTTTTCCAACACTTTCTTGATATTAAGAATTCCACTGAAGCGTTTGTTTATTTCAATCCGCTTTCATTTAGTCGGTCTAATATAGGTTTTTCTGTTGCCTTCTCCTAGTAAATAGGGGTCTACCATATACCTCCCTCTTTTCTAGGGTAGTCCCTTTCTAAGGGTTTGTTTTATGAAATGCCACTGGTGTGAATCAATTTGGCGCCTCTCATTGTTTAGAAGCGGAGGTCAAAGGGCTAATGGTTCAAACCTTAGCTAAGATATGTCAAACGAATCGTAAAAATTATATCTTCCCATGACTTCTTCTCAGCAGTCTTCTGACAAAAACTCTGAATAAAATTAACACAGAAAACATAGCTGCTGTAGGAAGCTAGGTTGCAATCCTGGTTAAATGGTTGTAATGAGCAATTCAGTAAGGAAGTAACAATTTTAAGAATTTGTTAAACGTGAGGAACATAACGGGGCGCTTTCTGCCTTTCTCATAATATCCGCTTCTGATGTTACTGTCTTTGGGGTGCGGGGGCTTTAGACAGCATTCTGGGTTTCCGGGATTATTCACTTTTAAGATTCGAATATTATTTTTAGAAGTCGCCGTAGTCTAGTAGGAAGTGTGTTGGTTTATTATACGTAAGGCTACGGTTCAAACCCAGGTCAGACATCAAGACAAAATACAAAAAATATTTCTTCGGTGACTTCCTCTCAGCAGATTTCTGGCAAAAACGCTGAGAGTAAAATAAAATTGCTACGAAAACATTTCTCACAAAAATCTGTAGTTTGGAGTGAACTTTAAACTGGCAGGGTGCCACTCATGTATAAAATTAACACACACAACATGAGTGGTATGAGAAGCTAGGCCGTAATCCTGACTGAAGGGTTGTAAGAGCCAATTATGTATGTTATGTATGTATATTATTTTGAACATTTGTTTCTTTTAGCCCGGACGCAAACCTAGATTGCATATTAGCTACTACATAACGGCGCATCAATTTTAATTTCTAAAAAACTAACAACCACTGTCTATAACTCTTTTGTTACAATTAGGTTGGAATCAATAATCATATCGAATGACTTTTTGATATTTAGCAAGTGCGGCTATTCATGGTCATTAAATAGGCATACACGGCTATTGTTGGAACTTAAGTACTGCTGGTTAATGTTCGCATTCAGAGAAAAAATACAAAGTTTTTGGAGTTTTCGAGTGAAAGTACATTTCATTTCTAATGGTGGATGGATGGATGTTTACAACAATGGTTGGAAGACCTTAAACAATTGTATTGCATATGTAACAAGAGCTTAACATGTGTTGCTAAACATGTTACCGAGCACTTAACATTGTCTATGTTATGTAGCATATTACAACATTTATATGTGTGTACATGTAAATGTAAATGTATATGCAAATGTAAAATACACAGATCCCTTGTGTAATAAATGCCTCTGAGAGTTTTCTGATTTAATTTCAATCGCTGTGATTGAGAATTTAAAAACAGATTTTATTTGTAGTTGGTAGGCCTCTGGGGCAGGAGTACTTAACTCTTTGTTTGATAATGAAAGAGTAGCATAATAAATCAAAGGTTTACCACACGTACAGCTAACGATGGAATTGAATACGAATTAAAATGGTGTTTGAGATTAAAACAGAAAAAGAAACCACTTTTAAAAGCAGGGGGTTTGTTTTATTAACACAGTTTTCATAGCAAAAATGTTAAACACAATATCAGTTGCATCTATAGGCCACACGCGATTTTTTCATAAGGAGAAGGATAGATACAGATGACAGCCTAAGCTTTGTTTTTACTAATACGTACTAATATTTGATGTATTTGTTCCGCTCAGCAGAATTCTGCTAAAAACTCTGAAAGAATATAAAATTTCCATGGAACTTTTCTCCAAAAACCTGCTTTCGGAGTCAACATTAAACTGTAGGTCCCGCCACTCATGTATAAAAACTAACACACACATCATAAGTGGTGTGAGAAGCTAGGTTTGTAATCCTGACTGAGGGTTGTAATGACGAATTACGTGTTTATGTATTTTATGTAACAAAGTGTCTTATAGAAATCAAGCTCACAGTTTCCACCTTCGCTATCCACAATACCCATTGAACTGGACTACCCGTAATGCACACACTGGACTGGCTCTCCACTACATTACAAGAACGAATAGGTTAGTTAGCTTAGCGTCTTATATTTCTCCTGAATGAGAAATATCGAGAATGTTCTACGTTGGCGGCTGGTTACGACTTGTAATCTTTACTTCATTCTATTCGGCCTCTTTGGAGTTCAACTAGCTGCAGACTGGACTGAGAAGTCTGACCTGCGACTTAATGGTACCACGGGTGTTGGGAGCTCCAGAGACTCGTCTCTACCCGGCTAAGACGAAGCCCCCTTGTGAAAGCAACGTGGTGGTTGTGGTTTATACTCATATCGCGGAAATAGCGCAAGCTCGTGGTGGCGTTTCACTTTTAACCAATGTTAAAAAGGAGTTTAGATAGCCTCCGACCCCCTAACCAATAGGGAAGTCATGTCTAAATAATGCGTGGCTTCGAATTCGTACGCAGGCATGATTATGCAGTTTATGGTAGTCTTATCATGAGGCTGCATCATCGTGCGTGGGGACGATGGTAGACACATTGTTTACACTCGTGCTTAGAGTACCGTGGGGTGTGTCGTCACGGCGATACTCATATTAAGCCTTGGACTAATGGTCCTCTTTCGATATAAACTGTCACTAGAGATAGTCATTGTTACAAAGAAAATTTTCTATTAATTTTTGTACTGCGATGGTATACAGTAATCCCTCGATTTACGTCGCAGTTGGTTACAAAAAAGGCGACGTAAATCGAAACGACGTAAATCGAATTTCATATTGCTCATACTACAAAGTAGTATGTTTTTAACAAGGATCTGAAAAAAGTTACAGTAATCCCTCGATTTACGTTGCAGTCGATTCCAAAAAAAGGCGACGAAAATCGAATGACGATGCAAATTGATGTTAGAGGGAACAAAAAATTTGACGACGTAAATCGAAACAACGTTAATCAAGGCGAAGTAAATCGAGGGATTACTGTAGTCAAGTAGGTAATGTGTTGGCTAATTAAACTAGTGCCCGTGGTTCAATTTTTGGCTCGGACATCTCGAACAAAACGAAAAATGAAAAAATTTCTTCAGCAATTTCCAATTTCTTCAGCGAACTCAGCAGTCTTCTGACAAAAAAACTCTGAGAGTTAAATGCAATTGCTATGAAAAGTTTCTCAAATATTTGTCGTTTGGACTCGACTTTAAACTGTAGGTCTCACCACTCATGGATAAAATTAAAACACACAACCTGAGTGGTGTAAGAAACTAGGTTGTAATCTTGACTAAAGGGTTGTAATGAACAATTAAGTAAGTATGTAAGCAATGGTCATTTATCGAATTGATTGTGAAATACAACAGGATGGCCTATTAACAGATGTAAGAAAATATCCTTTATGTACAGTTTCATATCCTTTATTCCTTATTTCCACGTAAAGTATGTTCTAGTGCCCGCATAAAATCAATATTTTGCAACAAAAAATCCAAGAGAAGTAATAAAAATCTCCAATGCATGCGTTTCGTAAATAAATTTTTTATGGGTTTTTCTTTGAATTTTATTTCAAGTGAAAGGTCAACAAATAATCGCCTTTTTTTACAGTGCCACACACTATTATTTTTTATGTTTCGGTTGGTTATTGATGCACAGAGTTAAGTCATCAAAAATAAATGCAGTCACTGGCAATATCTGCAGTGTTATGGTATACACTGGCATAAGACGAGTTGTTTTTTTGCTGACATCCGGTGCAATAAAACCATGAGTTTCCGTTTTTTTCTTTTTACTTCTGATGTGTCGTGGCATTAACGTTTCTGTGCTGTATGGTTGACTGCATTATGTTGCCGGATGGTAAAATCTTCAATTGAAGCTTTTGAATGTTTGAAAGCTTTCATTAGCAGTGTGCCGCTTGCAATATAATCTCCTGTTTTTTTTATACTTTCAAGCTGTCATTAATGAATTGCTTAACATACCATACTTTGATAAAAAAAATCAGCTGCAAGAAGTACAAAACAGAAAATGTTGTTAAAAGTGGCTGCAGCAACAAAAAAGGTTGCTATTCATGCGACAGTGCTGTTTACATTAAAGTTTGCATTAAATTTCTGCTTATTTTGTGTAATTTTTTCTAAAATTTACATGGTTTTCTTTTTCACAACGTCCATGTAATTGAGGAGCTCATAATTGGATCGGATCCGGAAATCATCGCCAACTCGCACTGGACCGAAGATCTTAAGTAGTACGTTACTCACTTTTAAATTCAATTCGATTCAGATTCGTACACAGTCTATGTTCACAATCAGATCTTTTTTAAGACACCTTTCATATGTTATCTTGGCAATAACTTGACGAATACTTACTTGATTGGCCATTAACACTGCGATTAATGGATATCGGTCTGCCTTAAAGCCTTTTAGGCGCCTCTACTCCTGTGACGAAATGGTCACATCGATTTGGTCCTTCTATCGCAGACAATGTCGTCCTAAGCTATTGCCCGCATCAAATACTCGTCTAGCCGGAGCATCCACGTCTACATGGACGACATGGTGGAGTCAACGCAGGCAGTGGATGTTAAGTCACTGTCCATGCCGTTAAGGAGCTCATACATACAACTCATACTAGACCGGCTACCTACAACATTATAATAACGAATATGTTAGCTGGTTTACCAGTGTAGATTTCTCCTGAATGAGAAATATCAAGAATGCTCTACGTTGGCGGCTGGTTACGACTTGCAATCTTTACTTCATCCTATTCGGTCTCTTTGGAGTTCAACTATTAGCAGACTGCATTGCGAAGAAAACTTATTTCTGGTACCACGGGTGACGGGAGCCCCAGAGACTCGTCTCTACCCGGCTAAGATGCAACTCCCTTGTGAGAGCAACGTGGTGGTTGTGGCTTATACCAAAATCGCGGGAAGAGTACAAGCGTGTGGTGGCGTTTCACTCTTAAACATTGTCAAAATGATAGTCTCCGACCCCAAACCAAGAGGGAAGTCATGTCTAAATAATACATGGCTTCGATTTGGTCCTCACGTACTGTAATGCATTACATGGTAGTCTTATCATGAGGTTGCATCATCGTGCTTGGAGGCGTTAGTAGACGCATAATTTCCATCCGTGATTAGAGCACCGTGGGGTGTGCCCTCATGGCGATACTCATATTAAGCCTTGGACTAATGGCCCTCTTTGGATATAAACTGTCAGTAGAGACAGTCATTGTTACAAAGGAAATTTTTTTTTTCAGTTCGATGTTAGAACCTAATAGGCTGTGTGTTGGGTAATTAAACTAGTGCTCTATAGAGCTCATACATACAGCTCATTGCTTGATAGGACGCGGAAATCATTGCATACTCCATTCACTCCATACACTAGACGGAAAACATTATGTTGGAATTTTCTTTTGAATACTCAAAAGGCTGCTACTTCAGTGCTTAATAACTTGACAATGCTGGTTTTTAAATTCTTTAAGGTTAGGGGATTACCCGCGTAGACAAGTTCATTAGCCATGAATAAAGCTAAAATCAGTCGCATTATTCGGTTACAAACAGAAGTCACCGTAGTCTAGTGGATGATATGGTGTGATGGCTTATTAGACGGGAGGTCACGGTTCAAAACCCAGAAATATGAAAAAAATATTTCTTCGGCGATTTTCTTTCAGCAGATTTCTGGCAAAAACTCGAACAGTAAAATAAAGTTGTCGTGAAAAGTTTCTCACAAAAGCCGGGCGTACAAAGTCGTCTTTAAACTCTAGACCCTGACACCACACAACATAAGTGATGTCAGAAATTAGGTCGTAATCCTGACTGAAGGGTTGTAATGACTAATTATGTGCGTGTATAGTAGTTGCTTGTTGAAGTGAGAAATGAGATTCAACGCTAAAAAATTTTATATGGAAAGCCTTTGAAAGCCTTTGTTGCTCTTGTACATAACATAACTACGAAGTCAGCCGGCTTTAATGGTTGCAGACAGTTGGACTTTATATGGATGGAGGGACGCCAATAATTACCTTGTAAATGAGCCCACTTTTGAATCACAACTTTCGTATTTTTCGATTCGAAACGAACCATTAAATGAAAAACACTTCAAATGAATGAAATTCAACAATTGACAGCCTTGCCAGACCGACATTTTTGAAATCACTGAATGAATAACCCGACATTCTGGTATCCACTGTACGTAACTGTATTATATTGACTGTATTGATCCATATGCTCCTTAATTACAGAATTTAAATAATGTTCTTGATATTATCTGTGATGTGTAGTGACTTTACATAAGCCCTGCATATTATTTTTGTTGTTGTATTATTTTTAATCAATTGTTTAAATAATATATGTAGTAAAACCATTATAATCCTCTATATATCTCCCTTATTTTGTTTGTGTAAATCACTGCCATTATTTGTAATTAAAGGTAATGATGTGCAACCACAAAAATAAGCGCCATTGAATAAAATTAAAAAAAAAGTTAAATAATGTTCGAATGTCAATTTAATTTAAATAATTTATAACTGAATTACATAAATTATTAAAAAATTTCATTTAAAAACATAGGTTTCCAGCAAACCAAATAAAAGTAAAATTTTGTAAAATGCACTGCCATACGTGAAAAGGGTACAGTGAGCGTCAAAATAAATTGTGCATTAAAAAAATATATATATTAAAATAAATTACCGTTATTTTTATTTTATAATTGTATCATTGCCTGTTAAAATTAAAATTGAAACGGAAAAAAAATTACAAAAAATTTCGAAATATTGTCAAATTTTTTCGGGCACTCTCCTTAGGTGGTAAAAGTTGAGTTTGGTGATTGTTAGAATTTTATCCATACAGTACAGTTTCTTTTGACGCCTACTGTATATAAAGGAAAACAGTTCCACTCGTCTACCATTAAATCATATCAAACCACACTCGAGCTTACATAGCCTATTGAGATGATACTTGATATGTGATGACTTAGAGCTCATTGACAAGTCCTGATTAACTGGTCTCATTAAAGCAGGACTGCCTTGGAATTAAAATGAAAAAAACATTGAGATTTATTACGTTGTGTGCGATAATTTTTATACATGAGCGGTGGGGCCTACAGTTTAAAGCCGACTCCGAACGACAGATTTTTGAGAAACTTTTTCATGGCAATTTTATTTTACTCTCAGAGTTTTTGCCAGAAATCTGCTGAGAGGAAGTCGCCGAATAAATATTTTATCATATTTCGTTTGTTTAGAGATATCTGACCTGGGGTTTGAACCGTGGCCTTGCGTCTAATAAGCCAACACACTACCTACTAGACCACGGCGACTTTAATTTCCTTCCTTTTTATGTTTCTTTTTTTTTTAATATTAATAAGATTGCTGTGTCTGGTATTTACCTTCACTGTCATTTTATTACAAGGAATTTTTCCTTCTTTTTTTGTTAAATCATTTGGATTCCATGTAAAATTTTATTTTGACTGTCAGCAACGTAGACAAGGCCTATTTTAAATTCAACTTTTTTTAATTTATTTTAGGCGGTATTTTCGGCATGTTATTGCGATAAAAAAGAAGAAAAGTTGAATAGACTCACTTTTAAGCCAGTCATGAATATTGCACGTTGTTGAAAAAGTTTGTTAAGAAGTCAAAACCACGTATTTAGCTTTCAAATCTTTTACGTTTTTTTCCTTTATAATGGCAGTCGTTAATGTGTTTGTTTCTGCAACTGTTATCGGCTTTAATTAAAAACAGCAGACAAAAGGGTTTAAATGAAAAGTATTTCAATTGTTTCCTTTTTTTCTATTCAAATTGCAAAAAAAAAAACAAATTCTTTGGGGTCGCCAAAAAAGTTGCCAAGACAGAAAGAATCCTTAATTAGCTTGGCATAAAGAATTTAAAGGAATTTACACGTCAAATCTAGGATAGACGTCTTATCACGTACCAATAAAAAAAGGATGTGCAATTAAGATTTGTAAACTTTTTGGCAGTTTATCAAGAATTAAAAAAATTTAAACAAAATTCTTTAACAAGCTTTGATGGCTGATGGTTAGAAATTGTAAATTGCGAACGACTTGACTCCTAAGCAAAACAACTTATATTGTTACGTTTTTAAAAACGTTAAAATATGAGCTTGTAGATTGCAAATAAAAATAAAAATAAATTTGTGTTTAGTTTTAATTAAAATTCTTTATTATGCCCACAATTCTGTGTGCCACTGTTCACAACTTGTTGTAAACAACAACAATTGCTTTTCTTTGTTATACCGTTTGCATAAACAATAACAATTATTAGACAATTGTTTGACAAATCTTTGTAACGGAGATCTTCAAATCACGATTACTCTCTGCTGCTGGAACTTCACTACAGTAATCCCTCGATTTACGTCGCAGTTGGTTCCAAAAAAAAAAAAGCCAACGTAAATCGAAAAGACGAAAATCGAATTTCTTGTTGCTCATACTACAAAGTAGTATGTTTTTAACAAGGAACATAAAAAAGTTGCAGTAATCCCTCGATTTTCGTCGCGGTTGATTCCAAAAAAAGGCGACGTAAATCGAATGACGACGCAAATTAAAGTTAGAGGGAACAAAAAATTTGACGACGTAAATCGAAACAACTTTAATCGAGGTAACGTAAATCGAAGGATTACTGTAACTCACTCGCCTGCTTTGCCTTGCCTTTTATATGGCAGGGTAAACAGTCTGATGAATGTTCTTGAAAGCGAATGTTCTTGGCTTCGCCTTCTCAAAATCATTTATTCTTGTAGTGTTTATTGCTGTAAACATCGTTGTTTTCATTTATTCTTGTAGTGTTTTTTTGTTGTAATTTTGTTTACTTGTTTACCATTTTTGGTGTGCCGCTGTTTGTCGTTGTATTATTTGTTTATAATTGTAATGTTAAGCGATGTAAAAGAAAAACACCAGTATTTAGATTCTTCATTTTCGTAACAATATTCTGAAAACGTTAGTATTGGTTTAAAATTTATTCTCCCTGTTACTAGAGTGTTTCTTTTTATTGCTATAATAAAAATTAGAAACATACGTCAACACTATATACTAAGGATACAATTTTAACAATCACCAAATACAACTTTTACCACATAAAGAGAGTGCCCGAAAAAATTTCACAATATTTCGAAATTTTTTTGTTTCAATTTTAAAAAACAGGTAATGCAACAATTTTAAAATAAAAATAATGGTAATTTATTAACAATTTTTTAATGTACATTTTCTTTTAATGCTCACTGTATTTCTAAATGCTAATGCTTTTCCTTCTGACATGCAGTAAATATTTTTTATTACTGTTCAATTTATTAAAACTCGTTAAGTTCAATATGTATTTATATATTACAGTGATTCTATTTCCTCTTAGAGAAATTGTAAAAGTTTTTCTTTTTCTTTTTCTTGTCAATAATTCTGTTAAACTCCCGCAAATACTATTCAGCACGTACGACTTCAGTAGCACTTTACTGTATTGAATTTTATTTATCAGCGCAATCATTATTATTTGTTGAACACAGTATTGTTTAATAGCTTTTTTTATGACAACAAATTGAAATTGTTTTAAACTCTTTTAAAATCAATTGAAAAGCATTTGAAGACGTAGACAACATTTGCTGTTAGAGCATGAGGAATGCTGTCCTAGAAATAAACGCAGATAACAGAGAGAGAGGGAGAGAGAGTGAGAGATCGGCTTTTCGGCTTTTGCCATCAGTAGGTAAGAAGCAAACAAATATTCAGACGTATCAAATATAGTATACATGTGTGTAAAGTAAACTCTGTTGTATAAAAAAAAGAAATGAAACATTACTACAGGATATGAAGTCGCCGTAGTCTAGTAGGTAGTGTGTTGGCTTATTAGACGTAAAACCAGGGTTCGAGCTCCAGGCCAGACATCAAGACAAAATACAAAAATTAAATCTTCGGCGACTTCCTCTCAGCAGATTTCTGGCAAAAAGAAACTCTGAGAGTAAATAAAAATTGCAATGAAAAAGTTTCTCAAAAATCTGTCGTTCGGAGTCGTCTTTAAACTGTAGGTCCCACCAGTCATGTTTAAAATTAACACACACAACATAAGTGGTGTGAGAAACGAGGACGTTGTAAAATGGGTCAATTCGACCTCCGGGTACTGTACTTGTCTTAATTGACGAGTACACGTCCTCTAACCTAACCTAACCTAACCTAACCTTACTACAGGAATACATAAAACAATTTTCGCATAGTTTTATGCACAACATTTGGATCCAACACCATTAGCAACATGAATTTCTAAAACTTAACCAAAGACAAGTCCATGCTTCTTAGGCGACTTCCTTCGAGCAGTCTTCTGGCAAAAACTCTGAGAGTAAATAGAAATTTCTATGAGAAGTTTCTCAAAAATTTGTCGTTTGGAGTCGACTTTAAACTGTAGGTCCCGCCACGCATAGAGAAAATTAACACTCACAACATAGATGGCGCGAGAAACCTTGTAGAATCCAAATAAAAAAAAAAATTATTAATGAAATGATTTTGGATCTGTTTAATCCAACCAAGTATTGTTTGCCTTTATCAACCCATGCCTATGAAAATACAGCCGCATTTTCTGGCGAAACACTATCACAAAGACTGATAGCCTTAGAAATTCAATGTCTGAAGTGGATGTGGATTAGTCATAGTCTAAGGTATCCACAAGATTATATTGAACATTCAGTTCTGGATTGGAATCCTCAGTGCAGATGCAGAAGAGAAGAACGCTAAACGTTTATATTGAAAATATAAAGAGAGGCCAAGAAAAACAAAGAACAATAAAACAACAAAGAAATTTCTTTAATAGGAATAAGGAAATATTAAATTTTCAATAACAATAATGCATAGAAAAAGAACGAAAGATAAAAATGAACAAAAATTTACAATAACAAGTCAACAGTTTGTTTCTAGAAGTTGCCAGACTGAAAACCAAAGAAGTATATGTAGAGTAGGAGGTAATGTAGCGGGTCAGTAGCAGTATTAAACGCGATGAATACACACTCTGTGGCATTATAATATTGTGCGTTTTGTGATACAGAATTCGTGTGTAAATACATGCTGTAAGATGGCATGTTGCCTCATGCTAATGGTGACCCTTCACAGTGTTTAGCAAGATGCCATGAGTTTTAGGTGGGCATCTCTAATTAAATATCTAACGGCGTAGTCTAGTAGGTAGTGTGTTGGCTTATTAGACATGAGGCCACGATTCAAATCCCTCCAACAAAAACATAATATAAAAAATATTTCTTAGGCGACTTCCTCTTAGCAGATATCTAGGAAAAACCTTGGGAGTAAATGAAATTGCCATGAAAAGTTTATCAAAAATCTGTAGTTCGGAATCGACTTTAAACTGTCGCACATGTATAAAATTAACACACACAAGCTGTGTGTGAAGGATTGTACTGACTAATGATGTATGTAAGTGTATGCAGCTCTAACTAAGGCTTTCTTTATTTATATGGATTGGCATCGGATTTTAATATTTTAAAAGCTGGTCTGTATATAGTCCGGCTAATTCCAAATGATTCTTTAGATTTCGGTTTTCCGGATTTCCGTAAGCTAGTAGGCAGTGTGTTAAGCTAAAGAGTCCGCCAAATAACTTTTTTTTTTGAAAATGCTTTCAAAAAAACTACTGAATATTTTCTCAAATTTCTTTTTTTATTTGAAAATACAATCCTTCCTCGGCTGGCCAGGCAGTATCCTACACCAGAAGACGCCGATTTTGGCAAAAAAATCATCTTTCAGATGAAGTTCATTTTGATCTTAGCGGGTGTGTAAACAAGCAAAATTATCGCATTTGGGGCACAGAAAACTCGCACGCATACATTGAAAAGCCGCCGCACCCAAAACGAGTCACTGTTTGGTGCGGATTTTGGTCCAGAGGCATAATTTCATCGAAAATGAGCAAGGAGTGGCCGCTACAGTCAATGGCGATCGTTACCGGGCCATGTTGAACGAATTTTTGTTCACAAAAATTGAAGAGAAGGATATTGGCAACATTTGGTTTCAACAGGACGGCGCTACGTGCCACACAGCCGAAGCTATACTCCATGTTTTGCGCCCTGTTTTTGAAGATCGCATTATCAGCCGCAGAGCTGATGTCGTTTGGCCACCTCGGAGCTGCGATTTGACACTGTTGGACTATTATTTGTGGGGTGCCGTCAAAGATAAGTGTTACGCCGACAAGCCAGAGACAATTGACGCTTTAAAGGACAATATTCGTGAAGCCATTGGTGAAATACAGCTGCACACAATCGATAATGTGCTTAAAAATTGGACCGATCGTGTAGGCTACTGCATGGCCAGCCGAGGCAGCCATTTGAATGAAATTATTTTCCATTATTAATCGGAAGGATTGTACTTTCAAATAAAAAAAGAAATTTGAGAAAATATTCAGTAGTTTTTTTGAAAGCATTTTCTAAAAAAAAGTTATTTGGCGGACCCTTTATTAGATGAGAGCCCGTGGCTTAAATCCCAGTTGAAAAATCGCAAACAAAGCGAATTATGCAAGAAAATTTATTCTTTCTTTCTCCCAACAGTCTTCTAAAAAGTACTCTAAAATTGAAATGAAACTTTTCTTAAACATGTCGTTCTGAATCGACATTAGACTGTATGTCCTGCCACTTATGGAGAACATTTTCACTAAAATATCATAAATTTTATGTTTTAGCATAAAAAAGCAAAAATAATGGTAAATACCTGAGCTTATATGTTTGTTTCGGTAATAAATTTTGTAAAAAACTTTATTTAAATTGAAATTCCTTTAAATTCTTCGGTAGAATGGTTCATATGAAACAGAAATAATATTTACTTTTGCCTTGAAAGTATTTTTTTAGTTTTTTACTTTCATGTGCTTTAATATTCTGTTCTACGTTTTTTCTATGTTTTCTTGCATTTAATTTTTTATTTTTTCTAAGAGTTATTTTTACTGATTCAAATTAAATATTCATGTTTAAAAAATAGGTAAAAATAAATACCTGATAATGGCAAATAACAATATGCTACAGGGTGTGACAGCGAACGTTCATCAAACTAATTTTTTTTTCAAAACAATTTAAAATTTTTCTGCTTATTTTTTAATCTTTTCAAATTAAATGTTTTCTTTTATTTTGTAGTTTTTTATATGTCCTCATTTTATTGGCCCCCTACTGTTGTTAAGCGCTTTAAGTTTTTTCTCTACCTTTTGCAAAGTTTTATTCCATAAAGTCTTACTTCATGAAAATAAAAAATAAAATTAAAAAGAAAATCTTGATGGAAAACTTTAAAAATAATATACAGGAGTATTACATTGCAATAAATCATGCATGAGTATATTTTTACTCAACCAAAAAGGATTTATAATAATCACTCTACAATATGGTTTATATATGTAGTACAACAACAACAAAACAATAACAACGCAAGTAATTTTACTCTCGTTAGAATACCCTTGAATACCAACTAAACTCCAAAAAAAAAAAATTAAGAGAAACAGTTAAACAGAAAGAGTGGTACACAGAAATCAAGAGAGAGCGAGATACGGAGTGGATGTGGAAAAAAGGGGTGTACATGTATTAATACATACATAAGTATTTTATATATACATTTACTGTATATGTATACCCACACTAATATAAATATTTGCAAATGAACGTGTTAAACTGATGAAGGGAAACGGAAACATGCACATACACAATTACAGTTGAAAGGATGGCAGCAGCAGCCATCATGTTTATTTAACAACATCACTCATACAGTTAAGCTGTTTTTTTTTTGGTAAGGTAAGCTTATGAAAGGGGATCAAATATAGATTTTTTTGTCATAAATTTTGTATAACAGTTTACTTTATCTGATATACCGCAGTTTTGCATACACATTTACAGTGAGTAACAACAGTAAGTGTATTATTTTAAGAATGTTGTATAGTTTAGTAGAGAATCGGGGAAACTAGGGTTAGATACATACATACATACATACATACATAATTGGCCATTACAACCCTTCAGTCAGGATTACGGCCTAGCTTCTCACACCACTCATGTTGTGTGCGTTAATTTTATACGTGAGTGGCGGGACCTACAGTTTAACGTCGACTCCGAACGACAGAATTTTGAGAAACTTTTTCATGGCAGTTTATTTTACTCTCAGAGTTTTTGCCAGAAATCTGCTGAGAGGAAGTCGCCGAAGAAATATATTTTTTTTTTCATATTTCATTTTTGATGTCTGACCTGGGATACGAACCCGGGCTTTACGAATAGTAAGCCAACACACTACCTACTACACCACGGCGATAGATACATACAGAATTGTTTATTACAACCCTTCAGTCAGGATTACGACCTAGTTTCTCACACCGCTTAAGTTGTGCATGTTAATTTTATACATGAGTGGCGGGACCTAAAGTTTAAAGTCGACTCCAAACGACAGATTTTTGAGAAGCTTTTTCATGGCAATTTTATTTATTCTCAGAGTTTTTGCCAGAAATCTGCTGAGTCGTCGAAGGAATATTTTTTTGTCTTTCGTTCTGATATCTGACATGGGGTTTGAATCGTAGCCTCACACACTACCTATTAGACTACGGTGGCTTTATAAGACTATAAAATTTAGGTTACTTGAGTGTAAATTGACAGCCTTGGGTTATGTTCCTTACTTGAGTCTGATTAAAAGTTCAGTTGTAATACCAGCCGTAACTTGTAGGCCAGACTTGTTCCGCTAGCTACCAGAGACCAGCAATGCATCGTTTTTTCGCTACTCATAAGCACTCATGAAATTTTGAATATAAGTGAGATAACAATATTGAAATTTAACTATGTACTCTGATACATTCATACTCACTACAACGTTGACTTATAAGTACAGGTTGCAATGAGTATGCGTACAACAGTGTTGAAAAATTCAGTACTTTAGTACGGTTTTCGGTACTTTTCCATTTCAAAAATACCTCCCGCGAGTCGCTCTGCACTTTTTTATTATTACATATTTTATGTTTTGCGCTTTTATACTCTTAATGCGTTCGCAACATGTTTAACGTAATGCTTAAGGTGAAATTAGTCTTTAGTACCGGTTAGCCAAACGTCAACGCAACGTACGTTAGTTTTTCTATTCCATATTCCGTGTATTAAGTACAAATGTTCTTTACAAAAGTACTATTTGATGCAAAAAAGTACTCTTTCAGTTAGGGTTCAGTACCATTTCAAAATTTCAATTTTGCAATACTGGCGTACAACGTTGACATCAAACTCATACCATTTGAAATATGTTTGATTCATAAGCCTACTCATATAGATTCATAACTTTAGAAAAATACTTATAATACTCAGAAATGATTCGAGTGATTCGAATCATATATCAAAATTTTCAGTCTTAGTTGTTGTTACATTTGCAAAAAAAGGAAAAAGACACATAAACAAAAAAGACAGTCCAGCAAGCAGAGCAAACACACAACCTTCTAGTGAGTATTTTAGTGTTCGTACGCAATTCGTACTTATTTTGTGCTTCGTGTATATGTCGAGTTATGAAGAGTCGAATTCAACAACATGATGCGTGTTGTTAAGTATGAGTATGATGAGTACTTCAAACTTTGAATATGAGTAGAGGTTCCATGATATTAAAATGTAAAGTATGAATGCGTATAAATATCTAAAATTATGAGTATGATTCGATTCTACTCATGTTTTTGAATACTCATTGCTGATTTCTGCTAGAAGTTGTCAGAAGTCGTTGAATGCTCTACCTTTGGGTTGTGTATGAATTGCTATTTCTCTTCTTCAACGCAATCAGGTCCCTAACAAGGCCTTTGTATATACACAAAGTGTTCTGAATCACATACTTCATTGTGATTGCTACAAAGAATTTCGATTTTCCATTTATATATCCTTTACGAATGATTTTATTTTCGCGTCTGAATTGGTTCGAACTAGCAGTACCTTGATCAGTGTATCATTTATTCAGAAACCCATATGAAAGTAACAATTGAATGTCTTGCTATTATGTCCAGAGACTCCTGATACTCTTGGACAACCTACGAAATAGTTTCCTCTCTGGGAATTAATACCCCTTTTAAGATATTTTGATACTGAATTTGTTTCGTGGATGTCTTTTGAGGTATATTTACGGTCTGAAATATGTTTTAACCGGATAGCTTAAGAGATTGCATATACTTCAACTGATCCGAAATTGTCATGTGATTTTGAGCTGTCATGGAGTACAGTTTGTCGTTTTGGTTATTGGATGAATTGAATATTTCCAGCTAGAAAACGTATTCAAGTAGAGTGCAGTCAACACAAAAATTGTCTGTGTGAGGTTGATACATAATACATACATAATTTATCACTACAACCCGTGAGTCAGGATTACGACCCAGCTTCCCACACCATTTATGTTGTGCGTTAATTTCATACATGAGTGGCGCCGTAGTCTAGTAGGTACTATATGGGCTTATTACACATAACGGCACAAACACCAGAGCAAACATCTCGAACGAAACGAAGTATGAAAAATATTTCTTCGGCGACTACCTCTCGGCAGATTTCTGATAAACTTATTGCCGTACTAATGGCTGATCTTTTGTCCTCCAAATCAATAGTTCCAGACGGATTCTGAGACTTGATTTCCAGCTTTCATAGCGCACTTATTGATACACTATTGTCCTGATAGTTGGATTTCTTTACTACGTCTTATAAGGCTACGAAAATGCCGTCTATTGTTACTCCTCTTCTAGATGTTCCAGCTGAACTAAGTGTTAGCGGCCTTTTTTGTCACGATTACTAACTAACTTTGTATGCCACCCATATGGTGTGTCGTTTTATAATTAATGTGGATTCTGAACGCCAGTGAAAGATCTTGTAGGACAGAGCTTTTACTAGCAGACTTTTGAGAGAGACTCGTAGGAAAAATAAATATTTTCAGCAGCAAAAGCACTGCCCTGGGCAGTGGTGATGGTGGTGGTTTTGATACACTGCAGAAATCGAACAAAATCAATAACAGACATCTACCCATTGTGCCCTCCATAGGCAATTGAGCTTTTGAGTAGGCCTTCGACCAGTCTATAGCTGATTTGGAGCACGGCAATGATGGCTATGAAAGTGATTCAGAACCTTATAAGAGCTGAAAACGAAACTCTCGTTTATAAAGTTACCACACTTTTCTATATCAAACTAATTTTTATTGTGTTAAATTAGTTTACAACAATTTTCTTCGGATATAAAGGAATTTCAAATATATTGTTACGTTTTGACCTCTTAAAAACATTTAAAATATGAGTTCGTAGATTGCAAATAAAATAAAAATAAATTTGTGTTCATTTTGAATTAAAATTCTTTATTATTCGCACAATTCTGTGTGCCACTGTTCACAACTTGATTTAAACAACAACAATTGCTTTGTTTGTTATTCATCTTTACACTTTTGCGTAAACAATGACAATTATTCGACAGATCTTTATAACGGTGATCTTCAAACCATGATTATTCTCTTCAAACGAACCACGTCTTCACACAAGACTGACTGAATTTTTACTGACTCCGTTGCCTGTGTTGTCTCGCCTTTTGTATCGTAGGGTAAATGTAGGGTGATGAATGCTCTTGAAGGCAAATGACTTGGCCTTCTCGAAATCTCCATAAATGTAAACGTGTTGTTTCTTCTTCTTCTTTTTCTTATTTGTTGTTGCATTTTTGTTTACTTGTTTATCCCTTTTTATACTGGTGTTTTGTTGTTGCATTTCTGTTTATTTGTTTATCATGTAAACAACAAGTTCATTATTTTTGTTTTTGTAGCTTTTATTTACAATTTAAGCGATGTAAAAGCAAAACACCACTTGCATTTTCGTAACCATATTTTTAATAGCTCACACTGTAGAGCTCCCCTTTTCTGATAAAATGAAAAATAGTCCTCCCAATGAATAAAAGACAAAGTATACTTATAATTTTACAGCGCAGTGTTGGCTTTCATTCTGCTTTACTGCTCCACAACTTATACAATTTTCACACATGTTGCAGGCGTGTGCGTATATGTTCAAATATACATATTAAAGTTTGTCTATGTGTTCTTTTCTGTGTATTTGTTGTCTGGCTGCGTGCCATGTGTGTTTTATAACATTTACAGAATAGTGTTGAACACAGACAGGATGTTGACTAATTTCCTTCCACCATATGCAACAGGAAAGCTAAACAGACTCTCTCTCTTAACCAACACACAAGTTCTACTAACATATACATACATTAACATATGTATGTATCCTTATACACTCTTACATATCCGACATGCATGTGTAATGAATAACAAACAGTTGATAGTAACTAAATAGCCTTGCTATGCGATAAGTTGAATAAAATAATTTTGAATACTATTTAGTTGATCAAGGCTATAATTTTTTAGTTTATTACTGAAATTATAATGTATGTATGTAGTATACTTTGTAAGTAAATATGTATGTTGTTATAAGAAAGTTTAAAATAACAAAAAACATGAGTATCTTATGGTAAATTATTTGCTCAGTTTCTATCTTCTTCTTCTCCTTCTTCTTCTTCTTATCATATCGTCTACAGTATAGTGTTGTAAGTTTATCTATTGAAATTTGCATATTTTTAAAGAAACATTATTGTTGCTGGTTGCTGTGTGGAGTAAGTTTTTCTCATTTTACTTATGCGTGTTAAAAGTTGAAACTAAAAACAAAATTATGCATGATAAACTTGAAACAATGGCTGTGGAAAATCGTTGTAATCACACTTCACAAATTAGTTTCAAGCTCGAATATATCAAAAATTCTTTGTATTTATTGCGAGGACAATAAACAATGTGGCATATATTCTCATTGTCCTAGTTGGAAATGGGGTCAAATAAGTATCGGGTGTTTTTTTGTGTGCATGAGAACTAGCTATCGTTTGCCAGTTAAAGATGTCACACTGGGTTAATACCATATTTCTGCGCAGGATAATGATACAGTAACCCCTCGATTTACGTCGCAGTTGGTTCCAAAAAAAAAGGCGACTTAAATCGAAACAACGTAAATCGAATTTCATATTGCTCACACTACAAAGTAGTGAGTTTTTAATAAGGAACTTAAAAAAGTTACAGTCATCCCTCGATTTACGTCGCAGTTGGTTCCAAAAAAAGGCGGCGTAAATCTAATGACGACGCAAATTGGAGTTAGAGGGAACAACAAATTTGACGACGTAAATCGAAACAACGTTAATCGAGGCGACGTAAATCGAAGGATTACTGTACTAAATTGTGGAATTTTACTTTGAAGAAAATGAATTTGTTTGAGAATTTATTCAGCACGTTGTGCGTACAATTAACATACAACATGGGTGGTGTAAGAAGTTAGGCTGTAATCCTCGCTAAAGTAATATAATGACGAAATTAATCCAGTAAGAACTCGGACAGCCAGGTTGTAATAAAACGTTGAATCTTGTTCATAAATGTCGATTATTTATGCGAGAAAGGTTTCCATCATGGTGTTATATTCAAAAACTTTGTGGCAGAAAAACGGGCTACTAAGGGTACCAAACTGGACAACCTGATATGTGATCTGCACACAGAGGTGAAGTGGAAAATTAGGGATAAATTTCACTTGCACACACTAAGTGATCTATTTCCATATGCAACACAGCCAGTGATATCTACAAAGATTGCTAGTCGCAGATAGACGAAAAAGACCGCCTTTACTTAATGCGTGACTGTAATACTATAAACACAATAGACGCAGCACATATATATATATATATATATACATACATAATTGGTCATTACGCTTTAGCTTCTCACAACACTAATGTTGTGTGTGTAGGCGAGATCTACAGTTCAAAGTCGACTCCGTACGACAGATTTTTGATAAACTTTTTTTTCTGAGAGGAAGAAATTTCTGTCAAAAACTCTGAGAGTAAGTCGCCGAAGAAATGTTTTTTTAATATTTCGTGTTGATGTCAGACCTGGGGTTTGAACCATGGCGTTACGTCTAATAAGCTAACACTTTACGGCGACTTCACATGGGTGTATATGGAAATGATTATTTTAAATGCAATGCGACAACAAGCAACCATGCAGGCTAATTTCAGGCTAAAAATAGTGCTAACAGTGAGGACTAGTGCTGCCTATACAATAGCTACATGAAATAAGGGTTTTAAGCACACGATGTATGAAATATAATATATTATAAGAAATAAATAAAGTGTTTATTTTTTTATTTGTTTTGCTTATGTTTTGCCGTTGTGCTTGCTGTGTTGCGTCTATTGTGTTTCTAGCATAAGTAATGGGGGTATAGAAGCTAATAAAACTATGCCGAGCTAAAAGCAGTTAACGTTGAGGAACAAAGAAAATTCTTCCACAAATTTTTTGTGCTCTCGCCGTACGGTCTGCTAATTATGCCGTGATGCTGTTGTTGTTTTGGCTTTCAGCCATAGAGCTCTAAGCAGCTGCAGTAAGAAGGCATCCCAGTACTGAATAATTAGAATACAACACTAAGACTTAGGGTCTTCAGGAGTCAATTGGAGCGGATACTTAGGCTTAATTTGTCGACTTGGCTTAATATTGTTTCAGGGATTAGAAAACTTTTGTGGATAAAATATTGGCAGTCCCTTTTCTTGCCAATTCTTCCATTTAAGCACTTATGATACATTCTCTGCTCTATTTTTGTTGTGTATTTGTTATTTTAAGGTTTTAAAATTTGTGTGTTATTGCCTTTGATAACAGGCATTTGTATTTCCCTTACGTACAGTGAGCATCAAAAGAAACTGTACACTACGAAAAAAATTATTTTAAATTGTAATTCATATAATATATTTAATCTGTGCTTAAAGCGTACTTTAGTGTTTGCCTTATAAACCTTTAATAAGTATGTTTATTCATAAACAAAAAATTTGTTGAATTGGTCAGAAATTGTATGTTCCCAGTAACTTATCTTAGGCTATAGAACGACTTAAAAGGCTCTTATGGAACCGTTAAATATTATATGGCGCAAAATATATTGTCCCAGTTTTTATTAGAAGGAATGAGGGTTTCACTGAGAAACGCATAAAGGAATTGCCTCCAATTAGACAACAAGTTATCAAATAATGCGGCGCACATTTGATCTGAATATGCTAATTATGCAAACCCAAAGCCAATAACATCTGGAATTCTCTGTCTTAAAATAGACTGCAGATTGAACTGAGAGCTAGATGAGAGCTTTTGAAGAAACATAAACAAAATAATATATTTCGTTGACCCTCGCTTAGCAGTTCTCTGACAAAATATCTGAAAATTTTCTCAAATTTTTCATTTGTATTCGATGTTAAACTGAACGCGCGGCGCTAATGGTGTGGTATATTAGGCCATAATCTTAACAAAATGATTTTTCATTTTGATTAATATACTATATGTACAGTGAGCGTCAAAAGGAACTGTACACTAAGGATAAAATTCTAACAATCACCAAACTCAACTTTTAACACTTAAGGAGAGCGCCCGAAAAAATTGACAATATTTCGAAATTGTTTGTAATTTTTTTATTTTGTTTCAATTTTAATTTTAACAGGCAATGAAACAATTTTAAAATAAAAATAACGGTATTTTATTAATATATATTTTTTTAATTGTACAGTTTCTTTTGACGCTCACTGTATATGATTTGTAAATAGAAAATAAAAGATTTTGAATTATTTTCATAGTAAAGTTAAACATTAAAGCTACTCTTTTATGTGATGCTTTAAAAAACCAATTTTTAATGCAAAAATTTAAGAACTTCACTAGGACAACTTAATATAAAATTTAAAATTAAAAAAGAGAAAAATCTATGAACTAATACATACATACATGCATACATGTATTATATTGTAACGAAAATCTTTTTAATATTTTTTAATTAAAAACTGAAGCCAGCACAAAATTCTATCTCCGAAATATGTGACAAAACTTTATTAAAAAAATAATGGATTTTATGAATACATTTATGAAACAAATATGTGAGGAAGAATTACAAAAATTGTTGTTATATTCTATGCAAAGCAAATATGAAAATTCAAATATGAAACATGCATTAGAAACGGGTATCAATATATTGTATTATTATTATGGTATGAATAGGCAGGGTATAGTTTTTGTGTGCATTTTTCCTGGTATTTTTATTTAATTATTTCGAATATCTGCCATACATTCAATTTATAATTTACATTTGAATATGCAAATATTTGCGTATTTATTGCATTCGTTGCAATATTCATACAAAACACGGTTCCATGAAATCATATTAATTGCAGCATAGAATTATTGTCCTGGTTTTATTTCAAGTTGATTTAGAAAATTTCGCTATCCCCCACGTGGCAGAATTTCGTTATTTGCACTGGTTTTTCAGTATAATTTTTTTTTCAGCGTGAAAAAGATTCATGGCATGTGAGGATGCCAAAAATGCTCCATAATGTTTGATAATTTCTAATGAATAGACTTAAAATTAATATCGTTTTCTCCCAACCAACGCATGTGTTAATTTCACCCATGTGTCAATTTAATGTCAATTGCGAGCAACAAATATATTGAGAAACTTTTCATAGCTCTCTCTTTTTATTTAATCTCAGAGATTCCGGAAGAAGACTGCTGAGAGGAAGTTGCCGAAAGAAATTTATTTTCGAGTACCGTTTTATTTGAGATGTCTAAGCTAGGGTTTGAACCACGACCTCACGTCAACACACTACCTACTTGAGTACGGCGACTTGTATAGGCTTTCAAATCCTTGAATTTTACTGTAAAAAATCATTCTGTGTGAGAAATGTTACGTCCATTATGTAGTCGCTGCATCGAAGAGGTTATTCAAGCTATTGTGACCAAATTTCGGTTAAAAAGCCGTCAATATACTGTGAAAAATGCATTGTATTGTCCTTAAAACCGATCGTCTTTAAAAACAATGAAAATTGCAACGTTAAATGGCACAGGGTACCGTTTGGAGTAGAAAAATTTCTACACGCGAATTGGTACGTGACCCTATGATAAGCGGATTTGGTGAGCAATAAATGTTATTTTTCGCAGCTATACATTGGCCATCAAAGTCAAGCTATTTGATGCAACTACGCTATTTTTTATTTGAAATGTGTGAAGTACTTCAAATATAAGGACAAGCCAATCACAAATCCCGCCCATAAAGGAAAAATTACAGCCGTTGTAGTGCTGGGCAAAGTACGCTAAAATTGAAGCACACGGAGGGGGCGTTGCGCGGTGTTGTAGTCCACATTTAGAGTCAGGGAACAGACACATATGGCCATCTATCGCTGTGATTTGTCTTCCACCTTCACTGCCTTTCTCTAATAGATTATGAGCAGACCTTTGATTTCCGTTTCTTTCACATAATAAAACCGGTTAAGCTTTTGCTCCTGGATATTTTCTACAAGGTTTCGATTAATATATATATAATTCCTATCCCTTTAGTTGGCTTATGTAACTTTAGCTGACAACCATTCAATGTTGATGTGGATGGTGTGTTGTGGAGTTCCATAAATGTTTGCTGACGTGGACATTTCTATTGATTAAACACTTCGTTATCTTAAAAAAATAAAAAAGTTCCCGTATACGTACTGCCACATTATATTTTATAACCTCAAACAAAAGAACACTCTGCCTTAGAGTGTAATCTAGTTGGGCTTTAATATTGTCACATTTTTACCTTTTAAAAACGTTTAAAATATGAGCTCGTAGATTACAAATAAAATAAAAATAAGTTTGTGTTGAGCTTTAATAACAATTCTTTATTTTTCGCACAATTCTGTGTGCCACTGTTCACCACTTGATGTAAACAACAACAATTGCTTTTCTTTGTTATTCCTCTGTTTATACCCTTTGCATAAACAATAACTATCACTAAACATTTATTCGACAGATCTTTGTAACGGAGATCTTCAAACCAGGATTACTCCCTCCAAACGCACCGTGTCTTCACACTAGACTGATTGAACTTTTAGTAACTCGTTGCCTGCTTTACCTTGCCTTTTATATGGCAACGTAAGCAGTCTGCTGAATGTTCTTGAAGACGAATGGTCGTGGCTTAGCCTTCTCGAAATCTCTATTAATGTAAACATCGTTATTGTAAACATCGCTGTTTACATTTATTACTGTAGGTAGTGCTGTTGTTGGTGTATCTTTGTTTACTTGTTTACCATTTTTATGCTGGTGTTTGTTGTTATATTAACCAGTACAATAATTTGTAATCAGGTTTTTTATTGCATTGTTTTGTTTTTGTAGCCTTTGTTTATAATTTTAATGTTAAGCGATGTAAAAGCAAATACCTTGATTTCGTAACAACATACATATATAGTGTATAGTGCCTATCCCCTTAGCTGCCTTATGTACCTTTGTGTGTTGAGGAGTTACATAAGGGTTTGCTGGCATGGACATTTCGATTGATTGAATACTTTGCTGTCAGGAAAATTTGTGGTGCCTCGTGTAAATTCATCACCTACAATTTTATGGTCTCAAACGAAGAATAACTTTTTCTCTGAGTAGAATTCAGCGGGGATTTAATATTTATTGGCCTGAGGCCTTTCAAATGAATGTCTTACGGAAGTAATGAACGATTTTTACAAATTCTATGAGATTATTACATAGCATTCTAGAGAAAACTGTGGCGTCTTAAAAAGTAATACACGTCTCTTACAAAGCTTTATAATTTTCCAAACTACTGCCAATATTTATGCAGTATCACGGCTATTTTTGGAACAGCCGTCGCATGTGTATTTATAAACCGTATTCCCCGTATGAATATTTATTTATTTTCCTCGTAATGCTTTTGCTGCTGTTGTTCGTTAAATAAATACTGGCTTATATTGGGATGTCCTATCTTTTTATTAATAACGGTTTTCATAGAGGATGGCGAATGTAGAATGTCTAGAGTTTGGCTTATTTCTTTACCAATATGTGGTGCAATATGCATCAATGAGGATGAGTCGATGTCATGAATAATGGTGGAATACATATTGTATTGTGGATTAATAATAAAACCAAAACATTTTTTATTATAATTTGCCTGTGGCTAATAGAATAAATGGTTTTCTCGTGTTAAAATAAAATGAAAATGTTTAATTATTAATATTTTCCCATCAGGCATACAAAATGAAATGAAATCGTGAAATAAATTTTTTTCTTTCTGTTATGTTATTATGTTTGAAATATTTATGTGTCTGTGCACATTTGTAGATATTATTTGTTAAATAATATAACGGCTGATATAAGAGTAAAAATAATTGTAATTTAATAACTTTTACATAATTTACCTGGGGAGTAGAATATGAACAAATTCATACGCATCTCTGATAGCCCTCTGGCAATGGAATATCTCTACATTAAGCGAATACATGGCGTATCATTTTTCAAATACCTCATCACAAATAAAAACTACAAACCGTGCTGTTTTAAATAGTTTGAAATATAAATTATAAAACCTAAAAACTTTAATGAAAGTCTTGTATTTTAGTTGCTTTAAAATAGTGAAACTTGTTCCCTACATTACCCCAAATGCTAAACAATTTTTATTCAGAATTTTTTTTCAGTGTATTAAACTAAAGCCTTTCAGTCCTATGGTAACTAGGCAGTAAAGCTTACTCTTATTATCATGCCAGTTGTTAAAGCAAGTGAGTATTTGTTCGTGGTTTAATTAAATTTTCTACGAAAATACTCAAACTAGTGTAACGATGTTTGTGCTGCAGATCCAGATTTTCTTTTTGTATTACGGTATGGCGGAACATTGCTTCAAAAGGCAGTGATTTTAGGAATTTTAAAATAACATGAGTTTAGCACAGCTAAAATACTTTATTATCTGCTGCTTGAATACAAACAGGGATCGGAACCTGCCCACTTTTTTTTTCGGCTGAGGAGGAGTAAATGTATCTAACCGCACCATAGGGGAAGTCGTCACTATCCCCCTCCCCCTCCTCTTTTGGACTCTTTATGACCACTCCGGAACTACTTTATCATTACATCGAAGTGGAGTCCGTCTGGCCATTTGGCCCCTTTATATCCATATCCGCCTCCGGATTGCGCAACAAAATCTGAGAAGGTGTTCAAACATTCATTCCAATTCTCTCATCCAAGTCAAATTTCTTAGATTTTGGCAAGGCCTCAGTGTAACTGTCTGTACTGTTCCAACTTTCTTCGCTGCTCAGAAGTACATCGCAGACGTTTTCGACAGTACAGATGCCGACGTTGTCCTCAACATTCCTTCTTTCTAAGCGCCATCTCTCGCAATGAAAGAAAATGTGTACCGCATCATCAATCGATGCATCATCATAAATGGAATTTGGTTGTGTCATCTTCCCCATTTTAAACAGATATTTAGAAAAATAACCTCACCAAGATTCCTCTCAATCCAGCGGGTAATATTTGGAAGAAGTTTTGCCGTCCATCTACCACTTGTTTCAGTGTTGTATGGCTCGCTTTCTGGCGTTGTCGACATTTACTGTCTCTCCGTGCAAGTTTTTAGTCTTCCACACTCTCTTCCGCTCGCTTGCCCGTAGGACTATAGGTATTACACCACTGATTACTAGTATTGTTGACTTAGATACAGTCCTGTACGCCTGCCCACTTAAAAATGTAATCAAATACTGTACTATAGAAGTACAAACTGACGATCAGTACATACGAGTACATACAGTGAGCGTCAAAAGAAACTGTACATTAAAAAACGTACATTAATAAATTACCGTTATATTTATTTTTAAATTGTTTCATTGCCAGTTTTGAAAATTGAAACAAAAAAAAATTTACAAAAATATTCGGAATTTTTTTAAATTTTTTTGGGCACTCTCCTTAAGTGTTTAAAGTTAAGTTTGGTGATTGTTAGAATTTTATCCTTAGTGTACAGTTTCTTTTGACATTCACTGTACATACATTAAACGAAATAAAGAATCCTTTGGTTAGGATTATGGCTTAATATATCACACCATTAGTGCCGGACCTATAGCTTAACACCGAATACAATTGAAAAAATTTAAGAAGATTTTCATTGCAATTTACTTTCAGATATTTTGTCAGAAGACTGCTAAGCAGGGGTCGACGAAATATATTATTTTGTTGATGTTTGTTTTTCTTAAGCTCTCATCGATCTCTCATCTCTCTTTGCAGTCTATTTTAAGACAGAGAATTCCAGATGTTATTGGCTTTAGGGTTGTATAATTATCATATTCAGGTCAAATATGCGCCGCATTGTTTGACAACTTGTTGTCTTCTTGGAGGCAATTCTTTTATGCGTTTCTCAGGGAAACCCTCATTCCTGCTAATAAAAACTGAGACAATATTGGGAATCATCAAACCACGATTACTCTCTTCAAACGCACCGCGTGACTGAACTTCACTTACTTACTTGCCTGATTTGCCTTGCCTTTTATATAACAGGGTAAACAGTCTGATGAATGTTCTTGAAGGCGAATATTCCTGGCTTCGCCTTCTCGAAATCTCTATAAATGTAAACATCGTTGTATCATTATTGTTGATTGTGTATTTTGTTTACATTTACTCTTATAGTGTTTGTTGTTGTATTTTTGTTTACTTGTTTACCATTTTTTATGCTGGTGTTTATAAATACCAGTATTTAGATTCTTCATTTTTGTAACAATATATTTTGCGCCATATAATATTTAAAGGCTCCATAAGAACCTTTTAAGTCGTTTTATAGCCTAAGATAAGTTGCTGGGAACATACATATCCGTTGACGTTGTTCTGACGTTTTCTCTTCGATTAATTAAAATAATTTCTCACTAATTCAACAAATTTTTTGTTTATGAATAAACATACTTATTAAAGGTTTATAAGGCAAACAGCATTTAGTAACTAAAGTACGCTTTAAACATACGTTAAGCTTGCTTTATGAATTACAATTTAGTCCCTAAAGTACGCTTTAAGCATACGATAAGCGTGTTTTATGAATTACAATTTGGTCAATAAAGTACGCTTTAAGCATACGCTGAGCGTGCTTTATGAATTACAATTTAGTCACTAAAGTACGCTTTAAGCATACGATAAGCGTGCTTTATGAATTACAATTTAGTCACTAAAGTACGCTTTAAGCACACGTTAAGCGTGCTTTATGAATAACAATTTAGTCACTAAAGTACGCTTTAAGCACACGTTAAGCGTGCTTTATGAATAACAATTTAGTCACTAAAGTACGCTTTAAGCATACGATAAGTGTGCTTTATGAATTAAAATTTAAAATAATTTTCTTCGTAGTTTCTTTCCTTTCTTTAAAAATTTTATTGCCGGAAATTGCCTCCATTCTTTGTTTTTTTTTTCGTTAAAACAATTTTCTTTAAAACTCATCATAATAACAGCTTATCGTAATAACACAGTTAATGACACGGTAATATTATTGGTAAGAACACGTATACATAATAATACTGTTGGCTATGCACACATTAAAGAAAATTTAATTTGAAATCATTTCAAAGAAATGTGTTGCATGGAAAGCAAAAGCAGAAAAAACCAAACAAACAAACAAACATTTCAACACTCAAGGCAGTATTCCACGAACAGAACGGAAATTAAAATAAAACAATGAAGAAAGCTATTCGAAAAAGGAGAGAGAAGGAAAGTGTATCCTCCATTAGCAATTAACATACATTTAAACGTACTGAACAAGACACATGTGTTAATCAGCCAACCAATTGGCTTCGGGGGGAGAATTTTTCCTGGTTTTCCAATATTGATTAAATTCAATGGTTTGATGAAGGAAATAAAAAGTCAAAGTGATAGAGCAAGAGTGAGAGTATGGTAGAGTTTATCATTCATGAAAATAAAATATTATCACTACTGCATCACCGTAGAAAATTAAAAACTCCCACAGCATATAAAACAATTTCGTTTTTTATTTTTTCAATTTAATGAAAATTTTTATTGGAGTAATTATTCTCTTTTTTAATTATTTACGAGGAGACAGCAACGACTTTTAAAATTTGTTTTAAATTTCTTTAAATATGACCAATTTTGGTACAACATACGAAAAATTAAATTTTTATCGAGGTTTTCTGTTCAAGAACTTATAATTTTCGAATGCTAAAGAAAACTCAATTATAAGTAAACTGGGGAGTTATATTTTAAAATTTCGCTCCTTTACATACATCCATACATACATAATTGTTCATTACAACCCTTTAGTTGGGATTACGACCTAGTTTTTCACACCACTTATATTGTTTGTGTCAATTTTATACATGAGTGGTGGAACATACAGCTTAAAATACTTTTAGAACGACAGATTTTTGAGAAACTTTTCATTGGAATTTTTTATTCAATCTCAGAGTTTTTCCAGAAATCTGCTGAGAGGCAGACGCCTAAGGAATATTTTTTCATATTTTTTGCTTTACTGTAGGGGTTTGAACAGTGGCCTCACGTCTACTGAGCCAACACACTACCTACTAGACTACGACGTTAGATAGTTAATTAGAGATACCAACCTAAAACGCATGAAATCTTGCTAAACACTGTGAAGGATCACCATTAGCGTGAGGCAAAATGCCTTCTTACAGCATGTATTTACACAAGAATTCTTTACCGCAAAGCTTACAATTTTATAATACCACAGACTGTTTATTTGTCGTACTGCTCTGCTACTGACCTGCTACATTACCTCCTACTCTACATATACTTCATTTGTTTTCAGTCTGGCAACTTCTAGAATCAAACTGTTGACTTGTTATTGTTAATTTTTGTTCATTTTTATCTCTCGTGCTCTTTCTATGCAGTATTGTTATTGAAAATTTGATATTTCCTTATCCCTATTAAATTATTTCTTTGTTTTTTTTTTTTGTTCTTTATTTTTCATGGCTTTTCTTTATATTTTATAAACGTCTGTATGATGTTCTTCTCTTCTGCATCTGCACTGAGGACTCCAATCCAGAACTGAATGTTTAATATCATCTTGTGGATACCTTAGACTATGACTAATCCACATCAACTTCAAACATTGAATTTCTAGTCTATTAGCCTTTGTGATAATGTTTCGCCAGAAAATGCGACTGTATTTTCATAGGCATGGGTTGATAAAGGCGAACAATTCTTTGTTGGCTTAAACAAATCCAAAATCATTTCATTAACGATTTTTTTGGTTATTTGGCTTCAAGAAAGTTTCTTAACATTTGCGGTTTAGAGCTGTTAGTTTTCCATTGTCTACTAAAAGTGGCACAGTCTTAGCTCTTAGAGTATCATGCATGTTTATACAATTTGAGAACCCCATCCTAGCGTCATTCGTACAATACTTCTGTGCTTCATAGTGATGATATGGCAGATTCACCCCCAATAGGCTTTAGACGGTATTTTTTACTTAACTCCTTAGGCAGGATTACAACCTAGTTTCTCGCGTAACATGTGTTTTCAGTGTTAATTAAAAACTTTTCATTGCAATTTCTATTTATTCTCAGAGTTTGTGCCAGAAATCTGCTGAGAAGAAGTCTCGAAAGAAATATTTTTTTATATTTTCGTTTAGTTGGTGATTTCAGACCTGGGGTTCGAACCGAGGCTTTAGCGAATATTAATTTCGCTTCTTTCTTTTTATCAAATTCTTTGAGATGATAATTCGACGTCTTGTCGTCTCTATTATTTTAATTTTTTTAAGGTTTTCTTCAAGTTTTAGCTTTTGGGAGCGGTCAAGCTAAGTAACATGGTTTTTTGCAGAAGGAAGGAAAGCTTGTCGTTGTTAGGCCTTTGATGAACGTTGTCTGCATGATTTGAGAACCTTTTCAGTTACTTGAAACGGAGGTAGATGGCGTGCTAAGGATGAACGATGCAGCAGAAAAGAACAAGCAAGGAAACTTATCGTTACCATAACGACCCAGATCTAACAGCCTTATGATCATAAGACTTTATCGGCAGAATTTTACAGATACGGCTTGGGACTGTTAGTTGTGGTGTTTTCTGGTTGCTGTCTTATTAGTGCTCATGCTCATGCAGGGTCTTCTGCATCGCAGCTGTAAATTAAACTTATTTATGTCTTCCTAGCGCCTTTCGATCTCGGTAGACTCTATAATTGCACCAGAGAAACTCAAAGTTAGTTGAATATGAGTAACTTTGTTGAATAGGCAGTTAACTTCTGTTCTTATATGCTCAGGTCTGTCACCAGAAATGATTATGGGCCCTTAAGCTGCAGTTACTCACATGTAACGTAACGTACCGTAGCGAACGTTCTCTTTTCAGCACATGGAGAAACAATGTTAAATTTTTTCACAAATGTTGGTTACAATATTTTTCTTTCGTGGCAACACTGCTCATTAGCTCTCATGTTCAAATGTTACGTAAAAACGTGGGAGAAGTCTGTTTTATACAGATTGTTCCGTTTTGCTAACGAGAGAGAACGTTTCGGTAATCGTTTACATATTTCTCCATATGCTAAAAAGAGAACGTTCGCTACGGTACGTTACGTTACGTGTGGGTAACTGCATCATAACCAGCCCTTTAGATTTCTTGGACACATTTTAACGAGGACATTGATGATGTGGTGATGTCATGTGAAGTCGTCGTAGTCTAGTAGGTAATGTTTTGGCTTATTAGACATAGGGTCACGGTTCAAAACCCAGATCAAACATCAAAATGGAAATATAAAAAAAATATTTCTTCGGCGACTTCCTCTCAGCAGATTTCTGGCAAAAACTCTGAGAGTAAAATAAAATTGGCAAGAAAAGTTCCTCAAAAATCTGTCGTTCGGAGTTGACTTTAAACTGTAGGTCCAACCACAACATAAGTGGTGTGAGAAACTAGGTTGTACATAGGCAAGCCTATGAAAGCCCCGAAAGCTCGATTTTGGAATTAATGACAAAAAGCAGTCCCTTAAGCAGGATATCCAATTTTGACGAAATTAGAATGGTTTGGTTGTGAAATGTCCTTAAAACAATCCAGGTTATGGAAAAGGAATGCATCAAGTGGCATAACTTTAGGCATCGTAGCGATTTCTACTACACCTCATACCATCCGCTCTAATAATAACTTAGTATGGGTACCCCATAGGCTTCGATATACCTACAGTGTCTAGTAATTCTGCTTTCGAAAACTAATTGCTTCTCTCTCAAGGGTAAAGCGATGTCTAGTTGTTTCTTTTGACATATAAGGCTAGTGATTTCTGAATGTTCTAGAAGATTTGCTGTGATAATCTGTATGCAGAATCAGCTTTTCTCTCCGGTCTTCTGGCAAGAACTCTGAAAGTAAATAAAATTGCCTTGAAAATTTTCTTAAAAAAAATCTTGTATTTCGGAGTCGACTTTAAACAGTAGTTCCTGCCACTCCTGGATCAAATTAACACAGAAACCATGGGTAGTGTGAGGTGATAGGTCGTAATCCTGACTAAAGGGTTTTAATTATCAATTAAGCAAGTTGTAGGATCAGTGTGAGAAACTAGGTCGTAATCCTGACTGAAGGGTTGTAATGATGTATGTATAGGATCAGCTCACTGTTAATGATCTTGGAGGGCTTTTCTTTTGAATATTGTAGTGCAAACAGTATATCGAAATTAACTACCACTTCATAGTACACCAGGGGATGTCACTGTGTTTCATGAGGGTAGCACAATGGAAACCTCACCAGTCATGCATTACCTAACCTAAACCGGATGATAATCAGCTTGATGTGTGTGATATGTATGTAGTCTTTGACATCTTCTTGACCTTCTTGGGAGAGCTTACCTATCTTTTCTTACAATTCAGTTCGTTTATTGAGTTTAAAGCAGTGGATTTTTACTTTACAGCTTCTCGTTTAATTTCTCTTGTTGCAGATCCTAGGATTAAATTGCTCCCCATATATAATTTTGCAGAAAATTTTCATCTTGATTTTTGAGAAAATAAACATGTTTTTGGATGCGAACAAATTCGTCTTTGCTTTTTCCATTAACTTTACAAATTCTATTTTGCTTTGTGCAAATCTGTCAATCATATGCATTTAGTGACAATTTTTATTGACATACGTACATTAATGAAATGTAACAGACATAGCCAAAGCAATTACTCAAAGGAAATTAGAAGACACATCTTTTTTTGTAAATTTTAACAAACATGTCCCACAAAGCATTTTTCTATGCTGACTGTCAATAAAATTTTGAAACTTATTTTGACAATCTAAAAGTCTGCCTTTAAATTCTGATTTCATTTTTATTTTTATTTTGTATTAAATATTATTTAAGTATCATTTAATCATTCATTCATTTTGCTACTTCTCTAGTTTGTGTCCATTTTATGTTTGATTTTCATTGAATAAAAGTTTTCATGTATTTTTCAGCATTTAATTTTAATTATAATTGACAGTTTATTTCTGCCTTGCTTTTTTTTGTTATTTTGCCATTTGATTGAGTGTCAATTAAATATTGATTTTCAAAATATTTTTTGTTTTTTATTCTGTTCGGTTTTATTTTATGCTTCGAGACATGTTTTAGACAACATGTTATTGTCATGATTGGATATGAAAAAAATATGTCATTGCGTTGTATTTGAATAATTAAAAAGAGTAAATAAGTAATAATCTAATTAAGGAATTTTGAAAATATACAGTGAGCGCCAAAAGGAACTGTATTGTTACGTTTTTACCTTTTAAAATGTTTAAAATATGATTGATTGAATATGAATCTGCAATTGTAAATAAAATAAAAATAAATTGGCTCTACGGTGCCTAAAGTTATGCGACTTGATGCATGCCTTTTTCATAACCTGGATTGTTTTAAGGATCTTTCATGAACAAACCTTTTCAATTTCGTCAAAATTGGATATCCTGCTTAAGGGACTGCTTTTTTGTCTTTCATAGGCTTAAAGAGTACAAACTAAAATACAGGGCCTCTGATGATTTCATCACGGACTAAACCCTCAATTCTAACCTAACGTATAGAAAATAGATTCATAGTATAATAATTGCCAAAAAAACTCCCTGGGACTTACTGACATCAATGATATCAAATCAGTCAAAACTATGGGAATAAGTTCACCAAGCCACATCATCAATACACATACATAACTGGTCGTTACAACCCTTCAGTCAGGATTACTACCTAGTTTCTCACACCACTTATGTTGTGCGTGTTAGTTTTTATACATGAGTGGTGGGACCTACAGTTTAAAGTCGAGAAACTTTTGGAAAAATTTTCATGGCAATTTTATTTACTCTCAGAGTTTTTGGCAGAAATCTGCTGAGAGGAAGTCGCCGAAGAAATACTTTTTGTATTTTTGTTTTGATGTATGTTGTTCACTCTCATAGCTTTACTTGTAGTCCTCTTGATATTTACATTAAGTCCAATAGAACGCACTAAACGATCTAAATTTATAGTTAAGCCTGCATCATCCTTAACGGTAAACAAATTCAAATCTTTCACGTAATTCATGTGTCTTTGAGCAGAAAATACTTCACAATACTAACCAGTTCGACGATAAACAGTTGAGTTGAGTTGAGGGCATCCATGTTTAACTCCAAACTTGGAAAGAACTGAGAGTGAGAACCGTGCATTGTGAACTTAGTGTCAGCTTATCTTATTTGCCATATCGAGCTTCCTCGTAATATTTTCGATTTTTGCACATGAAATTATGATTCGTAGGCAATGGACTTGGAAGAAATGAAAGGATAGAGTCTGTAATTGATTGTTATTTTAAGAAGTCGCCGTAGTCTAGTAGGTAGTGTGTTGGCTTATTAGACGTAAGGCCACGGTTTAAACCCCAGGTCTGATATCGAAACGAAGTATGAAAAAATATTTCTTCGGCGACTTCCTCTCAGCAGATTTCTGGCATAAAAACTCTGAGAGTAAATAAAATTGCCATGAAAAGTTTCTCAAAAATCTGTCGTTCGAAGTCGACTTTAAACTGTAGGTCCCACCACTCATGTATAAAAATTAACACACACAACATAAGTGGTGTGAGAAACTAGGTCGTTTGTACAATAGGTCAGTTCGACCTCCGCCTGTACTGTACTTGTCTTAATTGACAAGTACACGTCCTCTAACCTAACCTAACCTAACATTAAGAAGCCAGAGACTACTGACTGAAGTTGTCGTAGTCTAGTAGGCAGTGTGTTTGCTTATTAGGCGTGAGGCCTCAATTCAAACACCTTGATCGAAACGAAGTATGAAAAAATACGACTTCTTCTCCGCAGTCTATTGACAAACTCTGAGAGTAAATAAAATGACCATGAAAAACTAGTTCAAACCCTAGCTCGGACATCATGAAATATGAAAAAATATTTCTTCGGCGACTTCTTCTCAGCAGAATTCAGAAAAAAACTCAGAGAGTAAATCAAATTGCCATGAAAAATTTCTCACAAAAATCTGTCATTCGGAATCGACTTTAAACAGTAGATCCCGCCACTCTTGCATAAAATTAACACACACAACATCGGTGTGGTATGAGAAGCTAGGTCGTAATCCTAGCTGAAGCGTTATAAGTAAGTAAGAGACTTCTTGTTATGAACACGACACGAATGCTTTTGAATATGTTGCGAAAAATGTATCGAGTTAGAGGGAGGTTATGGTGAACAATTAAGAACATTTTCTTCATATATTTTTTCGCTCTCTCCTTACCGAAGAGTCGTTGGTTATGCTTTGTGAAATGTATTACTTCTGCTTCCATATTTGCAGTCTTCGTCTTTTTCTATTTGTTTGCAATCTGTGTTGAAGATAACTATGTTTATAAGGATTATCCCTGAATGCTTGTGTACCGTGTGGTATGGCCGGATTTTATGTGAACAATGTTTTACTCTTACAAATAAATGAAATCATAAATATAATTTACCTCCTACTGTTAGGTTTACAATTTCCTATCCTTGCCAACTGTTCTTTAGAAACGCGTTAATGCGTTACAAAGAAATTTATTTGAACATTCCTCATCTCATTATGATTAAAGACGGGAAAAATATTTTCTTCTTCTTCTTCTTCACAGTAAAAATTTACAACAAATTTTCTCTTTGTTGTTTGTGTTTTATTTGTTTGTCATTTCACATGAATGCCATCGTGTGTGTTTGCTCATAATAAATGTCCTTATTTTCAGTGTCAAATTACAAAATGTGAGGACTATTAGTTTCAATAAAATATTCATTAAAATGAATTATTTTTGGAATTCGTTTCCATACACAAATATAAAGAAGGAAGAAATCGGATAAAGGGGAAATGAAAAGTGATTTTTTTTAGAAAAATAATCCTCCTGACCTTTTTTCTTGTGTAAAACTTTCTTTTGTCCTTTAAGAGATGGGTTGTTAGTCATTCGTCGGCAATGACATTTACATTCTTAATTAACGTCCATCTTTGTTTTCCATTTTATTTGTAATTTTTTTTGGCCTGCATATGCTATACTCGTATAAGCTGAAGAATAAAAAACATTCCAGGAATTTTGTTCAAACAAAAAACTGACGATTAAATGAATGATTGAATGAAAGTGCATAAATGCTCATCACAGTGTTATTGTTCTCTGGCTATTGTTCCAGTTTTTCAGTTTTTTCTGATGATTTTTAACCCTTATTCGTTAATTAATGGGGATTATGACTGTGCATGGACAATTTAGTTGGGGAAATGAAACAGAAATTGTTGAAAAAATACCGTGTATAACACACTGCATGTACAGTGACCATCAAAAGAAATTGTACATTAAGCAAATATATACTTTAATAAATTATCATTATATTTATTTTAAAATTGTTTCATTGCCAGTTTTTAAAATTGAAAAATTTTTTTTTTAAATTTCAAAATATTGTCAAATTTTTTCATGCACTCTCCTTAAATAGTAAAAGTTAAGTTTGCTGATTGTTATAATTGTATTCTTAGTGTAAAGTTTCTTTTGACGCTCACTATATTTGCATATAAATCCGTTTTTATTGAGAACAGGAGCCAGTGAATATCTTTTAACCGCTTGCATTCAGAAATGAAAGAAAACAGAAATTTTTTAATCAAAGTATTAGTTAAGCGCCATATTCTAGTAGCTAGTGTGCTGGCTTATTAGACGTAAGGTCACAGTTCAAACTCCAGGTCAGAGATCTCCAATAAAACGAAATCTGAAAAAATATTTCCTCAGCGCTTGTGTTTCTCAGCAGATTTCTGGCAAAAACTCTGGGATTAAATAACTTTACGCTGTAAGTTCCGCCACTCATGTATAAAATTAACATACAAAACATACAGTGAGCGTCAAAAGAAACTATATACTATGGATAAAATTCTAACAATCACCAAACTCAACATTTACCACCCACTTAAGAAGGGTGCCCGAAAAAAAATTTGACAATTTATTTTGTTTCAATTTTAAAAACTGGCAATGAAACAATTTTAAAATAAAAATAACAGTAAATTATTACTGCATATATTTTTTTTAATGTATACTTTCTTTTGACACACTGTAAGTGGTGTGAAAAGCTGGACCGTAATCCAGTATGTATGTATTGATTAATTGATACGTTGGGTAAAGTCGCATAACTGCGCGTCAAGAGAGATATCGTCCAGTATCCCAAAAGTAAGAAGACTACACGTTTCTTATCTCTGTCGGTTGGATGAAGAGTAACGTATATAATGCCTTTGTGGATGATGTTCACATTGCACCACTCATCCCTGAACAACACATATGTTAAACTCTTTGAATTTCTCTAATAATGCATTGCCTCTCCATCAATGGCCACACGCTTCTGTAAAGCCAGTGTGTCATTATTTTTTGAATTGCATTTCCAAATTTCCACTTTAATCTGCATTAAATAAATATCCTGCTTAAGGAATTAAAATAAAATCCTATTTAAATTGTATAAAACAATGCATTTAACAAAATTACGTACATGAGAATGCATTTTGTATTCATAGAGCAAATACAGTATGCCTGTTAGCAAATCTCTCTTAACGTTACTTAAATCTTTAAACAATTATCGTTACGTTATTCTCTCCTCTCTCTTTACTTTACTCTTCCTTCATTAGGTAATACTATCATTTTCCATACAATTTTCCAATTAATATACACAGTCTCTCTATCTGTTATATGTATTAGGTTTCTGCCGGTGCCATACAACTCTTCTGACTTACGTTGGCCTTCTGAAATCTGAAATCTTAAAATCTTTCTTCCTGCCTTATAAGGAACACACAGAGGAGAATGGAAAACATAGGAAATCTAAGTCTTCTACGAAATTAATGTTTTTAATTTCAATTAAAATAAGATTTCCAAGACATTTTTAATGTAATTAAGTTTGTGCTCACGATCAAAAAGTCTTTTGTTTTCTTAGATTTTGGAAGAAGAAAATTAAATTGAAACGTTCTTAACCTTATTGAATACATAGGAAAATTGAGAACATTTTGGAGCACATTTAAGCAGAATCAGTCAATTTATTAAGAACTGATTTGAAAAACAATGTCATGAAGACAAAACAAAAGTTAATTAACACTGGTCAGCAAAATTGAAATCATGCATGTGCCTAATATTTCAATTCAAGTGTCATAAATCGATAAATAACACGGGAATATTTTCAAAGTCATATTAAGACGGCACTGGATAGAGAGTTCCAGGATAAAACTGCTTATTTACGTGGATGGAGAAAGCTTACAGCTATTCCAAGCTATGTTAAACTGCTAAGCCTCTATTCTAGTAATCGGCAAGACTTCCGCGATCAGGCTTAACTTGTCCAACTAGTGGTTTAAGTACCTCTTTTGTTTGCGCCATACATACATACATAATTAGTCATTACAACTCTTCAGTCAAGGTTATAACCTAGCTTTTAGAATATCCTGTGGTTTAAACACTTACGCTTTGCTACCGTTTGATTATATGGTCCCCTTCCACGGTTTGGACAGTTTAGAAACCATTTTTACAAGCAGAGGCTATAAGAAATTTAAATTAAAATTAAAATGGGAAAACGGGCAGTCGTATGTGTGTGTATGAAATGTACTTGTATGTCGGGTACTTGTTCAGTCTCTCTAATCATTGTAGTGCCTTCCCGCAAGTGCAGTGTTCAGGACGATTGAATACTTCCTCAGTAGCAGCATATCATTTGGGAATAAATTGATGTACTCTGACAGCCAGTCATCGGAGTATAGTTGATAGTGTGCTGGCTTTTTAGACGAGAGTCCGTGGTTCAAACCCAAGCTCCGATATCTGGAACGAAATGAAGCGTGAATAAATATTTCTACGGCGACTTCCTCTCAACAGATTTCTGGCAAAAACTCTGAGAATAAATAAAATTGTCATGAAAAGTTTCTCACAAAAATCTGTCGTTCAGAGTCGACTTTAAACTGTAGGTCCCGCAACCATAGCTGCCAGATAAATGAGGCAGCAAATCGTCAAATATTTAAGAAAAATTCGTCAAAATCGTCAAAGACGTTTATTAAAATCGTCAAAAAATCGTCAGCAAAAGTAAATAAATAAATTAAAAACTTTTAAAAACCTAAATTATTTCTATTGTAGTAAAACATATGAAGTCAATAGAGTTCAGAAATAAAACATTTAACAAAAAATTTATTGGAAATAAAAAGCTAGCGTCCCTCATCTTCATTTAATACTTTTTTTTTCCAAAAAATTGGAGAAATTATATATCATTTTCAGGAAAAAATGGTTTAAGGTTTAAACAATCTATCTCAGCGTTGTTTAATGACAAATAAGCGTAGCTGTAATATTACATCATCTATATCTATGGTCGATGTAGGTATTAGGGAGTCAGAAGCTTTTGATGTTCTGAGCATGAAAAATCAGTGTAATGCTGACGCATTTTTCAGTTCTTTTTAAGTTCTTATCCTCTGATCTTACTATTTACACCGTTTATAACTGACAGAGAATGGAATACAACTCTCATGTATGGGTTAGTGCCTCAACGTCTATTTTGAGGTTTCTCGACCCTGTACAGGATCTCGTTAATGACGGTAGTGTATCCAACTCCATTGAATCATTAGAGCATCGTTGCATAAGGGAACGTTTTCCCGAAAATCATATATTCCATTGGTCGATTGGCCAGTGGATCGCACACTGCATTACAGTAAAAATATGGTTTTTAGTCGGACTATTCGTATGTGGAAATCAATTCCTGCAGAGATCTATCCTGTTACTTATAGTATAAAAATATACAAGTCTAATGTCCATAATTTATTATTATTTTATTAGGTTATTTAGGAGTTGTAGTTTTTCAGCTTTTAAGGGGTTAAAAAGGAATAAAATACAGAAAAATCGTCACAGGTATTCGAAAGTAACTTAAAAATATAATACTTTAGTACTCCTTGTTTTTACTAACATAAATTTCCAATAGTAACAATTGCAAAGTAAATACAAATCTTAAAAGTGGCTTTAAAGTAAAGAATATGATGTAAATTTTTAATTTTTAAAAATCGCCAAAATAAACGCATAAATCTGGGAGCTATGATTGTGCGGCCAACCGCGGCAGTCATATAAATGTAATAAAAATCCATTTCCAACCGGAGTAGTTGTAGTTCACAGCAAAACAATAAATTTATCAAAATTTCACAATATTTTTGTTTTATTACATTTTTAAATTTTGAACTTTTAGATCGCCAACCTATTATATTTACTCACATTATGCTCATATTAAATACATATGTAAAATTCATAATGCAAAGAACATATGTGACGTATGAGTTATATTTAATTCCATTAGTTTCAAACAAGACAAAATCGAAATATTTTTATTGCATAATTTTCAGGGTAACTATTCCAGTCCATACATGTAATATGACGCGTATGAGTAATATATTTCAAATACAATTAAAAAGAAAGTATACTCCATAAATTTGGAACTAAGCTACATGATTTTTCGATTCTATGCAATTCTAGGCTATATTCTAAATTCCAGGAATATTACAGGGTGAACAAAGAAGGATTCAAAGAATATGATATAAAATTTTATTTTTTAAAAATCGTCAAAATAAGGGCATAAATCGTCAAATCGTCAATATGATATTTTTGGTGATCAAAATCGTCAAAATGTCGATAAATTGTCAAATCTGGCAGCTATGCCCGCAACTCATGTATAAAATTAGCAAACACAACATAAGTGGTGTAAGAAGCTAGGTCGTAATGCTAACTGAAGACATTTTATGACCAATTATGTACGTCTGTGTGTATAAAATGTTATTTTTTGATCACACCTCGTATCTGTCGCCTTATGGCCCAAGTATGTTCCTGCGCTACCTTAATTTTAAGTTTCTTAGGGCTATTATTACAACAGATAAATTGTTTTTTCGTTATTATAAGTGGACAATAAGGTAGAAGTGAGCGTTAAGCTAAAGAGAGGATCATCCTCCCTTTAAAGTTAAGTTTATGTTTGAACTTGCCATATTATATGTTATTTTCAGTATGGCAACTCCAAGTATAAACAAAGTGTGCAAATACTGCAAAAAAAAAGCCCATCGTTGCCACTGCGTTTAAAAAAACCTTTTTTAATTGATCAGTGTTATCGACATTGCTTCGGCACTGCCATATTTTTGATGAAGTTAACTTTATTTTATCTGTAGGTTGTAATAACGAAAAGAAGTTAAAGGTGACTTTAAAGTCCACTTTAGTTAAAGTTACCTTTAACTAACCCCAACTTTTACGGCAAGTTGTAATAATTGCCCTTAGAGTACACCAAGCAATCATAACATCAGTAATAACGAAACGAAGTTAAAGGTGACTTTAAAGTTCACTTTAGCTAAAGTTACCTTTAACTAAAGCCAACTTTTACGGCAAGTTGTAATAATGGTCCTTAGAGTAAATTAAGCAATCATAACATCAGTAATAACGAAACGAAGTTAAAGGTGACTTTAAAGTCCACTTTAGTTAAGTTACCTTTAACTGAACCCAACTTTTACGGCAAGTTGTAATAATGGCATTTAGAGTACATCTAGCAATCATAACATCAGTAAGGCAGCTTAGTAGTGGCCCAACTTGTGATATTTAAGATCCGGTTTCCTTCACTGCCTGCTTTTGACTACGCACTGGTAACTACAATAAGGCATGTTATCTTATTATCCGGAAATTACGTCATAAGTCATGTTAGAACAACTGGGTTATCCGTAAGAATCCCTATATACTATATATACCGATAATATCTAACAAAGTGCTCTCCGTATGAATTGAAATTACTTTTTTCATATTTTTCTACTCCTATTTTTCTTAATTCTATTTACATGAGAAATATCTCATTTGCCCTTGGAATACATTGTACATTCCTTTACAAAATTCCTCCACACACAAATCATGTCAACAATGTAATTAAAGTTCTTCTTCCATTCCATTCCAGTCATACAATGTTTTATTGTTTTAATTTCTTTCATTTTCATATTTAAAACGAATTACTTGCTCTCACTACAGTATTGTGTGCGAGAGGGAATGCAATTCTAAACTACTTTGATGCCAGCCAGACGGACCATGACGAACGAGAACGTTAAACAATTTCTCATAAGAACTGTCTGCCCTCGATGGCGTATGAGGAACATTTCAATTCATTGTTTGCCTGCCTGCTTTTTTTTAATACATCATCATACATACGTATTGTGTGACATTTTTTGACATTTTTATGGATTATGGGTTGCTTATGTATAAACATTGACAGGGTTGTTGTTGTTGTTTTTTTTTTTCATAAAATAATCGAAAAAAGAGGAAAATATCATAACAACAACAACAATCAAATTATGACCACAGATCCTGTATGAATAAAAGCTTTTTTCTTTCTTTTCCTTCGTTTTTATTTTATTTCTTGAATATTGTTTACATTGCCTGCGTGTGTGTGCGTGTGTTTTTATTTCTAGTTTTAGAAAATTGTTGACTTTTTCATAAAATCCCAAGAAATGCAAACAAACTGAAATGCATTGGTTTTTGTAGGAACAAATACAATAAAATTTCGATAGGATTTTAGAAAATTTTTTTTTTTTTGGTTTTCAGTTACAATGATAAAAACCTATAGGGTGGGCCATCTATCGGCTTAAATTTGAAACATTGGGTATTTGCTATCTGGCAATACTTATGTCATTCTATTTTGGCTCAAAATTCAGTATATTATCTCCACTGAACGTAATGAATCGATTTATGCTTCGCTAGATGTGTCAACGAGAACCTGTACGATGATTTCGATTTTGTCAAAAGAAATCATATTTTTAGATGAAGCTCATCTTCATCTTGGTGGGTACCTTATTAAGCCAAAATTTCCGTATTTGGAGCTTATAAAACCCACACGTTTGGTCTTGTATAAGCCAATGCTTGCATTCCGAGTGATTGTTTGATGTGGCTTGTGGAGCGGAGGCATCATTGGCCCATATTTTTTTGAAAAGGAGGACAACGCAACCATCATGGTTAATGGAGACACCTATTGCACAATGACAACCGCTTTCTTTGTACCCGCTCTTCATGGTATTGATGTGAACGATGTTTGGTTTGGTTGCAACAGGATAGTACAACTTGCCATACATCTCATGCCGCAATTGATTTATTGCATCAAACGTTTGATGGCCGTTAAATTAGCAGAAATGGTGAAATTAGGTTAGGTTAGGTTAGACAATTAAGACAAGTACAGTACACAGTGGTCGAATTGACCCATTGTACAACGTCCTAGTTTCTCACATCACTTATGTTGTGTGTTTTCATTTTTATACATGAGTGGTGAGATCTACAGTTTAAAGCCGACTCCGAAGGACAGATTTTTGATAAACTTTTCCTAACAATTTTATTTTTATTCTCAGAGTTTTTGCCAGAAATCTGTTGAGAGGAAGTCGCCGAAGAAATAGTTTTTGTATTTTGTCTTGATGTCTGGCCAGGGGCTCGAACCCTGGTTTTACGTTTAATAAGCCAACACACTACCTACTAGACTACGGCGACTTCTATGGTGATGTTAATTGCCCGCCGAGCAGCTCAAATCGCACCGTTGGACTATTTCTCTGAGACGTCGTAAAAGAAACGTGTTATACCGACAAACCAGAGACAATTAAGCAATTGAAGGCCAACATTTGTGATGCCATTGCAAAAGATACGACTCCATACACCCGAAAAAGAGCACGAAAATTGGTCCAATCGAACGAGGTGTTGAGAGGCCAGCCGCGTTAGCCATATGAATGAAATAATATTCCATTTCTAACCGAAACAATTGTACTTCACAACAACAAAATAAATTTGAACAAAATTTTAAACCCTTTTTGTTTTATTGCATTTTTAAATTTAAAACTTTTAAATCACCCACCCTATAGTTGCGTTATCCTTTTGCCATCATTTTTAAAGTTATTGCCAGCATGCTTTGACAGAAGAAATATTCCTTTTATTTATGAAATATCGACCACAATAGCTAAACTGGGGGAACGTATGAATATTTGCGGAGATTTATTTGCTTGTTTTACATTTGCTTGTTTATTCTTATCAAATCCTTCTTATTTTTATTTTCCAAAAAGAAAACTTAAAACCAGAAAGTTGGAAGTGCAAATAGCTTTTACATGACTTTAGAGTTGAAGATAAAATTTCGATTTTAAACTCATCAATATTCTGTTCCCTTCTGTTTACTTATGCTTCCCTTATGCTCTGTATTTCAAATTTAAAAGCAAATGTTGGATTATTTCTATATGATAAGCTAATAATTTATATGACAAACAACAAGAAATAATAATGTTTTCTTTCCCTTAAGTCATTAAAATCTCTCTTCAAACAGTTACGGCTCCCAGTAATCTCGCATGCATTGGGTTAACTGCTAAGCAGTGACACATTAAGTGAAAGACTGTTTTTTCTCCTTCTTCGTCTAGCAACTTCTGTTAAAGTTATTGCCTTTGTCCCGTAAGGAACTACACCACTTTATGTGTCCAAGCGAAAGACACAAATTTGCTCTCTTTTTTGAAATTTTATTTTCAATTTTCAATCTCATTGCGCCTAAGATTATCTTGAAGTCGTCGTAGTCTAGTAGGCAGTGTATTGGCTTATTAGACGTAAAACCAAGGTTCGAACCCCAGGCCAGACATCAAGACAAAATACAAAAAAATATTTCTTCCGCGACTTCCTCTCAGCAGATTTCTGGCAAAAACTCTGAGAATAAAAATAAAATTGCCATGACAAAGTTTCTCAAAAATCTGTCGTTCGGAGTCGACTTTAAACTGTAGGTCCCGCCACTCATGTTTAAAATTTAACACACACAACATAAGTGGTGTGAGAAACTAGGTCGTAATCCTGACTGAAGGGTTGTAATGACCAATTATGTATGTAAAGTACACAAACAACAATAATGAAACAATGATGTTTACATTTACAGAGATTTTGAGAAGGCGAAGCCAAAAACATTTGCCTTCAAGAACATTCATCAGACTGTTTACTCTGCAATATAAAAGGTAAGGCAAAGCAGGCGAGTGAGTTAGTGAGGTTCAGTCAGTCTTGTGTGAAGACGCTGTAATCGTGGTTTGAAGATCTCCATTACAAAGATCTGTCGAATAATTGCCTAGTAATTGTTATTGTTTATGCAAACAGAGAAATAAAAAAGAAAAGCAATTGTTGTTGTTTACATAAAGTTGTGAATAGTGGCACACAGAATTGTGCGAATAATACAGAATTCTCATTAAAACTAAACACAAATTTATTTTTATTTTTATATGCAATCTACGAGTTCATATTTTAAACGTTTTTAAAAGGTAAAAACGTAACAATACCTCTCTTACGAGTACTACAGATATTTGCGCTGCAACAAAAATTTAAAAATAATTATGAAAATATTCAATACGATGGAGCTTATTTACTGACACGTTGTTTTCTTTTCATATTTACAGGTTACCTTTGAAAAAGTTTATTAAAAGAACGGATTGCAACTGTGTTACACATGTAAGTAAATATTTTTTCATAAGTAGTCTAAAATATGGACAGAAAAACATTTGAATTTGTATTTGAATTTTAATCCTGACGGATGCCGTAATCTATACGTATAGTCACTTAGTAATCACAGCGGCTGACGTAGTGTATATACGGCAGTTATTTTGTGTTTTCAATTGAGGCATAAAAAATTAGAACAGTTTTATAGAAGAAAAAACCTGAAAGTTCTTTTATGAATAAAGCCTCTTTAATCACTACACACAAACAAAATAAGCCGAAGAGAGTATTGTTTTGTGTTCCTTGTTTGAGAACGGTGTACGTACGTTTATCGAAAAGTGATTTGGGTCATGCTGACAAAGCTGTATGTATCAAAATCTGAGACAATTTGAAACCATTTTAGCTATTTGGCCCATATAAGAAACAAGTTATCATTTTAAATTCTGTGGCCAAAAACATATTACAGCTTAAGAGCTTTCTATTCATTTTTTTTTGATGCGAAATCCCAGCATTTTGTCAGTTGTATGACCCAAATAAACGTCATTTTAAATTTAAAAATGGAACATGTAGCATGGTTTTGTATTTAAAATTGAAAATTTTACTTTAATTTCTAAAAAAAAAAATAAAATTCCTAATAATTTTATGCTGATATTTACATGATGAACACAAATGGTTTTTGGTATAACAACCGCTTTCAGTCAATTCGAAATTTATAGGAAAACATTTACAAACATTTTCCGACAATATTTGAGTATTTATCAATCAAATTTACAACCATTTAAAGACTTTTTATAGAAATTTCCTCAGAATATTTAATAATTTAGTGGGGTTTTGATGGCAAACAGCGAGAGAATTTATGGTTTATTAAGAAAAAAAAAAATTTTTAATAATAACTTCAATCAAAATTTAGAATTTCTAATTGAAAATAAATAATGATTTCTAGAATTTTCATTGCAATCCTAATTTACATACATACATATATACATACTATTACGTTTTTACATTTTTTAAAACGTTTAAAATGTAAACACGTAGATTGCAAATAAAATAAAAATAAATTTGTTTTTAATTTTAATTAAAATTCTTTATTATTCGCACAATTCTAAGTGCCACTGTTCACAACTTGCTGTAAACAACAACAATTGCTCTTCTTTGTTAATCCTCTGTTTATACCCTTTGCATAAACAATAATAATTACTAGACAATTATTCGACAGATCTTTATAACAGAGATCTTCAAACCACGATTACCGCGTCTTTACACAAGACTGACTGAACTTCACTAACTCACTCGCCTGCTTTTTCTTACCTTTTATATGTGCAAAGTAAACAGTCTGATGAATGTTCTTTAAGGCGAATGTTCTTGGCTTCGCCTTCTCGAAATCTCTGTAAATGTAAACATCGTTGTTTCATTATTGTTGTTTGTGTACTTTGTTTACATTTATTCTTATAGTGTTTGCTGTTGTATTTTTGTTTACTTGTTTACATACATACATAATTGGTCATTACAACCCTTCAGTTAGGATTACGACCTAGTTTCTCACACCACTTATGTTGTGTGCGTCAATTTTATACATACATAAGTGGTGGGACCTACAGTTTAAAGTCGACTCCGAACGACAGATTTTGAGAAACTTTTCATGGCAATTTTATTTTTACCCTCAGAGTTTTTGCCAGAAATCTGCTGAGAGAAAGTCGCCGAAGAAATACTTTTTGTATTTTGTTTTGATGTCTGGCCTGGGGTTTGAACCGTGGCTTTTCGTCTAACAAGCAAACACACTACCTACTAGATTACGGCGACTTCACACTCATTGTAGTCATACTTATAAATCAACGTTGTAGTGAGTATGATTGATTCAGAGTATGTAGTTAAATTTAAATGTTGTTGACTCACTTATATTCAAAATTTCATGACTGCTTATGAGTAGCGAAAAAACGATTCATTGCTGATCTCTGGTGAACACATTACGTTACGTGATGAAACTGCTTTCAGTTACTACTTCAGTTAACATTTCAATTGTACGACGACTTCACATTAACAAATATGATTGTATTTAAGAGCGAACACTATTTTGTTTAAAAGAAACTAAATCGAGTTACAACATGTGCTGCGTTATTACGGCATTAGTGTTGCTATTGTATGACATACATGTTGCCATAGTAGCCGTATACATAAAAGATGCTTACATTGCCATGAGTTTGAACGCCTGGCATGGTGTTGCCTTTTATTTAAATTTTAAATCTTTTGGTTTTTAAATACATTTTGGCAACCGGAAAAAAACACACACACAGAGAGAGAATTTAATTGTACCCTTGAACCACTAATACCGAAACACAAATACAAGAAAAAAATGGAAATATTCTCCGGAAAACTTTCATTTTTGTTTTGTTTTTTCTGGGTTACTTAAACGTAACCATAAATTTCAAGGTAAATAAATCAAAGTTGGAAAATATATTTAAATTTCTGGCCAAAAATAAGAAAAATTTGTTGTTATTTGTTTTGTATTCATTTTTTTAAGTGAAAATTAATATTCAAGTTTTTTTTTTGTGAAAGTTTGTCAATTAAATATTTGAGTTTTTGGGGAAACCTTTTGCAAATAAATCTTTCTCTTTGGCTTTATAATTTAAATTAAAAAGTGGTTTTTCGATCAATAGTTGTCATTGGCAATCAGGCTTTGTAGCATCATTTAAATTTTTTTTCTTATAAATTTAATAAAAAAAAGGGAAAATAAATACCAGTGTTGGTGACATGTTTAATTAAAAAGGTTGTCGTCGTTTGGTTGTTTAATTTTCGATATGAAATTTGTATTGAAATAATCATTTTTTAATTAATTTCAGGTCTATTAATCGTTTTAACAATTTCCAGTTGATTATTGTTTAACCGCAGTTGATTTTTTCAATTTATTTTTTTTTCTTTTTTATTCTACATTGAATACATATTTTTTTATTTTCTTTATTTTCACTGTCATTGTATTGTGATATTTTCAATGAATTTTAATAAAATGTAATTAAATATTCATAATGAAACAGTTTTTTTTTTTGAAATTTTTTTCTTTGCCATACTTTAAGGTACTTAGGGTCACGCCACAAAGTATCTTCTTCATCCTCTTATTATAACTTTACTTTGTTTTACTTTATTATTCTTTGATTTAATTTTCTTAGTAATTTTCTTTGAAAGTACTTAAAAATAAATTTAAGTATTTAAATTTGAATAATTTTTAATACAGTGAGCATTAAAAGAAACTGTACATTGACGAAAAATTATATACATTAGAAATTACCATTATTTTTATTTTAAAATTCTTTCATCGCCAGTCTTTAATATTAAAACAAAAAATTCCAAAAAATTTCGTAATATTATCAGATTTTTTCGTGCACTCTCCATAAGTAGTAAAAGTTGAGTTTGCTGATTGTTTGAATTTTATCCATAGTGTACAGTTTCTTTTGACGCTCACTATATAATTTTTTTTAATTACTGCACAAATTTCTTTAAGGCACTTGAAAAACTTGTGCAGTTATTTCGATTTCTTTTCCATATTACAAGATACAATTTTTGGTACAGATTTATGATTCTCAGAGCCTTTATTACAACTTGCCTTTAACTAAAGGAAGGATTTTAAAGGGTAGATAAATTGTTTTTCATTATTATAAGTGGACGATAACGTAGAAGTGAGCGTTAAGCTAAAGAGAAGGTCATCCTACTGGTAACTTTTAAAGTTAAGTTTACGTTTGAACTTGCCTTTATTGTATATTATTTTCAATACGACAACTTCAGATATAAACAAAGTGAGCAAGTACAACAAAAAAGAATCCCATCCCATTGCCACTGCGTTTAAATAAAACTTGTTTAATTTGAGCAGTGTTATCGACATTGCTCCGCCAATGCCATATTTTTGAAAAAGTTAACTTTAGGTTGTAATAACGAAAAGCAGTTAAAGGTGACTTTAAAGTTCACTTTAGCTAAGGTTACCTTTAGCTAAACCCAACATTAACGGCAAGTTGTAATAATGGCCCTTAATGGAGAGAGAAAAATTATTCAAACATCAATAAAGACCACTTTCAGTGGCTAAACTTTGAGTAACCAATATTTGTCTTTTATACATACATAATTGGTCATTACAACCCTTCAGTCAGGATTACGACCTAGTTTCTCACACCACTTATGTTATGTGTGTTAATTTTATACATGAGTGGCGGGAGCTACAGTTTAAAGTCGACTCCGAACGACAGATTTTTGAGAAATTTTTCATGGCAATTTTATTTTACTCTCAGAGTTTTTGCCAGAAATCTGCTGAGAGGAAGTCGCCGAAGAATTACTTTTTGTATTTTGTTTTGATGTCTGGCCTGGGGCACGAACCCTGGCTTTTCGTCTAATAAGCCAACACACTACCTACTAGACCTACTTGTCTTTTTAGCAAGTTTAATTCCAGATAATTAAGATATTCTCTTAATTCTTATTCCTTAATTCTCTATTCCTTCTCTATTCCACTGATCTATGCTTTTCAACCTTTATTTTTGAATCTTCTTCAGTACTATTCAAAAAGCTGTACGAGTATGTGACAATTATATCGACTCATAAGGCTTGAAGCCTTTGTTTACCGTAATTAAAGTGATTCCACTCAGATCAGACATGCACTATTTTATTTGACAACTTTACAAGCATCTATTGAGATGAGATTTCTATCAACCGACAGAAACAAATGATAATAATTATGGGTGTTATCTGCACTAGAAAGTGGATGGATTGGAACCCACATGCATACATACATAATTGGTCATTACGACGCCTCAGTCAGGATTATGACCTAGTTTCTCACACCACCCATGTAGTAATTGTTATTAAACATGAGTGGCGGGACCTACAGTTTAAAGTCGACTCCGAACGCCAGATTTTTGAAAAACTTTTCGTAACCATTTTATTTACTCTCAGAGTTTTTGCCAGAAATCTCTTGAGCGAATGTCGCTGGAAGAATTAATTTTTTCAAATTTTGATTTGTTTGAGATACCTGACATGGGGTTTGAACCGTGGCCTTACGGCGACGTAAATTACGTCGACTACACCCAAATCAATTAATTCGGATAAAATATTGTGCAAAACATATGTGGACTTAGCTGATTGTGATTGCAGACAACAAAGGTTGAATTCGTTGCGTAGGTGAGTAGGATTACACTAAGTTTGAACAGTAGAGATCATACATACATACATACATGATTAGTCATTACAACCCCTTTAGTCAGGATATCAACCTAGTTTCTTACACCACTTATGCTAAGTGTGTTAAATTGATACATGAGTGGCCTGACTTACAGTTTAAAGTCGATTCCGAACGACAGATTTTTGAGAAACTTGTCATGGCTATTTTATTTACTCTCAGAGCTTTTGCCAGAAATCTGCTGAGCGGAAGTCGCCGAAGAAATATTTTTTGTATTTTGTCTTGATGTCTGATCTGGTTCTCGAACCCTGGCTTTACGCCTAATAAGCCAACACACTACATACTAGATTACAGCGACTTCGTAGTAGAGTAGAGATCAAACTTTCAAAATAATTCCTACAGGGACTTCCGAACTGTGATAGTTGACAACGGCCATCTGTCAAATTAATTGTCGTTTATTCAGTTTGTTTTGCCAAATCACCATGGACTACAATGGCCAAAGACGGCAAAAGATCATAATTTCAACGAAAAATCATTTCCAGTGATGAATACCATTTCTGGTATTGGGCGCCTGAGCAAACCAAATTGCCGAATTTGTGAACTTGAGGTCCAAGAGTTTCCAGTGAATCACAAAAAAGGTCACTGTTTGCTGGCCAAGTCATTGTCATTCCTTTAAGGACAACGTTGGCTAGGCCATCACTATCAATGACGAGCATTGTAGTTGGATAATTACCAACTTATTTTTACTTGAATTGAACGATCGGGACTCCATATACATGAGCTTTCAATAGGACTGTGGATTTTGTCACGTGTCATACAGCTCAGTCCACAATGGATATTAAGCACGGTTGACTTGAATTCATGGTCATCTTACGTAAAGGTGATGTGAACCGAGCTTGTTTGATTTGACTCCGTTAGACTTGGAGGAGTTTCTTAAGTCACAGTCACAGTCACATTTGCGAATAAGCTACAAAGCACAGTAGTCCTTAAAGCCAATATAGCTCATGTCATCGGTTAAATATTGCCTGATTTATGTTTCAAAGTCATAGAAAAATGGACACGTCTGATTTGATGCTCTCACAGAAGCCGTGAAGATCGTTTGAATTAACTTTTGAACTTTTAACTTTTTTGATAAATTACATCATGGTTTCAAGAATGTCTTTTGATTGTCGCATGTGTTATAGAAGGCATTACATCCATTATAGTTGACCCTCATGCCATCTTTGTCTACAGACTGTGAGATGAATAAAGGATGTACTTGCAAATTTAGTGCCTACTCAATTCCTTTTCTCGTTTAGGTGTACTTTGCCACCGTATCAGATGTCCATTACCCTTGCAAACATTGTTTCTTTAAAATTATTCTCCTGTTAACATTTTATTACAAAATATTTTCTAAATTTAGCATTTTTGCATTTGTGGGTGTTCCTTAATGTAATGTTCAGTTCTATTTTAAAACAGCGCAACTCTCAGTTAATTAATGAAATAAAAAACGAAAAACTTTTTAAATAATTTTATTTTTAACCTCTCTGGACTATTTCTGTAAATGCTAGTTTAATTAGTAACAGCATTAATATGGAAAATACGATTCATGGAATTCTATTTTTACTGTAAAGGAGATAGAAAATAAAATCATGAAAGACAGCGAAAGTTTTATTTGATTTATCTTTATAGTTTTTAAAACTTTCAATTTTCATATTTTTTCTAAGTTTCTATACCAACCCTCTTATTGGAATTAGTTACGCTCAGGTTTTTATTATGAAAAACCACTGAGCTTCAAAAGAAACAGTACACTATGGATAAAATTCCAACAATCACTAAACTTAACTTTTACTACTTAAGGAGAGTGCCCAAAAAAATTTGAAAATATTTCGAATTTTTTTGTAATTTTCTTTTTGTTTCAATTTTAAGAACTGGCCGTAAAACAATTTTAAAACAAAAATAACTGTAATTTATTAATGTATATTTTTTTCTAATTGTACAGTTTTTTTGATGCGCACTGTATTAAAAATTATTTAAATATAAATACTTAAATATATTACTTTTAAAGAAAATTACCAAGAAAATTATATCAAAGAAAAATAATGTCCAACAACGTAAAGTAATGAAAAAAGTAAAAAACTTAAGGAGAGTGCCCGAAAAAATTTGACAATATTTCGAAATTTTTTGTAAGTTTTTTTGTTTCATTTTTAAAAACTGCTAATGAAACAATTTTTAAAATAAAAATAACGGTAATTTAATAATATATATTTTTTTTAACTGTACAATTTCTTTTAATGCTCACTGTATTAAAAAAAGAGATTAATTGTTTACCAAAATAAAACACAAATTATTTATCATCGTGTGAATTAATTATTCTTGAGGTGAGTATTGCAAATTTACTCGTGTTGTTGAAGATGTTCCTAGAAAACTAATGTTTTTCTTTGGAATTTTTAATTTACATCCGCAAGTGATTAATAAGAAACCCGAGGCTCTGTTCATATTATAAAATTTTATTATGTCTGTTTTGCAATAAAATGTTTTCAAATTAATCTCTTATCACACCCCTAGAAATGTTATTTGGCTGGCGGTGGCTTTGATATTAAATTCATACTCAAATGACTGGCATTAAAAGTGATTAATTTTATGAGAAAATTAAATTGAAGTTTCCAGGAAAATTTTTATATCCTCAGAACAAAATTATCAGAAAGAAAAAGGAGATATTCTTTAAGCTTTCTTATGTCCTGCTAAGTCCTTATAGAAGCATCTTTTATGAGACTTTGGAAGGGAAGTCGTTCTCATAAAAATATTTACGTTCTCATAAAAATATTCCCATAAAAATATTTACAATTTCCACAAAAAAATTCAGTATAATTTTGAAAGTAAAATCTTAACGAATTTATCAATCCTACCACAGGATTATGCCGTATTTTGAACAGCTAAAAGTACCTCTATTCCTAGCATCACACTCTGCTTAGCTGCTGTACGGCATTCATTCCCTGTGGTGGTCTGTTTCCAAGCTCTGTCTTATCTTAATGATCTTGCAAACTTCCCCAGCTATTCGTTTATTTCTTTAGGAAACTTCTACATTGCGTTCCAGTACTTCCGGTCGACCGATTTCAGACTCTACTGCCACTCAAGAAGGAGTTTAGATAGTCTCCGACCCCTAACCAAGAGGAAGAAGAAGATTTGGTACTCACGTACGGAGATGCCGTCAATGGCAGTCTTATCATGAGGCTGCTCCAACGTGCGTGTGAGCGTTGGTAGACACATTGTTTTCACCCGTGTATAGAGCACCGAGGAGTGTGCCATCATGGTGATATTTACGTTAAGCTCTGTAATAATGTCTACTGCCACTCGATGGATACCGTATCTTGGGCAAATGAATACAATGTGTTTTGTAGTTTCATCTACATTTCGGCATTGAGAAAATCGTTGTTAAATGTCATACCCGCAGCAAAATATGCACTTTACTGTCTTAGTAGCCTTTGAGTAGAGTTCTTAAACAAGCTTACTTACTTACTTAACTGGTCATTACAATTCCTTAGTCAGGACTACAACCTAGCTTCTCACGCCATTCATGTTGTTTGTGTGATAATTTTATCCATGCGCAGTCGCCGTAGTCTAGTAGGTAGTGTGTTGGCTTATTAGGCGTGAGACAAAATCGCTGAGAGTAAATAAAATTGCCCTGAAAAATTTTCTAAAAAAATCTCTAAGTCCTTCCATTCATATAAGTAGAGTGAGAAGCTAGGTCGTAATCCTGACTAAAGGGTTGTAATGACCAATTATGTTTGTTTGTAGCGGCCGTAGTCTAGTAGGTAGTGTGTTGGCTTATTAGACGTAAAGCCAGGGTTCAAACCTCAGGCCAGACATCAAAATAAAATACAAAAAGTATTTCTTCGGCGACTTCCTCTCAGCAGATTTCTGGCAAAAACTCTGAGAGTAAACAAATAAAATTGCCATGAAAAGTTTTTCTAAAATCTGTCGTTCGGAGTCGACTTTAAACTGTTGGTCCCGCCATTCATGTATACAATTAACACACACAACATAAGTGGTGTGAGAAACTAGGTTGTAATCCAGACTGAAGGGTTGTAATGACCAATTATGTTATGTATGAGCTTAGTAATGATCTTGCAAACTTTCCCAGCTATTTGTTGACTTCGATAGGTAGCTTCCAGATTTTGTTCCAGTATTTCTCAAACAGTAGTTACACCGTCGACCGATTTCGAACTCTACTGCCACTCGATGGCCACCCAACCTTGGATAAATGAATACAAGGTGTAAATGTCGTCTACATTTAGGCATTGAGGAAATCGTTGTTAGATGTCATACCTGCGGCGAAATATGTAACATTTGCTTACTTACGTAACTGGCCATTACAAACCTTTAGTTAGGATTACAACCTAACTTCTCACATCCTCCGTGCTCAATGTGTGTTAATTTTATCCATGAGTGGCGGTACGTATTCTTCAATATAGACTCTGTACGACAGGTTAGAGAAACTTTTAATGGCAAATTAATTTTACTCTCATAGTTTTTGCCAGAAGACTGCTGAGAGGAAATGGCGGAAAGGAATATTTTTTCTTTCCTAAGCGAGGGTTTGAACCATGGACCCTAGGTCTAGTGCGCTACTTACTACAATATAGCGACAATAAACGGTTGATATAAAATTCAAGCTCCTCGGTAAAAATGTCACCAACAAAGGGTCTCAATTCGAACATAAGTTATTGCCTCCAATGATGGCAAGATATCTGAAATTCATGCAAATTGAATGCATTTAGTATTACATACATACATAACTGGCCATTACAACCCTTCAATCAGGATTACCACCTAGCTTGTCACATCACTTATGTCGTGTGTGTTAATTTTATACATGAGTGGTGGGACCTACAGTTTAAAGTCGCCACCGAACGACAGATTTTAGAGAAAATTTTCGAAGGCAATTTTATTTTACTCATCGAGTTTTATTGGAGATGTCTGACCTGAGGTTTGAACAGTGGCCTTATTCTAATAAGGCCTAGTAGCCTACATCGACGAGATAATAATTGATATCCATATTGCGTAAGACAGCAATAGTAGTCTTTAAGATTCCATTCAAAAGTAAATTTTAATTTCTGTTAAGTCAACAGAGAAGTCAAATCGGAGTTAGTTTTGCCTGTAAATCGGCAAAAGTCAATAAATACTTGTGTAGGCAAATATAACAGTGACAGCCAAAGGTCATAAATCTCTGTATTTAATACATTTACACCGAAAAGTTACTCTGATGTAAATCATGTTCCTTCGTTATTTTCCTTATTTTATAATTAAAATTCTGTAGGGACTAAAACAATACGTATAGCAAATCGAAGCTTTAGTCCAAATGCATTTTTCTGAGAAATAAAAGCAACAACAACAGTTTTACCAAACTTTTAGCAACTTAAACCCGAAAGTAAAAATAAAAAACCAAGAAAACCACAGATATTTAACAAATAATAACCGGAGAATGAAGAAAGAATAAGAAAAATCAAGTTTAAAACAAAATAAAATCTTATACTTGTTGGTCGATAGTTGAAAGGAAGGCAAAGTTTTTGTAATTTTTTTTTCAAAAAAAAAAACACCAAAAAAAGCAACCAAAAAAAAAGAAGTAAAAAGCATGTAAGAGTTTCTAACCTCTATGTTACGCATGTTGAGGAAACTTTTCCTGGCAAAATGTTATCACAAACATTGGAAATTACAAAATGATCAAGAAAATAGGAATTTAACCTGCTCCTGGGAGTGGATATCGGTTGATGATGTTTTTCAAATTATTGTGAGAAAACAAAAAATGCCACATTATTTAACATTTGCTTACTGGTCTTATGCAATTGAAAATTATAAATGCATGCCAGTATATATAGGGTGGCCCATTTTAAAATTTAAAATTTAAAAATGCAATAAAACAAAAACGATTCCAAATTTTGTCAAATTTATTTTTGTTGTTGTGAAGTACAATTGTTCCGTTTAAAAATGGAATATTATTTCATTCATATGGCTAACGTCGTTGGTCTCTCAATACCTCATTCGATCGGACCAATTTTTGGCGCACTTTTTCGAGTATATGTGGTCGTATCTAGTAGGTAGCGTGTTGCCTTATTAGACGTAAGGTCACGGTTCAAATCCCAGGTCAGACATCAAAACAAATTACAAAAAATATTTCTTCGGCGACTTCCTCTCAGCAGATTTCTGGCAAAAACTCTGAGAGTAAATAAAATTGCTATGAAAAGTTTCTCGAAAATCTATCGTTCGGAGTCGACGTTAAACTATAGGTCCCGCACTCATGTATAAAATTAACATACACAACATGAGTGTTGTAAGAAGCTAGGTTGTAATCCTGACTGAAGTGTAATGACCAATTATGTATATATGTATCTCGACAATGACATCACGAATGTTGGCCTTCAAATGCTCAATTGTCTCTGGTTTGTCAGCATAACACTTTTCTTTAACGGCGCCCCACAGAAAATAGTCCAACGGTGTTAAATCGCAGCTTCTTGGCGGCCAATTGACATCATCATTTCGTCGAATTAAACGATTATCAATCGTTTGACGCAATAAATAGACTGTGGCATGAGGTGTGTGGCAAGTTGTACCATTTTATTGAACCCAAACATCGTTCACATCAATGTCATGAAGAGCGCTACAAAAAGAATCAGTTATCATGGTGCGATAGGTGACTCCATTGAGCATAATGGTTGCGCCGTCCTTATTTTCAAAGAAAGATGCGCCAATGATTCCTTCGCTCCACAAGCCGCATCAAACAATCATTCGTAATGAGTGCATTGCTTTCTGTAAGACCACATGTGGGTTTTCTGAACCCCTAAATACTGCAATTTGGCTTATTAACGTACCCACCAAGATGAAAATGTGCTTCATTCGAAAAGATGATTTTTTTTTGGCAGAATTGATATCATCGTACAGTTTCTCGTTGGCCCATCTAGTGAAGCGAAAACGAAGCGGATGCTCATGCTGCTTCAACTTTTGAACCAATGGAACTTTTTAAGAAGTCATACCGATATATATTCGTGCATTTTCCGACCAATTGTCTTTGTTTTGGAAATAAATTTCCAGTAAATCACAACGTTCCTCAAGCGTAAATCGATTCATTACGTTCAGTGAATGACAGAATATAATGTATGTATGTACAGAATATGTACATAAGTATTGCCAGATTCGAAATAATCAAATTTAAACCGATAGAATAAAAATAAAAAAATATAAAAATAAACCTGTACGACTAATACATACTAAATTATATGAATTCGTGTTGTATTCTTATTGCTTCTGACTGCAATTCCTAATTAACTTTACTTTCTTGCTTTAATTATTATTATTTTTTTTTTGATAAATAATTCGTATAATTATCCAGCCTTATATACCAAAAGATAGACTCACCTTCATTATTGAAAATCTCTGCACTAATAATGGCAATTTTTCTTCTCTCCATTGTATATCCACCCCTCTCACTCGCACAGTGTTACAGTTTAAATAAATTTAATATTTAACAACAATAAATCGCAACAATAATTTCATATCACTTACAACTGTTGCCTATTGCTATCCTGTTTGCTTCCCTCTCTCTCTCCGCTAACATAAAATATTTCAGAGTGTGTCAATATATGTACATGAGAAACTTAAACGATTTGCTTTAAAAGCAATAACATTTAAGAGGCTGCTTTACATTTGCATTAATTAATTAACGCACACGTACAGCGGATAACATTTCCTATATACACACACATTTTCGTTATCTCTCACTCTCGTTTTATCTCTTCCTCAGCCACACAACATTTCATCTCATTTTATCTCTCTTACAATGTGTATGTTTTTATATTCATCGGGTTTGATTCATTAAATGGTGAGGGTGTGTGTGTGTGCCTCATGCTGTACAATAATTTTCGTGGTGCAGTCGGCTGCTTTTGTGTGGTCGCATGCGTTGAATGAATACACACGAATTCTTTCATTAAATGATAGAATGTAATATTCTAGGTTTGCATGTATTTGTGGTTTATTGGGTATTGCATATGCATTGTAAGGACTAGCACGGTAGTATTTGCAAGTATTTGAGAGTATTTTCGTGTGTATGAGAGAAAATTTTTGGTTTATTGTGTGGAGTATTATAAGCAGATTTAATTGTTTTTTGAATAAAATTCAATGAAACTGGAATTTTCATCATAATCTCTCTAATATGATGGGTATTTGCATTAATTTCGTTTGTAGTTTTTTTTAGAGAAAAATTATTGGGTATTTTAAGATAAAGTTTTACTTTATTTTCTTTTAAGCATTGGCCATGAATTGAGCATGACATGATATAAAGACAATGAGTTGCCATATTCTGGTAAAAGCTTCCATAGATAGGAAAAGCAATGAAACTTGGTTGCCCACAGCAAACCTTTTGGTTGACGGGGAGAAATCAAACGTACTAAATCAAACAAGCATGTATGGAAGGAATTTATTGCCGTCCTTTGTTTCTGCTAGAAATGGTGGAGTCTGTTAATAGGTGGAATGTAAAGTTTGTACGATAGCATGGAAAAGGCGCTCAAATTACACAACGTAATGGTTGCTATTAATGGGGTCTAAACTTTTAAGAGAATCGATGAATATTATACAATTTGCACTCTAATATATCGGTTCACCACTTGAAGTTCACTCAGGTGACGACCGTTTTGGTTCTGATGTGAAATGATGGATCCATGTTTCATTCATCATCCCATATCCACACATGAATTCAGGTTCTTTATAGTGGAACAGCTTCCAACACTGCTCTGAATAATTAATTTGTTGTTCTTTCTGAACAATTGTAAGCACGCGAGGTTTTTGTATACCTTTATATTTATATGTTCAACACGTGTCTATATGATCCCTAAATTCTAACAAAAAATTTCATCAAAGTCTGCAAAATTGAAAAAGTGCGTCCCTCAGTTAAGATAAGCTTGGCAGGACTATCTGGTGCTGGTAAGGCCAAATGCGATGCTTCTAGAAAGATGTAATACATCTGTCCTTATGTTTTTAATCCAAGACTAACGTTAAATTCCAACGTACTTCCAAAATTTTCTAGGGCCACTAGTGTAAAACATTTTAGATATTAGAAGGAGTGATGGTGCTTCCCTCTATGTTTCTCGAAAGCGCAGAATGAGTTCTACAATACTTGGACTACATACATACATACATATTTGGACATTACAACCCTTCAGTCAGGATTACGACCTAGTTTCTCACACCACTTATGTTGTGTGTGTTAATTATATACATGAGTGGCGGGACCTATAGTGTGAAGTCGACTCCTAGGGACAATTTTTGAGAAACTGTTCATGGCAATTTTATTTACTCTCAGAGTTTTTGCCAGAAATCTGATGAGAGGAAGTCGCCGAAGAAATACTTTTTGTATTTTGTTTTGATGTCTGGCCTGGGGTTTGAACCCTGGCTTTACGCCTAATAAGCCAACACACTGTCTACTAGACTACGGCGACTTCAGTCTTGGACTGCTTTCACTTAATCGTTTAAGCTTCTTGTGGAAACCACGGCCTCACCTCTAAAAAGCCAACACGCTACTTGTAGATTACGTCTTTTTTATACTTCATTTGTTTTAGGCTTGTCTACTTCTAGAATATTAATGTTGATTTGTTATTGTTATTCTGAGAGTCGATTCTTTTAGGAAAATTTAGGAAAACAATTTAACACAATCGAAAAGACGGGCTTTTCCAAATATTCGAAAGTAATTGGTCAAGTTATAGGTGCCGTAGTCTAAGAGATAGTGTGCTAGCTTATTAGACGTCAGCCCACGATTCAAGCCTCAAGCCAGATATCTTCAATAAAAAGAAACGTGAAAAAGTATTTTTTCGGCGACTTCCTCTCAACTCATTTCTTGAAAAACTCTGAGATTGAAATAAAAGAGCCATGAAAAGTTTCTCAAACAATATATCATTCAAAGTCAACTTTAAACTGTAGGATCCGCCGCTCGTGTATAAAATTAACACACACAATATGGTGGTAGAAGCTAGGTCGTAATCTTGCCTAAAGGATTGTAGTGACCAATTATGTAATTGGTCCCGTAGTCTAGTGAGTAGTGTACTGTCATACTAGATACGGCCTTCGAGATAAAACTTGCTTTGACATCATGCGAAAAAAATATTTCCTTTTAGAATAACTTTCAGACAAACAATTTAAGAGACTAAACTGATTGTCATGAAAAAGTCTTCTAAAATCTGGTATTCGGAGTCAATATTAAAACTGTTGGTAATACAACTAATGAATAAAATAAACGCACACAACAAGGGTGATGTGAGAAGCTAGGCTGTATCCCGAATAAAATATTTTTAGTTACATCATGATAAAGGAATTTGAGAACTTCGGCAGTGTTTTTCTGAAAATAATGTCCAAATGGTTGGCTTTGAAGAACTTACATGTACTAACACAATCGGGTGTAAAATAATGGATGACAGTTAATGCCTATACCCAATATACACAAGAGAAACTTATCTGTATGTAGGCACACATGCGAACACAATACATTGTAATTAACTGTGTAAATAACTTGAAAATAAATATTTTGCTAATAAACTTTGTTGCACAAAAATTCATGGCTATTATCGTTTACTGTGTGTGTGGCAATGGCAAGTCAGTGATTTAAATGAAATATTTTGGTTTACATTTATTGTAATGCGATGTAGATTTAAACTTTAGGAATAAATTCTTGAATAGATTTTGAAAATATGAAATTTAAATCGTCTATACTTTATGGCTTTAAATGATTTTTAATAGCACTTCTGGGATTAAACGATAACAAGGGGATGCAAAACCGTACTTAATAGAATGGGTGAGTCTCTTGCTTTAACTTTACTATATGAAAAGTTAAGTCATTTAAAATAAATTATTGTTATGGCCAAAGTTTACATTTTTATAGTGTTGCTAAATACTATGGGCATTAGAAAATAGATAGGTACAGTGAGCGTTAAAAGAAACTGTACATTAATAGAAATATACATGAATAAATTATTGTTATTTTTATTTTAAAATTGTTTCATAAACAATTTTTAAAATTAAAAAAAAAAATTACAAAAAATTTCAAAATATTGTCAAATTTTTTCCGACACTCTCCTTAATTTGTAAAAGTTGAGTTTGATGATTGTTAGAATTTTATTTATAGTGTACAGTTTCTTTTGACATTCACTGTATGTATAGTATAAAATCCCATAAAATTTTTTAAATGTTTCTCATCACAAAAAAAATATTAAACGCCACCTGCAAGAAAGTTTATAGAATATGATTTTCATTTATACCTGGAGGTGTAATTATTTTACCTTTGCTTCCATTGTCTGGCAATATTTCAAAATCTTCATTTATTTTTAGTTTTATTACAGTTGTTTCTTTGTATTTTAACGCCTTTAATCTACAATCGTATTGATAAGATAACCTTTTATAGTACAAAGGAGACTAAGGTCAAGGTTAGGTATTTCGTTAACAATCATTTTGATGAAGGTGTGTCTGAGTATTTCAATTATAGACATCATAATTTTGTTTGATTGTTTTATTTCTTTGTGCAAAACAAACTTCAGTAATTCCAACCTAAATGATTACGTGATTCATGGAATTATTTTTTGCCTGAATGAAGCAATTATTTGCAGTTTACCTTGAAGCTTGTTTAGCAGGAATGAAATCGGATTTCGAAAATCTTTTTGTTTTATTTTTAAACATCGAGTTGCAAGGCTGTACCTAAAATTGGTAAATTTGAGGTGTAGAAGGCACGCAAAAGTTTGAAAGAAATGGCAACCTTATACAGTGAGCGTCAAAAGAAACTGTACCTTAAAAAATATATACATTAATAAATTACCGTTATTTTTATTTTAAAAATTCTTTCATTGCCAGTTTTTAAAATTGAAGCAAAAAAAAAAAAAATTACAAAAAAATTTCAAAATATCATCAAATTTTTTCGGGCACTCTCCTTAAATGGTAAAAGTTGAGTTCGGTGATTGTAAGAATTTTACAATTTCCCTTTTAGGGCAAAAAAGTCGCTTCACACAAGCTTTGGAAGAGAAGAATGTAAAGTTCAGACCAGAGGTCATCAATGATTATTCAAAACGATGAGTAGATTCGAATCATACTTATCATTTCTGATACTTATACGCATTCATACTTATTTTAATGTCATACTCATACTACTCATACTCAAAGTTTGAAATACTCATGGTACTCATACTTAACAATACGCATGATGTCATTGATTTCGACTCTCCATGACTCATCGTATACACGAATCACAAAATAAGTATGATTCGCGTACGAACACTACAATACTCACAAGAAGGTTGTGTGTTAGTCTGCTGTAAATCCCCCTGTCTTTGTCTTTTTTGTTTGAATGATTCGAGTTACTCGATATCATTTATAAGTATTATAAGAATTTTTCTAAATTTATGAATCTGAATGAGTAGGCGTATGAATCAAACATATTTCGAATGTTATGAGTTTGATGTCAACGTTGTACCCATATTCATTCCAACTTGTACTTATAAATCAATGTTCTACTGAGTACGAATCGATCAGAGTAGTTGGATTACAATACTGTTGACTCACTCATACTCAAAATTTCATCAGTACTTATGAGTAGCGAAAAAGCGATTCTTTGCTGATCTCTGGTTCAGACCCACTATGGATAAATGCAGAATAAAATTCGTATTAAACCGGAAAGGGTTGTATCTTAACAGTTATAATGAAATATTGGCGTCTGAGTGGAGATGCCTAAAGACTGTTTCTGTAGAAGTTGTAATGACGAGGAGTAAGCAGAAACCACATGCTATCTTCTCTGCAATTGTTCGTGGTTTGATATTTGATTGACAGTATGTGTCCAGCCAAAGGACTGGACATGCCAACGATGTGTTGTAATTATATGATGGAATAGGTAATGTCGCCTTAGTCTAGTAGGTAGTATTTTGGCTTATTAGACGTAAGGCCAGGGTTCGTGCCCTAGGCCAGACATCAAGACAAAATACAAAAAGTATTTCTTCGGCGACTTCCTCTCAGCAGATTTCTGGCAAAATCTCTGAGAGTAAATAAAAATTTCCCATGAAAAGTTTCTCAAAAATCTGTCGTTCGGAGCGGACTTTAATCTGTAGGTCCCACCACTCATGTATAAAATTAACACACACAAAATAAGTGGTGTGAGAATCTAGGACGTTGTACAATGGGTCAATTCGACCTCCGGGTGCTGTACTTGTCTTAATTGACAAGTACACGTCCTCTAACCTAACCTAAGCTAATGTCGGTGTTGCAATAAGATCTCATAGGACTCAAGTAAGCTATGTTTATTAAGGCGGCTGGCAATTCAACCTATTTTGCAGAATTATTGCTGCGTTAGGATGAATAAATTAACCAAAGCCGCAGCCGCATTTGGCAAAGAGAAAAGTTAGCTTTTTTGAATTTTTTAGTTGGCTTGTTTCAGCTACAAATTTTGCCAGCAAAGCCAATGATTGGAATTTCTAGAATAATAGGGTTGCCATATGTTCACTGAATACTACTCTTATATGAAGTATGTACTCTCTCAATTCCTTTTATGGATTATTGCTGATGTATTTTTATTTAAGAGGCGATACTGCTGGTTTACTTACAAAGAAAATGAAGTCACTTCAAATAAAATGAAAAATTTGCGAAAAAAAATGTTTCTTTGCTGATGTATTCGAACAGGGAATGGTTGCTACATTTACTATTTCAGTTGTATTGCCTTGTGTTGTATTACATTTCTGTTTAAATTTGCCTTTTAAATCTATTTTAAAAAGTTTTTATGCTCAAGTTCAGAAATTCCATGGAAATAGGAATTGTTTTTAATGAATATTTCCTATGAAAAGTATGTAAAAGTACATACATATATGCTTACAGGGAACAAAGTATCTCTTTTAACTCAACATTTATTCAGAATTTCTTGGAAAAATATTAAAAAAAGAAAGCAAATTCATTCTCGTTTAATAAATTTGTTGAAGTTTTTTTATTTCAAATGCAACATCATATGCCCTTTAATTCCTTTCTATTAAAAATATGCATTTTTGATTATGTCACTACAATTATAGTTAAAATATGATAAGAGTCGTATAATATATTACGTGATTATCATTATTTTCGATTCAATAATTATTGTGAACATATTTTTATCACAAAATTAATGTGAAGGTATTGTTAGGGAATTTTGTCATTTCATTGTTAGTTTAACGAGTTGACGTATTTATGCCGACGACAATGTGAAAATTTGTTGCATTAATGTCACGCTTCATTAAGCTTTTCTTATGCTTTCTAATGAAGCATTAAGGATTTCATCTTACTGTTGATTTATTGATTTGTTTGTTTGTTTTTAATCACTTTTGTTTTTAGGTTTTTTCATAATGTTACGTTTTTACCTTTTTAAAAACGTTTAAAATATGAGCTCGTAGATTGCAAATAAATAAAAATAAATTTGTGTTTAGTTTTAATTGAAATACTTTATTATTTGCACAATTCTGTGTGCCACTGTTCATAACTTGATGTAAACAACAACAATTGCTTTTCTTTGTTATTGCTCTGTTTATATACTTTGCATAAACAATAACAATTACTAGACAATTATTCGACAGATCTTTGTTACGAAGATCTTCAAACCATGATTACTCTTTTCAAACACACCGCGTCTTCACACAAGACTGACTGAACTTTTACTAACTCCCTTGCCTCCTTTGCCTTGCCTTTTATATGGCAGGGTAAACAGTCTGATGAATGTTCTTGAAGTCGAATGTTCGTGATTTCGCTTCTCGAGATCTCTGTAAATATAAAGGTCGTTGTTTTATTGTTGTTTGTGTATTTTGTTTACATTTATTCTTGTAGTTTGTTGTTGAATTTTTGTTTACTTGTTTTTCCCTTTTTTATACTGATGTTTGTTGGTATATTTTTGTCTACTTGTTTATCATGTAAACGAGTTCACTGTTTTTTGCTTTTATTTATAATTTTAATGTTACACGATGTAAAAGTAAAACACCATTTTCATTTTCGTAACAATACATATGTAAGGAGTGCACACGAACAAAATTTGGGCATGCTTTCAAGCTTATACATATTTCTTACAGTGATTGAAAGAAAGATTACGATTTCTTTATCATGATTTTGTTAATTATCGGTCCCGGCAAACTCACTAAGATTTCATTTTGATTACAAAAATATTTTTTTGAAAATGAGCACCGAGAATGGCATAATTGAGTATCAGAAGTTCCCAAAACTAAATCGCTTAGTCCATAAAAAATAATACAGAAGCTTGCAGCATATCCCTCGGTTCATATACTCTTTCAGCGGCTCAATAATCTTACACTACGTATAAATTTACCAAAACTCCGTTACAATCATTGGTTGGTCACATAGACATCCTTATACTTCAATGAATAGAGTCTGTCTGCTTCAGCACGTTAAACTGGCGTGGGTTATAAACACCATGGGACAGCCTGATATTGATACTGCGATCATTGCTTTTACCACACATGCATATCTAATCGACTTTCTTGCACCTCATGTGTTTTTAAACCTGCGGTTTGAGGGACATGACAAGGTGGTTCATTATCCCCGTTGTTATGGAACCTCAACCTTAAAAATCTGCTGGAACTGCTGTTAAGAACTTGCTGATGATAAGTAGATGACATGATAGTAGCGATTGCAAAGGGCCAAATTCTGGAGTTTGCGCTATCGAATCCGGTATCAAAGTATATCGTATGGTGATATACGCATATCTACCGCCAGTAAAGCGACCATCAGATCCCTAGCGAATAGCTACACCATATCTAAGATTTTCTAAGACTACCGGGTGACTCTAACATTGTGAGACATTCGTCGGTACTTTTAAATGGGATCCTGGACCAGGGGTCACGGTAGCAACAAAGCTGATGAAAATTTTTATTGAATTCATATAAGAGATTAGTATTCGCCTTTAGAAGAGCAATCAAATTAACTGGCGCCAACTTCACTCATTTCAAAAGCAAGATGGGATTATGAAGCCACTTATAGAGAGACCAGTTGATATGAATACATGCATTAAACTGATCGAATTAAAACTGATCGAAATCCATATAAGTAATCTCGTTGGAGTTATAACAGAACACTGGCCTTTGGATAGATGCCTATGGAGATTGAGTACACCTCATAACAATTTCTGAAGCTGTGACTATGAGGAATAACTTTTTTCTATCATAGACCGGCAAGTGGAAACGTAAGAAGAATAATTCTTACGCACCCAAAATTTACTGACAAAAGATATCCAGCTAAAGGCGATTTGAACAATATAAACACATCGGCATAAATACTCCCGCTTTGACTACATACTGCCACGAAAAGGAAAAATCCAGATACTGGTGTTTTGCTTTTACATCGCTAAACATCACTTAACAAAAACAAAACACCAGCAAAAAAAAAAAAAGATAAACAAGTAAACAAGAATATACCAACAAACACTACAAGGATAAATGTAAACAAAATACACAAACAACAATAATGAAACAACGATGTTTACATTTATAGAGATTTCGAGAAGGCGAAGTCACGAACATTCGCCTTCAAGAACATTTATCAGACTGTTTACATTACCATATGAAAGGCAAGACTAAGCAGCCAACTGAGTCAGTAAAAGTTCAGTCAGTCTTGTGTAAAGACGCGTTGTGTTTGAAGAGAATAATCGTGGTTTGAAGATATCCGTTACAAAGATCTGTCGAATAATTGTCTAGTAATTGTTATTGTTTATGCATAGAGTGTAAACAGAAGAATAACAAAGGAAAGCAATTGTTGTTGTTGTTTACATAACGTTGTGAACAGTGGCATACAGTATTGGGCGAATAATAAAGAATTTCAATTAAAAATAAACGCATATTTATTTTTATTTTTATTCTAGATATCTGACCTTGGGTTTGAACAGTGGCCTAAGGTCTAATAAGTACTTACTAGACTACGGTGACTTTGTTTAATATAAAAGAACTTGTGTTTCATAAGAATAATGGACGTTGTGTGTACAATTCCATACACTGCAATGGAATTCAGTTTCCATTTTCCTAATGTTCTTTCACATATTCTTCCACATATTCTTTCAATATTACTTCAAATTATTTTGTAAACTTCATTTATTTTGTATTTCTTTTTCAGTTGCTTATTTACTTCTTTTATTGGTCGTTTTCTATCTCTTTATCCATCTAGACTTGCCAATATTTTCTTCTTTAAAATGTTCTTTATGGCCAATTCTTCGTTTTTTCCTTTTAAAGCCTACAAATTTGCCTTGAAAAGGCATAAATCGTCATGAGAACATTTAAATGCCGGAGCACAGTCAATGCATAAAATTATTTGTAGAAGAGCGAGAGAGAAAAAGAAAACGAAATTGATGTGAGCTTAAGATAAGAACAACTTTATTGGTCTACTTATTCAATATTTTCTCTTTTCTGCCTTACAACAACAGCATAAGGATTGAATATTTAGGGTTAGATTAACACAAGGATTTTATTCCATTTCTTGGTTTTATTCTTGAAGGCTTTAGAAGAGAGTGTTTTTATGTAATTCCATGAATGTGAATACAGGCAACTGTAGTTCAGCAACATAATTTACTTGAAGAACAAATTTTAAAGAAAAATTCTGGGAAACATTTTTTAAATCCCTTAAAGACTTAAATGTCTCAACATTTTAGTTTCAAGGTTTAGGTTTAGGTTAGAGGATGTGTACTTGCTAATTGAGCTAATTGAGTACACGGGGGCCTAGTCGACCTATTCTACAAACGTCCTAAAGGGGAGCAGATAGCAGAGGAGTTAGGGAAAAAGGAGAGCAAGTAGAAAAGGGAGAATAAGGAAGCGGAGGAATTACACAGACTAACAGACACACAAGAAAGCGCTACTACACTAGTACTTCGCAACCAGTTCAAAATAATAATGAATCTACGGAGAGTCTTGGTGTCGGCTCTCGACACAGAATTCAAACCCTCAAAGAAGCACCTGTCAAGGCTTTTCAACATCAACCTACTAAGGGCTGGCCGGTTACAGGGGAGGTGTTCGATAGTCTCCAACTCCTCCTCATCGCAACATACCCTGGGATCTATTCCAGATCCTAGTCAGCGGTATAATCTCGCAGTGTCTCGTAATAAACCCAATAACGAACCTTAAACTGGCCTGTCCTAACACTGTCTATAGCAGGCCATAGACACCTAGAAATATAACAATCCGAGCCATTCCCTCAAAGCCTCTGCTTTTCTTCCCTGACCCATCTATTGATGAGGCCGTATAGGTGGCCCGATTGGGGGATTAGGACCAACTATCAAATTGCCTTCCGAAAGTGAACCTAATCTAGCAAGAGCATTCACCGTCTCATTACCAAGTATTCCGCTATAGCCCGGAACCCAGCATAGACGGATTCGGTGTAGTCCAAAGGCCCTCAACGACTACTTGCACTCGCGAACGAGCCGTGATTTGCACCAGATCGACGCAATGGCCCTTAGGGCAGGCAGCCTGACTGCCAACGAAGACCATATAAGATTCCGAATCCGAAGTAGGTCTACCAGCTATGGCCTTAATAGCCTTCAAGATTGCGAAAATCTCTGCCTGAAACACGCTACAGTCATGCTTTAACCTTAAGTGAAGTTCAAGACCGAGTTCCCTATAGAAAACACCAGCACTTGTAACTCCACCCACCCATGGGTGAAGATGTGTATACTTTTCTGCCCCTGGAGTACTAAACCATGTTATAGTGACATTTCCGGTATGCATAAGTATGCTCAAACCAGGCAGGAACATAGCCTTAGTCCCAATGTAGCCGGTGGCTTTTTCTAAAAGTCCGTACCTCCCCTCAGGAAAGACGATGTTCAGAACTCTGGAGCGCCCTGTCGAGCGCTGTTTCCAGCAGATTCCGATTCCCTTAGATGTATGGCACTATGCGCTGCACACTGCTTAACATACAAATCAAGCGGAGTCAGGCAGAGCATAGTGTCAAAGGACAACTCTTCCTCACTGTAGTGATACTCAAGGAGGCAATACGCTGAACCTTATTCAAGATTTTCCGTTTTAAAGTCTTATCCAAGGCACTCTACCAAACAACACAACCATAATACAACCAGATATATCCAGCGAATGGCCCCCAGGCCTTAGCTCTCGACTATGGAGTTCCGACTATAGATCAGCAATGAATCGTTTTTTCTCTACTCATAAGCCCTCATGAAATTTTGAATAAAAGTGAGTCAACAATATTGAAAATTAACTAGGTACTCTGATTCATTCATAGTCACTACAACGTGTGTTGATTTATAAGTACAGGTTGCAATCATACCATTCGAAATATGTTTGATTCATAAGCCTACTCATTTAGATTCATAAATTTAGAAAAATACTTATAATACCTACAAGTCGAGTCACTCGAATCATTCTTCAAAATTGCATTTACAAAAACAGACAAATAAGCAAAAAAGACAGAATAGAAGGCAGACCAACAACACAACCTTCTAGTGAGTATTTTAGTGTTCGTATGCGACTCATACTTATTTTGTGCTTCGTGTATATGTTATGAGTTATGGAGAGTCTAAATCAACATTATACGTGTTGTTAAGTATGAATATGATGAGCACTTCCAACTTTGAATATGAGTAGAGGTTCTATGATATTAAAATTAGTATGAATGCGTATAAGTATCAGAAATTATGAGTATGATTCAATTCTACTCATCTTTTTGAATACTCATTGCTGATATCTGGTTCCTACACTGATAGACAGCATTCAGTCCCTTCTTCATTCTTTCCTCGATGTTTCTTTCCCAGTTCAGCGTGCTGTCCAGAACAACACCCATGTACTAGACCGCAGAAGAGGTCAATATCCTGCAAAAATTTTGAGAAAAAGAGAAAATGTTTCCCCGATTGGCTCACATAATTAACTTCAATTCCATTACAATTTATCGTCATACTTATGAGCTGATTTTTGACTGTTTTATGACCCAAAATCAAAAATTTTTCATTTCTATCACACTTTGTCTTTAATACTCTGTTTAATGTTTGATGCAACTTGTCTCTCTCTCTTTTTTATTTCAAATTAGTTTCTCTTGCAAGTAAAATTGTTGTTTAATGTGCTTTTTATAGTTCCAAAGAGAGTTTATTTTGCAATTTTTTTCTGTCTTTCGTGCTTAACAACTTTACAGTTCAAATGATGTGGGGACATTGCTTCAAGGGAGTTTTCTTTTCATGTCTTATCTGCACAAATTAAATAAAAATAAAAAATATATATATGTTTTTGTTAATATTGCAAATGTTTAAACTTAATTATGAAGTTATTGTTGCTAAAAAATTGTTACAAGAATACTTGAAATAAGTTTTGAAAGTTGGAGAGCGTTAGAGTGTATTGTAGTTTATAAAGCAGATTAGTTTTGTTCTCTTTTTCTTTCAACACAAGACATGACAAAAATAATTTCATAATAGAAGTTTTCCATCAAGCAGGAATGTTCGCCTTATGTTAAGAAGAAAAAAATTCTAAAAGGTCAAAGAGATTCTGTTTATGTAGTAGTAAAAGAGCTCCAGGTTCAAATACTGAAGAAGAAAAACAAATTTTAAATCGTAGTGGTTTTGAATTCAAAAAACTTATGGACCAGAGGTCAGCAATGATTCGTTTTTTCGATACTCATAAGCACTCATGAAATTTTGAATATAAGTGAGTTAACAATATTGAAATTTAACTACATACTCTGATTTATTCATACTCACTACAACTTTAAGTACAGGTTGCAATGAGTATGCGTACCTTTCGAAATATGTTTAAATCAAAAGCCTACTCATTCAGGTTCATAACTTTAGGACAATACTTATAATACAAATAACACAACCTTTTAGTGAGTATATTAGTGTTCGTACTCTAATCATACTTATTTTGCGATTCTTGTAAATGTTGAGTTATGGAGAGTCGAAATCAACAACATCATACGTAGTGTTAAGTATGAGTCTTCAAACTTTGAATATGCGTACAAGTATCAGAAATTATGAGTATAATTCGATTCTACTCATATTTTAGAATACTTATTGCTGATTTCTGTTATGGGCTAAGCATAAAAAATCCCACATAAGAAAGGATAACAACAACAATTAAAATAATAGCATTGTCAAGAACCGCTAGCTCTTGAAACGATAGAAAGCAACCCTTTCATTCTAGAACCTGACGCTTACTGTACTCCTGCTGAATTAGAAAAACTTAATTAATGACAATTGAAGTCGTTGTAGTCCAAAAGGTAACGTGTTGGTTTATTAGACATGAGGCCTCGGTTGAAACTCCAGGGCAGACATCCCCAACAAAAGAAAACACGTAAAATTATTTCTTCGGCGACTTCCTCTTAGCAGATTTCTGGCAAAAACTCTGAGAATAAATAAAAATTGCCATGAAAAGTTTCTCAAAAATCTGTCGTTCGAAGTCGACTTTAAGCTGTAGATGCCGACACTCATGTATAAAATTAACGCACACAACATGAGTGGTGTCAGAAGCTAGGCCGTAATCCTGACTGAAGGGTTGTAATGGCCAATTACTAGACAGATTTTTGGAACGGAGATCTTCAAACCACGATTATTCTCTTCAAAGTCTTCACACAAGACCGACTGAACTTCACTAACTCCGTTGCCTTCTTTGCCTTGCCTTTTATATGGCAAAGTAAACTTCGCCTTCTCGAAATCTCTATAAATGTAAACATCGTTGTTTACATTTATTATTATAGTGTTGTTTGTGTATTTTTGTTTACTTGTTTACCATTTGATTTATGCTGGTGTTTGTTGTTATATTAAGCCGTACGATAATTTATAAACAAGTTTGTTTACTGCATTGTTTTTTTTTGTAGCTTTTGCTTATAGTTTTAATGTTAAGCGATCTAAAAGCACATCATTATCTGGATTTTTAATTTTCATAACAATATATGTATATTCCCCATATAATTCCAAAAGTCTTTGTATCAATTGAATTGCCAAACAATTGGTTGATTTCATTGGATTTATTTGATCAAAGAAACAATTTATTTTGTTCCCAATTCAAATCGAATTTTTTAGATTTTTTATCAGGAAAATATATGTACAATCTTCCTGCATAAGGATATAAAATAATTGATTTAAACTTTTCCTTAATCATTCAAGTATCAGGCAATTAAAGTTACTTTTTAGTTTTCCTTTGAATTTTTTTCTTCAGGTTCAACTTTATTGCGATAAATTTATGTTTTTCATTATTTTACACGTTGTTCACGTCTCTCACATTAATACTGCCAATGATATATTAAAACTTGTTGTTGTTTTGTTATTAATAGACACTCAATGTATAAGGCAACAACTAACCATAGTTAATGTTATCACATACGTACCATATTCCCTAACTTGGCCGTGAGTGAAGTGGAAAGTTTGTTCATACTTTCTTAATAATTTTCTTGTTGAAGTTTTATGTTCAATGTTGTTGTTTTTGTTGCTTTCATTCCAGTTAATTTTTGTTTTTATTCTTGTCTCTTTTCTTGACTTAATGAGACAATAATATACACTCCCACTTGCTAAAATGTTTGACACATACTTGTAAGGCACTTTAGATTTCATTTCATTTCATTTTATTTAATTCTTAAATTTTTTCTTATTTTTTTTGTTTTTGTTATTAAAAGTTTTCTGTCATAAAGTTGTTTTTCCATAATTTTTGCTTTCATTTTCATACTCTTATGGATTTTGCAAAAGCGGAAGACAGCAAGTAACTCAGTTTTTTACTTGAACAGTAACGAGTGATGTTATAAGCGTACTCGTCAGTAACTGCGGGCAATTTGTTTTAAAGTTCGTAGGTTTTAAGTTTGATGATATCAGTGTTGATCCATACGTTAGCCTTTTTCAAATACTTCTATACGGTGTTCTCAGAAATATTTGACTTCTGAACAATCGAGACCGTGATTACATGATGTTTGATACTTGACGTGCAACAATGTGGGGCAATTTGTGCAACAGAATTAAATGAATGGCATTGATGAATCATAAATTGCTTTTGAGAGGCTCAACGTATTCATTCCATAATCGTACTTTAACAGATCGGAACAGCCCAGTCTATACTTACTTAATTGGGCATTAATAACCCGATCAACGGATTTCGGCCTGACTTAACACATCCCTTCAGGAGCCTCTGCTTCTTGCGCGACTACGCCAGTTGGTCACACCAATCGATGACAAGGCTTCCTCGATTTGGTCCTTTCAAAGCAAACAAGGTCGCGGATCCCCGCATCAAATAGCCGTCTCAGCCCAGTCTATAAGGCTCGTAAAACACTGTAGCTTCCTTCAGGCGGTAGTGTCGGAAATACAGGCTGCGGCGAAAATTATTGGGAACTCACATATCCCCAGTACAGACATTGCCATACCTTCCTACAGCCAGGAGGCTAAAATAGCCTTAACTCTGAACGTGACGTGCTACCAGACACTGTACAGCTGTCTCAGATATCTCATTAAGGTTGCAGAATGATTTGATACCCATATCACATGGGTACCAGTGCACAGTGGCGTTGCAAATATCTGTAGATCGGATGAAGTGGCCAAAGGTGACAAACCATAAAATTCTCCGATGAATTCTCGACTTTGGGAATACCTTTGAAAACAGGTAGGCTTATAATTGAGAATGTGGGCGTCAGTTCCATCAAATATAGCAGAAAACGGTGCAGAAAATCTGGCCAAATCTGGATCGAGGGCACAAGTCCGCTTAAACTACAAAGAAGCACGTTCTTTATGATTTTCGGGGTTAGAGCAAGGCTTTGAATTATGGATTCGTATGTGAGTAGTCGCCGCAGTTTAGTAGGTACTGTGTTGTCTTATTAGATGCCAGGCACTGGTTCAAACCACAAGTCAGACGTAACATAACAAAATGAAATACGAAATATTTCTTCGGCGACTGCATCTCAGCAGATTTCTGACACCAACTCTGACAGTAAAATAAAATAAAATTGCCATGAAAAGTTTCTCACAAAAATCTGCCGCTCGGAGGCGACTTTAAACTGGAGGTCCCGACATTCATGTATAAAATTAACACACTCTATATAAGTAGTGTGAGAAGGAAGGTCGTAATCCTGGCTAAAGGGTTGTAATGACCAATTATGTATGCATGCGAGGCGCATTGATCTAGGACACCTTGCAAACGATTTCTGCAGAAATTGCAAATATAAAGAAGAAGAGGAGACTGTGTTCTTCTCCTAATGGATGTATGCTCGGCTTTATGTGGTAAAGTACAATGGGTCAATTCGACCTCCGGGTACGGTACTTGTCTTTATTGACAAGTACACGTCCTCTAGCCTTATGTGGTAGAAAAGAAAGTCACCTTGATACCTGCTTTATAGATGATCTAGAGGAACTATCATGTATTGATTGCCATTGTCCCGCAGTCTGAATTGCTCTATCACAATCATCGTGAGGTTCCGCGACTAGGGAATAACGATAAACTGTGGTATCACATTGGGCCATATGTGGCCTAAGGTAAGTGTTACCATCTAACTTCCAACTTGGATGGACAGCCACCTCTACCTAGCTACCTCTTATAGTCATCTTTACAAGCTCTCGTTTTTACCATTAAAAAGGAAAAATTGTGTGTAGAGTTTTTGATGGCGGCCATCATATTTTGCTTTGTCGCTCAAATAAATTATTTCTGTTGGAATAACAAACCTGACTTACACATAAAAAGCTTTTCTTCTACTCACATAGACGAAATGAATAAAATTATACTCGTAAGAAAATCTAAAATAGGATTACAAGCAAAATAAAAACGTCTGCAAAAATCTTTTAATTTTTTTTACAACAGAAAACCTTATGAAACAAAAGAAGACATTCTCATCAAATATTCCGAGCACAGATTGTGGTCACATCAAACGAATACAAGAAATATTGACATACAAGGCAGTTTGTAGAATGAATGATTTGATGAATGTAAGAAATTTACTTCAACACAAATACACGCACACACGTAGACACAAAAAAAAGGAATCCAAAGTGTAGAACTGAACCTGTAACTGAAACTAATGAGGCAACAAAACATTTCATTGTTGCCAACTGTACGACCATAAGACAACTTTGACGTGGTTTTTATTGTCATTCAAGAATCTTTGTCCCCTTTGACTCTCTCATTACATGTCATCGATATTCTATGGATTTCTAAACATTTGAAACTAAATGTTATTCAATGTGATTGTGTGTGTAAATAAAGTAGAGATGTGTGTGTGTTTTCTTTCAAAACTTCTACGACTAGTTTGAGGGTTTTAAGGTTTTCACAACTGATGTTGTCTTCTCTATAAATAAGGCTAATGTATGATATATTTGCGTATGTAGTGTTTGAGTTTTAATGTATAAGGTGGACTATTTATCGGTTTCAATTTGAAAGATCGGTTATATCCTATGTGGCATTACTTATGTCATTCCATTCTGTCACAAAATTCAGTATATTGTCTACACTGGACGTAATGAATCGATTTACGCTTGAGCAACGTTACGATTTATTGGGTCACTGAGAAACTGCACATTGATGTCGATTTGGCAAAAAGAATCATCTTTTCGGATGAAGCTCATTTTCATCTTGGTTGGTATGTTAATAAGCAAAATTTCCATACTTAGGGCTTAGAAAACCCACTCGTGGGCACGTTAATAAGCAAAATTGCCGTATTTAGGGTTCAGAAAACCCACACGTGGCCTTACAGAAGGCAATGCACCCATTGCGAATGGCTGTGAAGGTAATTTTGGTCCATATTTCTTTGAAAATGAGGTCGACATTGCGCCATGATAACAGAGTTTTTTTTGTACCCACTCTTCATGGTATTAATGTGAACGATGTTTAGTTTCAATCGGATGGTGCAACTTGCCACACATCCAATGCCACAATCGATTTATTGTGTCAAAAGTTTGATGGCCGTTTATTTAGTCGAAATGGCGATGTCAATTGACTGCCAAGACGCTGCGGTTTGACGCCGTTAAACTATTTTCTGTGGGGCCTCCTTAAAGAAAAGTGTTATGCCGACAAACCAAAGACAATTGAGCATTTGATGGCTAACAGTCGTGATGCCAGCGCCGAGATAAGACCCCATACACTTGAAAAAGTGCACGAAAATTGTTCCGATCTAGTGAAATAATATGAGGCCAGCCACAGCTGCCATATGAATGAAATAATGTTCCATTTCTAAGCGGAATAATTGTACTTAAAAAAAAAATAAATTCGAAAAAATTTTAAACCGTTTCTGTTTTATGGCATTTTGAAATTTAAACCTCTAAATGGCCCACCCTATATTATTTTAATGAAATTAAAAATATTACTTTTCTATCTTAAAGACTACGTTACAAAGAGATTAATTAAAATCATGGTCTTCATTACTGTGTAGTTTTCATTCCAACACATTTTGTGAAATATTTCCTTCGAACTTAAATATAAAAATCTTAACACAGGAATAGTTTTCCTAAGAAATAAGACTCACACTGTAAAACGAAATCGTGACTTAAATTTCTCTGTTTTTAACGTTCCTTTTCTTGTTATGCTTGTCAAATGTCAATCACATTAGAAAATAAAAAAAGAAAATAAAATTAAATAAATGCCAACAAAATAAAGTGACAGCAACAAACATTTTATGCAGCCAGATTTTTATTTATTTTTGTTTCTTTAAGAAACATAAGGCCGTAGCATACAGTGAACGCCAAAAAAAATTGTACACTAAGGATAAAATTCTAACAATCACCAAACTCAACATTTGCCACTTAAGGAGAGTGCCTGAAAAAATTTGACAATATTTCGAAATTTTTTAAATTTTTTTTGTTTCAATTTTAAAAACTGCTAGTGAAACAATTTTAAAATGAAACTAACGATAATTTATTAATGTATATTTGTTTTAATGTACAGTTTCTTTTGATGCACACTGTACATACCTGCAAACATAATTGGTCATTATAACTCTTCTGCCAGGATTACAACCTGAGCGGCTGGATCTACAGTTTAAAGTCGACTCCTTACGACAGATTTTTGAGAAGCTTTTCATGACAATTTTATTTATTCTCAGAGTTCTAGCCAGAAATCTGCTAAGAAGTCGCCGAAAAATATTTTTTTCAGATTTCATATTTTGTTGGAGATGTTTGACCTGCGGTCTCAATCGTAGCCTCATGTCTAATAAGCCGACACACTACCTACTAGACTTTGGCGACAATATTTTGAAAATTTTACTTTATTGGCACAACCATTTCAACATTTTCGAAGTAAAAATGTTGTTTTTCTTTTTAATGGCTTGCAAGCTTATTTAGAAAACACATTTGCTTCTTATCCGTGAAGTATTTTGATTGGTTAACGGGCAAATGATTTATTTAGAAGTAGCAAGATGAAGATAGGTAGGTAGGTAGATGTGGCTGTCCCCTCGATGGACACACTTAGGCCGCACACAGGGCCCATTGTGATACCACATTTTCACATTCTCCCCTATTTCAGTAACCACTGGGAGCTTCCGATGAAGCGACTCAGACCGCCAATATCCATGCATGACAGTTCATCTAGGTCCTCCATGTAGTAGGCACCCAGGTGTCTCTTTATCCTCTGACCAAGTGCCGGGCATGTAGGTGAAGAATAGTTTCATCCTCTTCCTTATCTCCACAGCTTTTGCTGAAATCATTCGCGAGGTGTTCAAGACCAATACGCCTCGCATGAGTTCCTATAATACTATGCCCCGTAATAACCCCGATAACAGCGCTGAGCCTGCTTCTTTGGAGTTTAAGCAGAGTCGCCGTGCGCTTCCTATCCAGCCTTGGCCAGATTTTTTGCGCAGTTCTGCCCTTATCTGAAGCCGCCCACCTACTGTTGACAAGGTCCACGATTGCATTGTCAATTATAAGCCTGCATGTATCCAAAGGATACCCAACGTAGAGAATTCATCAGAGAGTTCGATGGTCGTGCCCCTTCTGGCCAAATCATCCGCTCTGCAGTTGCCGGGAATATCTCTATGTCCCGGTACCCATGTGATACAAACATCATATCGGTTCGCCATCTCATTGAGATATCTGCGGCAGTCGTACACTGTCTTGGAGTTTATTACACTAGAATCCAATGCTTTGATGGCCGCTTGGCTATCGGAAAGTATGGTGATTTTTCGCCTGTGAACATTTTTGTCCACAATAATTTTCACCGCAGCCTGAATTGCCCACACTTCTGCCTGAAAGACGCTGCAGTGACCTTATAGACTTGGATATTTCGATTGATTTCGAATAGTTACCAATTCCAACGGCTCCTTCCAATTTGGAGCCATCGGTGTAGATTTGTGCGGTATCCCCCACGAGGTGCGCCGCACCTTTCTTCCAGTCCTCCCTTTTCAGAATGGATGTCCTAAAATTCACTGAGAAGTCATATCGCGGTGTCATATAGTCAATGCTTCCGATAATATCAGTTTCTTCAAGTATCCTTGTATTACCAATGCTCGATGCATGCCATTGTCCAGTCGCCCAAAGACGCCTACTAACTCTAGGCGCCACACCCCTGCAGTATAGGTCAAGCGGTAGAAGGTATAAGATCATTTCTAGAGCGATCGTAGGAGTAGTTCGCAAGGCACCACTTATAATTATGCAAGCGGATCTTTGTAACCTGCATATCAGGTTTAAGTTAATTGTCGTATTCAGGGATTCCCACCACACCAGGCATCTGAAGATAATAAGGAAACAATTCCTCTTCTGCGGCATATAAGTATGCTCTACATGTGAGCATGCCTTTTATAATACAGTTGAAGTCTTGAATCTTTTCAGAGAGAGGCATTAGGAAATTTAGCATCTCTATCTATCCCTGAATGTTTCCAGTATGGAAGGGAAGAGTTTATGCCATGGGTAAAACTAGTCTACGTGTGTATATGTTTTTAGAGGTGACGTCACTTCCCCTTACCTTCCTATATTGATCTTGAAATTCAAATCGTGTTAATGGGGCTCATCAGCTAGTTTCTCTTTTATTGCCTTGAAGGCAAATTAAATTCCTTGTAAAGAAGTACCACCAATAGCTGTTGCAAGCAGCCTTCAGGATATTTATTGTTTATTAGTGTTTAAATTTCTTTCCATAAATTCTTTATGGTTCTTCATGTGTTTTATTATTTTCTATTAATCGCTTTGATTTTTTTATATAAATTTCATTCCATTCACTTAAGATGTTGTTTTGAAGTGTGGTTTTATGATGATTTGTTTGATTTGTGCTCAAATGGCCTGAAACAATTTGATTTTATAATTCCGGCAAGATTTAATTAAATTTGTTCGTGATCAAATAACATCTTGTTGTTGGATGTTTTCATATTTATGGGGGGAGGGTAAATATGTTTATCAATTTAATAAAATTAAATCGATGGGAAGAGCAGCATTAAATGAAATCAAACACAATAAAAGAGAAAATATGATTCCACGCAGAATATAAATAATTAAGAAAAAACGTCTTCCAATATAAGAAAGGAAGTTAAAAATTAATGGACAACAACACTTGCAAGTCTTTAATATCCACTCGAATTTGAAAACTACAACCAAGAACTTAGACTTTGCAAAACCCATTTGAAGTGTAGAATTTTTTGTAATTTTTGAATGGTCGCCTACATCGTACTTTAATTTTTAAATACTTTGTCTAAGAAATTTGGCCATAAAGCGTCAATGGTGGCTTGAATATTGGCTTCCAATGCTCCAAAAGTTGCCGGCTTGTAGGCGTGAATCAATGACTTAACTTAGCTTCATAAAAATTAATACAGAGGCGTTATATATCACTTCATATAGTATAATAAACGATTCTTAATAAATAAAAATTTATTGAGTACAGAGGGTGGGCCATTAAAAGTTTAAATTTAAAAATACAATGAAATTGAAAAAAATTTCATTCATATGGCTGTCGCGGTTGGAATTTCAATACCTCATTCGATCGGACCAAGTTTCCTGTACTTTTTTTTGGTCTATAGGGTCGGTTGTATCTCGGCAATGACATCCGAATGTTGGCCTTCAAAAACTCAATTATCTTTGGTTTGTCGGCATAGCACTTCTCTTTAACGAAGCCATACAAAAAATAGTTTAACGGTGTCAAATCGCGACGTTTGGTCGCCAATTGACTTCACCATTCCGGCTAATTAAAAGGCCATCAAACGTTTGACGCAACAAATCGATTGTGGCATGAGATGTGTGGCAAGTTGCATTATCCTACTGAAACTAAATATCGTTCACATTAACACTTTTTTTGCTTATTAACGTGCCCAACGAATCATGAAAATGAGCTTCATCCGAAAAGATGATTCTTTTTGGCAAAATCGACATCAAAGTGCAGTTTCTCATTTGCCCAATAAATCCCAACGTTACTCAAGTGTAAATCGATTCATTACGTTCAGTGAAGATAATATACAGAATTTTGTGATAGAATAGAATGACATACGTTTTGCTAGATTCGAAATAACCGATGGTTCAAATTTAAACCGATATTTGTGAAAAACTTTAAAAAATTTGAATTTTAATTGACATGCTTAAGTCGATTTCATTTTCGCGGTATTACAGGCGTTTAGCAAATATTTATTAAAAGAACGATTAATGAAAAAAAAAAGAAAAAAACTGTATGTCTGTATGCCATTTGCTTGCACTAAACCAAAGCATATCAAACTGAAATTTAAACAACCATTTTGTCGTCATACATATATTTTATGTGAGCATTAAACGTGCTCAACCGTTGTATTTTATTAAAGAATTTATATTAAGTGTCCTTACTCTTCCACAAGGAGACACTCATTAATTAACAAAACTATCCTTGTATGAGTTTTACAGACTCTATTACACAGATTAAGAGGCATTTCAGTTGATTGTTTTAATTTTTTTCTCCATTTTACTCCATTAAAGTGTGTGTTCACAACACAATATTTTCCATGGCAAAAGACTTGAGGAAAAAATCTCCCGTTTTTTCTTTAATTTTTTCTGCAGAGATTTCTAATCAAAACAGAAATCTAGCAAAAGAGAGAATTATTTCAGAAGAATGCTGGATATGTGTGTTTGTGTTTTTTTAAGATATTTTTTATTTTTTTCTTGCTTCAGGCTTTGTTTTAAATCTCTGATTTCGTTTTTTTTTATTATCAAACGTAAAACAAAATCTCCACATGCGAAATGATAAGAGATTAAGTTATTGCTGTGAACACTACTGCCGTCACTGTCATTAAAAGTATTGCACAGTGGGCCAAAATGGGCCAATGTTTGCTTATTCTGATAAGAGTTGATATATATTTTTGGTACCTATATTTTATTAAAACAAAAACATTTTAAAGATTTTTAAAATGCTTTTAGCCCACTGTACTTGATACAATATTCAATCCAATAATAAATATTGGCCTGATTCCACATGGTTGCTTGCTTGGGACACATATATTGTTGCAGCAACGGGAATAGGTCCTTATATAGAAGAGAAAATAAATATTAAAAAAGAAATTAAATTTTTCATTCATGTTCGTCTATAAGCGGAATCCATATAAATCTCCTGATCAAGCTTCCAGATGCATCTCTTGATGCTTGTTGCCTGACGTTGCTTTGATGGTAGACAATTTCTCTCTTATAAATGAAAACTGGTTGTTTGCGGCTAATGTACCGAAATGAAGTCGCAGTGGTCTATTAGGTAGTGTGTTGGCTTACTTGACGAAAAGCCGGGGTTCGATCCCGAGGCCAGACATCAAAACGAAATATGAAAAAAAAATATTTATTCGGCGATTTCCTCTCAGCAGATTTCTGGTAAAAACTCTGAGAGTAAATAAAATTGTCATGAAAAGTTTCTCAAAAATCTGTCGTTCGGAATCGACTTTAAACTGTAGATGGCGCCACTCATATATAAAATTAACGCACACAACATAAGTAGTGTGATAAACTAGGTCGTAATCCTGACTGAAGGGTTGTAATGACCAATTATGTATGTATCTACCGAATTAGATGATCCTTTGCCCCTTACTTAATTACTGTTCACTTCAGCATTGCAAGTCGACCACAATATTTTTGCTGTCTATTACCAGTCACTCTCCGTTTGAGAAATCGGACGATTTTTTATTGATTATCGAAAGAGAACTACTTTCTACGGCAAGTGGACGTAACAGTTTACAAATATTTATTGCGATGACTTAACGCAATGAATTGAAGTTCAAATTACTTCGTCAGGCTACATGATTTAGTCAAATTTTGCTTTTCAGATCGATTTCTCGTTCTAAATTTTAAAATAACGGCGCGATGGCAAGAGGTTTGACAATGGTGAAGACGTAGAGTACACGTTGTGGAGAGAGAATACAATGCAATAATAGCTCCTCCAAGTCTAGTGTCAATAGTATGCCTAAGGATGCTGTTCGGCATCAGTCACTATAATAAATTTCTTAGTACTTGATGAGCACTCTAACTTTTCATTTTAAAATCCATTAACAGTGTAATGGCTTTAAGTTTGTGTCCTCTGAGATTAAATTGGCTGATTTCTCTACGGAGATTGTTTTTGGATAGTCTGATGCAATACTCAAATCTCTCAATGCAATATCACCCAGTGAAAGAGTAGATTGTTTGAAACCCTAACTCTATCACCCCTAGCCCCGAGTCTGTCTTTTTAAACATTCCTTCTCTTTCTGCAGAAAGTTTCTGGCTACATCAGCGGTGTATAATCTGTTCTCTTGGCAAGCTAGTCTGCCTACTCTATGCTCAATTTACTCCGACTAGGCAATTCAGCTTGCCCCGATATTCCCATGTCGGTATGACGACGTACATGTCTGATAGTGTAGGTAAATCCCCTTTGCGGTACTGCCGGGATGTGGTTTCGCTTAGAAAATATGCGCGAGTTTTTCAGTACTGTTTCATCGTACTGTCTTTCATTGACCCATTCATGTCCTTTTTTGAATGGAGTGTGGTTCTTAAATTTTTCCATTCTCTCTTGTTGAAATCGCCGCGGTCTAGTAGATAGTGTGTTGGCTTATTAGACGTAATGCCACGCTTCCAACCCCAGGTCAGACATCTCCAACAAAACAAAATAAGAAAAAAAATATTTCTTCGGTGCCTTTTTCTCAACAGATTTTTGGCAAAAACTCTCTGAGAGTAAAATAAAATTGCCATGAAAAATTTCTCAAAAATTTGTCGTTCTGAGTCGACTTTAAACTGTAGTTCCCGCCTCTAATATATAAAATTAAAGCTAGGTCGTTATCCTGACTGAAGGGTTGTAATAACCAATTATGTGTGTTATGTATGTATATCTTTTGTTGTAAAGCATTTCTAAAATTATTAAGTTTTCTGCTTCTGTTTAGGGAACAGTAATCACGACCCTAGTTAACGATACAACCTTATGAATCTCGAGTTAAATTTGCCTCCCATTGTCCTAAGCATAGTTCTCCAGGGTCGATGCTACCATATACCACACACCAACTCTATTTGAGTCTTGAGTGCTTAAACAATGGCTTTCACGTATTGTATTGTATGGTGCTAGTCCCAGATGTTTTGTGTGCGATTTCCGAATCGCCTCATCCAGATTAATTCTCAATTTCGGTGACATCCATCACCTATTTACATTCTGAAGACTTTGGCACCTATAAATAGGGTAACGAACGGAATAAATACCACTGAGAAAAGTGTATCAAGCTCAAAGCAAAGTGAGTTACGAAATATGCTGCCTTCCAAAATGTTAGTTGCTTTACGTTTAAACAAAGTATCTTGTTTCATAATGCCGCTGTACAAAATATATACAATGTATTCTATTTCAAAACGTTGTCATTTTTGTCGTCGTGTATTTTTAACGCAGTCAAAAAGCAATCAGGCATCGAATTTATAGCTGATGCATTGTTTGGTTACTTTCCATATCTTCATAGTTTATATACAGTAGTAGAACTGCATACAAACTTTGTATTGATACATTTTGGCAGGCAGCCATATTCATCACTTTCCACAAAATTGCTGTGTAAAACATGGTTTCCATCTTTTTACTACACCTTACACTTCAAATTGATGTTGTTTTTTCCGTGTAATTAACGGTTATTAAGCACAATTATTTTAAAAATTTAATAATTTCCATCAATGTGATCCCCAATGGTTTGATATTTAAAACATTTACGCACACCATTACAGCCTTAACAATTGAAATGTTTTTTTGTTTTTTGCCACAAAAAAGTCATGAAATTTTAATTAAGCAGGCTTCACTATAAAGGAGAGGAAACTTTTTTTGCCTTTTGTTTAATGAGCATTAATTAAATTTTTATTACAATTTATTTTTTCGCTGTTTTCAAAAGGGGAGAAGTGAGTAAAAAAATACCATATGAAAACAATATGAAAGTGAATGATAAAAAAACAAAAAAAGTAAACGTTTTGCATACAATATATTGTAATGATAATGGGAAGGTAATGGGAATATTTTGTAGTCCCACGATATGTTGTGAAAAGTGAACTTAATTAATATGTTAAATAGATGGCATGTCAAAAGCAAAAACTCATGCTTTCATGGTATTCACGGAAACATTTTTTAAATGCTTTACAGCTATTGGAAAACAAATAATATATTGAACTTATCCAGCCATCCATCCATCCATCCGTTCATCTATAAAAACTTTTATGACAATACATGAACTCATATACACATATGTATGTTTACTTATTGATTGCACAATATTTTGTTGTAAATAAAGAGGGATTTTATTTTATATTTCATTGTTATTATTCAAATGACATTAATTTTATGGGCACGAAATGTATTTTTAAGGGGACAGTTTTTTTCTACGCTTAATCCCTTTCGCTTTATTCATAAATCACAATGAATAAATGAACGTCTTTAAATGGTTTAATGTTGAAATAAAAAGGAAATCTATAGATTGGAAATAATTTCATTGTGATATTTATTGGAAAATTTTCATTTGCATTGAACATTTCCAACGCATTTTAGTATAAAATTTGCATTGAATTATTACAGTTTAAACAGGAATCATTTAATCAAAGCTATCAAAGGAACTTTTAATTCCTTATTAATGGTCGTAACGTTGTATAGAGTTTAAAATGCTTAACTTAACTACACATCTAAGCATCCCAGGTTCGAACTTAACAGAAGCCTAATACCTTTCATAATATATTGTTCCAAAGTATTTCGATTTTAATACAATACGAGGCTTTTTCATTTCCCCTACAAATTGTAAGCAACGAATAGGTTTAACGTCTCAATTTCTATTTGAATTTTTTTTCAAGCTATACGACTCTGCAAAAATCTTTGTTGATGGTAGATTGCCACTTGTACAGTGAGCGTTAAAAGAAACTGTACAATTAAAAAATATACACTAATAAATTACCGTTATTATAATTTAAAAATTGTTTCATTGCCTGTTATAATTAAAATTGAAATAATAAAAAGATAAAATACTAAAAATTTCGAAATATTGTCAAATTTTTTCGGGCACTCTCCTTAAGTGGCGTAAGTTCAGTATTGTGATTGTTAGAATTTTATCCATAGTGTATACACTCTATAGAGTTTCTATTGATTGATCATTATAACCTTTCAGTCAAGCTTACGTCCTAGCTTCTCGAACCACTTGTGTTAAGTGTGTTAATTTTATACATGAGTGGAGGGACCTACAGTTTAACGACACATATTTCTTTTGAGAAACTATTCATGGCAATTTTTGATTTATTCTCAGAGTTTTTGCCAGAAATCTGCTGAGAGTTAGTCGCCGAAGAAATATTTGTTCGTATTTCGTTTTATTGTGATGACTGACCTGGGCTTTAACCGTGAGCTCACGTCTAATAAGCCAATACTCTACCTACTACACCAGGCCAACTGAAAATACATAGGATGCTGAAATTCCATCATTAGTTCTTTCTCCGAAAAAGTCTAATGTTGGCTCTGGTGCGGCATGTATGCCTTTTTCAAACACCTCCAGCTCCAGTCTCTAATGTAAGCCACAAACACATATACCCTAGTCCCTGCTGGTTTTCATTGGGCTTAGATATTGCGAAATCCTTTTGATTGGGTTCTGATTACTCAACATCGTCGATTTTTATATTATCGCGAGCGCTATCATCAAATACCAAAAGTTAGAACAAGTAATCTTCCCAAATCCTCAGCACGAAGGGCCGATTAAAAGGCATAAGATCTTTTTCTTCATTTTTACAACAGGAAATATTTGTACTATACCTTCTGTCTGATGTTTTAGAAAATTTTTGATAACAATTTCAACTCTTAAGGACTTTTATTCCTTAACTCAAGCGCTTCCTATTGCCCTCATTGGAAATTATGGTTTTTTTCCTCTTCCTCCCTTTTTCCACCATATCCAAACCGTGCTTCTTACATTCCTACGGACTGAAATGTAGGCATACGACCAGTATTTTTCTCTGCAATAAAGTCGAGTCATTGCTGCTCCATGAGGTAGGCGATATGTTGCTTCTGTGCGTTATTGGAACATGGAAAAAGGGAATTGAGTTAGTTGAGTGGCTTAAACGAGGAGTGATCCAAACCTGTGACATCTATTGGCTTTTTTACAACAGTTTGTGTATAATTTGCCATAAATAATCGTCTGCATAATTTAGCTAAAATATTGTAACCATTCGAATCGATTTTACCATCTCAAATCAAACGTATGTACGTCTAATACCTTGGAACAATGGCTTTTGTCTACAACAAATATGATTAAAGGAACTGCAGAAACTTAATGTATATCTACGATACATGGTCATTACGCATTAAAACTATTCTCTCATCTTGTATTAAAGATATTAAAAACTGCGGCATATATGTAGGTTTCTTACCGCCAATGTTACTTTAGAAAGTTAGTCTAGGAAAATATGACTCGTGCTATTCAACCTTAATACGGTAAGTTTAATCAGTGTAATCTCTTTCAAATCTATCATTTAACATCGACCATCCAATATAAGCTGTAGCGGGCAGGCAGCTTCTTATTTACAACAAACCGAATACTAGCGGCATTGGTCTAGACTCTAGAGGATAATTAATTAAGTTTTTGTCCAGGGGTTCATAAAAAGGGATTGATTTTATACGAATAAGAAGTTCAGATCGAATTTTATTATTTCTAAATGCCATTAGAATTGTAGGCTGAGTGAATAAGCTACAATAACAAAACTTAATGGAATTACTATGGAAGCTAAAAAACGATAACAAATCAACAGTGAAATTCTAGAAGTTGCCAAAACAGAAATGGTTTAAGCTTAACTGGAGTGTAATGCAGACTAAGTGAGAGCGACAAACATATTAAAACTGAATGGTATTCTGGAAGTATCTGCTGTATCAGGCAGTGATTTAATCATAAGAAAAACAAACATTAGGTGGACAAAATTGGTCTTTCAAATTTTTAGCTGATGCTGAAAAGGTAAAATGTCCTAAATTTCATCTGTCAAATAAATATGTGGATGTATACCAGAGATCAGCAATGAGTATTCAAAAAGATGAGTGAAATCGAATCATAATCATAATTTCTGATACTTCTACGCATTCATACTTATTTTAATATCATGGAACCTCCACTCATATTCAAAGTTTGAAGTATTCATCATACTCATACTTAACAACATGTATAATGTTGTTGATATCGACTCTCCATAACTCAACTTATACACGCAGCACAAAATAAGTATGATTCGCGTACGAACACTAAAATACTTACTAGAAGGTTGTCTGTTTGCTCTGCTTGTTGGTCTGAATTTTTTGCTTATGTGTCTTTAATCTTCTGTTGTATATGCCTAACAACTAAGACTATAAATTTTAATGAATGATTCGGATCACTCGAATTATTTGTATGTATTTTTCTAATGGTTTGAATCTAAAGGAGTGGGCTTATGAATCAAACATATTTCGAATGGTATGAGTTTGATGTCAACGTTGTACGCATATTCATTGCAACGTGTACTTATAAATCAACGATGTAGTGAGTACGAATGAATCAGAGTACATAGTTAAATTTCAATATGGTTTCCTTTATATTCAAAATTTCATGACTTCTTATGAGTAGACAAAAAAACAATTCATTTCTGATCTCTTATGTATACGTTATGCATTTTTTTCCGTTATATTTTTTCCAATTTTAAATTAAATTTTTTTTCTTATTTATTATAACAAAACTTTTCACATTTTCGCCAACGACAACGAGGTTTCAAGGTAATCATGTTGCTTTCCCATAACTGAACAAAAAAAAAACGAAAATAACAACATAATCATTGTCATTATATTAATAGCCTACAGGGCATATGGAAAGCACTAACAAAAACAAATTTAAATAAATATTTTTCTTTATATTGTTTTTTTTTATAAAAAAAAAGAAATCTTTTGTCTGGCTAGTTGGGGGTTTTACATCTGCCTGCCACTTAGGACGTGATATTTGTTTCTTAGCCGAAAAAAAGAAGAGTCCCTGATTTGAAAAATGTGTTGAAATTATTTTAAATTTATACAACTTACTCTCTCTCATATATAAAGAATCTCTTTTTTTCTTTGGTTTTTAGCCACTTTTTCATGTCTTACGGCTGGCTATTGTGTAAGAAAAACAAATGTTGTTGAAAACATTTGTAAGCATTTCACGAAAGGGGACAGTATTTTTAATACCTGTGGTGTTTATATTTGGATTTTTTTTGTATCACTCAGTTATAACAGGGGGTTGTCTATTGTCCATTGGTCTAGCGGGACTGTATCTTAATGGATACGCGATTATAGTTTTAGGTTAGAATATCGCGAAAACCAAATATAAAAATGACGAAGTGATGGAGTAATTCTGGGATCCGATTCTACGCTTCAAAGACCATTAAAAAAGTATGGTCCGGCTTCTGGGTTGTTTAATTTTTTGCGTAATGAAGTCACCGTAGTCCAGTAGGTTAGGTTAGGTTAGATTAGGGTGGTAGCTTTAATTTGCCAAAAAGCTCACTGGAGCACGCATAGCGGCCCGTTGTGATGCCACAGGTGAAAGCATCCCGGGAGAATATCCGCGCAATGGCCAGTTTGAACGAGGTAAGTGGCATTCCCAGGTTGATTGAGGAAGATTCTGGAAGTAGTGCGCCAGCTCTGGCCAGCTCATCGGAATGCAGTTTCCCGGAATGTCGCAGTGTCCGGGAACCCAGACAAGTGTGACGCGGAAGCGCCCAGAAAGGAGATTGAGGCAGCGGCGACATTCTCTGACGTTTCTGGAATTATCCGGCGGTCGGAGTAGATCGAGATACGGGTGAAAGGAATAGGAACACCATAGGCCAGGATCAACTGTGCGGCTCGGTAGATGGCCATTACTTCCGCCTGGAACACTCTACAGTAGTCCAATTTCCCAGAGTATACTCCACTGCCCACCCCGTTATCGAGTCTGGAGCCGTCGGGGTAGACATCCAGGAGTTCGGGTGTAACGAACGTGTCAGGGGTCCAGTCGCTTCTGCTTGGGATCAGGAAGTCGAAACCCCTATCAACACATTATTCCACAGGCAGATAATCAATATCAAATGGGGCCACGGGATCGATCCCCAAAATAGAGGAACGACCAGAAGCGACAACACGCCAACGAGACAGGGCATTGAGACTTGTCGCGGTGAACTTAGCCACCTGCTTAGCGAGGAGCTCAGAAGGGAGCCAGTTGAGCATTGCGAACAAAGCTTTTGTGGGGGTGGTGCGTAGAGCACCAGTGATGCGAATAGCTGCAGACCTTCTGACTCTGTCCAGGAGTCTGACATTGCACAGCTTGTCTAGAGCAGTTCACCAGAAGACCTTCTGACTCTGTCCAGGAGTCTGACATTGCACAGCTTGTCTAGAGCAGTTCACCAGAAGGTAACACCGTATAGTAGGTTGGGCCAGTAGTTAGTGTGCTGGCTTATTAGACGTGAGGCCGTCTCGAACAAAACAAAATATCAAGAAAAATTTCTTTCGGTGACTTCCTCTGTCTAGCAAAAACTCTGAGAGTAAAATTGTCAAAAATCTGTCGTTCGGAGTCGACTTTAAATTGTAGGTCCCATCACTGATGGATAAAATTAACACACCTAACATAAGTGAAGTCGCCGTGGTCTAGTAGGTAGTGTGTTGGCTTATTAGACGTGAGGCCTCGGTTCGAATCCCAGGTCAGGCATTTCCAACTAAACGAAATATGAAAAAAATATTTCTTCGGCGTCTTCCTCTCAGCAGATTTCGGGCGAAAACTCTGAGAGTGAAATAAAATGGCCATGAAAAGTTTCTCAAAAATATATCGTTCGTAGTCGATGTTAAACTGTAAGTCACGCTGCTTGTGGATAAAGTTGATACACGCAACATGGGTGGTGTGAGAAGCCAGGTCGCAAACGCGACTGTAGAGTTGTAATGACCAATTAAGTATATTAAGACATGCAAAATAACGAGAAGACTATAATTAGCATGTGTTTAAGTATGTTCCAAAACTAATGAATCTAATGAATGAATGAATGAATGATTGTTCCAATCATTATTCTGAATATATAGTTTTAAATCAAGGCTCAGAGTTTAATAAAGTGCGTTAATATAATAATTTACGACAGTTATTTTGTTTAAAGTAGGGATGGTACACGTTTTTTTGATTTTGTTTATGGTTAAACCAATATTTTGGCAACAATTTTATTAATTTTACATACTAAGCCTATACAAAATTTTATGGCTTGGCTTAGATTGCCAGCCCTGACTAAAATTAAATGTTTCAATTTGTTCATTGTTTTTTTTGTGTTGCTTCCTTTTTTATTCACTCTAAATGGCTTTATTTTTATTGACATTCAAATTCAAAAAAAAGAGAGAAAAAAGCAACAACATATAGCCACTTGTTGTTGTTCCAATATTGGCTGACGTCCAAAAGGACAGCACAGTCTACTTGACATTATACTGCTGCTGCTGTTGCTGCTGCTACTGCTGCCTGGCTGTCAACCTTAATGAACGTTCTTGTGCCACAAATCGTCAGTCAACAGAAACAAAGTCACGTTATTTGATTTCAAATTTGCCATCGAACACACACACAATATAAACATTGAGCTTGTCATGTAGATTTGTGTGTGAGTGTGTTTGTGTATGTGTAATATCTAACGGACTATATTCTCTATTGGACGCTGTTTGCATGGCTGTAGCAGGCAACATTTTGTTTTATTCTCTACAGACAGGAAACATACACAAACACTTCTCTGCTTCAGCCATTTGGTTATAAATGTTTGCTGTGGACTTGAATGGATGGTGGCCAGTTTTCACCAGGTCAATACAAATTTTTGTTGAATTTACACATTTTGTATGTGTATTTGTGTTTGTATTTGTATTTTATATCGGATGAAATAAATTTTTGTTTTGTATGTGCATGAGTACTCAATAAAATATAAAAAAAAACTGTTGAACAGTGAGTTGTTAAATAAAAGTTTCAATTGTTAGTTATTGTTGCACATTGAGAGCTTGAAGGGTATTTGAGAATTTAAAAATTCTAAACTGTTACTTTCAAAATCAAATTTTAAATTTATTAGTATGAGTGGGAAAAATAAAATTTATTGTTTTGGTTTTAAATAATAAAGTATTCCAAACACGAACTGTATCGTATATTATTTTGTTATTTTTGGATCTTAGATTCAAGGATTATCAATAAATCTTTAATTGTAATATATTGATAACAATGTTTGCTGGTGGTATGGCATCATTTTCTGGAGACGGGATATTTTGAATCAATGCGAAAGAACTAAACTTTCAACCTGACGTACCTAGAGTCTAGCTTATGCACTGTATTATGAATCAGAGATAAGCAATGAGTATTGAAAAAGATGAGTAGATTCGTATCGTACTTATAATTTCTGATACTTATACGCATTCATACTTATTTTAATGTCATACTCATACTGCTCATATTCAAAGTTTGAAGTACTCATCGTACTCATACTTAACAATACGCATGGTGTTGTTGACTTCGACTCTCCTTTACTCAGCATTTGAAAGAATCACAAAATAAGTATGATTCGCGTACGAACACTACATACCCACAAAAAGGTTGTGTGTTTGCTTTCTTGCTGTCTTTGTGTTGTGAAAAGCTAGATCGTAGCTTGGACTGAAGGGTTGCAATGACCAATTATGTATGTACGTATCTGCTCGAATTGTTTTCGTGACATGAATTCGAAGAGTTGTTTCTAAGGCACTGAATATATAAAATCGTTTATTTATTTAATTAATTTGATCTTCAGAAAGCACAGTGGGTCTTTTGAATTTAAAGTTCGAAAAATATTGTGACTGAAAAACATGAATAAAGATAAGTTGGGGACTGTTTCCCAAAAAAAAGAAGAAGTTGTATTGATTGGTTTTAGAAGTCGCCGTAGTCTAGTTGGTAGTGTCTTGGCTTATTATACGTAAAGTCAGGGTTCGAGCCATAGGCCAGACATCAAGACAAAATACAAAAAATATTTCTTAGGCGACTTCCTCTCAGCAGATTTCTGGCAAAAACTCTGAGAGTAAATAAAATTGCCATGAAAACTTTCACAAAAAATCTGTCGTTCGGAGTCGACTTTAAACTGTCGATCCCACCACTCATGTATAAAATTAACACACACAACATAAGTGGTGTGAGAAACCAGGACGTTGTACAATGGGTCAATTCAAACTCCGGGTACTGTACTTAACTTTATCGACAAGTACACGTCCTCTAACCTAACCTAACCTAATGGTTGGTTTCTTCAATGTTTGAAAGTCTTGATGAAAATGCAATGAAGTTATGCATCACTTGAAATATTTTCAATATAAAGGAGCGCAGAGTTGTAATAATTAACGCTGTTCAGATGCACCACGTATAATGGTTCGATATATGATGATATGATATAATATGATAGTACGTCGGCGAATTAGACGTGAGCTCGTGATGCAAACCCCTTTATATACGTCTCAAAAGACATGAAATATGAAAATATTTCTTCAGCGGCTTCATCAAAGCTATCTTTTGGTAAAAAAAAGTTCCTCAAAAATCTGTCGCTAGGAGTTGACTTTAAACTGTAGCACACGTCCCCCGTAGTTAGAATTTATCACACTCAACATGAGCGGTGTAAAGGGCCGGTTTGTAATCCTGACTTACACTTAAGTAAGTAATTTTAAAGTGTCATTTACTTTATGCCTCAGTTTATATGGTCAATAAAGTTTGTTTATGTAGAGTTGTTGAATCATGGTTAGGTTTTTATTAGAAAAGGTTTGCTAGTGTGCTCACTACCAACTGCCATGCCATTTAACACCGTGCTCAATACAGTTAATCGAATATACCCGCTATGTTTTTATTTACGGTGAGAATGATAACTATTCGTATTGGCAATGACATTTATAAGACTTCTGTATGTATGTAAATAACGAATTTCTTCCCTAATCCCCTATACCTTCTAATGGTTTATCGACTAAAAGCGGATGTATTATACAGAAAAAGATGACAACTTTTTTAAAAATTATGTTTAACGGTAATAAGTCATCTTAATTCGTCGCAGCACGTACTGCCGAAAAAATTACAATAAATGTCAGAAAAGTTTTCTTAAAAATGACCTTGTTTTTGTACTTGTAAATGTTAATTAACCCTGCATCATAAATTAATTCAATAAGATTTAAAGCTTTTGGAACAAAAAAAAAAAAAAAAGAAAATGTTTTCGAAAATGATTTTGCCTGTGTTAATGGCATCTTCTTTCTAATCTCATTGTTTACTTTAATGTTTTTGTTTTTCTGATTACTCTGATCCCTTTCTGAATGGAAAGCGTTTAATGGTGCGTTACATTTTCTTTTGTTGAACCCTTTTTAATTAATTTATTTTTTTGTCTTTTCCTTTAAACAAATTTTCTTTAAATAAGAGAATTTTTTTTTCGTAGAAAATTGTTGCTAATAAGTTCATTTTTATTCAAAACTTGAATAAAATAAGAAATAACAAAAAAGTAAAGATTTTTAATCAGTTCCTTCAAGTTAATGAAATTTATCAAGAATTATTATTAAGTTTACAGATTTAATACAAAAATCTTAATTAAAGCCTATGGAATTAAAATTTTTTATATGGGGATTTGAAATATAAAAGACCAGTAAGAAATATCCTACATTATGTTGGCTTATTAGACATGAGAAATATGAAAAACAATTCCTTCGGCAGCTTCCTCTCAGCTGATTTATGGCAAAACTGTGAGAGCAAATAAAATTGCCATGAAAAGTTTCTTTAAACAAATCTGTAGAACCCAACACTCATGTATAAAATTAATACACACAACATGGCTGGTGTGAGATGCTATGTCGTAGTCCTGATTGAATAATTGTGAGAACCATTAAGTAAGTTAGTGGGTAAGCACTCGTTATGAGCGCATTTATATAAATTGCATTTAATATTGTTATGTTTTTACCATTTAAAAACGTTTAAAATATGAGCTCGTTGATTGCATATGAAATAAAAATAAATTTGTGTTTAGTTTTAATTAAAATTCTTTATTATTCGTACAATTTTGTATGCCACTGTTCACAACTTGATGTAAACAACAACAATTGCTTTGTTTGTTACTCCTCTGTTTACACTCTTTGCATAAACGATAACAATAACTAGGCAATTATTTGACTCTCCAAACACACCGCGTCATCACACAAGACTCACTGAACTTCACTAACTCCGTCGCCTGCTTTGCCTTGCCTTTTATATGGCAAAGTAAACAGTCTGATGAGTGTTCTTGAAGGCTTCTTGACTTTTATCCTGGTGTTTGTTTTTATGTTAAGCAGTACGATAATTTGTAAACAGGTTTGTTTACTGCATTGTTTTGTTTTTGTAACATTTCTTTATAATTTTAATGTTAATCGATGTTTGTCTTGATTTTTCATGTTCGTAACAATATTAACTAGTTCATCTCAAGTTGATAAGAACCTTCGTGTGTATACATAAACAAACATTATATGAGGAGTCTTTCATTAAGCGTTTTCTTTTTTCAAATTTAAATAAAATTTTTTTTTATTACTTTGAAGAACCTATTGATACCATTAATACACCTCAGATTACAAACATCTCAGAGTGTATTCTAGAAATCTGCAGAGAGGAAGCTGCCGAAGAGATATTTTTTCAAATTTCGTTTTGATGTATGACCTGGGCCTCACGTCTAATGAGCCAACACACTACATACTAGACTACGGCGACTTCTAAATGTAGATTACAACATATCTTCTCTGGATGGAGTAGATCCGAAATGTCCAATTTTCCATGACTATGGTGTATAAATCAGGCTAATTTTGATCGATGTTATCGATGTTATGTTAGCTTTGAATAAAAATGTGGTGTGTAGCTTATTCACATATCTCTGTTATTTAAGAAAACTCCACAATAGAAACTCTATTCAAGTCAAGTCGTACGACCTTAATGGTCAGTTTACATTACCTCTACGTGAGATGATCATGGCCCCCTATCGCTCGTAGAAAACATCCAATGTCGCATGAGTTCTCGTATGGCACGTAGCGCCCTTCTATTAAAACCACATGACATTGGTATCCAAATCGTCCAATTCAGATCGAAAGACATACATACATACATACATACGAAGAAATACTTTTTGTATTTTGTTTTGATGTCTGACCTGGGGCTCGAACCCTGGCTTTACGTAAGCCAACACAATACCCACTAGACCACGGCGACTTCGGACTTCAGATCGTAAGAAGTTGACAGTAATGGCCTGGCTAATTTTGAAATAAAGACAGAACCAAACAGGGATTTTTTTGGCATGTATTATTCCCTTCTGGATCTTAAGGTGTTTGTTTATTAGGCTTGAGGCCGTGAACAAACCGAAATATGAAAAAATTTATTTCTTGCGACGACTTTCTCTCAGTAGCAGATTTTTGGCAAAAACTCTGAGAACAAATAAAATTGCCATGAGAAGTGTCTCATAAAAGTGTTGTTTACAGTCGACTTTAAACTGTAGGTGCCGTCACTCGTGTATAAAATTAACACACACAACATAAGTGGTGGCACAAGCTAGGTTGTAGTCACGGCTAAAGGTTAAAGTAAGTAAATTTGTACACGTGCACATTCATCGGGAAATGGGTCACATAGTGAATGATTTTCGATAAAAATCAATGTCAACTACTGTTGTCAACTGGTCCAAAGACCATTTAGCGCATTGTGTCGTTTTCTTCGACCATGACTATCCGAACCTGGTGATTTGGAAAAAAAGGATGCATAAATGACTATGAAATATGACAGATGTAGCTACAACGAGAGTTCTGAAGTCCCTGTTGGAAGACCCGGAATAATTGGTCTTTACAAGCCTTCAGTCGGGATTACGACCTAGCTTCTTACACCACTTATGTTGTGTGCGTTAATTTTATACATGGCGGGACCTACAGTTTAAAGTCGACCTCGAATGACAGATTTTTGAGAAACTTTTCATAGCAATTTTATTTTACTCTTCCAGTTTTTGTCAGAAATTTGCTGAGAGAAAGTTGCCGAAGAAATATTTGTTTGTATTTCGTTTTGTTGGAGATGTCTGACGTGGGGTTAGAACTGTGGCCCGGTATTGGCCAATCTATTTAAAATAGCATTCGCTATTAACTCGTTTATATAGAACAACATTCGATATAAATTTCAATCACATTCAAGTTAAATTAAATGTACTTTCTATTCGTTTATACGTTCAACTTCAATCCAAGCAAAGTTAAGTTGTTAACTTCTGTTTTATTGATTTGCTTCTTTCCAAGAAATTTTTAAATTTTCTCCCCTTACGTATATCTCTGCTTAAAAATTCAAATTTTTTTGGGTTTTGTATTCTTCGTCAGAAAGAACTCGAGAAGAGTTAAGAAGAATACCAGGTGAAATAATGTGAAATGAAATCAAAAGCAAAGATGTCATCTGCAGAACAAACAAGAAAAACACTTAAAAAAAGAGTGAAAAATGAAAAAAAGAAATAAAGAGGAATAAATGAATTGAAAGCAACAAGAATCAACAAAAAAAAATGTACGCATCAATTCTAAGCCCAATACCAACAATGGGCAAAGTAAAGTACTGACGTAAAAAGGAATTTTTAGAATTTCATTCAGCAGGCAACATTTTCTACTTACTGGCACTAACATAACGAATCTATTTGCAGAGTAAAGATGGAAAATGGTAAGAGGAGGTATTGGTTTTACACTTTCAATACACTCTGTTGAATATCCAACATGTGTATGTATTCAAGTTAATTTGATGGCTTTTCATTTCATCATTTTGGTATTGGAAACTTTTCAACTCGTCTCATAAACTTTAACCAGAAATTTTGGTAAATTCTTGTGTAGTGAATTAAGTTCCAATAGGCTCCCATAAGTTCTTTTTTATTTTTTTTTAATTTTTGTACGTCTTTAACTGCTTTAAAATTCATGAGTTTTTCTTCTGTGGTGAGTAATCCAGTACGTGCTTTTAAATTACAAAACAAAAACCACAATTACGGAATCAATTTTAATGTTTTATTTGAAATAATGCGACTCATGGAGTTCATTACACCGAAATGTTCTTTCTTTTGTCAAGCGCCGCCTTTGAACTTGGTTTCGGCACTTAAATATTGTAATAAGACTGTAGAGTGCTCGTTGTTTATTTGATAACGAAAATATTATTCTGAAGAGTGGAAGGCTGCTGCTCTAAGGTTAATGATACCAAAACCAGTCAAGAAACATAGGACAACGATAAGTCCAAAGGAATATCCAAGAAGAAATTTAAACCAACACTCCACCATATACATACATACATACATAATTGGTCATTACAACCCGTCAGTCACACTTATGTTGTGTGTGTTAATTTTATACATGAGTGGCGGGACCTACAGTTTTAAGTCGACAAATTTTTGAGAAACTCTTCATGGCAATTTTATTTACTCTCAGAGTTTTTGCCAGGAATCTGCTGAGAGGAAGTCGCCGAAGAAATACTATTTGTATTTTGTCTTGATGTCTGGCCTCGGGCTCGAACCCAGACTTTAACGACTAATAAGCCAACACACTACCTACTTGACTACGATGACATTCCACCAGATACTCGTCCTTAACGGCAATACCTTTTGTCAACTGATCTCCATCTTCGTTTTCCCGGTATCCAAAATGATACCACCCTGTTCCTGTCCTGAGGCATCGTAATCTTCATGCAAACTGAAGCCAATCTCTTGCTAGCATGATGCCCAGTCGGTGTCTTTAAAGGAGCTTCACTCTCAACATAAATAACCATCGAATTCTCGATGTTGTTCATTCCCAAACCAGCTGCTTGAGAGCTCTTAAAGGCCTCAGCCAGAATACTCTGTACTCAGCAGCATCCCTATTACTTACTTAATCGATCGATACAATCCAGGACGACGAGGATTACGACTTAGTTTCACACACCACTTATTTTGTGTGTATTAATTTCATACATGAGTGCCGGGACTTACAGTTTAAAGTCGACTCCGAAGGATCGATTTTAGCAAAACTTTGCGTGGCAATTCTCAGAATTTCTGTCAGAAATCTGCTGAGATGAAATCGCCGAAGAGATATTTTTTTTGATATTCGAGATATCTCAATTGAGGTTTGACCCGTCGCCTTACGACTAATAAGACAACACACTACCTACTAGAGTATGGCGACTTCATCAGCGAGCATATAGAATAGTTTATTGCACTGAGGTTGGTTCTTGTCCGGATGTTAGTACCAGTCTTCGGTTTCGAGTCATCAATGACGATTCCATGAACTTCAAATAGACTGTCTACACAATGTCACTGTTTGCTGTTTAGAAAAATCAGTAAGGGAGCTTGTCGAAGTCACATATCCTGACCAAATAATTTTAAGTGGGTTTTGTGTGCCCCAATCTACTGCTTTCCGAACTCTGGCATGTAAAAATTTGATACCCTAGCAACATAATCACCTTCAAATAACGTGAAAGATAATAGAGTTCCTAGTCGCTAGTTCGTAAGCCACAACCAATTCCGGAAGTAGTCTTAAAATCTTTTAAAACGAAGACTGAGAAGTGCTTCTGACGGCACTCGAGGAGACAAATCTTTGCACCTCGTTAAATTAACTTTCTTTGATTCACTGTCTCCAAAATCTCTCACCATTCTGTACAGCCGTAGATGAAATCCATTAAGCCAGTCGCAGCCAGCACTTCATCACTACTGGACAAAGATTCCATTTCCTACTTATGATACCCCTGAATACATAGTACGAACTGAGTCTTTTCTTTGTCTTTTCCACAAGGTTTTCCTCTTCTGAAAGATATCAGCCTGGTCAGTAGAATACTATTAATTGAGTCTCGTCTTCATATTATCCATGGAGTTTTCTTCTTCTGAAAGATATTGTTGCTTCTTTGCCTTTTAAAAACTTTTAAAATATGAGCTCGTTGATTAGAAATAAAATAAAAATAAATTTGTGTTTAGTTTTAATTAAAATTCTTTACTATTCGCACAATTCTATGTGCCACTGTTCAGAACTTGATGTAAACAACAACAATTGCTTCGTTTGTTATTCTTCTGTTGACACTCTCTGGCGTAAACAATAACCATTGTTCGACAGATCTTTATAACGGAGATCTTCCAACCACGATTATTCTCTTCAAACACCGTGCATCTTCACATAAGACTGACTGAATTTTTTTTGACTCGTTGTCTGCCTTGCCTTTTATATGGCAGGTTCTGATGAATGTTATTGAAGTCGAATGTACGTGGCTTCATCTTCTAGAAACCTCCATAAATGTACACATCGTTGTTTGTTTGTTTTGTTTACATATTTTATTGTAGTGTTTGTTGTTGCATTTTTTTGTTTACTTGTTTATCCCTTTTTTTTATACTGGTGTTGTTGGTATATTTTTGTTTACTTATTTATCATGTAAACAAGTTCCTTGTTTTTGTTTTTGTGGCTTTTGTTTACAATTTAAACGATGTGAAAGCAAAACACCATTTCCATTTTCGTAAGAATATTCTCCATGGAATTTTCTTCTTCTGAAAGATAACATCCTGGAGAGTAGAATACTTAGTATTTTTTATTTGAGTCTCTTTATGATCTTCTTTAAGGAATTTTCCTATTCTGCAAGATAGAATCCTTGGCAGCGTGACTTTGTGACTTGAAGCCATTTTAAAAGGTTAAGAACCTCGTGGATTCTATATTTTATGAATGAAACTTCCAAATCAATCAATGAAACGTGAAAACGAGTGGAAATATCCTAAAAATCTTTGTGCATGAGAATGAGTTGGAGTAGCTCTTGTACTTTGCCTGTTGGAGAAATGACTACACGTGCATGAAATAAAACTTAAGGATTAAAGTAATATTCACATTGTGGAGGGAAACATGCTCATCCATTCGAATATTTAATGAAGTAGGGCTTCAGTAATTTCCTGGCATTCTGCGTCTGACTGAGCTGTTTCCAAGAAAGAAAAATTAATTTGAAGTTTAATCAAGACTCTACGAAGCCTATTTGGTAGAAAACTCTGCATGAGATGAACTGTATATTCAATATCACTTCAAAGACAATTCTTGTTATTCTATTCAAATATGGTAAACTGCCTCGACCACAGACAAAGAAAACATTTTTCAAATTGTCTTTCTCATTGTGTATTGCATGGCCCTTTTGGGTTTTATTTTACAAAAATTAATTGTCTTGGAACTAGATTTTAAAGCATTTTAAGTTTAAAAGTGAAAGCAATATAAACGAAAAAATAAAAACGTACAAAAGAAAATTGAAAAACTAAATATATTTCAGATGAACTTTCTTAGAAAATTAAAACTTAAAATTTAAACAAAATTTTAATTACTTTGTGTAAGTAAAAGGCAAGAGAGTGATAAATTAGAAGAAAGTAACAGAAAAGTAGCAGAAAAAGTTTGTTTTTTTGGTTTTGTGTTCAAAGATCTAAGTTACTTTGTATTTTATTGCAGCAGTTTTATAACACAGTGAGAGACAGCAAATTTGTGACATTTTCTTTTATGTACTCTGTAGTATATATTCATACATATATACATACATACCTAGTATGTATGAAGTAATTTAAAGTATTTGAAGTGTGAAAAGGAAATTTTTTTGATGTGATTTTAATTTATTTTTTGTAAAGAAAGAAGAAATGATTTTTATGTGATCAAAGAAGCAATTACTTTAAAACAAATATATTCAATAAAAGCGGGGAAAGCGGAATTTAATTTGGACGTAAATCTCTGTTTATTAACATTGGCTTTATACCGGGTTATACATTTCGTGGTTTCAAAAGTAAACGTAAATAAAACACATATAAAATATTTTTATTCATGATATTTCTTTTTTATTGTAAATGACCTCCACGCTAAGTGTTGCAAGCATTGATTCTTTTGAGTTAATTTTTTCAACCCCTTTTTAACACATATTGGGCGGTATCTCAGCCATAACTGGACGAATGTTGGTTTTTAAGTGCTCAAGGATGAAGATTTATCTGCATAAACACGGTCTTTCGCGTTGCCCCACAAAAAAAGTCTAATGGTGTATCGCCACGACGAGAAATTACGCGGCCAGAAAATGTCTCTTGCAATAAAGCCATATTCGCTTGAGTTTTGTGGCATGTGGCACCGTCTTGTTGAAACCACATATTCTCCAAGTCGTATTCTTCAATAGCAGGCGAAAAAAGTCGGTTATTATATGACCATAACGCTCCGAATTGACGGTGACAGTCGTTCCATCGTCGTTTTCGAAGAAGTAAGGGCCAATCACATCTTCGGACCAAAGAGCACACCAAACAGTGACATTTTCTGGATGTAATGGCCTCTCTTCAATTACTTGTGGATCTCAGAACCCCAAATACGACAAATTTTGTTTATTAACATACCCACCCAGTGTGAAATGTGCGTCATCGCTGAAGAAAGTTTTGTTCGAAAAATTGCCGTCCGCCGCCTGTTGTTCAAGCACCCATTCCACGTATCTACGACGTTGCGAATGGTCAGCTGGCTTCAGTTGTTGCATGAGCTGGCCTTTATATGGATGTAGGTGTAGTTCTAAATGCAAAATACGCCATAACGTGCCGTAAGACAGTCCTAATTCCTGAGAACGACGAAGAATCGACACATTCGGGTCTTCGGCAACACTTTCACTTACAATAGCGATATTTTCAGCGGAACGAGCGAAACGATGATGCACAGGCCTTTCAATATTTGTAACCACTCCAGTCTCTTCAAATTTCTTCACAATTTTGCCAATTGCTTGCGTAGTTGGACGATTATGTAAACCATAATCTCCTCTTAAAGCACGATACAGAATCACCATTTTTGTAGTAAGTTTTGATAATTTTTATGCGTTGTATGATAGTTAAGCGATCCATTTTCGTCAATGTCAGACTTTCAACTGAAAAGAAAAAAATTGGTTTCACAACTTAGGTTGACAGATGTCGAATTCCAGTCCCATACTTTTGAAACCACGAAATGGATAGCCCTTTACATGTCTGTGTATACCATATTAAGTGTATGATAATATATTAACTATTACGGCTCTAGGTTGAATCAAGGAGCCCTAAAAATTTCTCTTCATTTAAATAAATTTCTGCCACCAGCATTACTTTGCACCAAGTTCAACTTTTACGTGACAGCTTTTACTTGCAAGAGTTGCGAGAGAAGCTAGGTTGTGATCTTGACTAAATGATTAAAATAAATGAGTTTGTTCACGTAACCATTCATCCTGAAATCGGCCACATAGTTAATGATTTCCGATAAAAATCAAGGTCAGTTGCCAACTGCTCCACAGATCATTCAGCTTATTCACTCCGTTTTCTCTGTCCCTTGACAAATAATATTCACTTAAATATATATTCTTGGATTCTATTTAAACCCATCAAATTACATTTTTACTTTCCAATTTTGTTCGTTGGTTGGAATTTCAATTAATCCTCTCCAAACGTCTCTATTGGAGACTACATACGACTCCATTTTTTTTTATCATCTTTGCAAAGGGTGGTTGACAGTTGCAATGAGTTAATACTGTTCGATGATGTCGCTGTAGTCTAGTAGGTGGGGTGTTGGCTGATTAGACGTTAGACAATGGTTCAAACCCCAGGTCATATATCTCGATCAAAATGAAACATTTAAAAATATTTCTTCGGTTACTTCCTCTCAGCAGTTTTTTCTGGAAAAATTCTGAGAATCAATAAAATTGCAATGAAAAGTTTCTCAAAAATCTATCGTTCGGAGACGGCATTAAACTGGAGGTCCCGCCACGCATGTTTAAAACTAACACACAATATGAGCAGTCTTCAGTGCAAAAATTTTGAGAGAAAGTGAAATTGTAATGAAAAGTTCCTCTAAAATCAGCTGATCGGAATCGACTATAAACTGGAAGACCCGCTACTGATGTGTAAAACTAACACACACGACATGAGCAGTGGGAGAAGCTAGCTTGTAATGACCAATTAAATAAGTAAGTATTGTTTGGTCGATGATGAGAATCTAAAAACGAGATCAATGCAATTTAGTCATCTATGGCACTATGGTACAGCACAATTCGCATTGAATACACTTAGAGTCCATTCTAAGAACCACATAGCGATTATAACAGTGATTTACTTGTCCAAAGGCTGGAAAGACTTTGCAATGACTTCCTTTGAAATTATAATCACGAGGAAAGCGGAGAGACTATAAATCTTCTTCATTGTCTAGCATTTGGGGGCCATGAGTAGAAACATCAGCCCCTGTGCTTTAGGGTTTGAAGCATCTGTTAATTTAACCACACCTAACCTGTATATCATATGCAGTATTCACAACCATGCAGTATAATAGGTTTTACATTAAAAAAGAGAAAGTGGTTCATTAGATGCGTATGAGTTGGTACCCTATGAATATACCAGTGAAGAGAATGTATGGATGCATGCAATCTTTCTGTTGACGATTGTACGATACGATGCAAAGTCAGCTGGTATACATACACATATATATACGTAAAGTTACGGTTCAAATCCCAGGTAAGAAATCTGCAACGAAACGAAATATGAAATAATATTTCTTCGATGACTTCCTCTCAGCAGATTTTTGGCAAAAACTCTGAGAGTAAAATAATTGCCCTGAAAAAGTTTTTTCAAAAATCTGTCATTCGGAGACGACTTTAAACTTTAGATCCCGCCACAACCTAAATGGTGTGAACAACTAGGTGCTAATTCTAACTGAAGGCTTGTAATGATCAATTACGTATGTATACATATGTGCATATATGCATATATATGGTGATTTTGATGTAATTGACGTATTTGTAGGAAAAGCTATGGGTACCCAGACAAGTATCGTGTTCTTATTTAAAATTTTCTGGTCTACAAATCATAATTTTTGATTCATGTTGTGTCCCCCATAACCACTACGTTGAAAAAAACGATTACAGAATACTTGTTGTTGTAATCCAGAGTAATAAACTCTTATTCTATACATCTTACGTTTGTCTTCAGGCAGAAAGCCTCAATGTGCACTATTCTTTCAATTTGAGGGTCTCGTTTGACTGAATGTTATACGCAATTTACATAATTGCTACAATAACAGCGGGATCTGTTAATGATTAGTTCGTTTAAAAGTTTTGTTGTAACTTAGTGTTGCTGTGTCTGTTATAGTTTCTTATTAAAGACCTCCATCACAACACAAAACATGTATGTTATGTTATTATACTATGTGACGTATACGTAATATTTAATTCATACAAAAGCATCACTCATACGCAACCGTATTACAATTTATGCATGCAAACAGATTTGATTGTAAAAACTGGAAAAATAATTTTAATTAAATGAAGAAACAATAACAAAAGAAAGCAAAAGAGATTTAATTTAATTAAAAAATATTAAAGAATAATGAGCGATATTTTCACAATTTAATAAAAGGATTTAAATTTCAAATTCGAAAAGATTATTAAATTGAAAAAGAAAAAAATTTACCTTTTTATGGAATAAAGGGTTAGGAAAAGAAAAACGGATTTTATGAGGAAATTTTCTGCAATTAATTAAACAATTACAGTGTAGGTTAAACCATAAATAGTCTGATTAAATACTTATACTTACAAATATTTATTTTGAGCGAAAAAAAAAGAAAAATGAAGTAAAGAATATACGAAAAGAAAAATGAGAAAATTATAAAAAAAAAATCTGTAAATTATTACAAAATGTAGTGTAGATTGTGAATAAGGGAATCAAAGAAGAAAAAGAATATACAAATGTAGTATGTACAGTGAGCGTCAAAAGAAACTGTACATCAAAAAAAAAAAAACTTTAATAAATGACCGTAATTTTTAATTTAAAATTGTTTCACTAGCAGTTTTAAAATTGAAACAAAAAAAATTGAAAAAAATTTGGAAATATTGTGAAATTTCTTCGGGCAATCTCCTTTAGTGGAGAGAGTTCGTTGATTGTTAGAATTTTATCCATAGTAGACAGTTTCTTTTGACGTTCACTGTATATGTACAGATGTAAATATATTTCTTAGGCATGCAGCATATTATAAACTGCGTGGGAGCCATGTAATGAAATAATTGCTGAGAAACCTGTTGCTTCCAAGTTGACATATTAAGCCTACCTACACTAAGAAACTTACTATGTATACTGAGGATAATTACACAACAAGTGTTAATAATAATTGTAATAATGACACTCTGTTGTAAACTTTAGTGTTGTTTTTTCTGAAAGTTTTTTTTAGACAAGTTAGTTTGTATCGGGTCCGCCATCTAATGTTTTTTTTTTCAAGAATTGCTTATTTCGTGAATGGTTACACTTAGCTCATGTCTGATTTGACAGATAATTGGTTTTATCCTTCCGCTGAACGAATATGGTTGTGTATACGCTTGAACAACGCTGGGAAATATTGCGACATTACTTTGAAAATCATGGTAATGTTGCAGGATGTGTGGGAAATTGCGTACGGATTTTGGAAAAAGAGAAGCACCGTCAGCTCCGTATGTTCGTTATCTTGTGAAAAAAGTGAAAGAAACTGGCATCCTCATCGATAAACCAAAGCGCGAAAAGCCAAAAACAGTGCGTACACCCGAGAATATTGCTGCTGTGACAGAAAGTGTGCGTGAAGCGCCATCAACATCAATTCACCGTCGTTCTCAGCAATTGAATACTTCGGTAACATCATTGAGACGAATTTTGCATAAAGACCTTGGTATGACGCCATACAAAGTCCAATTGGTTCAGGAGTTGCAACCAATTGAGCATCCAATGCGTTTTCGCTTCGCTAAGTGGGCCTGCGATCGCCTTACAGAAGATGCCGATTATGGCAAAAAAAATCATCTTTTCAGATGAAGCTTATTTTGATCTTGTCGAGTATGTAAACAAGCAAAATTGTCGCATTTGGGGCACAGAAAACCCGCACGCATACATTGAATAGCCGGCGCACCCAAAACTAGTCACTGAGTGGTGAGACATAATTGGGCCATTTTTCTTCGAAAATGAGCAAGGAGTGGCCGTTACAGTCAATGACGATCGTTATCGGGCCATATTGAACGAATTTTTGTCAACAAAATTTGAAGAGAAGGATATTGGCAACATTTGGTTTCAACAGGACGGCGCTACGTGCCACACAGCCGAAGCTACAGTCGATGTTTGCGCCCTGTTTTTGAAGATCGCATTATCAGCCGCAAAGCTGATGTCGTTTGGACTATTATTTGTGGGATGCCGTCAAAGATAAGTGTTACGCCGATAAGCCAGAGACAATTGACATGAAGCCATTGGTGAAATACAGCTGCACACAATCGATAATGTGCTTAAAAATTGGACCGATCGTGTAGGCTACTGCATGGCCAGCCGAGGCAGCCATTTGAATGAAATTATTTTCCATTATTAACCGGAAGGATTGTACTTTCAAATAAAAAAGAAATTTAAGAAAATATTCAGTAGTTTCTTTTTTTAAAGCATTTAAAAAAAAAGTTATTTGGCGGACCTTTATATCTTGTATATATCTGGGCAGCATTTAGTAATTTCATAGCAGCAAAAAAAGGAATCATCTGTCTTCTCCTACACCAACTTAATGTTAATGTGAGATTAACTTTTATTATTTTTTTAATATTTTATTTTATTTATTTTATTTATTAATTACAATACAATTACAAATTATATTCTAATTATATACGAGCGGAATAACTTGATCATATGCTGGGTGTAGTGTCACAGACCAGAATCTCTGGTGGGGACCCACGACCCTTACGCTGATAGTCTAGCACACTACGCACTAGACAATTTTTTTCTTTCTTTTAATGGGAAAGCCTCTTTAAGAAATTGTAAAAAAAAATTCGAAATAATCACTCTTCAATTACAGATTACTCGCATACAAAATGTCTCTTTTTGTTTCGAAATCACATTAACAGATAAAATAGCCATATTCGCTCGAGTTGTGTGGCATGTGGTCTTGTTGAAACCACATACTATCCAAGTCGTATTCTTCAATAGCAGACAAAAAAAAGTCGGTTATCATATGACCATAACGCTCCGAATTGACGGTGACAATCGTTCCATTGTCGTTTTCGAAAAATAAGGTCCAATCACACCTTCGGACCAAAAAGCGCACCAAACAGTGACTTTTTTTGGATGTAATGGCCTCTCTTCAATTACTTGAGGATTCTCAGAACTCCAAATACGACAATTTTGTTTATTAACATACCCACCGACTGTGAAATGTGCTTCATTGCTGAACAAAATTTTGTTCGAAAAATTGCCGTCCGCCGCCTGTTGTTCAAGCACCCATTCCACGTATCTACGACGTTGTGAATGGTCAGCTGGCTTCAGTTGTTGCGTGAGCTGGACTTTATATGGATGTAGGTGTAGTTCTAAATGCAAAATACGCCATAATGTGCCGTAAGACAGTCGTAATTCCTGAGAACGACGAAGAATCGACACATTCGGGTCTTCGGCAACACTTTCACTTACAATAGCGATATTTTCAGCGGAACGAGCGAAACGATGATGCACAGGCCTTTCAATATTTGTAACCACTCCAGTCCTTCAAATTTCTTCACAATTTTGCCAATTGCTTGCGTAGTTGGACGATTATGTAAACCATAATCTCCTCTTAAAGCACGATACGTGGCTGTGGCAGAATCACCATTTTTGTAGTAGGTTTTGATAATTTTTATGCGTTGTGTGATAGTTAAGCAATCCATTTTCATCAATGTCAGACTTAAATAGAAATAAATTGGTTTCACAACTTAGTTTGACAGATGTCGAATTCCAGTCCCATACTTTTGAAACCACGAAATGGATAACCCTTTACAATTTCAAAATGAAAAATGAAATGGAAATGCAAAGAGTATTTCTTTCTTACTTACTGCAGCTTCGTTAAACAAAATATATTTTTCTGTGAAGGAGATTTTTTATTTTATTTTATTTTTTCAATAATTATTTCAAGATTTACTTCATCTTTAATTAGAATTTCATAAATTTTATTTCCAATTTATTTAGTTTTATAAGTTTGTACATACTTTTGGTATTTATTTGTATTTATTTAAATTATTAAGAATAAAATCTATTTATTCTTTTTGTTTTTTTTTGAACAAAAAATAAAAAAAAACGGATGGAATGTTTTGATTGCTTTGAAATCCATTAAAATAATATTGAATGACTAGAGCGTTTGTTTTATTTTTTTTTATTATATTTTAACCACAAATATTATTCTTTAAACAAAAGAAATTGTTTATTTCTGAAATTGATTTCATTTAATAATTCATTTTAAAGGTACATATTACTCTTGCTTTGGTAAAAGATAAATTAAAGAGAAAAATACTTAAAAAATAATTAAAAGGTAGAGATTTTTATTATCTGAGAAAAATAAGAAATTTTGCAATGATACCATACTGGTTGTAATTAATTCTATACAAGTGTAGTATAGAACCGATATGCCTACAGCATAGTAATATTTAAGATCAAATCATAGCAGATCATATCATATTTTATATGGAACAACCTGTTTTTGGATGTAGTCTAGCATATAGTCTAGCATTTCCTTAGAACATGGGCTTCATTTCTCTCTATAAGGTATTCTCGGATAATGTTGCGCATATAAAATCTACTTACCCAATTGGTCATTACAACCCCATATTAAAGATTTTGATTAAAACCGCCCATGTTGTGTATGTTCATTTTAAACATAAGTAATGAGAGATCTATGGAGTTGGAGTAGAAAAAAATATCCTTCATCTGTACTTTTCAATTAAGACAAGTACAGTACCCGGAGGTCGAATTGACCCATTGTACAACGTCCTAGTTGTTCATCACGGTTTGCGAATTTAAAGATTAAGTGGCTTCAACCCCCTCCAATACCATACCTATGAGAAGCCTCCTCACCACCTGGAAATGGGAAAAGAGAAAAGGAACATCACAGGAATATTTCGTTTTGTTCGAGATATCTGTCCTGGTTTTTGAACCCTGGACTCACGTCTAACAAGCTAATACACTACCTGACATTTTTTTCTAAAGCATGTTGCTTGCTGCAGTTGGTAGTTTTCAAGTTCTGGTTACAAGTTGCTTGGATGGAAATATGTATGAGGTTGCTTGATGGCTATATGATGTACACTGCTTAGGTTAATCATATCAGACTCTTGAAATTTCACTGATCTAACCAGAACCAAATTCCGTACAACTGCCATGAGGTGTTTCTTGATGAATCAGATTCCCGGCTACTTGTAATATAAATGAAAAGACTTTATTGTTTGTTTATTGGAACAGCCGCTTGTGCGACTGTTCCTTTAAACTTTAGTTTTATTAATGAATTTCTTAAATCTAACTATATGCTGATATACATAAATTATACCACACTAGGTATTTGGTGGGAATATGCTGAGACAGCATAATACACCCTGTCCCAACATGTATGCAGTGTGGACAATATCAACAATAATGTGTTACATACAAAGGGTATGGTAACTAGTCGACTCGTCAAACTTACTACATAGTTTTTATAAATCGCCTATTCGTTCACGCTTTGTTTGCTGCAATCAACACACGTACTTACTGCTTCTCGGAGAATGGTCTTGTTTTTGTTGTATTATTTACCATCTGAATACTGCTTCTATTTAGGCTATCTGTTTCGCTTTCATTGCGGTAGTGCTAAGTTACTGCCCCATAATTTCTATTGATCCCTCTCTTAATATCTACAACTAGTTTGTGAAGTCCCCGGAGTCTAGTAGGTAGTGTGTTGGCTTATTAGACGTAAAGCCAGGGTTCGAGCCCCAGGCCATCAAAACGGAATAAAAAAGTATTTCTTCGGCAACTTCCTCCCAGCAGATTTCTGGCAAAAAGTTTCTCAAAAATCTGCCGTTCGGAGTCGACTTTAAACTGTAAGTCCCGCCACTCATGTATAAAATTAATACACACAACATAAGTGGTGTGAGAAACTAGGTCGTAATCCTGACTAAAGGGTTGTAATGACCAATTATGTATGTAGTTTGTGGATAAATAGACCTACTACTTCGGGTATCGTGAGACTATTTTCGCAGAGATTTTCTTCTTTAGACAGTGCAGATCAGAGGTCAGCAATGAGTATTCAAAACGATGAGTAGATTCGAATCACACTTATAATTTCTGATACTTATATACATTCATACTTATTTTAATGTTATACTCATACTACTCATAATCAAAGTTTGAAATACTCATACTTAACAATACGCATGATGTTATTGACTTCGACTCTCCATGACTCATCGTATACACGAATCACAAAATAAGTATGATTCGCGTACGAACACAACAATACTCACAAGAAGGTTGTGTGTTTGCTCTGCTTGCTGTCTTTCTCTTTTTTGTTTATGTGTCTTCTTTCTTCTTTCTTTGTAAATGCAACAGCAACTAAGACTATCAATTTTAATGAATGATTCGAGTCACTCGAATCATTAGTGAGTATTACAAGTATTTTTCTAAATTTATGAATCTAAATGAATCAAACATAGTTCGAATGTTATGAGTTTGATGTCAACGTTGTACTCATACTCATTGCAACTTGTACTTAAATGTTGTACTGAGTACGAATGAATCAGAGTAGTTGGATTTTAATACTGTTGACCCACTCATACTCAAAATTTCATGAATACTTATGACTAGCCAAAAAGGGATTCATTGCTGATCCCTGGTGCGCATATATCTTCTTAAGCTTAGTAATTTCCTTTTAACAGACGTATAACTTGCAAAGTGATTTAACTGCCGTTTAGTTGATATAATTCCTGCTAAAACATAAGCCGCTTCCATAAGTTTAGCATCATATCTTATGGATACACAGCCATAGTCCTTTTCAAAATGTATACCTACTTACTTCTCTGCGTTTACATTCTGTGAAATCTGTCTTTATGGACAGTTTAATTTTAATTCCCTAATCAAGTTTGGTTAGAAGGGAAGAGGATGACCAGAAGGTCAGATTATTTTTACATCATCAGATTTAAGCAGTCTTAGGTTGACATGGTGCCCCGCCCCCGATATTTAGTACATGAAAAGCATTACAGATTTCCTGTTCAAAGAAGATGCTGTACTAATAGCTTCGTATATGTCATGGTTAAATATTCATTTAAATAATATGCATACACCCAATTATCCAAATAACAATAATTTTATTGGAAAATAAAGGGTGTTTTTTATAGAGGTATAGAACTTTAAGTTGGCATTACTTTTCAAGATGGCGACCGATTTAACAGCTGTCAAGTGATTTATTCTCAGTTTGGTTTGGCAATTCATCATGAATAGACTCACGCCTGAACAACGCTTGCAAATAGTGCAATTTTATCTCGAAAATAATGGTTCTGTGCGGAAAACGTATCGCGCACTACGTCCATTTTATCGTCGACAAAATCGTCCATCAGAGCAGTTAATTCGATTAACCATGGAACGTTTTCGTACCACGTTTACTCTTATTGATAGCTCGCATCCCCAGAGACGCTGTACGGTGCGTTCAGAAGAAGCTATTGCTGCTGTAGAGCGTAGCATTGAGGAAGACCCGAATGAGTCCACCCGCCATCGAGCACAGGAATTGGATCTGTGTCCATCCACTTTATGGACGATTTTGCGGAAGGATCTTGGTTTGCGTGCTTACAAAATCCAACTCGTGCAAGATTCATCAAGTAAGGCGTAGATTCGTCGAATGGGCCCAAAACGAGATTACCGTTGTTCCCGATTTTCATAAGCGAATTTTGTTTAGCGATGAAGCACACTTCTGGTTGAATGGCTACGTCAACAAACAAAACTGCCGCATTTGGAGTGAAGGTAATCCTCAAGTGTATGTGGAAACACCGTTACATCCAGAAAAACTGACTGTTTGGTGCGCTTTATGGGCTGTTGGAATCATTGGTCCGTACTTTTTCAAAAACGATGGTGGCCAGAACGTTACAGTCAATGGTGATCGGTATAGAGCCATGATTACAAACTTTTTCATTCCTGAATTGAATAACCATGATGTCCAGGAGATGTGGTTTCAACAAGACGGCGCAACATGTCACACAGCTCGTGCCACAATAGATTTATTGAAAGACACGTTTGGTGACCGCCTAATTTCACGTTTTGGACCTGTGAATTGGCCTCCAAGATCTTGTGATTTAACACCGCTAGACTACTTTCTGTGGGGCTATGTAAAGTCATTGGTCTATGCGGTAAAGCCACAAACGCTTGACCATTTGGAAGACAACATTCGCCGTATTATTGCCGATATACGGCCACAAATGTTGGACGTCCAGATTGGACTACATCCGCGCCAGCCGTGGCGGTCATATGCCAGAAATCATATTCAAAATGTAATGCCACAAGATTATCTTTCGGATAAATAAAATTCATGTCAATCGAATAATCCATCGTTGTTTTATTGCAACTTAAAGTTCTATACCTCTATACAAACAACCTTTATCATCCTCTGGTGAAAAGTAACCACAAAATACATACGAAATCGAAATCGAAACCGAAACTGTCAATTTAAAAACGTTTAAATACGGTTTTCTTTTTCCCTTTAATTTTGATTTCATTTTTCATATTCTATGAAATTAATACGTATTTATTTGAGAAGTTTTTCAATTTTACTGGCATTATCGTATGGTTTTCTGCGAATTGATTCAATTCAATTCAGTTTTTATTTTTTGTAGTGATTGCGTACTCCCAATTCAATCGATTTCAATTGAATGTCCATTAGATATTGAAAAATATTGTGTAGAAATATTGTTGTTGCTGGGAAGCACACACAGTACGCTTTATTTTAATCTTTTTTTTTTTCAAACTGAAATTTTCATGTATTTCAGGTTCATCGTTTTTTTTTTTGGAAAAATTTCATTCATTGTAATCCATACATAGGAATACATGGAAATGCTTGGAAAATACAACAAAGGAGTGTGGTATGATTGAAGAAATAAAAGAAGTTTTTAAAAATTACATATAAAGAGAGATTTTCTATGTATTTTGAATTTAAAAATGCTTGTCATGAAATGTTTTAATAATTCTCTCCCATTCTTTCTCATAAGAAAGTAAACCTAAAGGATTTTATTTTATTAGCTGAAGAGTAGTTAAATTAATTTCGATTTAATTTCAAAGTTTTTTTTTTTTTGATCATACAACCTTTAAGTCATGATCACAACCTGGCTACGCACACCACCTATGTTATGTGTGTTAATTTCATCAACTACAGTTTGGAGCCGACTACGAATGACAGTTTTTTGAAAAACTTTACATGGGAATTTAATTTTACTCTCAGAGTTTTAGCCAGAAGACTGCCGAGATGATGTTTTGTTTTCTTCGAGATGTTTAAGCAGAGTTTTGAACCACGGGTTCACGTCTAATAAGCAAACACATTACCAACTAGACTACGGCGATTACAACTGATTAGATTATCTGGATGCTAAGTATTGTCAAAAATCCAGGAAAAGTTTTTGAGTAGGAACACCCTTCAAGGGCATGTCAACCTGTTGTTTGTTATCAAGAGTATAAATAGATGAAAGTGTACTCTTTGTACTCTCTCTTAGACTCTTAAAGACAGTCTTTTCATAAAGTGAATTCAAATTTAAATTCTACATGGTCCGATTCCATAGAATTTTGTACAACCAATTTATTTGCATTCAAACAAAATTATTTGATTTTGATTTCTTGCATAAACAGAAACATTTTCTACTCCTTAGATTAGAGGTAATATTTCCACGAATTCATTATATGAAAAGTCAGAAAATATGTTTTAAATGAAATCGAATACCCTTTTAAGCGATTTCGAATTCCATCACAATAATTCTTCTTCGTGAAAGTCATCTCCATAGGAGCATCATTAGAGATAAACGTTGTGCGTTTAATATTTCTAAGAATAAATCTCTGCTTTGACTCAGCATTTGTTTCTTTCCTTAATTCCTTTTTAGTTTCCATAAACAATACGAAGACATTCACAATTCCTAGTGCCCTACCAACACAATCCCTTTCAATTCATTTGACTGACGTTTATAGCGCATTTTTATCCACAATATGTGGTCGTTTAACTTTCATTGTTGACTGCTTTACTGGAATCAATTGTTTGTATGAGTATGAGTATGAGTATGAGTTGTAACTGAATACGAATATCATTCCGGGTGTCGTTTTAATTTTTTTTTTGCTAAATTCTCCACTAAGTATGTATGTATGTGTGCTGTGACTTCTCTGCTGAATATTTTATTGTGTTCACATTACAATAAAACTACACACACATAATCAGAATCAGAATCAGCAGCACAACTGCAGTAGCTATAGTTACCACAAACAATTGTAGAAAATTAAGGAAAATCTTCCCTTTTTTATACAAAATTTCCATTTTGCTGAATAGAAGAATCGATAGAAATTTGATAAAAAAAACAACCAAAAGAAAGAATTGTGAAGAAGAAAATATTTGAAAAGAAAATCTCCAATGTAAATAAGAAATCTTTGAAAGAAATCGTTGAAAATCTTAAAATCAGGGAGCAAATCACAACAAAAACTATTTTCGTTGTGTTTGTGGTGCAGAGAGTATTGCATTAATTCCAAGGCTCTTTAATTCAAATTTAAAAAATACAAGAAAAATTCTAAAAATATGAGAAATGCTGGGCATGCAGCAGAAAAGTGAAGTTAAAAGTGAAATTGAGCAACAAGGACTTTTCGATTAATTGAATTCGTTTATAGAGGCCAGTTTTGGTAACATACATAACATAATTGGTCATTACAACCCTTTAGTGAGGATTACAACCTAGTTTCTTATACCACCTATATTGTCTGTGTTAAATTTGTACATGAGTGGCGGGACCTACAGTTTAAAGCCGACTCCGAACGACAGATTCTTTGCGAAACTTTTCATGGCAATCAATTTTGGTAACACTATTGCTTAGTTTGTCTTTACGTTCTGTTCACTTTGTTTCCAAAGTGGTCGAATGGATTTCAGAGTATGATACCAGTCCGTAAATTTCCTTCATATGTTTTGGACATGAGAGTTTTTCTTTTAATTACAAACGTCGTAAGCATAAGCGTCGCTCAACTGATCTGTTTAAAAGGAACGTAAGTGTTCATACAACGTCCTATAAATCCATATACGAATGCATAACTTATTTACTTACTTGGCCATAACAACCTTTAAGTCAGGATTCTGACCTAGCTTCATACACCCCCTTTGTTGTGTGTGTTAATGTTATGCGTCAGTATCGGGAATTATAATTTAAAGTCGACTCTGAACGACAGATTTTTGACGAAACTTTTCATGGCACTTTTATTTTACTCTCATAGTTTTGCCGGAAGTCTGCTGAGAGGAAGACGCCTTACAAATATTTTTTTATAATTCGTTTTTTTTTTTTTTTTTTTTTTTTTTGAGATGACTGAGCAGGAGTTTGAACCACGACCTAGTGTCACTAATAAGCCAACATACTATCTGCTAGACTACGGCGATTTTGGATGCATTAACTCTTCCAAAATAGTTTTATATTCGTACACTGCTCTAGACTTTATACATACATACAAACATAATTGGCCTTTGTCAGGATTACGGCCTAGCTTCTCACACCACTCATGTTGTGTGTGTTAATTTAATACATGAGCGATGGGACCTACTGTTTAAAGTCGACGCCGAACGACGTATTTTGAGAAACTTTTCATGGCAATTTTATTTTTACTCTCAGAGTCTTTGCCAGAAATCTGCTGAGAGGAAGTAGCCGAAGAAATACTTTTTGTATTTCATTTTGATGTCTGGCCTGGGTCTCGAACCCTGGCTTAACGTCTAATAAGCCAACACACTACCTACTAGAGTACGGTGACTGAGATTTTATGATTGTGCAAAACTACCAAGGTCTTTCGACTAGATTTTCTATTGAAATACCCTCATGAAATAAATCTAATATAGAATGTATATAATAATATATATATTATTACATATTACCCTACTATGTTGCCTTGCCGAACTACAGGATGAAGTTCGGTGTCGGCGAGGGTAACTGTCTAACAAGAATTTGATAAGCAACCACTAACCATGTATTAACGTCTAGCAGATTATAAGTCTAGCAGACCACATATGGAATGCATCAACTTCTAGTAGATTTGAAGTATTTGTCGCTTAATCAACAAATGTTCTTTAAGTCCATAATGCCCGGTCAAAAGGCTTGTTACTATTCTCAGGGTTTCTTTAGAGTGTGCGCTATATTAAGTCAGCACAAGTTGTATGAAACCAGTTTGCTTGAAAAGACTTTCCTGCATTCTCTATGAACTTCTTTACTTTTCCTATTCCCTTCTCTGGTTGCTATATGAATTGGTTTTGGTCCCAAGGACATAGGGCGGTGAGTTCTTATTCGGTAACGCTTTGCAGAAAGTACTTGGACAAGTCAAGACAGATAAGAATAAGTAACGCACCTTATCTGAAGTAAATATTGAAAAATCTAATGATTGCAAAGTTATTTGTATCATTCTCGCGTGTCAGCCAGCTTAGTATTTGTCCATTTGACTAGATAGTGGTTAAACAGACAAGAACTGAATGCCTAAAAGTTTTCAGGTGATAGGAAAAAGTAATGAATTGCTGAACAATTTTTTATTTTGGCTGTAAAATTTAAAAAACCAAACAAAGTTTTTAAGCATTAAAAATGCTTGAAACTTGCACACTGATTTTATTAATTGTTACAATGTTTTTACTGACTCAGAAACTTCGAAACTTCAGAACTAATGTGGACAGATTGTCTTTAAAGTTGTCTTCTTTTCAAAATCTCCCAATTTAGATTTTTCTCTTCTTCTATCACATAAGCTTGCCAATACTATACAGATGTATGAGGAACTTTTATAATTGAACAGACGTTGATCTAAGCCATACCATGCTTAACCTTTTTACTTTCTACAATACTTACAGTACAACAACAACAACATGTTATAAAAAAAAAAAATGGAAGAAAATTAAAAATCTTGTAAAGATTTTTCCAATTTTATGGTGACAAAGACATTTCTTTTAAGCTTGTCTGTCACAAATTTAACACTGATAAGTACATGTAACAGACATGTTGTTATTTGTTGTTGCTGTTGTTGTTGTTTCTTATTGTATTTGAAATTAAAAAGTCTATTTCATACTCCTTATACCGGACATGTCAACCTATCGCAGTCAGACACTTTAACTTGTTAACGTATTGTATTTGGCCTTTAAAAACTTACTCAACTGGAGGATAAAATAGACGGACTATAAAGGGAGAAGGGAAAGTAAGAAAAGAAAGGCAGACAGTATACCAATGCTGTTAGTCTGTTTTAACTTAACATTGTAAGAACAGTTGGTATTACAATTCTGATTGAGTGTCTGTTCTTTTTTTTTCTAAAGACATATGTTTTGTGTTTAAAAACGAATCAAATGAAGGCTGACAACAATCTTATTTTTTAAATTTTAAAGACACAAGTTTTTTTATTAAATCCTTAATGCTGTCATTGCTTTACACTTACAGTCAAGGAAAACCCCTATATACACCGCTGTAGGTAGACTTTTTTACTTTTTTGTAGTTTTCTAATATCTTCTAGGTTATATTTTTAGATTCGTTTTTGTGACTGACTTAAGCAATTCAATTTGGTTAAAATCACCATGTATGTGGTGTATGTAGGCTTTTTTCTTTGACTGTATCCTCTTATTATGGTGTCAATTGAGTCACAAAATTAAGAAAATCGACAGTGAAAAATTCCATTTCCAATTCCATTGCAATGATATTGTTACGAAAATGGGAAAAAATTAGTTGGTATGTTTTGGTGTTTTGCTTTTACATCGTTTAACATTAAAATTATAAACAGAAGCTACAAAAGCAAAAACTATGAACTTGTTTACATAATAAACAAAGTAAACAAAAATATATCAACAAATCATGAAAAAGTAAACAAAAATGCAACAACAAACACTATAATCATATATGTAAACAAAATACACAAACATGAAACAACGATGTTTACGTTTATAGATATGTCGAGCAGGAGAAGCCATGAACATTCACCAGACTGCTTACGTTGCCATATAAAACGCAAGGCAAAGCAGGCAACTAAGTTAGTAAAAGTTTAGTCAGTCTTGTGTGAAGACGCGGTGTGTTTGAAGAAAGCAATCGTGGTTTAATGATCTCCGTTACAAAGATCTGTCGAACGAATCGTCTAGTAATTGTTATTGTAAGTAGAAGAGTGCAGATAGGATAACAAACAAAGCAATTGTTGTTGTTTACCTCAAGTTGTGAACTAAACACCAATTTTGCAGTCTTTGCGCTGACCAACTTCTCCCTCTTTGGCTCGGAGGAACTTGGTCAGTACAGGGACTGCGTTCACCTTTGGCGTCACAACCGGCAGCTATGCGTGCTAAAGTGAGCTTTTGGTATCAAAGTTACCACACTAACCTAACTTAACCTAAACACCAATTTATTTTCATTTTATTTGCAATCTACGACCTTATATTTAAAACGTTTTTAAAGGTAAAAACGTGACAATATTGATAATGATGCCAAGGGAAAAAAGGGAAACTTTACTTCAAACCTTCGAATACAGAGACAAAACATAGTCTAGGCTTTGTAACATACATAACATACATAATTGGCCATTACAACCCTTCAGTCAGGATTACGGCCTAGCTTCTCACATCACTTATGTTGTGTGTGTTAATTTTATACATGAGTGGCGGGACCTACAGTTTAAAGTCGACTCCAAACGACAGATTTTTGAGAAACTTTTTTTGTTTTTTCCAGAAATCTGCTGAGAGGAAGTCGTCAAAGAAATATTTTTTTATATTTCGTTTTGATGTCTGACCTGGGATACGAACACGGGCTTTACGTCTAATAAGCCAACACACTATGATATTATGTTGTCAGTTGAGCAATTAAATTAAGAAAATTGTGGGCGAATTTTAGCATTCAAATCGCAGCTCACAAAATTTATAATAAAACTATGTAATCTACTTCAACTTTGTGTAACTTATTTATTATTTGTTGGCTAAAATAAAACACTTTGTTGGCCTTAAACAATATACATTAAACAATAATTAATTTGATTTTAATGGCACTAGCTTTGTGTGAGCGTCCTTTAAGAGGCAAAGTATAAAAACTTTTTAAAAACCTTTGTTCTTCAAGGTTTTTTAAATTTTGTTTGCATCGACTGCACACGTAACTCTAATAATAATAAATTATGCGTATGACCCAGTTTCAGAAAGATAATACAATGAATCCTTTTTTATATTTTATAGTTTCATTAGAGCAAATTGTCCTTTATTTCTGCATTAAATTGTTTCTTGTTTTTTTTTTTGTTTTATTGTGATGGCCTTGCAAAAGTTTTTCGCAACCAGTTAGCAAAGAATATTAACGTGATTATGTAGCTATGTACGTTTGCAACATTTGTAGTTGCTCTGTTTATAATAATTAATTGCCTAAATAACCGTATACAACATTTACGATAGTTATTGCTACAGTAATGATGAATGAAATAGCAGAGCAGAGAAGGCAACTTAACATTGTGTCTTAAAATTTTTGTTGACGGGAATACAATAAATCTTAGGCGTCTGCCTAAAATTTATTCACAGAATTGGTCATCTTTAACAGTGATGTTGTTATGGTTCGATCTTTTTAAAACGAGATTTCCTGTGTATTTATTCATATCATTTTTATTTCAATAAATCATTGATTTATTAAAATTAAAAACTCACTTTCACTTCAAATATAAAACTTTACCTTTGGATCTATTTTTCCGTAATTCATTTCACTGCTGTCAACTTCTAGAACCTTATTGTTGATTTGTTATTGTTCTTTTCTTTCTTGATCTTTGCAAGCTATCTTGTTATTACAATTAAATCTTTGTTTATCCCTATTTTTGTAATTTATTTGTTATTATGTTATCGCTATTTTAAGAGCGCGTTATAATTGTGGATCGTTGTTTGCTTTTTTAAGTACACATACATATATCCATAGATAGATGGATGGAGAGAAAGGGAGAAAACGAGATAACAAATTTTGTATTGTCTTAATATCTATCAGACCTATTCGAGTGTGTAGTTGAACCGCCACTGGTATAACATTTGTGGGCTTCAGGTCCATGCAGTGAACCATATTGGTTGCCATGCCAACATCTATAGGGATCGTACTCTTCAATAATCGATGGCTCCTTTTCAATTATCTAAAATAAAAAATCATAAAAGAGATTATAAAATCAAACATCAAATAAAATAAATATCATTACCTCTGTATTAGCACAACTACAGCTCATGGCAGTGCATAGGAATATATTCATCAACAGCATAATCAGGAACAATACAACCAATGTAATGGCCAACCATAAGAGCCAGGTGGGTCGTATGCCATCCTCACAGTTAACGGCAGTAACTAGAAAAGCAAATTAAAAAACACACGTAAATGAAAATGTTTCTCCAAATAAAAGATTCTCATATTACATGACGCTTCTGCTGGAACCAAAACGAATACAGTGGTATCCGCTATGCTAGAGCCTTCTTCATTGGGATACGATTTGCGAGGTGGTCCATTAGAGCCTTTCGTATAACCGGCACCTTTAATTGCCGCTTGATTACAATCCTCTTCATCCAATACAGCGTCCAAAACATTGGATGACATCAGACTGCAGGTGGACTTCAGAACCTTTGAGAGGAAACAGTTTTGTTAATATTAAAATCGTTGTTTAAGAATTATAAGAACAAGAAGACTAAACGAAATTGCCCAAGGATAGCGACTCATGGATACTACCTTTCCATTTCCACTAGTTTAGAAAGCAGCCTGGATCTTTACAACTCATCAGTGAGGCTTACAACCTAGCTTCTCAGATCACTTATGTTGAGTGCGTTAATTTTTTGCATGAGTGGCGGGTCCTATGACAGATTTTTGACAAACTTTTCATGGCAATTTTATTTACTCTCAGAATTTTTGCCGGATATCTGCAGAGAGGCAGAAAGAAATATTTTTTTATATTTGCATTTTGTTCGAGATGTCTGGACTGCAATTTGAACCGTGGTCTCAAATCTAATAAGCCAAAACACCGCCTACTTGACGAGGGCAATTGCTAGGACCGAGACCTTATTTTCTGTACTTAATTGTAATCTTCGACCATATTCGGCATGGTTTAATAAGTCTGGCCCCATCTGGAGTAGGGATATGACAGATTTGTCTTGGAGATTCCGTTCAGAGGTTTTGGTTTGACCGTCCAGAGGTTCTTTGCAATTTCTTTTAAGTCAATACCGATGTTTTCAAACCACTGAACAGCATGTATTGTTGGTATTAAGGATTCTGGAATTAGATTTTTGTTGGAAGCTGTTTGATCATTAAACTACATTTGTAGAAGATATCACAGGCTTTCGAAAAGCTGTGCAATGCCTTATGGGTTATAGATTTTTAACTGAAAGGCATAGCTTTCCCAGAGACTTTTCGCACCTTTCGAAGATAGCACTTATATGGGTTCTAGGCTATGGGTATATCGCTTGAAATTGTGTTGCTGATGAACTTAAATACATAATTGGTCATTACAACCCTTCAGTCAGGATTACGACCTAGTTTCTCACACCACTGATGTTGTGTGTGTTAATTTTTTATACATGAGTGCCTGGACCTACAGTTTGAAGTCGATTCTGAACGACAGATTTTTGAGTAACTTTTTCATGGCAATTTTATTTACTCTCAGACAGTTTTTGCCAGAAATCTGCTGAGAGGAAGTCGCCGAAGAAATAATTTTTTTTTGTATTCTTGTTTTGATGTCTGGCCTAGCGCTCGAACCATGGATTTACGTCTACTAAGCCAACACACTACCTACAAGACCACGGCGAGTTCTAATGAACTTAGTCAGAGAAAATGGGGATAATCTGTTTCACGTCTCTCAAATAACCCCAAGGATCCTCCGATCGGTGTATATGGTGTCTGAATGTTGGGCTGAAGTCTGCATGACTGGCCTTAATAAGAACATGACATTTTATTCATTGCCATCCTGTTAAGGCTCTTATAGTCCTCTGTCCCACTGGAACGCATACCCGATGGATGCAGCTGTCAATCTGAAAGGGAGGAAAAAGCTATCATTCGGCTCATGCTTTAGCGTCCACATTTTGAGTTTTTTCATTTCCTGTTGCATTTAACTGAAGAACGATTTATTTTACAATGTACACGGTTTCTAGGCTGTGGGACTGCCAGCGTTGGCTATTGCTTGTAATCTCACAATGAGGGTAAGCTGTGTAATAACTACAGGGTGGTCCATTTAAGAGTTTACATTTAAAAATTCAACAAAACAAAAACGATTTAAAATTTTGCCAAATTTATATTTTTGTTGTGAAGTACAATTGTACCGGTTGCCACGTCTGGCCTTACACTACCTCATTCGATTGGAACAACTTTAGTGCACTTTTTCGAATGTATGAGGCCGTGTTTCGGCAATGGCATTACCAATGTTGGCCTTCAAATGATCAATTGTCTCTGGTTTATTGGCATAACAATTTTCTTTAACGGCGTCCCATAGAAAAGAGTTTAACGGTGTCAAATCGCAGGTTATTGGCGGCTAATTGACAACACCATTTCGGCTAATTAAATAGCCATCAAACGTTTGATGCAATAAATCGATTGTTGCATGAGATATGTTGCAAGTTGCACCATCCTATTGAAACCAAACATCGTTCACATCAATACCGTGAAGAGTGGGTACAAAAGAAGCGGTTATCGTGGTGCAATAAGTGTCTCCATTGACTGTAATGTTAAGACGTCCTCATTTTCAAAGAAATATGGGCTAATGATGCCTTCGCTCCATAATACGCACCAAACAGTTACTCATAATAAATGCAGTCACTTTTGTGAATCCTTTTCTGTAATCGAACCGATGGTTCAAATTTAAATTGATAGATTGCCCACCCGATAGAAACGTACCCTTCTAGTAGTTACTGTATATTCCTACAGTATTGTATACGAATTTCTTTTAAACATTTAAGAGTGAACAGTAGTAGCTATTGTCAACTTTTTTTGGAAGCCCTTTTATGTACTCCTCCTTTCATTATTTTTAGGGTTGCATATTAATGCTTGTTGGTGGTTGACCAAATCATAGTCTGGCCATCTGTCTGTTGAATTCACTCCCTTTTTGCATACTTCTCTTGATTGTTAATGTTTTTCCCAGGCATTTTATTTTCATTTTAGTCTGACCTTTTTAATATTCTTCACGTTGTTGTTGATGCTGTCAGCTGTTCTGACACCCAAAGTGTCATTTAGTGATGATGCCAGAGTAGCACGTTTGTGTTTTTTTTTCATGTTTTGTTTGGTAATTTAAAATTATTGTTGTATTGTTGCTCGAAGTCATTTATTGTGTTGGTTTTTGGGAGGAGAGCATTTAACTTTTGCTTGGCATAGTTTGTAGATAAAAATGACTGAAATTGCTACAATTATTATGTGGTTCTTCACTTTGTTTTCGTTTCAAATTAATTTTGTTAAAAGATTTTTGTAATTCTGAGGAAAAAAATTCAAAATAAATGAGTATCATTTAAGGCTAGAGTAGTGGTTTGAAACTGAAAGGCAGATAAATTAATTATATACGTAGTATTTTTTTAAATATGTTTGGGGTATTTCTATTAAATATTGTTGGCGAGAGTGTATCTAATAAAGTGGAGTTCATTTTGGTAAAATAAATTTTTTTTACTAAATTTTTAGCCGTGTAAACTTGGCGTTGTCCACTAAATAACTTCAGGTTAATAAAATTGTTTTACGTTCTCCGATTTGTGAAACATTGTAAACAATTTTAGATCTAATAAAACAAAGTATTTGTGGCATATATTTATTTGAAAATTTTCTGTATATTTAGCACGAGTTATTTTGTATTTTTTTTAATTTAATCACACAACACAAGCTCCAGGGAGTTTCCTCCAAAATATTACGTTTTTGCCTTTAAAAAACGTTTGGAATATAAGCTCGTAGATTGCAAATTAAAATAAAAATAAAAATGTTTTTAGTTTTAATTAAAATTCTTTATTATTTGCACAATTCTGTATGCCACTGTTTACAACTTGATGTAAACAACTACAATTGCTTTGTTTGTATTCCTCTGTTTACACTGTTTGCATAAACAATAACAATTACTAGATAATTGTTCGACAGATCTTTGTAACCGAGATCTTCAAACCACGATTACGCTAAGTCTTCACACAAGACTGACTGAACTTATTAACTTAAGCTGGATTCACCCATTTTTTTATATGTAGTTTGACGTTTCTCTTTTTGAGAGAGAGAGAGAGAGAGAGAGAGAGCGAAAGAGAGTAAGCTTGCTTCGGAACATTTTCAGCTCGAATTGGTTTAATTTTAATTTTTGTTCCGAAACAATCAAACTGTGCTGCCAGCTACTTTAATGTGCTGCCTAATTGTTAAACTAAGACGCATCGTTTACAAAAATATTTCATATGGTAGCCTTGTTTTTACAGAACAATTGTTCGAAGTGGGTGAATCGTTTCGGAAGAAACTCTCAAAAAACTGAATTTGTTCCGGAACAAGCATTTTGTTCCGAAACAATGGGTGAATCCAGCTTTAGTTGCCTGCTTTGCGTTGCCTTTTATATGGCAACGTAAACAGTCTGATGAATGTTCTTGATGGCTTATGTTTGTGGGTTCACCTTCTTGGGATCATTATATATGTATGTATACATCGGTGCTTCATTATTGTTGTTGGTGTAATTTGTTTACATTTATTCTTGTAGTGTTTGTTGTTGTATTTTTGTTTACTTGTTTAGCAGTTTTTATAGCAGTGCAATAATTTGTAAACAAGTTCATTGTTCTTGTTTTTGTAGCTGTTGTTTATAATTTTAATGTTAAGCGATGTAAAATCGTCCATTTTTTTTCTTTAGATTCGTCCATTTTCGTAACAATATTCATGTTCTTGTTTATACCTACAGTCTAACCTTTAGGGCCTTGCAATACAGCATTTATTTTTACACGTGCCACCCGTTATTGTAAATGCCAAATAAAAATATCGCAATATTTTGCTCTTTAACACAATACCTGTTGCCCCACTGCCATTTCATCATCTTTGCCGTCGTTGGCATTTAATGGCAGACACAAGAACAGGCGTATAGAAGAAGGCATACTCCCAGAGAGTGGTCTTATTGTGGTGGTATTGGAATATTTTCTTTGTAAGTTTGCTTGTGAATAAATCGAAATCTACAGCCGTCAGCCCTCTAGTCTCCTATGTCGTCTCTGACGCGTGTTGGCAGAAGAAATTTCGTTTTTTTTCTGGTTTTGCCTAAATTTTCTTTTCCAAGTTGGTTTTCTGCTTGTTATTGCCTATAATGACATGTGTTTGGCAATATTCCTTGGAGTGTTTTGCTTAAGGTTAGCAAAAGTTTTATTTTTTTTTTTATCGTTACTGAAACGGAAACGGATATTGTTATTACAGCATTGTTTGCTTGTGTTTACTTTTACTGTCAGTTTCACGTATTACAACACTGTGGTATGCGAAAGTTTTTCTAGTTGTAGCTGGTGTTGTTAACGAGTGTGTGAATATTTGTTTTACTTATGCTGAGAGGATTTTAATAACTTCTTAGAAAACTTATTTGAATACTTAGAATTAATTTGGACTGTGTTGAAGTTTAGACAACGTTTGTGTCTGTCGTTTCTTCACATATTTTTGTTTTTTTTTTAGGAAACAATGATGGAATTCACTGGGAAAGTTATATTAGAGTTGTAATGTAGACGCTGTAGTCTAGTAGGCAGTGTGTTCGATTGTTAGACGTGAATCTTTGGTTCAATCCCCAGTGCAGACATGTCGTACAAAACGAAGGTTAAAAAATATTTCTTCGGCGAAATCTGCTGAGATTTCTGGCAAAAACTCTTTATCTTACAATTCATTGCAAGTCAAAATAATTTTTCAAGTAAAACGTGCATCAACATGAACGTGTACCACTATTTACTGAAAAAAAAAACATTCTTTTGTCTCTTAGCATTTCTTCCAGACGTTATAAATGGCTAGTGTTTCGAATGCACTCACTTTACCATGTTTACGCCAGTATTTTATACAGACTTACTTAGCATACACGTTGCTGTACATGTAACTGTTTAGAGTTTTCTTAAAATTCATTCTTTTTTCTTTTTTTCTTTTTGTCCATTGGGATAAACAAATTATAAATTCATGAGAGAAATAAAGTTTCAAGGGAAATATGATCACATCATCATCATTATTATGTTATAAACACACAAAGGAAGCACAAGAGCATTTTTCATAAAGGCTTTCATGCATGCAAGCACAAGTGTATTATGATTTAGCTTACGTCGGTAATAACTGCCTGCACAAATAAGCGTTTGTCCTAAGCGATGTTCGCTTTTCATTTCAAGGACTTTCATGCATGCATTTGAAGGATAATTTCTCATACAACTGAATGCCAATAGTTTAGTAGTTTTGTGTGGGAAAAAGAAAAATGATTTTTCATAGAAAATTAAAGAAAGAAGAATTTGTTGTAAAAATAAAAATGCAATCAGCAGGAGCTGCCAACTCATGCAAAGCATTGTGCTGAGATAGCGATAAAGATTGATTGAAATCCGTTTAAATTTTAAAAGATTGCTAATAATTCTGCTTAAGTAGCTGCTTTGTAGCTGAGTAAAGAGCAGTAGGCAATCAATCTGATAGAAATAAGGTTTTTGAAAACTCGATGTAAAAAGTTGTGAAGGATAACATGGGATCGAAGTGCTTCGAATTCCGTGCTGATTCATATTAAAGGCCAACGGGTTGTGAAATATGCATTTAACTAAATTAATAAGGCACCTGAAACATTCGTGCATCCTTTAAAAAGTTATTGGATTTTCGTGCCTACATGAACAAGTGCTTCAGAACTCTGGCCCTAACCCCAATACATCTTACAAACTTCACAGAAATTATAACGGGACACTGAGCTCTAGCTGAGTGCCATGGGAGTCGTGTTTCTAACAACAACTTCCGGAAAACTGTAATGCTAAGCAGAAAGAGAAGACCACACAACATTTTCTTAGTTGTTGTGCGGTACTCGGGAGCCTGAGATAAAGGTTTGTCTAGTCAAAGATGATTTGAATAGAAACCGGATCTTCTTTAAACTATCGAGATAGTTGAAGTCGCCATAGTCTAGTAGGTAATGTGCTGGCTTAGAAGACGTGAGCCCGCGGTTCAAACCCCAGGTCAGACATCAAAACGAAAATATGGAAAAAAACATATATTTCTTCTGCGATTTCCTCTCAGCTGATTTCTGGCAAAAACGCGGAGAATAAAATAAAATTTCCATGAAAAGTTTCGCAAAAATTTGTCGTTCGCAGTAGGCTTTAAACAGTAGGTCACCCGCTACCCATGTAGAAAATTATCACACAGAACATAAATGGTGCGAGATACATACATACATACTTACATAATTCTCCATTACAACCCTTCAGTCAGGATTACGGCCTAGCTTCTCACACCACTCATGTTGTGTGCGTTAATTTTATACGTGCGAGATGCTAGGCCGTAATCCCGACTGAAGGATTGCAATGGCAAATGTAAGTATGTATGTATGAATGATTGAGAAATATCACACAGAAGTTTTAGTTGAACCACAGATTGGTAATACAACAGTACCTTATAGGATCCAACTAAGCTATTGCGATCGCTGACAATCAATATTTTTTTTAGTACCTTTATTGAGAGCATATGGCTTCAATAAAGCATTTCTGTCTTGTTCCCGTTTCCTTAATCTATTTTTTGTTGTTCCAGCTCAGTGCTTTGCTATAGCAAGTCCTGGCATGATGGGGCTGCCATCTATCATTGCCTGGAAACAACGCCACCCGAGTGTTTGGTGTAGTGGTGGGGAATGTTGCTGGTTATTGATTGCTATCTCTTTTCCCACTAGGTGGCGGCACTGCTTGACTTTCCGTGATGTTGTCCTTTTTCCCATTTCCAGGTGGTGAGGTGGCTTCACAGATGGATTGTATTGAAGATGAGGGTGCTGAACCAAAATAAACTTCTTTGAACTTTAAACCATAGCCTTCTCTCGAAATATGTTATCTTTTACTATACTTAGCTTACGTTAACGTTAACGGTTTAACATTTTCCTTTTTTCCTTTTTTTTCTTTAAAAAGTTAATACCCCCAACCATTTTTCTTGCTTACACAGTCGTAACGTATAGATAAGAAGAAAATGTCCTGTCATGTTGAAATATGATGCTGACTAGGATGACGATTATGATGCCGCAACACGATGGTTTTTACAGAGATTAAGTTATCAATCGTAATTTAGTTTTCTTTAAACGTATTTGTTAAATTCAATACAATTTTATTATCTTCTGTCGCATGTTATTTATTTAATTCTCTCGTTTATTTTTGGTTTTCATACCAACTTTCCTTTGCGACCGACTTGTAATTCAATTTGTCCAAATTGAACGTTTGCTTGCTAGATTCACTCTGTTGGCTGTTTGTTTATTTCAATACACTGCGACTACAACTTCCAAGTGTCTAGTGAAAGTGCAAAGAAAATCTCTCGCAGTTGAAGCAATTTGTTGTTAAAATTCAATTTTTTTTATTAAATTTTTTATTCCCGACTTTCATTTAATTTTTATTTATTTAGCGTAGCATTTAAAGTATGAGAATAATTAAATGCTGGCAATTTTCCATTTCAAGAAATTGTATTTATTTTACCAGCAATCATCATATGATTTACTTACGTCTAGAAGAGACAAACAAACAACATCAAAAAGAAAACATTTTTGACTGACTTCAAGTTGTCTGTTAAGGCTGATGTGTTGTTGTAGTTCTTGCTGTTCTTGTGAACAATAAGACTTTCTCTGACAGACTACTTGTCACAAGTGTTTGAAAATCTAATTTTTTGTCCTGTGATTTGAGTGTCAAATTTTTGGTTTTTTCACATATTAAGGCGTTTTGTTTTGTGTTAAAATTTTCCTAAAAATCTTTGTCAAACAATTGTTTTAGAATTTTAGAGTTGCATTTTAATTGCTTTTTCGTTTATTTATTTTAAAGCTTTAAATGACAGATGTCTTCTAATATGTATTTGACACAAGTTTACTCTTACAAGTGAAAACTTATTCTCGACATTCATCATTAAAAAGTCTTGATTTGATAAATGTTTATATTGTTACGAAAATGGAAAAATCTGTGTGCTGGTGTTTTGCTTTTACATCGTTTAACGTTAAAATTATGAACAAAAGCTACGAAAACAAAAAAAAAAGTTGTTACAAATTATCGCACTGCGTAATATAACAACAAACACCAGCATAAAAAAATGGTTAACAAGTAAACAAAAATACACAAAAAAACACAAGCATAAAAAGTGATAAACAAGTAAACAAGAATTACCAACAAACACTACAAGAATAAATGTAAACAAAATACACAAACAACAATAAAGGAACAACGATGTTTACATCTATAGAGATCTCGAGAGGCGAAACAGCTAACATACGCCTTTAAGGACATTCATCAGGCTGTTTACGTTGCCACATAAAAAAGGCAAGGCAAAGCAGGCAACGGAGTTAATAAAAGGTTAGTCATTCTTGTGTGAAGACGCGGGTTGTTTGAAGAGAGTAATCGTGGTTTGAACATCTCCGTTACAAAGATGCAAACAAAGCAATTATTGTTGTCTACATCAAGTTGTAAACAGTGGCACACAGAATTGTGCTAATAATAAAGAATTTTAATTAAAACTAAAAACATTTTTATTTATATAATATTTGCAATCTACGAGCTCATATTTTAAACGTTTTTAAAAGTAAAAATGTAACAATATGTTAACATCCAGTATTTAATAAAGGCTAATTAAAGAAATTGCTTTTGATTTTGAAAGATTTGAAACACAGAATTTGTTTTGTAAACCTTTCATACCGAAAGTTTTCTACGAGGTGCTCGAAAAATCTTTTATTTTGTGGGCCATCGATATGAGGAACTGTGGTATCGCAATGGGCCCTGTGTGCAGCCTAAGTGTATCCGCTCATGACTCCATCGAGGGGACAGCCACTTCTACCTAACCTAACCTAACCTGTGGGACATCGATTCACTTTTTTCTTTATGGCACAATATTTTAATAAAAAGCCGCATAAAATCTTAAACTGTCCTATGTAATACTGCCACCGTAGTCTAGTAGATAGGGTGTTGGCTTATTAGTTAAGAGATCGGAGTTCAAGTCCTAGCTCAGACATGCCGAACAAAACGAAAATAAGAAAAATATTTCTTCGGTATCTTCCTCTCAGCAGAATTCTGGTAAAAAAAACCTCAAAATTCTGTCGTTCAGAGTCGGTGTTAAATGTTATTTTTCTCATGAATGACATCCGTTCATCATCGATTGACTAGTAGAACGCTTAAGGCATTACAGAAAAATTCGCTCTTCAGTGTCAGTGTTCATATGTGATATGATTTTTCAGCAGAAATAGTTTTTATAAGTAGATTTAAACCTATAAACCATAAACAGTACTACCTCTACCACTTTTCACCTTTCCACAATGTATTTTGCACGGAATGAGTAAGGGTGGTCTCCTGGGTGTTTGTTGGTTCTAGTTCACTTGGTGGCCCATATGGCCCATTGTCTTATGTAATGTAAGGTAATCCCCCTTGTCATGATCCGTTAGTGTTGGGTTTCAACCAACATCCGGATGAAACCGGCCAGTTCCTTTAGTGACACGTTCGTCACTTTGCCCAGATCGTCAAATGTTTTGTTTGTCACCCAAAAACCGATGATGTTTGGTTTAAAGTGCAGACCACTCGCATAAAAGGTATTGTACTGATTCTGTTTCTTCCACATTATGCCAGATTATGCAGTAATTCTGGTAAGACAGGACGAGCTTGTCAGCGAAATTGCTAATAGGACAGTGTCCCATTAGAACTTATGTTAGAGGTCTCTTGTCGAACTCAAGTAGTTCCCTGGTTCACCTCCTGTCAACTGCGCAGCACTTTTGAAATTCGGCAACCTGGTATGTTGAGCCACCCTTGGTTTGTTGAATTCCATGCTGTTTTCTCCAATTTGGAAAAATATTCTCCTCCTCAGACAACTCCGGTTCCTTCCGTATCAGTTTGTCAGCCTTTTCGTTTCCCTCTATGTCACAGATGCCCGGAACGCAGTAGAGGCGGATGTTGTGTCGACGAATACGGTGTAGAGTATCAATGGAACTTCTGATTTCCTTTGATTTGACCAGGTGGAATCTCAGTGCTTTAATTGTTGTTGCACTGGCCACACATACGATCAAGTTCGAAGGAGATATGTATGTCCATGGTTTCAACCATATGTGCAGCTTGTTCAATAGCAAAAATCTTCGCCTGAAATATGATGGCCTGGTTAGGTAATCTATATGATGCATTCAGTGCTAGTTGATCGTAATAGACCCCAGATCCACAGTCACATTTCAAGTATTGGTGAAAAAAATCGGCAAATATTGTGAATGATGTGTCGATTAATCTTATGATGACTGATGATGAATTGCAGTCCAGTTTCTTAATGATGAAGCCTAGATGACAATGTCAAATTCGGGCAAGAATTCTACAAGAATTTTTTTATTATAACTTCCAACCAAATTTTTTTTGCAGATTTTTCTTTATGATAATGAATCTATCGGATGTAATTTTTGATGTAATTATGGAATATTGTACGTATAATGAACACATCTCACAAATGCTTAGTATCAGACATACAGTAATCGTCAAAAGGAATTGTACACTATGAATGAAATTCTAACAAACACCAAACTCAACTTTTACCACTTAAGGAGAGTGCCCGGAAAAAATTTGACAATATTTCGAAATTTTTTTTCATTTTTTGTTTCAATATTAAAAACTGGCATTGAATCAAATTTAAAATAAAAATAACGGTAATTTATTAATGTATACTTTTTTAATGTATACTTTCTTTTGATGCTCACTGTATAATAAGCTAATAACACATATTTCTTTGGAAAACTTGTTAATAATATATGTATACAAGCCTGTCAATATATTAATATTAATAAAGTGAACTTTTATTATTTTTTATTAAGTTTGTGAGTGTGCGTTTGTTGCTAATGAAAGGCATTTGAAGATCGTAAATTAAGTTATTTTTCTACATTCCCAAAATTCGGTACATTTACTTTAATTCCTAGAATGGAATAAATTTTATTTGCAAATTTCTGTGTAAATTATCATTTGCTTGCTATTCTGTTAGCTCTTCTCCTAATATGAATATATTTATTAGCGCTTCAGACCCTTATGCCCTATTCCTGGTGTTAATATTGTGTTATAGTAACACAAAACTTTACTAAGAATTATAATATTGTGATTATTTTGTTGTGATAATTTACATTTTTGTTATGAATACGTAAAGAAGTATTCAACTTTGAAATGGAAATTGGAAAATTTCTTCTATGTAATCCATACCACAGGCATTATTAGCACATACTTGTTCTGGATTATAAAACTTCTCTCTCGTTAATAATAACACAACATGGAATCGTTGTTTAATTAATTATAAAATGGCAATTAACGATAAATATTATGAAACTTAACATTTCACTTACTTGTGTATACAAGCACAGCCTAATAATGCTTTGGTTTTGCTTGGCATTACCGTCGTACTCTGTGTTATTAATAGATTTATTCGTGGATTTGATTTTGTCACATCCTAAACATGTCTGTCTTTACACACACACACACATACTGTCATTTCTGTTACTTACACATACGTATAAACACAGCACGTGTGCGAGACTTGTGTCATATAAGGTGGTTAATTAAGCCTCCATAAAACTTGACATATGTATGCGTGAGTATAATTTCGTTTTCCTTTGAAATCCATAAAAATATACGCAAGCAGTTCTCTAATTGGCTGCCAATTAGAGAAACAAGTCAAAGGTGGAATAGAAAAAAAATAAAGAAGAAGATAAAGAATTAAATTAAATTTAAAACATTAATAAAATGTTTAGGAAAGCTTATCAATTAAAGTGCGATGACATATATAGACAGTCATAGAGTTTGCCTTCTAAGTTAGGTTAGATAAAGCACCACGTATGATTTAGGATAGATGTCCAATAAAAATAATACCATTGCGTTACACGAGGCAACCAACCATCAGGTAAAATTTTGTTACGTTTTTACCTTTTAAATACGTTTAAAATATGAGCTCGTAGATTGCAAATAAAATAAAAATAAATTTGTGTTTAGTTTTTAATTAAAATTCTTTATTGTTGGCTCAATTCTGTGTGCCACTTTTCACAACTTTATGTAAACAACAACAATTGTTTGTTTGTTATTCCTCTGTTTACACTCTTTGCATAAACAATAACAATTACTAGACAATTATTCGACAGATCTTTGTAACGGAGATCTTCGAACCACGATTATTTTCTTCAAATACTGCGTGTCTTCACACAAGACTGACTGAACTTTTACTCACTCTCTTGCCTGCTTTGCCTTGCCTTTTATATGATAATGTTAACAGTCTGATGAATGTTCTTGAAGCCGAATGTTCGTGGCCTCGCCTTCTCCAGATCTCTATAAAAGTAAACATCGTTGTTTCATTGTTGTTTGTGTATTTTGTTTACATTTATTCTTGTAATGTTTGTTGTTGCATTTTTCTGTTTACCTGTTTATCCCTTTTTTATACTGGTGTTGTTGGTATATTTTTGTTTACTTGTTTATCATGTAAACAAGTTCATTGTTTTTCCAATTTTACCCTTGAGAACTCGTGTTTTCCTTCAGCTAACAGGGTTTGCTGCTGTTATTTCTACGGTATCGTTTGTCTCCTAGGCTTTTTCATAGTCCACTGATAAGCGAATCATCTGAAGTTTTTATGTTTAATTCTACCCAGAATAGTTTTATTTTTTGTTAAATTGCTGAGATAAACGTTATTGATGCTTTGGATCAAAATGCTTATGAATCCAAGGCAAATATTAATAACTTCGTGTTCATATTGAATGCGTGATTGTGTAGGAAACTAGAAAAGATTCATAGAGCTATGTATTCAATGACTGGCTCATCTAGAAATTTGGTATCTTCTCTGATTGTAAATGTCAGTATGCCGCTCCTGCATTGTTAAGCCAGCTATTTCTACACAAACATAGTTGGTCATTACAATCCTTTAGTCAGGATGACGACCTAGCTTCTCACACCACCCATGTGGTGTGTTATTAATTTTATACATGAGTGGCGGCATCTTCAGTATAAAAACGACTCTGAACGACCGATTTTTTGAGAAACTTTTCACGGCAATTTTTATTTACTCTCAGAGTTTTTGCCAGAAATCTGCTGAGAGGAAGTCGCTGAAGAAATAATTTTTCATATTTCGTTTCTTTGTTGATATCTGTCCCGGGGTTTGAACCCTGACCCGAAGTCTAATAAGCCAACGTACTATCTACAAGACTACGACGATTTTAGTTAAGCTTCTCTTTACTGATTGTAAATGTTAGAACGCCTCTCCTGCATTCTTAAGCGTACATCGATGTCTACTCCAGTAATGTGTTTAAAGCACTTCACGATATATTTACAATATTCAAAGAGCCAACTCTCCACCAAAAATATTCCGCAGAATTAATCACAGACAAGTCTCTGGATAACAGATCCCCTGATATTAATAATATGTGATCATCTGGTTATAATACGTTGAGCTAGGTACATCATCGCAACCTCAGTAAGATCGATTTAAATTCATAAAAACTTAAAAGGTTCGCCATAGGCCTCGGTAACAGATCAAGTCAGATTAACTACAGAAATGATTTGACTAGTCAATGTTAAACCATTTTTAGCCTGTAATGAATCACGCTCTATGGACCAGTGCAACGTTCAAGTACGTCAAGTCAGCTATACAATCCAACAAGTTAAGTTAGTTAAGAGGCTTTCATTGATTCTTGACCGTGGCAATGGAAGTGGGCAATAGTTTTTACTTTTCTATGTCATCAGCGCAAAGCGGGTGAGTAAAGATCACTCTGGTTCATCTTGAGCACGATCTATCTCAGTTTTAAGTGACTTAGTAAGAGTAGTAAGAAATAAGGTAGTAGTCGCCGTAGTCTAGTAGGTAGTATGTTGGCTTATTAGACGTGAGTCCATGCTTCGGTCACCAAAAGGAAATCTGAAAATATTTCTTCGGCGTCACGACCACTCCACAGTTTTCTGTTACAAGCTCTGAGAGTAAAATAAAATTGTCATTAAAAAGTTTCTGAAAAATCTGTCTTTCGAAGACAACTTTAAACTGAAGGTTCCGCCACTCATGTATAAGACACACAGAACATAAGTAATGTAAGAAGGTAGGTCGTAATACTGATGGGAAGGGTTGTAATGACCATTTGTATATGTATGTATGTATGTAATAGAAGTTTTATGTTCTAACACACACTTAATTTAAATTGGAATAAATGTTGATTTTTGATAAGTATATCGGTAGGAGGTGAATTGATTAAGTGATCATATAGCTTGATCCGCCCCTTAAAACATATTGTTACGTTTTTACCTTTTTAAAAACGTTTAAATATGAGCTCGTTAATTGCAACTAAAGTAAGAACAAATGTGTTTAATTAATTTCAGTTAAACTTTTTATTCTTTACACTACTTTTGTGTGCCACCGTATACAACTTAACGATACAACAATAATAATCTGTTTATTCACTTTACTAGTTCACAGGAGTATTCACTGGATCTTTACAACCACGGCTTATTTTGTTCACACGCAACTTCACACAAGGCTGAATGAATTCTTACTGACTGCTGCCTGCTTTGTCCAGCCCTTTTATAGTCCGACACAACCAGTCTAACGAACATTCTTGAAGTGGAAGGTTCGTGATCTCGCCTTCTCGAGAGCTCTATTGCTACTACATTATTGTTTGTGTACTTTGCTTATGTTGTCTATTCTATTTTTTTATCACATACATGTTGTTGTTGGTACCAGACGCATCCAGGTTCGTCGTACATATGTGTGTGTGTGATGTTAGATAATCAACACGTTCATTGTATTCTTAGTGTTAGTGTGTATTTGTATCGTGTGGCTTTTGTTGTTAAATGACATTAGGTCGTTTCGATTTGCGTATCAATATGATATTATTGGATCAGGAAATTAGTTTTCCATCCTGTCCTTATAAAAATTTGACAAATCACTTGAATAGCTTACAGTGTTATGGTTATCAGCTGTAAGCAGTTCGTTTTCAGTTTGCACTCTCTCTCTCCTTATGTCTAATGTCCGAAACCTAAGCAGCGATGTTCACAGATGAATGAGCAACATAATGTCATTCACATCTACTAGCATCTGAACAGTTGTGGTTAAGTAATTAGAAATATAAATATTTTTCTATATTTTTTTGAATGTTTTCTTGTCAAAATTAATTAAAAAAATATTGGTTCACAATTAAATTCAATATCATATAACATGACTAATTAAGCGCTGTCTGCTGTAATCCGTCAATATCAATTACACTTATGGTAAGTGAGTGAGTATCAACGAAATTTTAATTGTGTGTTTGTATAATGAATAGAAACCACGAAGTAAATGAGGAGAATGAGAATGAGTGAACAAGTATTTCATTAAACATGTAATAGAGATGTGCGACAACTTAAGTGAATTAAAATTTTAATACGCTGACGGTAATTTTAGATGCCATTGCTTGCACACGTTTCCATTTAAAGCATCATGCATTGGCATGGAGTATTTAAAGCTGCCGTAAAGAAAAAACAACGCTTTAAAAGAGATTTTTATTTACCTCGTGTTTTTCCTGTGGATTTTATTTGCTTACCAGAGGATTTCATTTAATTTCACTTCTTTATTGATGTCCTCCTTAATTTATTGGCAAACGGAAATTAATGTTTGCGTACGAACATTAAATTTTTTTCTTCTTTTTTTGCTTTTCACTTTTACTTTCGCACACAGGATATTTTTATTTACCTTGGCGCTGTGGTAGAAACAAAATTGTTTTATTTGACTAACGTCAGGACAGAGACGCAAAGTATAAAACGTGTGTTTATTGCTTAAGTATTTAAGGAAATTATATATTGCATGTGCAAATGCTTAAGTGGAAATAATTTTGAAATAAAAATTTTATATAAATTTAATGGTTAACTCCTACGCCGACTAGTAGGTAGTGTGTTGGCTTATTAGACGTAAGGCCAGAGTTCAAACCCCTGGGCAGACATTAAAGGGGAAATATGAAAAAATATTTCTTCGGTGACTTCCTCTCAGCAGGTTTCTGGTAAAAACTCTGGGAGTAAATGAACCTGCCAAGAAAAAGTTTCTCAAAAATCGTTAACATACACAACATAAGTAGTTTGAGAAACTAGGTCGTAATCCTGACTAAAGGCTTGTAGTGTATGTATGTATGCAGTAATGTAGTATGGTTGCCATCATTGATTGTCTTTTTTCTTTGAAAATAATCCTGAAACGTACGCTATGTAACGTGCTGCAGTTGGTAGTGTCTTCAGTTCACTTTGTCTAGCCCAGCAGTTTTGGTTTTATTTCTAGAATTTCTGGCTAATGTAAGCGACATATCTCTTCTTAAATCAAAGTGTCATAATTGGTCTTTACAACCCCTGTGTCCGGGCTTCAACGTAGCTTCTCACATCACTTATGTTGTGTGGCTTAGTTTTATACATGAGTGGCGAGACCAACAGTTTAAGATCGACTCCAAACTACAGAATTTCTTGAGAAACTTTTTCATGGTAATTTTATTTTACTCCCAGAGTTTTTTTTGCCAGAAATCAGCGGAGAGGCGGTCGCTGAAGCAATATTTTTTCATATTTCGTTTTGTCTGGAAAATGTTTGAACCATGGCCTTACGTCTAATAAGCCAACACACTACCCAATAGACAATGTCGACTGCTACCCTATTTACCACTACCCTTATTAAGGCGCTAGAAACTGAAATAGATCGTGTTCAAGATGAACCAAAGCAATTTTTTCCCACTTTAGTTCATCAGCTTTAACATGGAACCTTCATCTGCTGTGATAACGTAGAAGTGTAAGGATAATCGTCCACATCCATTGCAACTTTCAAGCATCAAAAAAAAGTCTTTCAGGCAATTTGTTGGATTGTTTGGCTGATTGATTGTTTGACGTACTTGAGCGTCGATCTCATCCATGAAGCTAAAAATGTTCTATTCTTGACTAGTGGAATCATATTTGTACTTAAGTACAGAAGGCGTGCTATGGCGAAGCCTTTAATTCTTTATGAACTCACATCGATCTTACTGAGGTTGCGATTATGTAGTTCGCTTAACTTATTATAATCAGATGAGCAGATCTTGTTAACGTCGGAGATCTGTTATCGAGAGACTTGTCTGTGATTAGTGGATTGTGGAGGATTTTTAAGAGTAAGTCGATGTAGAACAAATTTTCCAAAATTTCGTTTTGTCTGGGGTTTGAACCGTGGCCTCACATCTAATAAGCCAACACACTACCTACTAGACTACGGCGACTATTTTCATATTTACTACGACCATTATTACGTCACTTAAAACTGAGAAAAATCGTGATAGATTAACCAAAGCGATCTTTGTCCACTTTAACTCGTCCGCTTTGACATGGAACCTTCATCTGCTGTGATAACGCAGATGAGTAAGGACTATCGCCCACTTCCATTGCAAATGTGAAGGATAGAAGAAAGGTTTTAAGCAACTGTTTGGATTGTTTGGCGAACATAACACTCCTAAACGTCGCGCTCGTCCATAGAGCTGTTAGTTTTAGGGTTTGAACCATGGCTTCACGTCTAATAGGTCAACGTACTAATTGTGGTTTTCTCTGTAAAACCTCAATAAAAATGATTGCCTTTGACAAGTTGTTGTGTAAGTAAACTTAACCGGCTGTGGTTTTTTAAATTTCCTTTAAATTGTAAAACGATTTTCAAAACTTTTCCGAACATTTATTTCGAATTAAAGGTCATCAGCAGTTCTTGTTTCTTTTGGCTTCCATAAAACCAACAAATAATCTTTAAACTGTAAAACATAACAACAACAAAATTTGTTGTAATGCTTTTTACTTTCTTTCAAAACTTATTGATGCACGAAGAAAAGCCATAAAAAATAAATGCAGACACTAGCCATCCTCCCCTCCCAGGTGAACATTGACACGATTTTTGCTTTAAATTTCGCGCTTTTTTGTTCGTTTTTCTGTTTTACCATCCTCCTGTAGTCCAACATGACCATCAGTTTTCTTTTTTTCTCATTTCCTTACTCTACTGTACTGTTGTATATGCAATTGATGCTTCTGCTATAAATTTTTGGTTCTTAATACTGCTGTTGTGCTGTTTTCTGATACTTTTCATGTCAATTTAAATTTACTCACAGAGTTTTTGCCAGAAATCTGCTGGGAGGAAGTCGTCGCAGAAATAGTTTTTCGTATTTCATTTTGGGCTTGAACCATGGCCTCACGTCTAATAAGCCAAAACAATGCCAACTAGACTTTGATTGTAGTCATAAAAAATAAAGAAAAATTGCGTGAAAACTAAGTCACAGCTGTGTACACTGAACACTTTTATTTGAAAGGCCTACGGTTCGTACAATAATGAAGACGAGTTAAAAGACCCCGGGACCAAAGGAACATAAAGGGAAACATAAAAGTGAATTACTCTGGCAGTGCTTGAATCACTTCGCGTATTCCACAGGATTTGAAAGGTGACGATTTGCCCATGACCTTCTGTAAACTCAATATGAAACTATGCAGACTGTAACTAGCAGACGGAAGGCTAAGTATGATTGTTGTATGGCCTGCCGCTTTGGACAATCTTGACAGTAGGCAGGCAAATCTTCTGATGAAAATGAAAAGTGGCTGCGACATACATATACATAATTGGCCATTACAACCCTTCAGTCAGGATTACGGTCTAGCTTCTCACACCACTCATGTTGTGTGTGTTAATTTTATACGTGAGTGACAGGACCTACAGTTTAACGTCTACTCCGAACGACAGATTTTTTATAAACTTTTTCATGGAAGGTTTATTTACTTTCAGAGTTTTTGCCATAAATCTACTGAGAGGAAGTCGCCGAAGAAATATTTTTTTTCATATTTCGTTTTGATGTCTGACCTGGGATACGAACTACGGCGACTTCAAGTGGCTGTGATTTTCTCTGTTATTACAGGACATTATTCCCAAGTGGGACATTCACAGCGCGTGGGTGTCTGTCCCAACTGCAGCAGTGGGAATAAGGAAGAAAGTGTGGAACACATTCTAGAGCAAATGTTTTATACTTCTTCCTTGTTTCTATAGGATATCTCAGATATGAAACTTTAAAGCATTTTGAACTTTGTAAGTGACAAAGGCAGACACCGTAGTCTGGTAAGTAGTGTGATGGCTTCATTGATGAGAGCCCATGGTTTAAAACCTAGCTCACATATTTCAAATAAAACGAATACGAAAAAAAATATTTCTGTCGGCGTGATGCTCTCAGTAGTCTTCTTCAAAATTCTAATTGCCATGAAAATTTTTTCAAATCTGTTGAACGGAGTCGATGTGAAATTGTACATATCGTCGCTCATGGATAAAATTATCCTACACAACACGAGTGGTGAGAGAAGTTAGGTTGTACTTCCGGCTGAAGGGTTGCAATAACCCATAACGTATGCTAAGTAATGGCGATTGCATTCTGTTGCTCTTTAACCCACATTTTCCTCTTTCTAATCTTCCCAAAATATGAAGTTAAATAATGTATTTAATAGAAAGAACGTTCTAAGGTAATACTGATAAAAATATTGAGTAAAAATATAAATTTTTCTGCTTCCATATCTTTAAAGACAGAAACCAAAATAGAAAAAAATACGAAATAAAATTCAATGACAGTATAATACACACACGAAGCCTTGAGCTTGGTAAGAAAGTTATTTTTATTTTTAATTTTCACTACACACTTGCAAATCCCACACAAAATATATTGCAACAGCAGAAGAAGGAACGGAAAGGAAAAAAGTCAACAGACAACAACGGTAAAGAGTGCTCAGTGTCAGGTACAGTTTTGCCATTGACCACATGGCTTAACCGCCAACCAATATGATGCAGACCGGGAAACAGCACAACAGCAGTATTAAGAATCAAAATTCATAGCAGAAGCATCAATTGCAAACACAACAGTACAGCAGAGTAAGGAGATGAGAACAAAAAAAAAAGGAAAACTAATGGTCATGTTGGACTACAGGAGGATGGTAAAACAAAAAAAAAAACGCAAAAATTAAAGCAAAAATCGTGTCAATGTTCACCTGGGAGGGGAGGATGGCTAGTGTCTGCATTTATTTTTTATGGCTTTTCTTCGTGCATCAATAAGTTTTGAAAGAAGGTAAAAAGCATTGCAACAAATTTTGTTGTTGTTTTGTTTTACAGTTTAAAGATTATTTGTTGGTTTTATGGAAGCCAAAAGAAACAAGAACTGCTGATGACCTTTAATTTGAAATAAATGTTCGGAAAAATTTTGAAAATCTTTTTACAATTTAAAGGAAATCTAAAAAACCACAGCCGGTGGAGTTTTATTTATGAACACTTACACAACAATTTGTCAAAGGCAATCATCTATTAGACGTGAGGCCATGGTTTAAACACCAAATCAAACAGCTCTATGGATGAGTGCGACATTCAGGTACGTTATGTTCGCCAAACAATCCAAAAAGTTGCTTAAAGCCTTTCTTTTATTCTTCACAGTTGCAAGGGAAGTGGGCGATAGTCCTTATTCATCTACGTTATCACAGCAGATGAAGTTTCCATGTCAAAGCGGACGAGTTAAAGTAAACAAAGATCGCTCTGGTTAATCTATCACGATCTTTCTCAGTTTTAAGTGACGTAATAATGGTCGTAGTAAATATGATAATAGTCGCCGTAGTCTAGTAGGTAGTGTGTTGGGTTATTAGACGTGAGGCCACGGTTAAAACCCCAGACTAAACGAAATTTTGGAAAATTACTTCTGCATCGACTTCCTCTTAAAAATCATCCACAATACACTAATCACGGACAAGTCTCTCGATAACAGACCTCCGATGTTAACAAGATCTGCTCATATGATTATAATTAGTTGAGCGAGCTATATCATCGAAGACTTTAAGCCTTCGCCTTAGCAGGCGGTTTAAGTATAGAGATGATACGACTAGTCGAGATTAAAACATATTTCTATTCATGGATGAGCTCGACGCTCAGCCAAACAATCCAACAAGTTGCCTGAAAGATTTATTTGATTCTTGACGGGCGATAGTCCTTACATCTCAACGTCATTACAGCAGATGAAGGTTCAAGTCAAAGCGGGTGAATTAAAGTGAGGAAAGATCGCTTTGGTTCATCTTGAGCACGATCTATTTCAGTTTCAAGTGACTAAATAAGGGTATTGGTAATTAAAGTTGCAGTCGACGTTGTCTATTATGTAGTGGGCTGTTAGACGTGAGGCCACGGTTCAAACCCCAGGTCAAACATATCCAACAAAAAGAGATATGAAAAATATTTTTTCGGCGAATGTTTCTTAGCAGATTTCTGTCAAAAAGGCTGGAAGTAGAATAAAATTACCATAAAAAATTTTTCAAGAAATTCTGTCATTCGGAAGCGACTTTAAACTGTAGGTCCAGGCACTCATGTATAAAATTAACATACGTACATACACATACAAGTGGTGTGATAAGCTAGGTCGTAATCCTAACTGAAGGATTGTAATGAAAGAAATACAAAACAACTCGGTACCCTAAAAACTTAAACCCTCTACCACTACTGCCAAAATTCATACATCAGATCGTCCAATTTTTATGAACCGTAGTCATGAGAATGTAAGTGAAGTAAATAACAAACGATTACTGGTGGTGTTATATTCCGATGAAATGTTTTTTTAAATTTTATTGTGATGATTAAAGAGTTTTATGCTGACTCAATATCAATTACGCTTTATTGTTTAGAAAATTTCTATACATTTCTATCGTTAACAAATTTAGTTGGCCACATCCTGTACGCATGGGATTTAAGTTTTCGCTTTTCTCTTTAAAGAAAAAAAATATCTTTTTGAAATCAAGTAGAAAGTTATTGTGTTGCAATATTATATGCACATGGGTTTGTTTTTTTTCTAGCAGGAAGGATTTATAAAAAATCCAAAAACAATATGGCAACGTGGGTAATATTCATCAGTAGCAGTAACAACAATGCCAATGCAATAATAACATTGTAGCCAAAAAGTTTTCACCAAATCTCAGTAGAATATCCCTGCACAGGGACTAAGTTTAAAAAACGAAAATAGTGCATGAAAATACACACACACCAATATAGATATTTTACTAATAAACATGTTAACTTCATGAAAATAAATACACACACACATGCATACAAATATAGCAACAATGGTGAGTGACTACAGGAATCATGCTAATTTATCAGCATCACTTACACTTATGGACGCAACACAAAATGAGTTAATTTGGCAATGTGTTGTTACGTTTTGTACTAGAATAAGGGAAGTACTCTCACTTACATTTTATGTAAGAATTTATTCTATTTCGTACGACGTTACAGTGTGTCACTCACTACAAACTGTCATAGTTTGATTGATAAATTGGCAAAACATTTTTCCTTTCAATGTTTCATTAAATTAATGAAACAAAATATGAATGTATTATCACCTAAAGGGACATGTTTCTTTCATAAGCACCCTTTCAGCCCTTTTAAGAACATTGGCCAAATGCTATCAGTAACGAGAATTTGCATACAAAGTGCAACATGTTGTACTGGCTACAAATATTTTACGAATTGGAACGGTCAAGGCAGTGAAAAAAGAAGATATGGCTGCTAATGAAATTAGCTCAGTGCTGAAAATCATGAGATGAACTTAAAGCATCAATGAATTCGGTGCCAGATAGTGATCTTTTACTGGGACACTACTCTGTAGTGGCATATAAAGGAAGTGATGATGATGATGATCTTCCATCAGCGATAAGTATGATCCTAATTCGCTATGATGTTTAAGTGATAAACTTATAAAAAAGAAGCCTGCATTCCGCAGGAAAGAAGTGTTGGTTTAATCCAAACCTTTCATGAATTCAAGTTTAAACTGCTTTGTCACAGCACTCTCTTAGTTCCCTTGCTTATTTTAAAACTTTTAAAAATAGCTGGGTGGCAAAAAAATTGCAAGAAATGATTGCTATGTTATGTAAGGTTAGGTTGAAAGAGTGGCGTGCCACTATATCTATAATTTCACGCCTGAATCCAGAGACTCTTCATAAAAAAGTGTAAAAATAATGAAGAAAAAGAAAAGGAAAAGAAGATGCGAAAAAAGTGAATAGAAGGAGGAATAAAATCAAGAAATAAGGAGGAAGAAAGAAAGAGGAAGAGAGAAAGAGGAAGAAAGGGGAATTAGGAGGAGAGAAGAGATAAATTATACTTCTAAAGATATGCTTCGTAGTCTAGTAGATAGTGTGTTGGCTTATTAGACGTACAGCCAGGGTTCAAGCCCTAGGCCAGTCTACAAAACAAAATACAAAAAATTATTTATTTGGCAACTTCTTCCCAGCAGATTTCTGACAAAAATAAATAAGTAAATAAAATTCCCATGAAAATTTTCTCTAAAATCTGTCATTCGGAGTCGACTTTGAAGTGTAGATCACGTCACTCATGTATGAAAGTAACACACGGAACATAAGTGGTGTGAGAAGCTAGGTCGTTAGAATGACTAAAGGGTTGTAATGACCAATTATATATGTATGTGACATAATACCCTATAAATAAAATGTTTTTCTAAAGACATTGTCATAGCCAGACAATCTCGTTCATGAATCCCATTAGTTCCTCAACATATCGACTACTTAAGTAACACACAAGGGTAATTGCATAAAACATAATTCACCATTTCCTATGCTTTTTTACATAGGGTACAGAAATCAGAGATAAATCTACTCCATCTTCTGATTCTACGCCTAAAGAGGTGATACTAATTTAATACTCCTATAAGAATTCTTATCTCCTGTCTACTCATTCTTAGCACTAGCTTCTTGCCTGTAAGTATTGAGTTTTTTAGTCCCAAAATTCCTGTAACCGTACAGTTTATTCTACATCTTCACGCGCCATTGGTTAGTGAACCGATATATGTTATTTCTCAATAACTCCAAAGAAGCCTATTGATGGTTTCACAGATTTCTCTTCTGTTGGAGCTTTCAAAGTTGTATCTGATCTTGTCAATTCATTTACAAATTCGCTTCGCCTACAATGCTTTAATGACAAGGCAACTAACGTAGTATAATTTGATGTTCTGACATAAGGTCAATTAGGAACTTTTTACGCTCCCACAGAAAATATTGCTTTGCTACCAATCTTTGTAACAACTCCTATGCAGATGACAGAAATTTTTATCATTCTTTTTCCTTTAACACAGTTTTCGGCTACAGAAAGATTAGAGTGTAGAAGCTTACTAACTCGATGTTCTGGTTATAAAAATTTAATGTGATGTTCGCTGATACAAGAGAGTTTTTAAAACTCAAAATATGGTAAAACATACATACATAATCGGTCATTACAACTATTCAGTCAGGATTACGACCTAGCTTCTCACACCACTTATGTTGTGTGTGTTAATTTTATACATGAGTGGTGTGACCTACAGTTTAAAGTCGACTTCAAAGGACAGATTTTTTAGAAACATTTCATGGCAATTCTATTTGACGCTCAGAGTTTTTGCCAGAAAAAAAGGAAGACGCCGAAGAAATAGTTTTTCAACTTTTTTTTTTTTCATATTTCGTTTTGATGTCTGACCTGCGGTTGAACCATGACCTTACATCTAATAAACCAACACACTACCTACTAGACTGCGGTGACTTCAGCAAATGAAAATTGAATACAATTTATAAGTATCGGCCACTGTCAAAGCTTTATGATCGTGTCTAGAAAGGGGCAAAGGAAGGCTCAGTAAAGTAAATCCGACTCTATAGATTCTTTGGAATGCCTGCACAATGTGGCTTGTGTTACAGTGTTCTACCGCTAACACAAAGGATTGTTCTCTAATGAAATAAAGAACCAAAATTATATATTATAACGTACAGTGGGCGACAAAATAAACTGCATTAAAGAAATATACATTAATAAATTACCGTTATTTTTATTTTAAAATTGTTTCATTGCCCTTTTTTCAAAAAAAAAAAAAAAAAATTACAAAAAATTTCGAAATATTGTCAAATTTTTTCGGGCATTCTCCTTAAGTGGTAAAAGTTGAGTTTGATGATTGTTAGAATTTTATCCATAATGTACAGTCGTTCTTAATAGCTTTTCGTAGCGAACTATGCAATGTATTACAGAGAACTTTCGTTCTTTAGCCACCGCATCTGTATGTGGAACACTGTATCTGCCGAAAGATTTCCTCCCAATTACAATATAAATAATTTCAAATCTAATGTCTTTAAAACACTTCTCCCTAATACTACGTGCAGTTCATAAATAAGAGGACAAATTGCGGGCGTTGGACGGTTATACATGAGTCACAGTTCCTTCATTAAATAGCATATCGAAACTATTGATCCTAAAGGAAATTTGTCGTGAGTTCAAGAAATTTTGTTACCGAATTTGTTTCGCTTTCTCTTCTTCCCTTTGCCATGAACTATCTACCTATACTTTTGGGTTTCTTTTCATCTTCTTATCTGATATATAAAATGTTTGCATATGTAAATATTTGAATGAATTTAACTCATCCGTTAAGAGTTGTTAATATTTGTATGTGCTTGCCTGTAAATGTTCTTGGCAGTTTGTGTTCTGTGCTATTTGTTGAATATGTGTGGAACACTTTCAGGAAGTTGACTTATTTCCCTCCACATGCAACAGGAAATTTAAACAGACTCTCTTGAACAACACGCTTGTTGTACTAGAACTATGTACGTATGTATGTATGTGTATAGACATTAGATGGTAGACGTTGATTAAAAACAACAAACAGTTGTAGGCAAATAAATAGCACTTCTTTTTCTTAAGTAAAGCAAGCATTCATTTTTCTTAGCAGACTTAGGATTTTAAGTCTTGATAAGAACTTAAATCGCATAAAATTTTAGTTTAATTCTATTTAGTTAACCACTGCTGTGGTTCGAGTTCATAACTTAAGTTTTATGTTTATATTTGTTGCTATAAAGATATACAGTGAGCATTAAAAGAAACTGTACACTAAGAATAAAATTCTAACAATAACCAAACTCAACTTTTAGCAATTAAGGAGAGTGCCTGAAAAAATTTGCAAATATTTCGAAATTTTTCGTATTTTTTTTTTGCTGCAATGTTTTTAAAATTGAAACAATTTTAAAAATAAAAATAACGGTAATTTATTAATATAGAACTTTTTTTGATGTACAGTTTCTTTTGACGCTCACTGTACATCTGTATTACACACATGCCTAGAGCATGTGTTATGAAATGTTGAAAAATTCTAATAACCAGCTACTGTTTCCATCATATTCGCTTATGGTAAATTATTAGCTTGGTTGTCGGCTTTATCTGCCAAGTTTATAAATTTTTAAAAGAAACATCAACTTGGTTATAGGGTAGAGTCTCTTCCCCTCTTTTTTTAAGATTTTCTTTGCAATTTAGCTCAACAAATTATGCATGATTAATGAGACCAACCTTAGCTTTTAGCCAAGGAAAATCTTTTCAAATAAAACTTTGCCAATTAGACTGAAACAAACTTTATCTTCTTTACTTGCAAGAAACTGTAAGAAAGGCGGAGCTGTTGCAGCAAAGAATTTTTATCTCATTATGGAAGTGTTCTTAAATAACAAAAAATTATGTTTATAAACAAGATTTTGTTTTCATATGTAATAAATATCGCGGTTTATTAAAAATTCACAGCTCTTACCATGAATTAAACACATTTTGGTTCTTAAAAATGTAAAAAGAGAGTGAGTTACTGAAGTAGTAGTACATGGATAATGTGGAATACACTGTGAAATATGGATGTTTCAAGTTATAAAATGCGAGAACCTAACACATAATATTAGGAAAAGTTTTCACCTCCACTTTTTCACTGATTTAATAAAATTTTTTGGCTTCATAAAATCAATATAATATAATATAATAAACTCTAGACTTTGAATCTCCGCGGATCTTTTACAACAAAGCAAATTTCGCATTGTGAAATAATCTGAGGCCACAAAATCTGGCAAATACGTTGCGTGATGGTGGAGGTCGAACTTTCACTCATTGATTACAGCAAAAGTTTTTGAGCGATTTAATACATTGTTTTTTTAGAAGTCGTCTAGTAGATTGTGTATTGGCTTGTTAGTCGCGAGATCGTGGTACAAACTCCACTTTAGTTCACTTTAAACTGTCGGTCCCACTATTAATGGATAAAAATAATACACACAACATGGTTGGTGTAAGAAACTACGTCGTAATCTTGACTAAATAGGTGTAATGACCAATGAAGTAAGTAAGAATGTAATGCGATGTCTTGATTTCTTAACTTCATCAGCTTAACTTTACAATAAGTTATCTTAAGCAGATCAAAATGGTTACCAATCCAAGACAATTGGCGCCAACTGTACTTCACTTCCTCTAGTACTAAATTAAACAGAACTTCTGATATATTCATTTACACCCAGGTGCTATCTCCGACTATTCTACAATAAGTTGGCATAATAAGTTACAAATTATTTCACTCACATCCCAATAATCAAACACATACCTACAGATTGAACTTTAACCTCTTTAGGCATTGTTTTTCAAATCCAGAGCTCTGTTTTTAAGTGTTTAATAGTCACAGTTGAGAAGTCGCCGTGGTCTAGTAGGTAGTGTGTTGGCTTATTAGACGTAAATCCAGGATTCAAGACCCAGGCCAGGCATCAAAACAAAATACAAAAAGTATTTCATCGGCGACTTTCTCTCAGGATATTTCTGGTAAAAACTCTGATAGTAAATAAAATTGCCATGAAAAGTTTCTCAAAAATCTGTCGTTCGGAGTCGACTTTAAACTGTAGGTCCTGCCACTCATGTATAAAATTAACACATCCAACATAAGTCGTGTGAGAAACTAGGTCGTAATCCTGACTGAATGTTGTAATGACCAATTATGAATGTATGTATCTATTATTCGCGCAATTCTGTGTGGCACTGTTCACAACTTTATGTAAACAACAACAATTGCTTTGTTTGTTATTCCTCTGTTTGCATAAACAATAACAATTACTAGGCAATTATTCGATAGACCTTTGTAACGGAGATCTTCAAACAGTGATTACTCTCTTCAAACGCACCGCGTCTTCACACAACACTGACTGAACTTCACTAACTCACTCGCCTTCTTTGCCTCGCCTTTTATGTGGCAAGGTAAACAGTCTGATGAATGTTCCTGCAGGCGAATGTTCATGACTTTGCTTCTCGAAATCTCTGTAAATGTAAACATCGTTGTTTACGTTTATTCTTGTAGAATTGTTGGTGTATTTTTGTTTACTTGTTTACCATTTTTTTATGCTGGTGTTTGTTGTTATTTTAAGCACTACGATAATTTGTAAGCAGGTTTGTTTACTGCATTGTATTGTTTTTGTAGCTTTTGTTTACACTTTTAATGTAAAGCGATGTAAAAGCAAAAGATTCTTCATGTTCGTAAAAATATTCAAAGTTTAAAATTTTTTTACTTCACAATAATTTCTACTATTTCTACTATGTGTCGATTATCGATCATTTTTTTAACAAAAATAAGTTTTGCCACCAAAATATCGATTTAAAACGATTACAATATTACACACCATATCGGCATGTGTAGCCACTATACCTACATTCGTATGATAGTCCTCAAGTCCATATATTTTTTATCGGTAAATTGATATGTTTAATAATAAATACTCATTTGGGTATAAATAAAATCATAAAAATTACTCGACCATTTACAATGTAATTGCATTCACCACCAGCATTTTTTTGGCATGACGACATAAGCTCAACAGTCAAAACAGAACGAAAAGCGAGAGACAACACACGAGTATATGAAATGAAGTTAAAATAACCCACCCAACTGTGCATAAAGCAATAATAAACCTTATGGCACATAAGAGACCTTCGTTTTACATCAGATTTTTTCACTCTGCAGGCAAAAGGAAAAAAGGGGAAAAAATAAATAAAATACAGAGGAAAAGTGTTAATATGAAAAATGCTGTTAAATATGTATGTGGGTGTATTGGTTTAAATTTTGTACATCTTTTTTGTTTTTCTTAAACTGTGTAGCCTGTTGAGCTGAGTACTGAAATTTGTCGCCTACAGTTGCCAATAAAGCCATGAAATAACAGTAGGGCTGCCATACAAATGGTTCCACTAGTATTAAACCAAGAGACAAATGCAGTTGTGGGATTATTAGTTTGTGGGGGTAAAGGAATGAGGTAACTTATGTTTATAGTCGCTGCAGTCTAATAGGTAGTGTGTTGTCTTATTAGACGTGGCGCCACGGTTCAAACGCCAGGCCGGACATCTACAAATAAACGAAACACAAGAAAAATACATATAACTTAAGCCTCTCAGCAGATTTCTGGCAAAAACTCTGAGAGCAAAAATAAAGTGGTCATGAAATTTTTTTTCAAAAATCTGTCGTCCGGAGTCGCCTTCCAACTGTAGGTCCCATCACTCATGTATTAAATTAACACACACAACGTAAGTGGTGTGAGTCCCCGAAAAATACTTTTTGTATTTTGTCTTTAATGTGTGGCCTGGGGTTCGAACCCTGGCTTTGCGTCTAATAAGCCAACACACTACTTACTAGACTACGGCGACTTCAACCTTAGTGTACATTTTCTTTTGACGCTCACTGTATATCAGCCAGATTATTTTTTTTTTTTTGGAAATACCAGACGAAGACAACGACCACTACTCCATTAAACTGACATCATAGGTTAGGTTAGGTTAGAGGGTAGCTTACTGTTCACAGGCAAGTTCACCCGAAAGTCCGAATGGTCCATTGTTTTACCTGGTGTGAGGTTTACCCCCTTGCCATAATCGGTTAGCGGTGGATGTGAACCATCCCGAGCTCCAGATGAAACCAGCCGGGTTTCCTTAGAGGCACGTTTGCCACCATGGCACTTGCATAAAAGACTTCCTCCACATCATGGCATCTTCTACAGCAATCCTGGTAGGGCAGATCGGGCTTATTAGCGGAACTACCAATAGTGTAGTGTCCTGTTAGAGTTCCTGTATATAAAACGTATATTTTTAATACAGAGAATTATTGAAATTGCTGCAAGAGTAGTGTGTTATGTAGACTTCATTCAAATCCATCGAAATGAATGAAATAAATATGAATACAATAAATAACATTTCCTTTCATTAAATTAAATAAAAAATAAATGGAAAATTGGTTTTGATGATTTCACATCAGATATATAAATAATCTTTTAATTGAAACAAACTCTGGGTAAGCTGTTGTGTGGAGTATGTAAACAAATGAAAAAAATTTAATTTCTTTGCCTATTAGTTGTGGGATACAGTTGTATATGCGTTATTTTTCCTCCGCTTTAAATGTCGAATTAATTAAAAAGTTCATACACATAAGCTGAATATATTTTTCTGAAAAATATTTGTCTGCTATTTATAGATATACGAGAGGCGAAGGAAAAAGACACTCTCTAGTGAATATGAAATTAGAATTTTTATAAATGAATCAACGTATTTAAAGCATTTGATGGTCAAAAGATAAATTCGGTCCTAGAAATGCGTGTTTTTCTATTTCAAGTGATAAAGTATTATTACGAAAATGGAAAAATCTAGATACTGGTGTTTTGCTTTTACATCGTTTAATATTAAAATTATAAACAAAAGCAACAAAAATATAACAACAAACACCAGCATAATAAATGGTAAACAAGTAAACAAAAATATAAAAACAAACACCAGCATAAAAAAATGGTAAACAAGTAAACAAAAATGCAACAACAAACACTACAGGAATAAATGTAAAGAAAATACACATACATACATACATGCATAATTGGTCATTACAACACTTCAGTCAAGATTACGACCTAGCTTCTCACACCACTTATGTTGTGTGCATTAATGTTATACATGAGTGGCGGAACCTACAGTTTAAAGTCGACTCCGAACGACAGATTTTTGAGAAATTTCTCATGGCAATTTTATTTTACACTCAGAGTTTTTGCCATAAATCTGCTGAGAGGAAGTCGCCGAAGAAATATTCTTTTTGCATATTTTCTTTTTTTGTCTGACCTGGGAGTTGAACCGTGGACCTACGTCTAATAAGCCGACACACTACCTACTAGACTACAGCAACTACTAACACACACAACAATAATGAACCAACGATGTTTACATTTATAGAGCTCTCGAGAAACGAAGTCACTAACAATGGACTTCAAGAATATTCATCAGACTGTTTACGTTGCCATATAAAAGGCAAGACAAAGCAGGCAACTGGGTCAGTGAAGTTCAGTCAGTATTGTTTGAAGACGCGGTGCGTTTGAAGAAAGTAATTGTAGTTTGAAAATAGCGGTTACAAAGATCTGTCGAACAATTGTTTAGTAATTGTTATTGTTTATGCAAAGGGTATAAACAGAGGAATAACAAGGAAGCAATTGTTGTTGTTTACATCAAGTTGTAAACAGTGGCACACCGAATTGTGCGAACAATAAAGAATTTTAATTGAAATTAAACACAAATTTATTTTTATTTTATTTGCAATCTACGAGCTCATATTTTAAAAATTTTTAAACGGTAAATACGTAACAATATTTTTATTCTATCTGTGCTACACACCCCTCGTTTATATATGTTTATTAATAATTCAGCGCCACATAATTATCATACACCTATGTATGTATACTGCAAACATTATTTGTATATTTTATAATGAAGACTCAACATTCAACATTCATTTCTCACATCTACAGGCTTATTTTCTGTTGTTCGATATTAAAAATAAAATTTCAAAAAATATTGTTGTTTTTGTTTTTGTCAATCATACTTTGTTTATTAAAATATTAAATGTCAACATTAATGAATTGAATGAATGAATAAATGGCAACGAAACCAATAATTCAAGGCATCGGAAACAATTACAATGAAAAATTTGTTTTTTGATCGTAAGAAGTAAGGAATAAAAGGAGCAATTAGCCGACAACAATAGAATATTGAAGACAGTCATTACATTCAGCAATTAAGGGAATAAAGAATAATTTTTTTTAAATAATTTGAAACCACCATTTCTCTTTATTGCGATATTGGAAAAGAAAATGTGTCAAGTAATGATGTTTTATACGAAAATTACTTAAAGTCGATAATGACATGATTCAATTGTGCTGCTTAAGCTGGCGAAAAAACTTTACTTAACGGATGCTTTATTGTAAAACTGTTTAAATTTCAAACAACTACAGTTCCAACGTTTTATTTATTGATTTATTTATTTACATATAACAGAGTGAGTTAATTTCAAGTTGAAAAGCGTTTTCATGATAGCTATTTACTCTCTGAGCATTTGAAAAATTACCGCTGATTGGATGAGGTCTTAAGAGATATACAGTGAGCGTCAAAAAAAACTGTACTTTAAAAAAAAATATACGTTAATAAATTACAGTTATTTTTATTTTAAAATTGTTTCATTGCCAGTTTTTAAAATTGAAATAAAAAATACAAACAATTTTGAGATATCGCCAATGGTAACAGTTGAGTTTGGTGATCGTTATAATTTTACACATAGTGTACAGTTTCTTCTGACATTCGCTGTATTTCTTCAATTCTCAAGCATTCTAACCAATGCCTACCAAGCGTTGCCATAATCACAATCCTTATTTCTTTAAAGTGGCCGCCTTAAGAAATATTTTTTTTAAATTTCCAGCACACTCTCCACTAAACTCCAAGTCCAAGTATTATTTTTATTTCAATTCTAATACCTTGCTAAGGTATTGTGAAATTTCTTCTTGTATCTGTATCTATTCCTGGAATAGTCTTTTCCTTCTAGCCTCCGCTTATGGCAGGTGGATAGATAATGGTCGTTGTCCCTTCAATGGAGATTTGAGCGTACACACTTAGGCCATACACAGGGCCCATTGTGATACCACAATTTCAAGTTTATAGATTTAAAAAAGAAACCTCTTGACCGCAAATCCATCTGAATAGCTTTAGCATGCAAAGGTACACCGCTAAAGATTATCTCACTTATTCAAGCCCTACACAGAGAAGTCATATGCAAAGTTCTCAATAAAAATCAACTGAGCGGCCAAGAATACGAAAAAAAAATTTTTCGGCGACTTCCTCTCAGCAGATTTCTGGCAAAAACCTTGAGAATGAAATAAAATTGCCATGCAAAGTTTCGTAAAGAATCTGTCGTTCGCAGTCGACTTTAAACTGTAGGTCCCGCCACTCATGTATAATAATTAACGCATACAACATAAGTGGTGTGAGAAGTTCGGTTGTAGTCCTTACTAAAGTATTGTAATAACCCATTATGTAGATGTATACATTGCGATCTGACAAGATCTAAGGAAAGCTATGCTGGAACAGAGTCCACAAGGCAGCCGAAGAAGTGGAAGGGTCAACAATACATGTATGAGACAATATGACAGTGAAATTACTCTGATGATATAATGAAATAAAATTATTAGTCCGCAATAGTAAATCCGTATGGAATTCATTTCGTCCCTATATTTTATATTGAAACAACGATAATCAATAGGAACAAATCAGTAAATTGGCAAATGCCTCAGCTATGTTCTGGCTTTTCGTATACAACAGAAGGCAGTTTTATTTGGAGTTTTAATAGCCCCTGCTTATGTTTGTCCACTGTGCTCCTATGGCAGGTTTTTAGTGATTCCTGCTGTAGCAAGGATGTTTTCTTAAACGAGTACACAAATACAACCTTCAAATCCTGTAAATTAAAGGGGGAAAAACCGTCTGAAATAATTACAATTAAATTTAAAAATTATTTGCAAGAATTTTTTCCAACAAATAAATAAATAAGGCAGTCATTACAATTACTCCAAGTAAAGAATTAAAAGGCATACAAAAACAGTCGAATTTTTTTGGTCATAAAAAAGAAGGCGAATCCGTTTAAAAGTAATTTCAAACTCATTTGTAGCTCTTCACTCACATGAACACATTTTGCACAATGAAAGTGTGCCAAATTTTCCATGAGACATCATAATGAACGGTTCGTTGTTAATGACTTGATTGTCAGACGTTTTCGTTGATTACAGGGCAAAAGTGCTGTGTAGGCGCTGCAGAGAAAAGTGTTTTAACTGATGTTTTTAATCGTTAAAGTGTGCAATTATATTGGCAATGTTAACTTTCGCTTATGACAGGGTGAGGATAATTTTATAATGAATTTAATGATTTAAGTTTTTTTACACATTTTTTCCAGCTGTCATTGGCGCAGTAAAAAAGAAGGAATTGAATTGTGCATGACTTGTTATTAACAGTGTTGCTAACAGTGTAGCTATAGAGTTACTTTTCATATCTGACGTACATTAGTGCTCGGTGAGAACATTAAAAGGGACAGTAATATGAAGGCTAAGAATCGTATTAGAGTGGCGTTATCTACAGCAAAACCTTCTCACATTTATGGCATGAAACCAATTTATAAGTAAGGAATACATGGTGCAGCCCTGCCCTGACCAACTTCTTCGATTAGTTTGGGGGAATTCGGTTAAAACAGGAACTGAACAACCTGTCCTGTCACAACGGGCCACTATGTGTACACAAGTGAACTTTTTAATCAAAGCTATCGCTTTAACCTACCTACCTACCAACCTACCTAAGGAAACCTACCTATAAATTACTAGTTATAGTAGCCGCTCAAAAAGAGATTTTCATTGCAATTTTGTTCAGGCGCTTGGAGTTTCTGGCAAGCCATTATCGAAATGTTTGCCATTGTAATAATCTCCTTTCCTTCCAGCCACTTCTAGGACTCACCCACCCCAGGATGGTCTAACAAGTAGACACAGTTTAGTAGTTTTTGTATGGAGGAGTTATTCATTGTAGTCAATTTCCTGTCTGCTCCGCCAAAGGATACATAAAAACCTTCTTTGCTGCTTACCTTGAGTTATCCATTCTTTATCTGTGAAGCTTGTAGCCTCATCGTGTTGAAACTACATGCCTTTGGTCACACAAATCCTACAGTCGACGCCAGAAGAAATTGATAATCATCGACGTATTGAGCTCGACGTTGACACTAATAGCCTGGACCATGTCGTTTTCAAAAATTTAAAAAAATTTTCGATGGTGATTTCAGTTCAAAATTCATACTAAATGGTGACTTCTTCCTGATGCATTGGAAGTTCTTGCATCTCATATGGTTTGCAAGCCTTCCAAATTCTAGAAGTTTTATTTGTTCATGTCCCAATTCAACCAGAAATGGTCCACAGCACATACATACTGTTACGTTTTTACCCCTTAAAAATATTTCAAATATGAGCTCGTAGATTGCAAATAAAATAAAAATAAATTTGTGTTTAGTTTTAATTAAAATTCTTTATTGTTCGCATAATTCTGTGTGCCATTGTTCACAACTTGATGTAAACAACAACAATTGATTTTCTTTATTATTCCTCTGTTTATTATTCGACAGATCTTCGTAACGGAGATTTTCAAACCACGATTACTCTCTTCAAACACACCGACCCTTCATACAAGACTGACATAACTTCACTAACTCAGTCGGCTGCTTTGGCTTGCCTTTTATATGGCAGGCTAAACAGCCTGATGAACGTTCTTGAAGGCGAATGTTCATGACTTTGCCTTCTCTAAACCTCTACAAATGTAAACATCGTTGTTTACCATTTTCTCATGTCGGTGTTTGTTGTTATATTCTTGTTTACTTGTTTACAATTTTTTTATGCTGGTGTTGATTGTTATATTAAGCAATACAATAATTTGTAAACAGGTTTGTTTGCTGCATTGTTTTGTTTTTGTAGCTTTTGGTTATAATTTTAATGTTAAGCGATGTAAAAGCAAAACACCAGTATCTTGATTATTCATTTTCGTAACAATACACTCATAATTGGTTATTACAACCCTTTAGTCAGGATTCCAAACTATCTTCTCACATCACCTAAGTTGTGTGTGTTAATTTTATACGTGAATGGCGACCCCTACAGTTTAAAGACGACTCCAAGTGACAAATTTTTTGAGAAACTTTTTCATGGTAATTTGGGTTACTCTTAGAGTTTTTGCCAGAAATCTGCTTAGAGGCAGACGCCAAAAAAATATTTTTTGATATTGTCGTTTTGATGTCTGTTTCACATCGCTGAAGATTACTTTTCAATATAAATTTAAATTCACTTGCCAACTTCTTTAGAGCCCATTCAGTGAACTCTCGAAGTCTCCTATACCCATTCATGATGATTTTCTAAAATATACTGAATAGATATCAACTAATTGGAAGGATGTAGCTTAAGCAAAATGGCTGTTATTAATTGCTAAGGTTTAGAGGTCTTTGTTGACAGGCCCGATATTATTAATGTAGACGTCAAGATTTGCTTAAAGTTAATTACACTTTCAGCTTGCATGCGAGCCATGTTGCTTAAGAGGAGAACAGCTTGTAAGCCCAGATACTCATAAGAGATCAGCGTTTTTTCGCTACTCATAAGCACTCGCATGAAATTTGGAATATAAGTGAGTCAACAATATTGAAATTTAACTATGTACTCTGTTGCATTCATACTCACTACAACGTTGATTTATAAGTACAGGTTCCAATGAGTATGTATACAACGTTGACATCAAACTCATGCCATTCGAAATATGTTTGATTCGTAAGCCTACTCAGTTAGATTAATAACTTTAGAAAAATACTCTTATAATACTTATAAATGATTCGAGTGACTCGAATCGTTCATCAAAATTTACAGTCTTAGTTGTTGTTGCATTTGAAATAACAAAAGAATAAAGACAGAGCAGAAAGCAGAGCAAACACACATCCATTTAGTGAGTATTTTAGTGTTCGTACGCGAATCCTACTTTTTTTGTGCTGCGTGTATATGTTGAGTTATGGAGAATTGAAATCCAGAACATCATACGTGTTGTTAAGTATGAATATGATGAGTACTTTAAACTTTGAATATGAGTTCCATGTTATTAAAATAAATATGAATGCGTAAAAATATCAGAAATTATGAGTATGATTCGATTCTACTCATCTTTTTGAATACTCATGGCTGGCCTCTGATACCCATAAGACATGTTATTTTCCTTGCAGTCGTGTCAGAATGTATTGGTACAAAAGGAAACATTTTCCAATTAAATTTTTCTATTTCTTTACTGTAAACAAAACATTTTCTTCCACAATTTAATTTAATCTGCCACACACGAACATTATTTTTTGTTCGTATAGTTTGTGAGTCTTTTTTTTTGTCACGGCAATTTAAGAGAATGTTAAGTTTTGTTTGGAAAAAAATTGTCTTCATCTTCATTCAGAATATTAAGTTAAAGAAGAAGAACAAAAATTAAAAAAATAAAAATTAAAAAGAATATAAAGAGTATAGGAAAATGCTTTTGTAATGTTCTTTAATTATTTTCACATGTGGCAGTATGTCTGTATGTATGTAATCCCATTAACAAATTACAAGAGTTCCTAATTAATGGCTGACCTAATTCGTTCATTACTTTTTTGCTGCATGTATACTATGAGCCGAAAAAATCGAAAATTAATGAAAAATGCAGATGAAGACGAAATTCCAAGTACATCACATTAAAAATTTTAAATTAATCCTCAGCAGTATTTTTGTCATTGCATTGGTTCACTCAAATAATGATTTTCGATTTTTTACTTTTGTTGTCATCACATTTACTATGAGTTTCTGAGGGATTAAGAACTTTTTATGTAAATGAAAGGGAATCATAGAATATTGCAGCCCTGAAAACAACTTTTCCAAATTTTGTACCAAGTGGTACTCAGTATTTAGAATTACTGGCAAACTCGTTATTTTAATATTGAAAATAAAACCAACTTAATTCCTTAATTCCTGTCAATTGCTTGTAAAAAACTTTTATGTGTTTTTACCATTAACATTTAAATCAAATAAACAGAAAAGTTTTTAATCGTTTGGAAATAAAAAACAGAAAATTTTGCAAAATTTAAGGAAATTTTTATATGTGACAATAAATGAATGCCTGCTGTTTTATATTAAAAAAAAACAGTCGTATCGAGTTTTCCCTCAACTAACAATTTGGTAAACTTTTTTCAGCATTGTCGAGCTCAGTTAGAAATAAGATTTTCTGGGCCAGGCAGGCAATTGATTTAGGATTTCAATTACGTTTAGCTGTGGTAATTTTGGTTAGGGGCCATTTCAGTACAAAAAATTTCAAAACGGTTAGCACTTCTTGACATTAAAAATTTTTGCGTGCTTTAGCACATCACACATATGTACCAGAGGTCAGCAATATAGATTGAAAAAGATGAGTAGATTGGTATCGTACTTATAATTTCTGATACTTATACGCAATCATACTTATTTTAATGTCATACTCATACTACTCATATTCCAAGTTTGAAATACTCATGGTATTCATACTTAACAATACGCATGATGTTATTGTCGAAACTCTCCATGACTCATCGTATACACGAATCACAAAATAAATATGATTCGCATACGAACACTACAATACTCACATGAAGATTGTGTGTCTGCTCTCCTTACTGTCTTTGTCTTTTTTGTTTGTTTGTTTTTTCTTTCTTCTTTCTTTGTAAATGCAACAACAACTAAGACATTAAATTTTGACGAATGATACGAAACACTCGAATCATTTATACGTACATATTATAAGTATTTTTCTAAAGTTATGAATCTGAATGAGTAGGCGTATGAATCAAACTAAGTTCGAATGTTATGAGTTTGATGTCAACGTTGTACTGATACTCATTGCAACTTGTACTTATAAATCAATGTTGTAGTGAGTACGAATGAATCAGAGTAGTTGGATTTCAATACTGTTGACTCACTCATACTCAAAATTTCATGATGTCTGGTATGTACGTTCATAATTGGTCATACAACCCTTCACCTGGAATTACAACATAGCTTCTCACACCACCATTGTTGTGTGTGTATTAGTTTTATATACGAGTGGCGGGACCTACAGATTAAAATCGACTAAGAATGACAGATTTTTTTGAGAAACTTTTCATGGCAATTTTTATTTACTTACAGAGTTTTGGCCAGAAATCTGCTGAGAGGAAGTGCCAAAAAGAATACTTTTTTATGTTTCATTTTGTTGGAGATGTCTGGGGTCTGAACCGTTGCCTCACGTCTAATAAGCCAACACACTACCTACTAGACTACGGCGACTATCGTGCGTTACCCATCGTGCCCTAAAAGAAGATAGGTTTGGTTGGAGAGTGGTTGATAAAGGTTTGAACTTTCGTAAGCTTTATGCGTGTTAAGATCCAGACTCTAGTCTAGTAAAAATACAATAATACACTACAAAAATTCGTTTATACGGTCACGAAGATTGGTAGCATAACCATCTTACTTAATTGGTCATTACAACCCTTTAGTCAGTATAACAAACAAATTTTATGCATGATTGGCAGAACCTATGGTTTAAAAATGTCAAATATTTGTCAAATATTTGTGAAACTGTTCATGCCAAGTTTATTTACTCTGGAAGTTTTTGCAAGAAAATTGCTGAGAGGAAAATGAAATCTATTTTACATTTTTTTTCTTGATGTCTGAGCCAAGGATTGAACGGCGGGCTCTCGTCTGATAAGCCAACACACTACCTACTAGGCTATGACGACTTCATGAAAACTCAACATCTTTAAATAAGGCTCTACTCAATGCAAGACAAGGTGAATTACTTAACCGATTTCGGCCTGCTTTAACACATTCTTCCAGGCGCCTCTGCTCCTTGCGCGCATACGCCAGTTGGTCACACCAATCGATAACAGAGCTTCCTCGATCTGGTCATTTCAACACAAACAAGGCCGTCCTCTGCGTCGACTTTTGCAGATCCCCGCATCAAATACCAGTCTGACAGGAGCAACCTCCTCCATTTGAACGACATGGGCGAGTCAGCCGCTGGATATTAATACGCTGCTCAACGTCTATGTCGTTGAGAAGCTCATACAGCTCACTGTTGAATCGGATGTGGATATCATCGCCAACTCGCACTGGCCCGAAAATCTTACGTAAGACATTTCTCTCGAATACTTTCAAGGCTGCTGCATCAGTGCTTAATAGTGTCCATGCTTCTGCCCCCTAAAGAAGCACGGGGAGGATGAGCCTCTTGTAGAGTATTAGTTTTGTCGTACGGGAGAGATCTCTGCTACTCAATTGCCTATTAAAACCTTAGTAGCACCTGTTGGCAAAAGTGATCCTACGCTTGATCTCAAGACTGACATCATGTTTGGTGGTAACGATAGAGCCAAAAAAAAAAAATAAATTCCTTGACTATACCGAAAGTCTTGTTATCGGCTGTAATCTGGGATCCAATACGCTTCAAATTCCCGTAAATTTAGTATCAATTTGAATGTCTGTTTTCACCACTCTTATGTCACTCCAACATTTCTTTGCCATTTAATATCTATCATCTCTTCTTTAATAATACTAGTGGCTGATTCCATGCCATCAATTTTAATTTCATTTACGATTCAACAGCATTCCGCCTATAATTTATTCAAATTTTGTTTCCCCAGTTTGTGATTTGTTTCGTTTTAAAACAGCAGCTGTTAAGTCCTATTGTCGTTCTGAATACGAATTAAATTTTATTTTTTTGGAATTCGTTGTTATATTTCTCCAATAATGCTCTCTTCAAAGCTTTAATCGATAGATTTTTGTATTCTGTTAAGTTTTATGCAAATGTGTTGAAAAGTGGCATAAAATTGTTAGGCGTTTTGAAACGTTTTTTTTTCTTCTAACAAATACTTGGTGTAACTGGGGTTCACTAAATATAATTGAAATTGAAAATAATTTTTAAATTTTATAGGAAAGACAATAATAAGGATATAATTTAAATGGGAAATATATTTTTAATGAGGCTGAAAGGGAGCTTTATAGACACAATTTTTCAAAATTTTTTTGTGGTGGACTTGAACAGAAATGCACTCTTGAAAGCAGAAAGTGTGAATCAATTTTATAAAAGCAGTTTACACGCTAACTCATGCTGACAATTGCAATAAAACGTACATACTTTCATGTACAGACATAAAAATGAAAATATTTCTTCGGCGACTTCCGCTCAGCAGATTTCTGGCAAAAGCTGTGTGAGCAAACAAAATTGCCACGAAGGAGTTTCTCAAAAATCTGTTTTCTGAAGTCGACTTTAAACTGTAGGTCCAACCACTCATGTGTAAAATTAACACACACAACATGAGTGGTCAATTTTAGGTTAGGTTACAGGACGTTTACTTGTCAATTAAGACAAATACTGTACCCGGAGGCCGAATTGACCCATTGTACAACGCCCTAGTTTCTCACACCACTTATGTTGTGCGAGTGTTCATTTTATACATGAGTGGCGAGACCTACAGTTTAAAGTCGACTCCGAACGACAGATTTTTGAGAAACTTTTTCATGGCAATTTTATTTTACTTTCAGAGTTTTTGCCAGAATTCTGCTGAGAGGAGGTCGCCGAAGAAATACTTTTTGTATTTTGTTTTGATGTCTGGCCTGGGGCTCGAACCCTGGCTCTACGTCTAATAAGCCAACACTCTACCTGCTAGACTACGGCGACTGCTAAAGTGGTTTCTAGAAGGTAGAACGTTGGAGTACTAGACGTAAGACCACGGTTCAAACCTCAAGACAGATATCTCAAACAAAACGAAACTTGAAAAAAAATATTTTTTCGGAGACTTCCTCTCAGTATTCTTCTGGCAAAAAAAAAAAACTCCATGAAAAGTGTCTCAAAAACCTTTCAGTCACGATTGCAATCTTATCTCCTCCCGCCAACCATGTTCTCCGTGATAATTTTCTTCATGCGTGAAAAATAAATTTTAAAATAATTCTTTATTTTTGACAAACGTCTGCCACAGGTTATGCCCCACCCAACACTTTAAATTTCCTGTGGCTGTTTTATTAATTTCACACGTATTATTTCGAAGAAAAAAATTTGACAGGTACTTCCGAAATGCCTGAAGTGACATATTTTGTGTGCGGCATCATGATTGAAAAGGGGGAAAAGGCAACAATACCGTACAGCATTACAAGTGTTTAAATTATTTTCACACAATGTATGTCTGCCTACAAGCAGTTGGTTGAGAAAATGTGTGTGAATATTTGCAAATTTCCAAAAATTTTGTGTAAAATTTTTCTTATGTTTTCTACACACACACAGTAGTAGGAGACATGTGGTTGACAGCACTTGGCTTGATTTCTATTAAAGAAAGTCTTTCTTCAAAAGTTCCATTGGATTGAATAAATACGAAGAAAGAAATAATTCCGTAACTAAAATATAATTTCATTCTCTTAAGAAATATAAAAAATTTGATGCTGCTAGTTTAATAACCCACAGTGTTGACTTAAGGCATATGCCAGCATTTAAAAATTTTCTATTTTTTTTTTCACAAACAACAACTTGTATAAGTTGTTGTTAAATTGAATTAAATTTTCTTTTTAACCTTTTCGTTATCAACAGAAAAAATCTACTCTCCAGACAGAAAATAATCTTTTTTTGTAATAAATTGTGAAAAAGTTAAACAAATTTAGAAACAAAAAACCTTAGCAATATATTTCTGGGAGTTACTTGCCTAAATTACGTATTTGTTCCTAGGAAATATAGGCGCTCATTTTGTTCACTAGATTATGTTGATATGCCCAAATTGGGAAACTTTCATTTGATGTTTAAGAGACGACATTTCAGTTCAGATTTTTGTTGATGTATTACGTCCTAAAGGAAAGGTGATAATAGAGGAGATAGGGAAAAGGAGAGGAAGTAGAAAAGGGAGAATAAGCAGGCGGAGGAATAACTCAGACCGCAACACACAAGAGAGCGCGACTAAACCATTGAAGCTCTAGCAGTTCTCAACCAGTTCAAACTAATAATAAATCTATGGAGAGCCTTATTGTTGGCACTCGACATAGAATTCAAACCTTCGTAGAAGTCCCTACCCAAGGTCTTCAACCTCAACCTACTAAGGGCTGGACAGTTACAGAGGAGCTCGATAGTTTCCAACTTGTCCTCGTCGCAATATACCCTGCAATATTCCGGCTGGGTTCTGCTCCAGATTCTTGTCAGCGGTCTAATCTCGCAGTGCTTGGTAGTCATTTCATCATTTTCAATCATTTCGAAAAACTTTAAAAAAAATTTTTGTGGTCCCTTCTTAAATATCAATTAAATATACGTACGCACCAGAGGTCAGCAATGAGTATTCAAAACGATGAGTAGATTCGAATCATACTTATAATTTCTGATACTTATACGCATTCATACTTATTTTAATGTCATACTCATACTACTCATATTCAAAGTTTGAAATACTCATGCTACTCATACTTAATATATATAATACGCATGATGTCATTGATTTCGACTCTCCATGACTCATCGTATACGCGAATCACAAAATAAGTATGATTCGTGTACGAACACTACAATACTCACAAGAAGGTTGTGTGTTTGCTCTGCTTGCTGTCTTTGTCTTTTTGGTTTATGTGTCTTTCTTCTTTCATTGTAAATGCAACAACAACTAAGACTGTACATTTTGACGAATGATTCGAATCACTCGCATCATTTATATTATTTTTCTAAATTTATGAATCTGAATGAGTAGGCGTATGAATCAAACATATTTCCAATGTTATGAGTTTGATGTCAACGTTGTACTCATACTCATTGCAACCTGTACTTATCAAATCAATGTTGTACTGAGTACGAATGAATTAGAGTAGTTGGATTTCAATACTGTTGACTCACTCATACTCAAAATTGCATGAGTACTCATGAGTAGCGAAAAAGCGATTCATTGCTGATCTCTGGTACGAGAGGAGAGTTCATTTTGTAGATTAGAAATAATCATACCACTCCTAATCTACAAAATGAACTCTCCTGCAATACTAACTTCTCATTTTCTACAGTGCCAGAGGCTGATGTAATCAGGCATATCTTGAAAATTCAATTCAATGCCATCGGTGCAGATGGTGTAGCCATGAAATTTGTTAAACTTATATTGCCATATATTTTGAGAGCGCTGACTCATGTCTTTAACCATTGCATTACAACCACCCAGTTTCCTACAGCCTGGATAATTGGAAGAATTACACCAATAGCAAAGATTTCCAAGGCAGTGCGTGCGGGCGATTATAGGCCAATAAGTATTTTACCAGTTTTTTCGAAAATATTTGAGTCCTTAATTGCTGAACAGATTACGTTATATCTGAATATATACGACAACAGCAAGTACCTATAATTTTCTTTTGCATTTGAAAACTTTTCTCTTGGAGTTGAGTATTTTATCACCATATTTTCGTGAATATACTTTGTTTTTATAAATTTTGTAAGTTTAGTAAGATGGGAGGGGAAAATCTTGATTATTATTGTTCACAAATTCCTTTTTTTAAGATGTTTTGTTCCCTGCAGGTTTATTGTTGTTTCTAAAAACTTTTCAGCATTAAAAAGTATAAAAAAAACTTTAAATAAAAAAGCTTATGAAGTATTTGGGTCAAGGTTGCATAATATTTTTATAAACAGCGAGAAAAATGCGGAAAAAAATTAAAAACTTTTGCATGAAAAATTCAAAATAAATTTTTTTCTAAAATTTTATTTTTAATGTGAAAATAAAACACCTTCAGAATTCCTTAAAAGATTTAATTTAAAAGGAGTTCGAATTTAAATCAATTCAATCAGCTTTACTTTGATGTACAGTACTTATGTATGATGTACGTCAAGAGTTGTTTTCTTTTTAAACTTCTAATGATTCTTGAAACTTTTTTCTTTTGTTGTAAGTATCTCTAGTGATTTTCATATTGTTGTTGCTTACTTAACAAAAAAACATAATTTTTAGTTTAAAGTTTTAGTTTGAAGTGGATTTCAATTGTCTTTTTTAATGATTGTTGATGGAAAAAGTTCTTAAGAAAACATATTTCAAATGTAACACTTAAAATACTTATGTTTTGCACTTGATGTTGATTGATTGATTGATTTTTATGAACGAAAGAAAAAAATTCTGAAAATATAAGTGGCAATATTGGACATATGGAATGGCTATGGCAGGCATGTTGTGGTTTTACTTTTCGTCATACTTCGGCTATATTTTACTGACTTTTGTTACAGCAAAATCAGGATTTTTCTTCGTTTGAAAAGATAATTTTTATTTTGAGGATTCTAGGTAAATATCGCCATTCATACATAATTGGTCATTACAACCCTTCAGTCAGGATTATGACCTAGCTTTTCATACAACCTATGTTGTGTGTGTTAATTTTATACATGAGTGGCGGGACTTACAGTTTAAAGTTCGAACGCCAGACTTTTGAAAAGGTTTTCATGGCAATTTTATTTACTTTTAGATTTTTCGCCAGAAATCTGCTGAGAGGAAGTCGCCGAAGTAAAATTTTTTCATATTTCGTCTTGATGTTTGAGCTGGGGTTTGAACCGTGGCCTTACGTCTAATAAGCCAACACAATACCTACTAGACTACGGCGACTTCAATATCGCCCTTCACTTTGACCAAAATCCTGTAATGTCATTCTCCCCCCTGTAGGGCTTGCCCCAAGGTTTTCGATTGAAAGTGGTTGCCTTATATCATGTTAAAATTACAGTTAGTTCTCATATTGGCTTATTGATTGCCTTATACAGTGAGCGTCAAAAGAACCGATACACTAAGGATAAAACTCTAACAATCATCAAACTCAACTTTTACCACTTAAGGAGAGTGCCCGAAAAAATTTCACAATATTTTGAATTTTTTTGTAAATTTTTTTTGTTTCAATTTTAATTTTAACAAGCTATGAAACAATTTTAAAATAAAAATAACGGTAATTTATTAATGTGTATATTTTTTAATGTACAGTTTCTTTTGACGCTCACTGTATATATATGTCGTGTCTTTCATTAATGTGTCCTATTTTTCAATTTGAATAAAAGAAAGTGTGTGTGAGATATTTTATTCGTTTGAAAGACCCCTTAGTGCCCTCATATGTGGAATACAAATTCTTTCAAATGTCCGCCACAGTTTTTCTAAGGTTGGATCAACCAATATGCCAATTTTTCATAATTTGTCCATAACCCTTGCGTAGAAATCGGGCTAAATTTGGGCGTTGACATGAGTTATTTTAGCTGTGAAGACTGTTGTGGCTTGTGACATTTCCGCATACACTTTCGATTTAAGAAAACAGCACAAGAAAAAGGTTAAATCGCTCGATCTCGATTGTCTTTCTACATCACCTCTACGTGAGATGACCATGTTAACAAATTGCTCGCGCACAATACATAATGTACCAGGATCTGTGCTGCACGTAGCATAATCCTCTTGAAATCTTGGTATCCAGATCATCGAATTTACATCAAAAGAAGTCTGTCGTTGTCCGTATGCTATGTCCAATGTCGGTATCAAAGACATATTGGTCGATAATCCTATCTGCTCAAAATCCACATCATAAAGTGCCTTTTTTAGGATGCATTGGACGTTCATATGGATTGATGTCTTCCCAAATGCGACAATTTTCTCTGTTTACATACTCATTCATCCAGAAATGGCTCTCATTTCAGAAGATGATTTATTCGATGAAAATTAGAATCAGGGGCCAACAGCTTCATAGCCAATTCACCGCACAGTCGTCGTCGGTGTCTATGGTAGGCGTTTAGTTCCTAGACCAGTCCAATTTTTTACATGTGTAGGCCAAAGTCATGATTCGTGTTCGCGTCAGCGACGGGATCAACTCCCTCGGATTCTTCTGAGAGATTCTCCATGAGAGCGGTAATGTGTTCGGCACATTTTGTATTTTGTTTACGTAGGGGTGTTGATCGATGTAGTCGCCGTAGTGTAGTAGAAAGTATGTGGACTTATTAGACGTGAGATCACGGTTCGAACCCCAGGTCAGATATCTCCAGCAAAACGAAATACGAACTAACATTTCCTCGGCGACTTCCTCTCAGCAGATTTCTGGCAAAAACTCTGAAAGTAAATATAAAATTACCATGAAGATTTTCTCAAAAGTCTGTCGTTCGGAGTCGACTTTAAACTGTAGGTACCATGTATAAAATTAACACACAACATAATTAGTATGAGAAACTAGGTCGTAATCCTGACTAAACGTCCTTAATGGCCAATTATGAAAAAAAAACCTCTGAGAGTAAATATAAAATTGCCATGAAGAGTTTCTAAAAAATCTGTCGTTCGGATGTACAAAATTAACACACACAACATAAGTGGTGTGAAAAAGTAGGTTGTAATCCTGACTAAAGGGTTACAATGACCAATTATGAACATATGTATGTATGTATATATATGTATGTGGGTGCCGATTGATAGTTTACTGAACCAAGGGACTGGATTTGTGGAACGTTTACCAAACAGAGTGACCATTTTAAGCAATCAACTCGGCTTCCACAATTTGACCGTAATCAACCATTAAAGCTCGTAAGTCCTTGTTGGAAGACTCGATAAATTTTAATTTTATTTTTATAGAAGCTGCTGCCATTGGGGTGTTCTTTTAAAAAGAAGTTCCAAGTATTTTACGTGCTTCTTACACTGAGGGCGATGGTTGGAAGGTGATTAGATTTGATGCGTTGAGTATTATGTTCCATTTAGTAAAGCAGCATTTAAAGATAGGTTAGAATGAGAGACAATGCAACTTAATTTCAACTAATGTCCGTAGAATTTTTATTTTTGCAATATAAACTGCAAAGTAAAGATCATAACCTAAAGTACTGTTTACAAAGCTTGATGCAATTAAGTTGAACATGGAGAGCGATTCTCTGCCAAAATGGACAATTAAACCTGAACAAAAGCTTGCTGCAATTTGCTTCCTTTGCTTTTATTTTTTTGTTTTTCTTTACTGCAGGAATCTAAAAACCTTCAAAGGAAAATTAAATTTCTTACCTTCCTAAGTTACATTTCCGTTTTTTTTTTTCTTTTTTCTTTTAAGATTTACAACAGTTTACCCCTGTTTTCCTGTGTTCAATTAGTTTTATTTAACTTTTTCGCATTTTATTTATAAAATATTTGTTACCCTGCTGTGTGTGTATTTTGCGATTATATTCCTTTTTTTTTTTTTGAAGCTCATTCGCTGGCATTATTATTAAAGTTTTAGTGGTTAAAAGTTTCTTATTTATCTTGCGCAGTACACAGTTAAGTTATTTTTTAAGCGAAATGCATTTGAGGTTAATGCGGTCTTGTGTTTTCATTCCTTTTTCTTCCAAAAAAATACTCTCTCGGGAATTATTAATGCCCACTAAGAAAAAATATCAGAAACTTAGTTCTTGGATGCCAATAGCTTACAACTTATGAGGGAAGAATAATAGAACGTGGGTTTTAAGTTGTTGTTGTTGTAAAGTATGAAGAAAACCAAAGTATTTTTGTTGTGATTGTTAAATAAGATATTGGGTGTAATAGTCCTTTGGTTTAAAACTATAATAAGAATTTATTAAAATTCTTTTAACACAAATAATTAAGTGGTGCAAAACTATGCGTAGAGTAGAATATGCTTTGTATTACATATTATGTTTCTAAATGTTTCTCTAAACGTTTTTAACTCGTAATCCCTACAGATTATTGTTCATTTTGGGTATAAAACGGGAATCTACACACGAACCTACACGCGAATCTTCACCATGCTAACTAACAACAAACATTTGAATTCATTGTTTGATAATATTGTTATGTTTTTCCCTTTTAAAAACGTTTAAAATACAAGCTCGTAGATTCCAAATAAAATAAAAATAAACCTGTGTTTACTTTTAATTAAAATTCTTTATTATTCGCACAACTCTGTGTGCCACTGTTCACAACTTGATGTAAACAACAACAATTGCTTTCCCTTGTTATTCCCCTATTTACACTCTTTGCATAAACAATAACAATTACTAGACAATTATTCGACAGATGTTTGTGATGGACCACAATTACTCTTCAAACCCACCGCATCTTCACACAAGACTGACTGAACTTCAGTAACTCACTCGCCTGCTTTCCTTTGCCTTTTATATGGCTGAGTAAACAGTGTGATGAATGTTCTTAAAGGGTGAATGTCCGTGGCTTCGCCTTCTCGAAATCTCTATAAATGTAAACATCGTTGTAACATTATTGTTGTTTGTATATTTTGTTTACATTTATTCTTGTAGTGTTTGTTGTTGTATTTTTGTTTACTTGTTTATCATTTTTTATGCTGGTGTTTGTTGTTATAATACGCAGTGCGATAATTTGTAAACAGGTTTGTTTACTGCATTGTTTTTGTTTTTGTAGCTTTTATTTATAGTTTTAATGTCAAGCGATGTAAAAGCAAAACACCAGTATCTAGATTTTTGTTCGTTTTCGTAACAATAGATTAATGAAATCCTTCCACTCTAATGCAATCGAAACGTATAAGTTCAAGAGACAAGCTTCCGTGAAAATGACAAAGGAGGAGGAGGAGAAAAAAATAATCTTTGGTGAACCAATAAAGTAATAGCAGGTATAGATTAATAAATCCAAATTAAAGAGAAATCAATTACAACTTATACAACAACAAAAATGAAACGTTAGTTAATATGCTAGGAAACTTCTGAATGTAGAGAAACAAATGCTGGGCAGACAATTGCCATTGTTGATATAGGGCAACATGCTTTAGCGACATATTAAAGCGATACCCTAGTAAGTATGTGGGGACTACAGTAGATCGTATGGTCGTAGTAATGAGGCACTTTATTCACTACAATACTTGATATTCGTAGAATATCTCATGGAACTCATACAGTTGAAAAATTAATAGAATGGCCAATGATGTTTAATAATTCACATACATAAAGGGTGTTTTTTATAGAGGTATAGAACTTTAAGTTGCAATAAAACAACGATGGATTATTCGATTGACATGAATTTTATTTATCCGAAAGATAATCTTGTGGCATTACATTTTAAATACGATTTCTGGCATATGACCGCCACGGCTGGCGCGGGTGTAGTCCAATCTGGACGTCCAATTTTCGATTACTTTTTCCAACATTTGTGGCCGTATATCGGCAATAATACGCCGAATGTTGTCTTCCAAATGGTCAAGCGTTTGTGGCTTTACCGCATAGACGAATGACTTTACATAGCCCCACAGAAAGTAGTCTAGCGGTGTTAAACCACAAGATCTTGGAGGCCAATTCACAGGTCCAAAACGTGAAATTAGACGGTCACCAAACGTGTCTTTCAATAAATCTATTGTGGCACGAACTGTGTGACATGTTGCGCGGTCTTGTTGAAACCACATCTCCTGGACATCATGGTTATTCAATTCAGGAATGAAAAAGTTAGTAATCATGGCTCTATACCGATCACCATTGACTGTAACTTTCTGGCCACCACCGTTTTTGAAAAAGTTCGGACCAATGATTCCACCAGCCCATAAAGCGCACCAAACAGTCAGTTTTTCTGGGTGTAACGGTGTTTCCACATACACTTGAGGATTACCTTCACTCCAAATGCGGCAGTTTTGTTTGTTGACGTAGCCATTCAACCAGAAGTGCGCCCCATCGCTAAACAAAATTCGCTTATGAAAATCGGGAACAACGGTAATCTCGTTTTGGGCCCATTCAACGAATCTACGCCTTACTTGATGATCGTTTGGCTTCAAATCTTGCACGAGTTGGATTTTGTAAGCACGCAAACCAAGATCCTTCCGTAAAATCCATTCCATAAAGTGGATGGACACAGATCCAATTCCTGTGCTCGATGGCGGATGGACTCATTCGGGTCTTCCTCAATGCTACGCTCTACAGCAGCAATAGCTTCTTCTGTACGCACCGTACAGCGTCTCTGGGGATGCGAGTTATCAATAAGAGTAAACGTGGTGCGATAACGATCCATGGTTAATCGAATTAACTGCTCTGATGGACGATTTTGTCGACGATAAAATGGACGTAGTGCGCGATACGTTTTCCGCACAGAACCATTATTTTCGAAATAAAATTGCATTATTTGCAAGCGTTGTTCAGGCGTGAGTCTATTCATGATGAATTGCCAAACCAAACTGAGAATAAATCACTTGACAGCTGTTAAATCGGTCGCTATCTTGAAAAGTAATGTCAACTTAAAGTTCTATACTTCTATAAAAAACACCCTTACATACTTAATTGGTCATTGCAACCCTTCAGCCAGGATTACGTCCTAGCTTCTCACACCACATATGTTGTGAGAGTTAATTTTATACATGGGTGGCAGGATCTATAGTTTAAAGTCGACTCCAAACGATAGATTTTTAAGACATTTCTCATGTCAATTTTATTTACTCACAGAGTTTTTGTCATAAATCTTTGGAGAGAAAGTCGTGAGACAATATTATTGTCTTATTTCATTTTCTTCGAGATGTCTGAGCTCGGGTTTGAACCGTGGCCTCACGTCTAAAAAGCCAACACACTAGCTACTGGACTACGACGACTTTCTACAAGACACTGAAAGCTTATTAATGAAGTTTCATAAACAGAAGTTCGGTAAGGCAATAACACTAATACAGACTTTATAAGGAAGTTCAGTAAGAAGAGGGAAGAAAATGTAACACTGCACTGTATGTGCATTAAAAAGTGGACTATTGTAATAGTTATATACAAAAGAATTATACATGCCTCCTGTCATTTTGATTCAAAACCATCTTCTAATATATCTACAATACCATCCCGTCATGTTAACATTTTAATATTTAAGATGATGTTGGGAATGTAGTTGGACTTTAATAATTCACGGTCTCAGAAGAAAAAAGTATTAAATTTATATACAATGGACACATACGTATTCCTTAATTTCACCCCAAATTACAATCCATATTTGAGTCATATTTCCAATAAAAATTTGTTATATTTACATACATACAGAAAACTAAAATTTTTATAAAAAAGTTTTGCCAATGTACGTCACAATGGCTTACATCACAAAGGAATGAATTTAATTGGAAATAAGAGACTGTAAGTAAACACATCGCGAATTGTATTCTTAACGTCTTTGTATTGTTTCTTTAAATTAATTAAATGCCTGTTTTAATCTCCTTACTTTATGTAATTATTTGTATTACAATGTAAAATGTATTATACAGACAAAAGGGATGTTTTATTCATTTTCATTTCTTACTCTTGCATTATATCATTTAAAAGCTGTGAATGATGGCTTTGAAATAAAGGATTTGTTAAAATGGTTTTTCCCATTTCATAAAAACAATAGTTTTAGTAAAACGTATCTTATTGTAGTGTTTGTGATATAAAACGTAGCTTATATGCTGGCATTAATTTGTAAATTATTATATAAAAATGTATTTTCGTTCTTGTCATAGGTAGTTCCTGTTTACTGTTACTTTATTCAGCTTGTGATTAAGTTCTGTAGCTGATTTATGTTCTCGTTGCCATTACTTTCCCTTATTCGCTACAGTCCGGACGGTGTACGTGTCCCTACGTAATGGGGACGAGACCTCCGCGGTCGGGTGAGGATGGATTAGTGTGAGGCCGGGGACGTACGAAAAAAAAAATAGTTCTTCTTCTTAGCGGCACACTGGAATATTTTTCATAATTTACAGCTCAAAACAGGTCGTTTTTTATAGGAATTTATTTCCATGGACACAATCGATAAACCATTTTTGGATATTATGTTTATGGTTGTATAGAAGATCGAACCTAAAAGACCAACGAGTTTTACAATTAAGCATGTTTCTGATTCATGGTGACTCGCTAAGCTTATTACCTAATCTCTATGTGATGCCAACTTCTACATAACATACTGTTACGTTTTTACCTTTTAAAAATGTTGAAAATATGACCTCGTAGATTGCAAATGTAATAAAAATAAATTTGTGTTTAGTTTTAATTAAAATTCTTTATTATTCGCACAATTCTGTGTTCCACTGTTCAGAACTTTATGTAAACAACAACAATTACTTTGTTTGTTATTTCTCTGTTTACATCCTTTACATATACAATAACAATTGCTAGACAATTATTCCACATATATTTGTAACGGAGATCTTCAAACCACGATTACTCTCTTCAAACACTCCGCGTCTTCACACAAAACTGACTGAACTGCACTGACTCACTCGCATGCTTTACATACATACATAATTGGTCATTACAACCCTTCAGTCAGGATTACGACCTAGTTTCTGTGTGTGTTAATTTTACACATGAGTGGCGGGACCTACATTTTGTAGGCGACTCCGAACGACAGATTTTTGACAAACTTTTCATGGCAATTTTACTCTCAGAGTTTTTGCCAGAAATCTGGTGAGAGGAAGACGCCGAAAAAATGCTTTTTGTGTTTTATTTTGATGCCTGGCCTGGGGCTCGAACCCTGGCTTTTCGTCTAATAAGCCAATACACTACCTATTAGACCACGTCGACTTTTAACTTGCCTTTTATGTGGCAGGGTAAACAGACTGATGAATGTTATTGAAGGCGAACGTTAATAAATTCGCCTTCTCGAAATCTCTATAAATGTAAACATCGTTGCTTACATTCATTATTGTAGTGTTTGTTGTTATATTTTTGTTTACTTGTTTACCATTTCTTATGCTGGTGTTTATGGTTGCATTAAGCAATACGATAATTTGTAAACAGATTTGTTTACTGCATTGTTTTGTTTTTGTAGCTTTTGTTTATAATTTAAATGTTAAACGATGTAAAAGAAAACAGCAGTAGGTTTTGTAAATTTTTCATTTTCGTAACAATACATACCTAATTGATCTTTACAGCCTTACAGTCAGGGTTACGACCTAGCGTCTCACAACACTTACATATCTTGCTTGTGTTAGTTTTATTCATGAGTAACGGGAACAGATTTTAGAGAAATTTTAATTTATTCTCGGAGATTTTGCCAGAAATCTGCTGAGTTGAAATCGTTAAAATAATATTTTTTCATATTTCGTTTTGTTGTAGGCGTCTGACCTGGGCTTTGAACCGAGCCAACACACTGCCTACTAGACTAAGGCGATAACCAACTACTGATTGAGTTAAATTGTGTCCCCAAAAATTAAATCTACAGACAATTGATTTCTTTTGAATTGATTACATTTAAAAACATTTCAATATTTTGCAATTGATTTACAATTTTTTTTTATTTATTTCCAATTCAATAATTGTTTCAAATGTTTATTCCGTAAATATGTATCTCTAATGAAACTGAAATTAAAAAAAAAACTGCAGGTTTCTCCTCCACAAAATTTATTTGCACTTGTTCGGATACTTATGAAAAAATGTTGCATCACTCATACGCGCCAATGGCCATTCAATAGATCTTCTGATACTCATACGTAATTGCACTTACCAAAATATTTATGAATTATTGTTGTTGTATTTAGTAAAAAATTAAAAGTTTACATTCCATTTCATTAAATATTCAATAATTGAGAGCCATTAGTTTGTTAGTATTTAAAATGAATGTGAAATTGTTATTGAAGCGTAGTACACACTTAAATTACGGTCAAGCATTGTTTTAGACGAATACAGCATCGAATTTGCATGTCCAGAACATCAGAATAACATAACCCTCTAGTGCCAAAATTTTTGTTTTTGGTCAAATTGGGTTTTATATGTTGCAAATATAATATAATAAAAATAAAAAATAAATATAATAAAAATAATTTTTGGACTTCCCTGAATTAATCTCAATACAAAAAGAACGCATTTCCGAGCTAAATTGCACTGTTTTTGTTTGGTTTCTAAACTCTTTCTATACGTTCATTAAAACGCTTCTATTATGCCATCATACCATTTATTTGTGAGTTTAATTTTATTAAAATCATTGACTTAAAATGATGCGGGGTGATAAAAATTCCATCAGCATTAAAATGCCTTCAATATCTACTAACTGTACAAGCTTAAAGGCTCTCTTAAATTAAAAACATATTGGTTTGGCAACAACTTTATGTCAATTGAGGTGACAACGACTCCCATAAAAGGTTTGCTTAAATGCCAAGTTGCCAATGAAAATTTACTGACAATAAAAACAGAAAATCACTGTTGCAAAGTGTTGCTAAAGCTAATGAAGCAACAAAATATTTATTGTTGTATACCCTTTTGACCCTTTGGAGCATATGTACGTTTCACTTGACTTTAATATCGAATTATTTCTTTATCTCTGTAGGTGGGTAGGTATCTCGTTAGATGATATTGTTAACGATATTGTAAATGTGTTTACTATGTTGGTTTCTAAGTAAGTTGTGGCGTTTTTGTGTGCAAAATGTCAATACACTCGTACGTATTGGATATTTCATGTGAAAGAACATTATGACTGTGTTAGATGTGTGTTTCAAACTCATACACGATGGATGAGATGTAATACTTGTGGTTGAGAGCTTTTGAGGTGTTTTAGATTCGATATTCAGTCAACCATGCACGAGGTTTTTACAAATGGTGCTGGTGGTATTTATTCATTTCTACATATGTATACATTCAACAGTCGTTACATTACACAAGATTTTTTAGGAATGTCTTTACAAAATTGTATTTCGTTATGCATTAAATTTAAAATGAATTTAAATTCTTTTTCTTTCAAAGTTTTAAGATATTTGGAAAAAAAGTTCGAAATGTTCATATTGAAACTAAAAATGTAGATAAAAGTGCAGGTAAATATTAAGTAAAGGTAATAAATAATAAAGGTAAAAAGGTAAGAAATAATTTTTCTTTCAGCGACAGCAAACAAAATCCTTCAAACATGACTAATTACCACATAGCTGGCCTTTAATTAAGAGCTTTCTATCTTTAAATTTAAATAAAACAAATTGTGTTTTCATGGCATTGAAATTTTTAATTCGTTTGAAAGATCTGCTGACGCCATTATGTATGGAATTCAGAATTATTGAAATTTTCGACAGGGATTTTCTGGCTGGAGATTAACCGAAATTTCAAATTTTCCATGACTCCCCAACATATTTTTACGCAGCATTGTCATTGTGGGAAGGTATGAACGATATATTGAACCTGAAACCAAATAGTTGAAAATGCATCTATAGATGCCAATATACATGCGTAATTGGTCATAACAACCCTTCAATGAGGATTACGACATAACTTCTCACATCACATGACTTACTATGTTGTGTGTCTTAATTTCATCCACGACAGGCAGGACCCACTGTTTAAAGTCGACTTCGTATGACAGATTTTTTGAGAAACATTTTCATGGCAATTTTATTTCATTCTCAAGGTTTTAGCCAAAAGACTTCAGAGATGAAATCACCAAAAAAAATTTTTGTTTCGTTTTGTTCGAGATCTCTGGCCTAGAGTGTTAACCACGATCTCACATCTAAGAAGCCAATACACTACCTACTAGCCTACAGGCTAAATTAAGCCGATGGCATGAGTTGTGTTGCCTTTGAGGAGCACTCTGATTTGTTTCTTATTATCTAATGTGTCATGAGCTGTGTGCTACTAAAGCCATCCTGTTGGAATTGCATGTCACTAATGTTCAGATCATTCAATTCAGGCTAAAAAATGGATAATCATCGATCTATAGTGCCCGCCGTTGACAGTGATGGCCTGGACAACATCGTTGTCTAAGGAAAAAAATCCTATGACGCCATCAACCATAGTCCACACCAGAGAACAGCAATGAATCGTTTTTTCGCTACTCATAAGTACTCATGAAATTTTTGAATATAAAGGGGTCAACAATATTGAAATTTAACTATGTAGTCTGATTCATTCGTACACACGACAATGTTGATTTATAAGTACAGGTTGCAATGGGTATGAGTACAACGTTAACATCGAACTCATACCATTCGAAATATATTCGATTCATAAGCCTACTCGGTCAGATTCATAAATTTAGAAAAATACTTATAATTCTTGTGAATGATTCGAGTGAGTGAGTTTTGCAGTGTTCGTACGTGAATCATACTTATTTTGCGATTCTTGTAAATGTTGAGTCATGGAGGATCGATATCAGCAACATCATACGTGTTGTTAAGTATGAGTATGAGAGTACTTCAAACTTTAAATATGAGTAGTATGAGTATAATATTAAAATAAGTATGAATGCGTATAAGTATCAGAAATTATGAGTATGATTCGATTCTACTCGTCTTTTTGAATACCCATTGCTGATCTCTGGTCCTCACCTTTTAGGCGCTTAATCAGAAGCTTTCGAATAGTTACAGAACTATACATACATAATTTGGTCATTACAACCCTTCAATCAGGATTACAACCTAGCTTTTTACACCACTTATGTTGTGTTTGTTAATTTTATACGTGAGTGGCGGTTCCCACAGTTTAAATTCGATTCCAAACAACAGATATTTGTGAAACTTTTCATGGCAATTTTATTTCCACGACTATTGGAAATGGAGTATTATGGTATAACAATGGGCCTAAGAGGGTCTATATCAACTACTGGGTATTTACTGCTCTAGCTACGCAAAACACTGCTGAATTTTTCGGTGCGACCGTTCATTATTGTACATGTTAACTGCAGTTTAATAAGAGTTTTACTTGTGTCGTCAAAAAGAATGTGGTCAGCCTATATTTTTTTGCAGTTGTCACACACGTGAATATTAATACGTGTTCGCATAATTACACTGCTTATCACATCAGTAGACTTGAGTGATTTTCTTACTTTTGTTTGTATTCAAATTCGTCTTGCATTTTCGTACATACATATATGTATGTACATATGTATGTAGCTGAGTAGCTCGTTCTTTTTCTCTTTTCGTCTGTTTGCTCTTGAAACATATTAAATATCCTGTGCATTCTTTTCCAATTTTCAAGGATTTTGTTGAAGGATACACGTTTTTTTACATTCCCTTTGTTTTTGTCATACCGTTTTCAAGTTCACTATTTAAACTTGAATACAAACAACGACAAACAGCGTGTATATGTTGCCATATACATATGTATACCAATAAATATAAAAGTCTTGTGAATAAACCCGTTATAACATTAAACCTTAAAGCTGCTTACTAACACTGTTAGGAAGAGGAAAAATAAAAACAGAAACAACAACTGAAAATCTTTTTATTTCTGTTTTACATTCCTTAGTTTTCAATATTCTTTTGCTTGTTCTTCTTATGCTTGTCAAATGTCAATCAGTTTTTGGATACACAAACACAAACCGAACAAGGCAAGAAATGCATATACAGTGAGCGTCAAAAGAAACTGTACACTATGGATAAAATTCTAACAATTACCAAACTCCACTTTTAACACTTAAGGAGTGTGCCCGAAAAAATTTCACAATATTTCGAAATGTTTTGTAATTTTTTTTTTGGTTTCAATTTTAAAAACTGGGGTTTAATTGCCATTTTAAATTAAAAGTAACGGTAATTTATTAATGATTATTTTTATATTAATGTACAGTTTCTTTTGTTGCTCACTGTATATACACAATAACAACAACAATGTTTTCAATGCTTTGTTTTTATACCAATACATTTACATGCCATTGTAACTCTTATATATACTATCTACTTCTACTACTACCACTACCACTACCATAACCACTACCACTACCACTCTTGTATTCTACAAAGAGAATGCTTGAAGGGCTTTTTACAAATAATAACCATTCAGATGCAAATGGAAACATGTATACGAAGGGAGTGTGCGTTTGTAGGAGAGGAAATAAGTAAATTTAAAACGGGAAAAAATACAGTTATTTTGTGTATTTGTATTGCGTTTCATTTGTATACGGAACAAATACATTTCCTAGCAAACAAATGCTGTCTGTTTTTTATCTTGTCATAGGAAGACAAGGAAAATGCTTTCGGAGCAATGTTCAAATTGTAAAAATCGCAAATCACAATGATGATGATGATGATGTTAATAATGATGCTCAACATTTTTTATGAACTTAAAATAAATTTAAAATAAATGCTGGTAAAACATTTAACCACTCAACCACCAAGAATAAACTGGTATTTGCAACGAGAGCAAGATATGGAGTCCTTTATTAGCTTTTAATTTTCTTCAAAAATTTTGATTTTAATTTTTGGTATGGGCACTTGCAATGTGGTTTTCTGTTATTTTTGGATTGTAAATAAATTAATGGCAGCGGGTTGAGATTTCTAAGTAACTTTCAATGAATTTTCTTTTAAGCAAATATTATTGGAAGAAAGTATTTGAAGTATTAAAGGGAAGTCAATATTTGATTTCCTTTTTCTTTTGTATTATCAATACTAACATCTAATCATAATGTAAATAATAATTTAAATCAATTAAAAATAAATTCAAGTTATTTTTATTCTACAAAAACTAGCATAATATTGGTTTACATCACAACAACGTTTCTAACAAATTCTAATACAATTCATAGAGCATTGAGGGCATCTCTGTGATTACATCGCGATAGATGCTGTCAATCTCTACTCACTTAATTGGCAATAACAACAATGTAGTCAGGATTACAACCTACACACAGTTACTAAAGTATAAATAGGGTTAACAAATTTCAGAAATTTTTTAACCAATCCGTTTTCGTCGAAAATCTTTATAGTTTCCTCAATTTTAAGACGGTCTTTTGCATTGGTTAAAAAATATCTGAATTTGAACTGAATTGTGGCCCTGCACAGGCCCACAAAAGTATACATCCGATTAACAAATTTCACAAATTTCTGAACCAAGAGCCAGACAATTATAAAGATTTTCAACGAAGACGGATTGGTTAAAAATTTCTGAAATTTCTTAACCGTATGTATACTTTTGTGGCTGAGTGTAGCTTCTCGCACTACTTATGTTGTGTGTGTTAATTTTTTCCATTAATGGCTGGATCTACAGTTTAAAGTCAACATTGAAAGAAACAATTTTTGTGAAACTTTTCACAATAATTTTTTTTACTCTCAGAGTTTTTGGCAGAATTCTGTTGAGAGAAAGTCGCCGAAGAAATACTTTTTTCATATTTCGTTTTGTTGGAGATGTCTGAGTTGTCGCTTGAGCCATGGCTTCATGCCTAATAAGCCAACACGCTGCCTACTAAACTACAGCGACTGGTCTGTGAGAAATTATCACCCCTCTGTGATACTTAGAGCAGCATGAAATAATTCCCACAACTTGTGGAGCACTTTTGTTTAATTTGGATCTGAAGATGAAGTATGAACCTGTGTAACGTATTTATATTGTTACGATAATGAAAAAAATAGATACTGGTATTTTGCTTTTTGAAGTCGCCGTAGGCTAGTGGTCTAGTGTATTTTCTTATTAGACGTGAGGCCTCGGCTCAAACCCCAGGTCAGACATCAAAATGAAAATTTGAAAAAATATTTCTTCGGCGACTTCCTCTCAGCAAAAAACCTCTCTTCCAAAAATCTGTCGTTCGAAATTGACTTTAAACTGTATGTCCCGCCACTCATGTATAAATTTAACGCACACAATATATATGAATAAGCAGCTGAACTGCGTATATTGTTATGTCTAAATATTGTAATCAATAAACCGAATATTGACTCAATAAAAGTGAATGTGCGAACGTAGTATAAGTCTGCAAACTAAATTTCTTATTTGAATGCTGCGTGATATACTTTCTTATTAAACTAAGTATTCTTTCCTTCTTTTTTTTAATTCGAAGTCCATTGTAAATAAATTCTTAAATAAAAAATTTTTTCTTTTTATTTCAGCATCTTCTTCAAACATCGTAAATGCCGTTGTTAATTTGAATTACAAGTAAGTCTTTAAAATACAATAAATTTTTCAGTTTTAAAAAGTTTTATAAAGTTTTGAAGTGTACTTCCTTCTGCCACGTGACTTATTTAAAAAGATTTCTTTTTCTTATTTTAAATGTTTAAAAAAGTTTTATTTTTATTGCCCAACCACACCTGCTAACGTGAAGTGTTTCTTATTATTTAGTTGTTATCGTACCTTTGGCCATAATTGAAGTTAAATATTTAAAAGCTTTTTTAAGCCACAAGTAACAAGTTTGCATATATTAATAGAATACGAGGGCAGTCCTAAAAGTACATGTCTCAACAAAGAATATTTTATTTGTCTAATGGGGTCAAATCGCAAAACCTCGACGGCCATATTTGCATCACCTCCATGTGAGATATGAGCTGTGCGGCACGTAGCATAGTCCTGTTAAAACCAAAAATATCGTCGGTGTCAAGAGCATCTAATTCAGGCCAAAAGAATTTGACAACCATCGGCTTTTTGAGCTCGCCTTTGATAGTAATGGCCCGGCTAACGTCGTTTTCAAAGAAGTATTGACCTGCAGGCCAAAATCTATGCCTACCAGTGACTGTTTCGGAATGCATTTGACGTTCTTGGATCTCAAGTGAAATGTTATCGTCTCTAGTTTGACAATTCTGTTGATTCACATACCATACGTACATACATAATTGGTCATTACAACCCTTCATTACGACCTAGTTTCTGACACCACTTATGTTGTGTGTGTTAATTTTATAAATGAGTGGTGGGACCTACAAATTAAAGTCAATTCCGAACGACAGATTTTTGAGAAACTTTTTCATGGCAATTTTTATTTACTCTCAGAGTTTTTGCCAGAAATCTGCTGAGAGTCACTCGAATCATTTATAAGTATTTTTCTAAAGTTATGAACCAAAACGCGTACGCTTATAAGTCAAACATATTTCGAATGGTATGAGTTTGATGTCAACGTATACTTGCAACACGTACTCATTGCAACCTGTACTTATAAATCAACGTTGTTGTGAGTATGACTGAATCAGAGTTAGTTATATTTCAATATTGTTGACTCACTTATATTCAAAATTTCATGAGCGCTTATGAGTAGCGAAGAAAACGATTCATTGCTAATCTCTGAAACGTACACCCTTTTTGGTACTTAAGTTGGGGCCAACGTGTTGGATGACAGGAATTATTAGAGACGGTCGGAGTTGCCAAGACGAACACCATTGTTACCACCCAGTTTATCTTTTAACTCTAGAAATAGCTACGAAAATTTACGAAATAATATTGGATTGTAGTCCGTTTGAGATTTACTCCCCACATGGACCGAAAAATCTGTGTAAAAAAATTGCAGTGAAGAAAATCATCGTCGGAAAAATTTTTCAATAGAATGTTTGCAGATGTTTTACCGCAATAAAGTCGAGATTGTAAGCCGTTTAGTAACTATGAATTAAATTGTATTTCAATCGTTCACTGCTAAGACCAGGTTTTGTCGAAGCAATGAATTGGTTCGTATCTAAAGAAGCCAAAGAGAGTTTCACTTAAAAATCTTTATTATATTGTAGGTAAGCTTGTGGCGATACTTGGTTTGTTCCTTCTTCCAAAAGGATTTGCAATCAATGGCAAACATTACGAAATAATGAAACTAAAAAACTAAAACTAAACTATTTGGCGAAGAAGGATGCAATGTCTCATCCAAACAATGCATAAGTTCCCACAGCGACTATAAATGAAAATTCGATGAAAAAAGTTTGCGAGATTTTGCTGTCTTGGGAGATTCCCTCTATCGAGTCTTCCAACAGGGACGTTCGACCATTTTATTGAAGCTACATCTGTCAAATTAGTTTTCATTTCATGAAGTCTGTCCAAAGCACCATGGACGCATAGACATGGACCATAGACAACGACGTGTGTTCGCTGAATGGGTTCTGCAGGCTGCAGCAGTTGGCAAGTGACCTCAATTTTCATCGAAAAATCATCTTCAGCGATGAGGTCCTTTTTTCGATGAATAGGTATGTGAATAGTCGCCGTAGTCTAGTAGGTGGTGTGTTGGCTTATTAGACGTAAAGCCAGGGTTCGCATCGCAGGCCAGACATCAAAACAAAGTACAAAAAGTATTTCTTCGGCGGCTTCCTCTCAGCAGATTTCTGGCAAAAACTCCCACCACTCATTTATAAAATTAACACACACAACACAAGTGGTGTGAGAAACTAGGACGTTCTACAATGGTTCAATTCAACCTCCGGGTACTGTACTTATCTTAATTGATAAGTACACGTCCTCTAACCTAACCTAACCTATGGAGAGTCGAAATCAACAACATCATACGTGTTGTAAGCTATGAGTATGATAAGTATTTCAAACTTTAAATATGAGTACAGGTTCCATGATATTAAAATAAGTATGAATGCGTATAAGTATTAGAAATTATGAGTATGATTCGATTCTATTCATCTTTTTGAATACTCATTGCTGATCTCTGGTATTTACGTATATAGCCAGAGTCAGTTATTTTCTTTTGCTTAGCATATCAATTTTCGAGATATCAAATAAACTGCTCAAATCACTTTCAAATTCTAAGAAATTTACATACATACATAATTGGCCATTACAACCCTTCAGTCAGGATTACGACCTAGTTTCTCTCACCACTTATGTTGTGTGTGTTTAATTTTATACGTTAGTGGTGGGACCTACAGTTTAACGTCGACTCCGAAGGACAGATTTTTGAAAAACTTTTTCATGGCAATTTTATTTACTCTGAGTTTTTGCCAGAAATCTGCTGAGAGGAAGTCGCCGAAGAAATATTTTTTTTTATATTTCGTTTTGATGCCTGACCTGGGATACGAACCCTGGCTTTACGTCTAATAAGCTAACACACTACCTATTAGACTACGGCGATTTCTCTAAGAAATTTAAGAAAATTTTCTTATTTCGCTTCTGATTTTGATTTTTTCAATTTTATTCGATGGTGCAAATATACGCAGTGCGTTTCAAAATTATTCAACCATGGAAATAAATGTCCTTCTTGTATTCTTCCTAGGACGCAGTAATTAATAAAGTACCCTTGTACGCGTAGAATAAATACTTTTGCGTAGTTTAAATGACATTTAAGTTTATTGTTATTGTTTTTTATTTTACTCTTCCATTTTCTTGCACTCTTTTTTAATTTAATTTTTCTCTTTTCTCTCTCTCATACAATGCCATTTTGGTGTCAATATTGTGACACACAATAAATTGTGGCCTGCTTTTATAGAGAATTTTTTTGCCTTTCTTCTTCTCTGTTTGTTCTTGACTTTGTTTTAAGTCCAATTTATCTTCGGCATTTTCTTTTTTAATTTCAAACACAAGAATAAAAATCTCTACATGGGAAATGATAACACAGATTAAGTTATTGTCACAAGTTGCACAGTGGTTGAGCGTGCAAAAGAGGGAAAACTTATTTAAAAATGCAAAGAAACTTACAAATTCAATCCACTGTATTGTTCGTTGTACTTAAAGAGATTTGTGTTTATAAATAAACATCGGCATTATTCCACATGGTTGATGGCCATAAGACAGATAAATTGTTGGCATTGCTTTAAGAAGAAGAAGAAAAATTACGATAAAGTTTTGCCTTAAATAGGCTTTTTTATGTGAAGGAAACAATGAAAAAAAAATTCAAAGAACATGTTGTTTTAATTAAAAACTGAAAATAATTGTTACAATTTAACAGATTGCGTCCTTAACAAAAAAAAAAAATTATTGTAGACGAGAAGCAAAATTTCTAGAACGCGCTATGCAATATGCTGTAAACACAATAAATGCAGCGCATCAAATAGCAATTTTGCAACAACAATCTGCTTGTTGGCGCGTTGCCTTTGAATTAATCGTTGTCATATACACCCATGTATTCTATTTTAGAGCGATTGCTGCTTTTGCTGCGTTGCGCTTATTGTGTTTATAGTAATACAGAGAAAATTCATTCTTTAGCTTCATTCTACATATGTGTAACGCTCTGCTCGAGAGATTTTTCATGTTACTTCCAATCTAACGTTTATAAACACTATTCCCACATTGCGCCTTCACTGCACCTATATTTCTATCGGATGGGCCATTTATCAATAAAATCTGGCAATACTTATGTCATTACAGCAACGCACCCAGTGGGACGTCACAAACGAGGGCTGCGGACAAAACCTTTTCCTGGGAGATTTCAAGACCACTGCCGTAGTCTAGTAAGTAGTGTGTTGGCTTATTGGACGTAAACCCCAGGGTTCAAACTCCAGGTCAGACATCTCCAACAAAACGAAATACAAAAAATATTTCTTCGGCGCCTTCCTTTCAGCAGATTTCTGGCAAAAACTCTCTGAGAGTAAATAAAATTGCCATGAAAAGTTTCGCCAAAAATCTGTCGTTCGGAGTCGACTTTAAACTGTAGGGCCCGCCACTCATGTATAAAAATTAATGCACACAACATAAGTGGTGTGAGAAGCTAGGTTGTAATACTGTCAGAAGGGTTGTAATGACCAATTATCTATGTAGTTAATCCAGGTTTACCCCAAACAATAGACGCCAAGATCTTTCCTACAGACAACACTTTTTTAATCTTCTTTGGACCCAATTCTACCAATCAAGGCCAATGTTTTGATTTGTCCTTTATGAAGAGCTGAGGACATGCCTCACCTAGGATAACGAAATAGAGCAAAAATTTTCTTTTTCGCACTGGAACATATGCTGAAACACCTTCACAACCCTGTTATTTTTATAGTGAGATCCGTGAGGGCCTTGCGCACGTGTAGATATCTCATCTCCAAATTTCCCAGTAATTTGCAATGTATGCCACTTATTGAAATGTCTCTCAGTTTAATTAACTTTAACAGGCCATACAAATTTTTGTAGACATTTCTGTCGCGGATACCTCAATTGATCGATTATCTAACCACTCTCTGATCTACTCGTATGGTCTTCTTTAACTTTAGGCACCCAATTTTTAATAATCGAATACGGAGAAGCAGGAGCTCTCCTAGAGTTTTGATTGATTATACCGGCCTGTTATTTCACAAGCAACAGTTGATACGAAAAGAAAGAAAGAATCGATAGTGGATCACAATATTGTTATTCACGTTGCCAGCTGCACTTTCAAAAGAAGCAAACAAATTTGATTTCCTTTAACGAAATTGTAAAATTTTTGACGTTATTGATGGTCTCTTGAGTTTAACTTCTTACACCAAATGAATCCTGTGAAGCGTTGGAACAAAATTCTAATATAAATTTCGATATGACATGTTTGCAAATGAGCCTTGGGTAGGTTGGAGTGGTAGGTTTGATATCAAAGCTCACTTGAACACGCATAGCGCGGCCCGTTGTGATGACACGTGGAAGCGCAATACCTATACTGACCAAATTCCACCGAACTCATATGCTTTTTAAAATAGCTTTCAAAATATATTATAAATTGCCCTAGGTAAAGTGGGAGTTAAACACAATCAATCAATTGAATTGGATTCCAATTGATTTGTAATTTTAGACATTTAGGCGTTGCCATATGGGTTATACTTTCAAAATGTTTTAATCGATAACAAATAAAAAAATTAAAAGAGAACATAACCTAAAATAAATATGTAATTATGCCATATAATAATAACAAAAATTTTAAATTTTAATTAAGCTGTACAATAAAGACAATGAGAAAAAAAGAAAAATTTGATTGCAAATTTTATATGGCTGCCTGAATTTTAAAAAGGTCTAATACAAGTTTTTTTTTCAATATTTTTAATAATTTTTTACATTTTTTACCAATACAGTGAGCGTCAAAAGAAAATGAAACTGTACATTAAGGATAAAATTCTAACAAAAACTTAACTTTTACCACTTAAGGAGTGTGCATGAAAAAATTTTACAATATTTTGAAATTTTTTGTGATTATTTTTTTTTTTTTTTGTTTCAATTTTGAAAACTGGCAATGAAACAAGTTTAAAATAAAAATAAGGTTAACTTATTAAGTTATATTTTTTAACGTACGGTTTCTTTTGATGCACACTGTATGCCTATAAACTTTTTTTTTTTTTTTTTTTTGCTAAAAAACAAAATTGTCCATAAGCATTTGTTTTACAAATTAACGAAGAACCATGCTAGTTTCCTCTTCTGCACTAAGCCCTCGATATGCTATGGATATAATAAGTTACGTAATAGTCTGCATAATTGAATTTTTTTACATTCCCTTGATATGACATGAAAAGTGAACGTAATTAATATGTTAAATGGATATGTCAGGAGCAATACTCGTTGATTCCCTAAAGTGCTATTGAAATCCACATGAAATATTAAACATTATCCATCTGTGAATGTAAATGTAAACATACGATAATACCTGCATATTATAGTTACAATTCATTTGGCATTAAATGCAACAAATGTTACATTGCAGCAGCAGCATTTAATTTGCACTGCATGCTATTACGATATCATTTATTACACGCTTAACTCCATTCGGTTTGTAAGCAAATCAAACGGCATGTCAAAATTAAATGTTATTTTCAATGAATGAAAATTACGAAAATTTTATTCGGCATTTTGAAGTTGAAAGATTAAACATTTGTTAAAATGTTGGCCACATGCGGTCATTATGGATAAAATTGAGAAGCTAGGTCGTAATCTTTTATATACAAATGAATGTGTGTTTATTTGTTTGCGGGTTTGTTTGGGTGTTTGAAGTCTATAGACGGCTAAATGGCTGGACCGATTTTCTTGAAATTTTCACAGTATCTTCCTGTATGTCTGGATGGAGTTATATTTTATTTTAAAATCTCAAGTAGGCGAGGTGCCACGCCCACATACCCAATAAGTATTTAATGTCGCATATCTCATAAACTACAACAGCTAGAGACCTTAAATTTTGTATGGACAACTTTGACGTAAATATGAACAAAATGGGCGAATTGGCTATAGTGGGCGTGTCACCTCCCATAGTCTATATATATAAAAATGAATGTTTATTTGTATGTACCTTATAGAATCGTAAACTGTGCATTTGATCATGGTATGATCTTTAGAAAAGTTGTTGCGCATAAGCCGGGGAAGGTTTCTAAGCTGGTATGACCAATATCCGATAGGTGGCGCCACTGAAAATTAATTATAATCAATTAAATCATAAACTGTGCATTTTTTAACAAAGTTGTTGCGAATGAGTCGACGAAGGTTAGTGCGATTAATTTCCAATGGATGGCGTCACTGAAAATTATTCAAAATTAATGACAAGCAATTGGTCGACCTACACCTGAAGCACGGAAGAAAAGAGCATTACGAGCGTTGGAATTAGACGAGCATTGAGACTGGAAAATCTTCGAGTATATGCCGCCGAAACCCGTTCGCTTCAACCACTTGAACAACGAGAAGTGAGATTAGAAACTGATCGAATGCGTATTACTCAGGCCAATTCATTTGAATCATCAGGACAACGAAAAAAAATCAATAAAATGATTCAAAATTAATTGGACATTTGTGTAATGTGTTTCCTTCAAATGTATTTTAGTTGGTGGCGCAACAACACGCGCAGGATACATCTAGTCTTGTTATAATGACTAATTATGTTTAAACTAGACTGCAATGAAAATCAAAAATGAAAATTCTTACTCAGTGATGGTAAAATTAATAGAAACAGTAGGCAACTTTTTTATATTTGTATAGAATAATTTCATATTAACCTAGAAAACATATGCATTTCTACAAACAAACTCAATAAATAACAATATGCTACAAAATGAAAAAAAAAATGAAATACATCCAGCTAATGACATAGTGTAGGTTGTGAGTTTTGTTGAGTAGAACTCAAAAATATTTTTTTATATTTCTGGAACACACTAAATTTATTTTATTTGAAAAAAACTGTTTTTTTGGAACCAATTTCTAAACCAATATCCAAAATTTAAACCTTATTAGAAAGAGGAGAGATGGGCCTTTAAAACGCTATACATATATATAATATTTGACTTAAAATGCTATGAGGTTTGATGAGGTAGACTTGACAAATGTGGAATTTTTTCAGATTTTTTCAAGTCTGTCCGTTCATAGTAGCAAAGTGAGGTCGGAGTGGTAGCTCTGATATCGCAAAGCTCACTTGAGCACGCATTACGGCCCGTTGTGATGCCACGGGACATAGTACTAAACTTTAATTCAAAATTATGAAATAAGTGAAATAAGGGAAGTCGCCGTAGTCTAGTAGGTAGTGTGTTGGCTTATTAGACGTAAAGTTCGAGCCCCAGTCCAGACATCAAAACAAAATACAAAAAGTATTTCTTCGGCGGCTTTCTCTCAGCAGATTTCTGGCAAAAACTCTGAGAGTAAATAAAATTGCCATGAAAAAAAGTTTCTCATATTTCTGTCGTTCGGAGTCGACTTTAAACTGTAGGTCCCACCACTCATGTATAAAATTAACGCACACAACATAAATGCTGGCAGAAACTAGGTCGTAATCCTGACTGAAGGGTTGTAATGACCAATTATGTATGTATGAATGAAATAAGTGATGAGATTCTGAAAGCGCATTAAGTTGTGAAGAGAATGACACTTAGTTTGATCAAATCGGATTACCGTAGTTCGTCATTAGCTGGGTGTTAAAGAGTATAACAGTCGTGTTATATTATTATACATGTCCTCTTATCAAATAAACTTTCACTTCAAAAATTTTCAGAATTTTTGATGGATCGTGATTATTTGGTGGAAAATGTGTTAATTTAATGTTTGAGCGACATTGAACAATGTTTGCGCAAAGCAAAATAATAATATTTGCAAAAAACACAAATATTAACCGACTTCAGGCAGTCGTGGAAACGAGAAATTGACATATTTTCCGATAAACAATCAGGATCAATCAAAAATTTTGAAAATTTTTGAACTGAAAGTTGATTTGATAAGATGACATATATAAACAATATAAGACGACTGTTATACTATTTAAATAATAACTACGGTAATTTTTGTCCGATTTGATCAAACAAAGTGACAATCTCTTCGCAAGATAATGCACTTTCAGAATGACATCACTTATTTCATAGATTTCATCAAACTAAACGTCAATCTCTTCACAACATAATGCACTTTCAGAATCTCATCACTTATTTTATATTTTTTAATTAAATTTTGCAATTAAGAATGGCCAAAGTTGAAAAAATAAGTAAAAAATCATTTTTTCCAAGTTTACCCCATCAAAACTCATTACATGTAGGTTTGAATAAAATGTTTATGTATACCATTTTAAAGGCTCATCTGTCCCCTTTTCAAAAAACTTTGGATTTAGAAAATAGGATAGAAACTATTTGGATAATCAATAATTTTCTGCAAAATGCTCAAAAATACCGTTTTTGTCAAATAAAACAAGTTTGGAGAGTTCGAAAAAAATATTTTTGAGTTCAACTCAACAAAACTCACAACCTACACTTTGTCATTAGCTGGGTGTATTTTGTCTGTCGCACTGTGTTATTTAAAAAATAAGAATAAATTATGTTCAACAAACAAAATAATAAAAAAAAAATTTATTTTTTAAATTTATTTCAAATTTAAAAAAGTACCGCCATTTGCTATTTGCCCATATGCAGGTTTGAACTTTATATAACACCTTTTGTGTACCAAAAAAACGGGTTCATGAATAATAAAACAAACGATTTTGGGTTTAAAAATAATCAAAATTCAATGAACTTTTACTAGTAAATAACACTCTCATTACTCTACTCGTTAAGGTTTATGTGTCTGGTTTACAAAACATTTCAAGACTAAAAGAAAAAAATCGTTTCAATATGTTGTGCTCTTAAAAGTATTGTACAAAACCAAAGTTTTTTTTACAGATTTTCTCCTCTGTTACCGTTAAACGTTATGATCCATGGAAAACAAATATTTTTTTTTTTTGGTAATTTTTAGAATTTTTTTTTTAATTCCATACCTTGCCTGCTTTCAAGTGATTTTCAATTTTACTTCAATACATTCTGTTGAATATTTGAGATTTATTTTGTAGATTATTTTCTTTCATCAGGATTGTTTTGTTTGAATTGAACTATCCTTTCATTAAATTGAAATTGGGTATTAAGGACATACAAAATAAATCTATTTGTAGTGTTTTTGGAAATAGAAAATTTCGAAAATTTATTCCATAATAAGAAGCAGAAATAAATTAAAAAGATTGTAAGCTTCACAACTTTAAAATGTAGATTTTTATCCGTTAACCGCCAAAATAACTTATACTATGTTCAGAAATGCACTTTTATTGAGTCAATATTCGGTTTATTGATTACAATATTTTTTATAATATTTATTCAATATTCATTTGACAGCTGGTAAACAAAAGAGCTGATTGTTTCAACAACATTGTTTTGTTTTGTTCGTTGTTTTTTTGTTTGTCGTTGTTGATATTTGAGTTGTCAAATATCAATAGAAAGTGTTCGGAAAATTGTAATATGCTCACTGAACGTACTTATGATAGTGTTGTATTTCAAGTTTTAATCAATATTATAACAATTTATGAATTTATTGAGCAATAATTAATTGACATTTTATATGAAATATTAAGATCAATAATGCTATTTCAAAATAGCTATTTAAGAGCATAATTTTTTGTATAAACCATCTGTACTTTGGCGGAAACCAGACTCTCTGCCGTTCGCTACGGGACCAGATTCTTATCGCCGTTTGCCAGATGGACGTAGTGATTTCTTTAAACATCTTTAGAATCATAAGATCGAGACAAAGAGAGATAACAGGCAGAACACGAGTGTGTCTGTTCTATTGGTAAACATCCACTTCCTAAATTACGGGCCACGACTTTAGAATTTGCAACAATTTACTGTAAAAGCATACTAAAGGCACTACCACAATAAAAAAACATCATTTTGGATTCCTTAAGTTAGGTTAGAGGACGTGTACTTGTCAATTAAGACAAGTACAGTACCCAGAGGTCGAATTGACACATTGTACAAAGTCCTAGTTTCTCACACCACTTATGTTGTGTGTGTTAATTTTATACATGAGTGGTGGGACCTACAGTTTAAAGTCAACTCCAAAAGACAGATTTTTGAGAAACTTTTTCATTGCAATTTTATTTACTCTCAGAGTGTTTGCCAGAAATCTGGTGAGAGGAAGTCGCCGAAGATATACTTTTCGTATTTTGTCCTGAGCCAACACACTACCTACTAGACTACGGCGACTTTTGGATTCCTTATTTCTCATGTATTATTATTAATTTCGTTTATTTCGTCCATACATACATACAGAATTAGTCATTACAACCCTTCAGAATTACGACCTAGTTTCTCACACCACTTATGTTCTATGCGTTAATTTTGTACATGAATGGCGACCAGAAATCTGCTGTGAGGTAGTTGCCGAAGAAATATTTTTTTTAATGTTTCGCTTTGTTTAAGATGTCTAACCTGGGGTTTAAGCCGTGGCCTCACGTCTAATAAGCCAACACACAACCTACTAGACTACTATACCTACTAGTTGGATATAGTCTCTATGAATTTTGCCATTACTGTGTAGGAAATTTTCTTCCATTTTTGTTTTTTTTTTCATAAACTAGTTTGAGAGAGTCTGCTTTAATATTTATAAGTGAACTGTAGCCACAACAAAGCCTTTAAGTTAAGCTCCTTGCTTTATTTTTATTATTTACGATATTTTCTTACACCAGCCTACTTTTTCTTGTCGTAAAGCAAATCTTATTTAGTTTTTCAAGTCTGTACGGCCAGTCTGTCTGTCTATATTACATACATACCATATTTACCGCAATCTATTTAATTGGTGGGCTGCTGTCTTATTTTTTATTGATGGTTTTATGTTAACAAAACCTCCATTATAATGCCTATAACAGTTTTCTACCGTAAGCGAGTCTGTGTTAATATCATTCACTTGTCCTTACACTTAAAATGTCATGTAAAGGAGGCCACATGTGTTTTTTATTTGTTTGTATGGACATTTTGCTGATTGTCTCCTTGCTGGAGGTCAATTAAAGTGATTGTTTTTTGTAAATGTATTTAACTTTTGATTTGTTGTTTTTGGTGTAAATATAACATAAATTGTTACAATTATTACAACTGTTTGTATCAGAATAAGCGCTTTAATTTTGTTAAAAAATTTTTATAATTATAAACGTTATTCAAACATAAGTACAAGTACTTTAAACACAAACATTATTCATAAACGGATGAAAAACATTTTATAAGAAATTAAAAGGAGTTATAATTTGTATGGACGCAGTTCTTTAGTTTTTAGTTTTTCCATAAAGACCTTGAGCACCAATTGGAATTAAGAGTATAAACTCACTTTCACTTTTTAACACACTTAGGGCCATTATTACAACTTCCCGTTAAAGTTGGGTGTATTTAAAGGCAACTTTAGCTAAAGTGAACTTTAAAGCCGCCTTTACCTTCTTTTCGTTATTACAACCTACAGATAAAATAAAATTAAAAGTCCTAAGGACCATTTACCAAATTATTTCTTCGGTGACTTCCTTTCAGCAGATTTCAGGTAAACACTCCGAGAGTAAAAAAAGATTGCCATGGAACTTTCTCAAAAATCTGTTGTTCGGAGTCGACTTTAAACTGTAGATCCCGCAAATCATATATAAAATTAGCACACACAACATAAGTGGCGTGAGAAGCTAGGTCGTAATCCTGACTGGAGGTTTGAAATTACTGTCAGAAATCTGCTGAAATGAAGTCACCGTAGAAATATTTTTCGTATTTCATTTTGTTGGAAATTTTTGACATGGGGTTTGAACATTGGCCTCATGTCTAACAAGCTAAAACACTACCTATTATAGCGACTATTGCATACTGACTGAAAATATGGAGATGAGAGGCTTGTATGCATGGTAAACAGCTCAGTTATTATTTATTTATTAGTCATTAGAGCTATTCAGTCAGGATTCCAACCCAGTTTCTCACAGCACTCATGTTGTGTGTGCAGATTTTATCTATGAGTGGCGGGATCAAACAGTTTTAATTCGACTTCAAATGACTCATTTTTGATAAATTTTTCATGGGAATTTTATTTACTCACAGAGTTTTTGCCAGAAATTTGCTGAAAGGAAGTCGCCGAAGAAATATCTTTTCATATTTCGTTTTGATGTTTGACCTGGTTTTTGAACCACGGCCTAACGTCTAACAAGCCGATATACTAGACTACGGCGCGTTCGGGCATCTCATATAAAAAATAATTTAAAAATGATTATTAAATGCTAAAACATACAAACCGTATATGCCAACATCCTGCCGATAAAATACATTTAACATCTCTGCTATGCTAAAAAGCAGGAAAAAAAACACGATTGCATTTTAGATTGTCCTGCTCAAAGGCTTTGTTATGTTGAATGAATGTTTTATTAGTAGAAAGAAACACATGCTAAATTAATAAATAAAAAACGAATTTTTGTCAAAACTTATTTAAATATTCACATTTTGTGTTATTCGCCCTCACAAGCCATGTTCTAAAACCATGTTTAAACATCAAATTAAACACCTGAATGCGACTTGTTGCACGTGTCATTGCCACACTAAAGTATTTTGAAATTCAAATTTTAATTTCTGTTTTCATATGCAAAAATTTTTGGCTCATGCTGCTGTTGCCTGTTTATGTGTGACCTTGTCTCCTTAGTTTTCGAGTGGAAATTTTTAATTTTCATTTTATATTCATGGAATGCAAATGCACAAAGGCATGCAGCATGCATGCTGCTGTTTAATGTTTTCGGGTTTTCATAATCCACGCGGCTAATTAAAATATTATGGTGTGATGGCATTAAACAATATTTGATATGCCAAAAAAAAAAGCAGAAGAGGAAGAAATTAAATAAAATGAAATGAACTTAAGCCAGAGAATAAATATTTAATTTCATTTCATTTTAATTAGAAAACTATAAAAATGAAAACGTATGAATAAAAGGTTTAATTATTGAATATAATACATTTTTAGATAATCAATTCCGATAGTTTTGAACCTGGTTTCTAGTATTGTGTTATCTACTTAACTTACTTAACTAATCACTACAACCTCTTAGTCAGCATTACGAGCTAGCTTTTCACATCACCTATGTAGTGTGTGTTAATTTTATCCAAGAGTGGCAGTATCAACAGATTAAAGTCGACTCCAAACAATAGATTTTTGAGAATCTTTTCATGGCAATTTTATTTACTCTCAGAACTTTTGCCAGTGAACTATTGAGAGAAAATTTTCGAAAGAGCTGAATTTTTCATATTTCGTTTTAGGTCTGAGCTGGCTTTTGAACCATGGATTCGCGTATTGTATAAGGTTATATACGTCGACTGAAACTTTCTTTCACAACTTCAATTGTAGTCCCTATAACATGTTGTGATGCCTAGAAACAAAACTGTATTCCGAAAGAATTCTATCAAGCACTTGTGTGCCGTGGTCTAGCAGGACTTCGAAAAAATGTTGCATGTTTATGCCACGATCTGGACTGTTTCAGGAATGTATTACTTAGGGATATGGTCTGGGTAGCGCTCAGTGCTCAGAGAAAGCTCGTGGTTGATTCTTAACCGTTCCAATTTTCGGCGAGTAATCACGAATCAATCACGAAGTTTCTCTGAGAACTCAGCGGTACCCAAACAATATCTGCCAGTAATACATGCCTGAAGTAGCCCATGCACTAAGTTGTAGAAGTCTAAGCTACCTCAGAGAGTGGCTGAGTTGTATCGATTCTCTCTTCATGCTGACAGCTCCTACAATATCCATAATATGGCTATGATGTGTGATAATCCATATCCCCAAAAAATGGTCAAACATACAGTGCCAAGGAATTCTATCCTTTCTTTCAAAGAGCAACGCAATCCTTATAACTACTTTCCATTGCAAGAAAATAGCAAAGGATTATCGATATTTCTTTGGAATTTTAAAGAAACAACTGGAAACGATTTCGCATTCGAAAATTTTACACAGGATCGAAAGCCATTTCCGCGTAGTCGAAAAATATTGGACACACAAAAATATATTTTTAGAATTTACATATGAAGTCGCCATACTTTAGTAGGTAGTGTGTTAGCTTATTAGACGTAAAAGCGAGGGTTCGAGCCTCAGGCCAGACATCAAGAGAAAATACAAAAAGCATTTCTCCGGCGACTTCCTCTCAGCAAATTTCTCTGAGAGTAAATAAAACTGCCATGAAAAAAGTTTCTCAAAAATCTGTCGTTCGAAGTCGACTTTAAACTGTAGGTCCCACCACTCATGTATAAAATTAACACACACAACATAAGTGGTGTGAGAAACTAGGACGTTGTACAATGGGTCAATTCGACCTCCGGGTACTATACTTGTCTTAATTGACAATTACACGTCCTCTAACCTAACCTAACCTTACATACATACATAATTGGACATTACAACCCTTCAGTTAGTATTACGACCTAGTTTCTCACACCACTTATATTGTGTATATTAATTTTATCTATGAGCGTCGGGACCTACAGTTTAAAGTCGACTCCGAACGATGAAACTGGAGAAACTTTTTCATGACAATTTTATTTAATTTAAGACCCGCTCAGTCGCCGGAGGAATATTTTTTCATTCTTCGTTTTGTTGGAGATGTCTGACCTGGGGTTTGAACCAAGACCTCATGTCTAACAAGCCAACACACTGAATAATTCTGCAGTTTAAAAAGCCTCTTTTTAAGGCTATATATTTGATTTGGTGTGATATTCGTCATTCAAATTGGACTATTCTTCTAAGAGATTACCGAACTTCTAATCGGTAACACTCTCAAGCAGATGCGTAAGTTGTTCTAGCAAGATGAAGCGTACGGTCATACAGCTTATGTAACTCAACATCTGGTATTGTCAAAAACATATTCTTAGTGTCGAGTGACCTTCTTTTTTTTGTTATCTGATTTAGGGCCATTATTACAACTTGCCGTTAACTAAAGGCAGGATTTTACCGGGTAGATAAGTTGGTTTTCATTATTATAAGTGGACAATAAGGTAGAAGTGACCGTTGAGCTAAAGGGATGATCATCCTATTGGTAACTAAGTTAAGTTTATGTTAGAACTTGCCATATTATATATTATTCTCAATATGGCAACTTCAAATATAAACAAAAAGAGGAAACACAACAGCAAAAAAGAGGCCCTTCGTTGCCATTGCATTTAAAAAAAACTTGTTTAATTGAGCAGTCTTATCGACATTGCTCTGGTGCTGCCATATTTTTGAAAAAGTTAACTTTATTTTATCTGTAGGTTGTAATAACGCAATTAAGTTAAAGGTGACTTTAAAGTTCACTTTAGCTAAAGTTACCTTTAACTAAACTCAACTTTAACGACAAGTTGTAATAGTGGCCCTTAGATGTTTTGAAATCTCACGTTTGTCATAGCAAAGCACAAACCATGCACGCATTCATGAAAGGCATTCCCTTTTAGCATTGTTTCTTGATGTATTGCCTTTGTGCTGCAGCAGATTTTCTATTTTTGCTTTAAGTTTGAATTGACCCAACTTTTACTCATACTGTCAGTTCCGTAGCCCCATAGCGGGTATCTAAGAATTAATTAATTTCAGATTTATGTTTCAAAAGTCTTTATTTGTAAGAGCCTTAATAGATCATGTAGTTCTTCTAGTGAACAGATTTGAAAAACTCCATTTCCAAGCCTCAAAAAATTTTTGATGTCCATGAAAATGTCAAATTATTTGAAAAAACTGAAGACTTTTCAAATAAAAAGTTGCCAATTTAAAATTCCCAGAAATACTAACTGCTTTGAAGCTTTGAGTAAAAGAGTTTTATTGTTTTTTATTTTAAAAATTGTTTTCCATGTATTTTACCCTCCAGCTAACAATACTTCTCATTCGGAGAAAACCTTTGTAATTTGTATGTGGTCTTGTCACATAAAAAACGATTTATTTTGCGCTTTTGGGGAAACATAGAAAGTTTTTGTTTTCTCTTTGTCAGACTGACTGAATGTAAATCTCCATGTAACACCACCATAATAATTTGTTATATTTTATTGTTATTGGTCGAGAGACAAAAACAAAAAACATTTTCTGCATTGTCGGGTAATAAGTGTTGTTTGTCTTAAACAGAATGATGCTACAAAACGTTGCTCATGTTCGCTGAACTGACATTCATTTGTTGTGGCATTAAAAAAAACAAATGCTGTGAGGGAGATAATAAAAAAATGTATATACACATGTATGTATGCATGTATATGTGTTTGTGTGTTCATATGAATTAAATTATTTTATAATTGTATTTGAAAAGTTTTCGTCCTTTAACCATGACAGTCAATTTTGATTGTGAAAATGTTGATAAAAGTTTTGAAACATATTTTTAATGTCATTCGGAATTTTCTAAAAGAGATTCCAAATGAATTGCTTTATTCGTTATTTTTTATATTTTTTATTATAAAAAAAATTAAAATTAAATAATATGAAAGGAAATTAAAAAAAAAAACTGGAACCCAACATGTGACTATCTATGAGCATCCTTTTGGTGCATACTATACATACTTACATCATAATCAACATACATATCTACATACGTAGAAGTGTTTGAAATCTTTAAATTCTATAATCACGACTAGGTAAAGATAGTTGAGGTTAGATGACGAATCCACCTAGAATGTCAGAGCTAGAGTTTAGGCCTAGTCTGGGATCTAACATTCTCTACAGGATCTTTACTTTCGAGCCTAAGGTGCCAGAAAACGAAAAAATTAAAAACCTCGAGAGATTGCCAAATCTATTGGCATGTAGGAAGGCAGAAGGGCTTGCTTAATACGGTGTTCAGATATGCACCTTTATTGCGTAAATCGCAATAAAAGCCATTATTGAGCTCAATATTTCATATAAAGTTTCAATTAATTATTGCGCAATAAATACGCAAATTGTTGTTCAGTGCGCATATTACAATTATCCGAACACAACAAAACAAAAAAAAAAAAACAAAATAAAAACAATGTTGTTGAAACAACCTGCTGTGTTGTTTACCAGCTGTCATATGAATATTGAATAAGCAGCTGAACTGCATATATTATTATGTCTGAACACTTAAAATATTGTACTCAATTAACCGAATGTTGACTCAATAAAAGTGCATATCTGAACATAGTATAACTTAGTCAAGATCTCAACCTGGTCAATATTACAACCTAGTCAAGATTACAACCTCCTGCTACACTTATTGTGTGTATTAATTTGAACCACGAGTGGCGAAAGTTACAGTTTAAAGTATGTACGAATGACAGATGTTTGCAAGAAACTTTTCATGGCAATTTTATGTATTCGCAGAGCTTTTTCCAGTATAACGCTAAGATAAAGCCGCCAAAAGCTATATTTTTTCATATTTTGTTTTGATCGAGACATGTGAGGCAGGACTTGAACCACGGGCTTTCGTCTAATAAGCAAACACACTACCTTCTAACATACGGTCACTACTGGGCGCATTAGTCAGGCTAAGTTTGGCCGATGGCATGGGTTATGCGCTGTATTTTGTGGCATATCTGGCATACACCTGCGACTTAAGAAAACCCCACAGGAAAAGGGCAGTGACCGCAATAGTAGGATGCATAGCCATGCGATTTAAGTAAAGATGACAGTAAGTTCTCTTCTAAACAAATTTATCCAACAGACATGGTGCAGTCATTATCTCAATGCAGTTGAGTTTGCTGTCAAATGACTGCTAAATTATCCATTTTATCTGAGGCAATCGGAAGTCGAATGGCTTGTAAAATGGGGGAGATTGTGAGCTGTGCTCTGAACAGGCTATATAGCCATGACGTACTCCTTAACAACTCAGCAGTGTATATAAAATGCCAAACATACATACATAATTGGTCATTACAGCCCTTTAGTCAGGATTAAGACCTAGTTTTTCACACCACTCATGTCGTGTGTGTTAATTTTATAAATACGTGGCGGGACCTACAGTTTAAAGTCGACTCCGAACGACAGATTTTTGAGAAACTTTTAAAGGCAATTGTTATTTTATTCACAGAGTTTTTGCCAGAAGACTGCTGCTGAGAGGAAGTCGCCTAATGAAATTATTTTTTCATATTTCGTCCTCGTTTTTATTCGGGATGTCTCAGCTAGGATTTTAAATACAGGCTCTACGCCTAATCAGCAAACTTACTAGCTGCTAGACTACAGAAGACATAGGGTTATTGTATATCCTAACGTAATAAGATTGACTCGAAGCATAGTTTGTACAAAACTTCCCTGATGCTTTATATATTTTTTAGGTCACCTTTCATGGTAATCTGATTTACTACCAGAGTTTTTAGCAGAAGTCTGCTGAGGAAAAGTCGCTGGAAGAAATATTTTCTCATGTTTCATTTAGTTTGAGATGTAGGGCTGGGGTTTGAAGCATGGCCTCAATTCTAATAAGCCAACACACTACTTACTAGAATAAGGTGACTATGGTCGTCAGTCCCCTCCCTTTTAAAAATTAATCCAGCAGAGCTATTCACTCATGCTACTGAGGTTGATGGGCTGACTGTGAAATTACAGGAGATTATCCATTTTAACTCAGGTAATTGGAAGTCCTATGATTTGCAAATTGGGGGAGATTGTAAGCTCAATACTGTACCTGTCAATATCTGTGACATATGCTTGAAGTCGCCGTAGTGTAGTAGGTAGTGTGTGGGCTTATTAGACGTAAAGCCAGGGTTCGAGCTCCAGGCCAGACATCAAAACAAAATATTAAAAGTATTTTTTCGGCGACTGCCTCTCATCAGATTTCTGGCAAAAACTTTCTGAGAGTAAATAAAATTGCCATTAAAAAGTTTCTCAAAAATCTGTCGTTCGAAGTCGACTTTAAACTGTAGGTCCCGCCACTCATGTATAAAATTAACACACACAACATAAGTGGTGTGAGAAACTAGGTAGTAATCCTGACTGAAGAGTTGTAATGACAAATTATATATGTATGCTTGGAAAATACTGCAGTTTATTGGAAATACTTGAACCCTTAACATATCTGCCATAGCTTACTCTGTTCAATGTTTTGGAGCTACCGATATAGACCTTAAGTAAATCTTTTATCGATTGCATCTATGGCTTCTCAGTACAACAGCTGGTCTAGGCTCCACGATGGTTCTGTTATAAATGATTTGTCATCCAAAATAATAATTTCTCCTATAAAAAATCATTTTTTTAACAACAAAAAATTCTTAATTTTTCTACATTTTCTACATGATTCAACTTTGTGCTCCCTTTAAAGTTTTTACATTCTCTACTGTGTGTGATATTTTTTAAATAAAATTCTACAAAATATTCTCCATAAAATTGCGCAAAGTGTACCGAACATAAAGGAAAAGTAACTGCCATCAGTGCCAGTGTGTACAGCATCTGTGGCATCTGCATGCATGTCAATAGACTTTCTGTGTCATTTACGTGATGTTGAATGATGATGACGGTGACGATGTCTATCGTAACTTAATATTTCAAAAACCATGTTTTGTCAAATTCAGCACACAATTAAATTATCTGTCACATGTTGTTTTCATTCTGTCGTTTATTCTATATTCTAGGTTTTGTAGGAAAAAGTTTAAATTTTTTTTGTTGTCAACTTCTAAATCAATTTGACCATGTTTGAGTAAAATTAACTTCATGCAGAATAGTTTTATTGATGGTTATTTGAGTTGAATAGTTTTGCCTGCTACCAATTGCTTTCGTTAGCTTTTTAAAGGACTTTAATGGCTCTCGGTTTGATTTGAGTATGTAGTAAGGAGTTAAGAAAATGAAAGATACATAATAAAACGAGTCTATAAACAATGTTTATTACATACAGTGAGCATTAAAAGAAACTATACACTAAGAATAAAATTCTAACAACTACCAAACTCAAATTTTACTACTTAAGGAGAGTGCCTGAAAAAATTTGCAAATATTTCAAAATTTTTTGTAAATTTTTTTGTTTGTTTCAATTTTAAAAACTGCTAATGAAACAATTTTAAAATAAAAATAACAGCAATTTATTAATGTGTATTTTTTTTAATATACAGTTTCTTTTGATGCTCACTGTATGTCATATACTGAGCTACCAATTGCAGACAGTAATCATGCGGCTTTCTGATCACTTACAGCCGAGTTGATTGTTAGTTATAATCGGTAGTGCAGGCCCATCAGTTCTACAAAGCCACAAACCTGACCGCCTCATATTCCACGAGATATATTCTGATATGACCACTATTCCGAAAGGCAGCTTCCGCATGGTCATCACATTATTGGAGCCCATTTGAAAAAACTAAGTCTCTGAATCATAACTTTTAAAAGGCCTTTAATGACGTTAAAGAGAATGAGTCTTCAGAGGTTTCAGAGAGCTCTATGGGTTTATGAGTACTTGATAATGGTTTGAGCAATGTTGAGGCTTCAAATATGTATATAGTCAGCACATGCATGATACAAATCTCATTCGATCTGCTGCCAAAGATGAGAGTGGACCTTATGGGTTTATCCGAACTCACAAGGACAAGGCTAACCTTTGTTTAATTTATGAACATTGACTTACAAGACTGCGTCATAGCTGTCGTTAAAACACTATATAGGTATACGATGAAGATGCTTCAGTAAAAATCGAAGCAAACCAAGCTTTAATTCACTTTCAATCACCTTTTGATAAAGCATAGTACTCAAGAGCGTAGTTCCTCACCACTACAGCTAATATAGGTACCCACTACATATTCACGAAGGGTGTTTTTTTATAGCCAACAGCAAGTAGTGACGTCCTAGGATCCACTTGACGAAATCAATTGACTTCTTATCTGGAAAAAGGGAAATAAGGAAACTAAAAGAAGAGCCAAGAAAGCCCCCTGATTATTGACGTTCTAAACTGGAGAACATTAAGAGCATAAGAGATTTTTTTTTTAATGTACAGATTCTTTTGACACACACTCATAGCGGCCAGATTTGACGATTTATCGTCATTTTGACGATTTTGAGCACCAAAAATATCATTATTTTGACGATTTTTAAAAATTAAAAATTTACATCATATTCTTTACTTTCAGTACATTAAAAGCCACTTTAAGATTTGTATTTACTTTGCAATTGTTACTAATCAAATTTTCCATCAACACATTCAGCAGGTATTTGAATCCTTCTTTGTTCACCCTGTAATATTCCTGGAATCTAGAATGTAGCCTAGAATTGCATAGAATCGAAAAATCATGTAGCTTAGTTCCAAATTTATGGAGTATACTTTCTTTTTAATTGTATTTGAAATATATTACTCATACGCTTCATATTACATGTATGTACTGGAATAGTTACCCTGAAAAGTATGCAATACAAAAAAGTTCGATTTTGTCATGTATGAAACTAATGGAATTAAATATAACTCATACGTCACATATGTTCTTTGCATTATGAATTTTACATATTAGATATGAGCATAATGTGAGTAATAATAATAGGTTGGCGATCTAAAAGTTTAAATTTAAAAATGTAATAAAACAAAAATACTTTGAAATTTTTGATAAATTTATTGTTTTGCTGTGAACTACAACTGTTCCGGTTGGAAATGGATTTTTATTTCATTTATATGGCTGCCGCGGTTGTCCGCACAATCATAGCTCCCAGATTTATGCGTTTATTTTGGCGATTTTTAAAAATTATAAATTTACATCATATTCTTTACTTTAAAGCCACTTTTAAGATTTGTATTTATGTACTTTGCAATTGTTACTATTGGAAATTTATGTCAGTTAGTAAAAACAAGGAGTAAAGTAAAGGGTGTTTTTTTATAGAGGTATAGAACTTTAAGTTGCAATAAAACAACGATGGATTATTCGATTGACATGAATTTTATTTATCCGAAAGATAATTTTGTGGCATTACATTTTAAATATGATTTCTGGCATATGACCGCCACGGCTGGCGCGGATGTAGTCCAATCTGGACGTCCAATTTTCGATGACTTTTTCCAACATTTGTGGCCGTATATCGGCAATAATACGGCGAATGTTGTCTTCCAAATGGTCAAGCGTTTGTGGCTTTACCGCATAGACCAATGGCTTTACATAGCCCCACAGAAAGTAGGCTAGCGGTGTTAAATCACAAGATCTTGGAGGCCAATTCACAGGTCCAAAATGTGAAATTAGGCGGTCACTAAACGTGTCTTTCAATAAATCTATTGTGGCACGAGCTGTGTGACGTGTTGCGCCGTCTTGTTGAAACCACATCTCCTGGACATCATGGTTATTCAATTCAGGAATGAAAAAGTTTGTAATCATGGCTCTATACCGATCACCATTGACTGTAACGTTCTGGCCACCATCGTTTTTGAAAAAGTACGGACCAATGATTCCACCAGCCCATAAAGCGCACCAAACAGTCACTTTTTCTGGATGTAACGGTGTTTCCACATACACTTGAGGATTACCTTCACTCCAAATGCGGCAGTTTTGTTTGTTGACGTACCCATTCAACCAGAAGTGCGCTTCATCTCTAAACAAAATTCGCTTATGAAAATCGGGAACAACGGTAATCTCGTTTTGGGCCCATTCGACGAATCTACGCCTTACTTGATGATCGTTTGGCTTCAAAGCTTGCACGAGTTGGATTTTGTAAGCACGCAAACCAAGATCCTTCCGCAAAATCTTCCATAAAGTGGATGGACACAGATCCAATTCCTGTGCTCGATGGCGGATGGACTCATTCGGGTCTTCCTCAATGCTACGCTCTACAGCAGCAATAGCTTCTTCTGTACGCACCGTACAGCGTCTCTGGGGATGCGAGTTATCAATAAGAGTAAACGTGGTGCGAAAACGTTCCATGGTTAATCGAATTAACTGCTCTGATGGACGATTTTGTCGACGATAAAATGGACGTAGTGCGCGATACATTTTCCGCACAGAACCATTATTTTCGAAATAAAATTGCACTATTTGCAAGCGTTGTTCAGGCGTGAGTCTATTCATGATGAATTGCCAAACCAAACTGAGAATAAATCACTTGACAGCTGTTAAATCGGTCGCCATCTTGAAAAGTAATGCCAACTTAAAGTTGTGTACCTCTATAAAAAACATCCTTTATTATATTTTTAAGTTACTTTCGAATACATGTGATGATTTTTCTGTATTTTATTCCTTTTCAACCCCCTTAAAAGCCGAAAAATTACAAATAAACCTAAATAACCTAATAAAATAATAATAAATTATGGACATAGGCTTGTATATTTTTATGCCATAAGTAACAGCATAGACCTATGCAGGAATTGAGTTCCACATACGAATAGTCAGACTAAAAACCATATTTTTACTGTAATGCAGTGTGCCATCCACTGGCCAATCGACCAATGGAATATATGATTTTCGGGAAAGAGTCCCCTTATGCAACGATGCTCCAATGATTCAATGGAGTTGTGCTATGGCCTCTCCTGTACACGGTCGAGAAACCGCAAAATAGACGTTGAGGTATTAACCCATACATGAGAGTTGTATTCCATTCTCTGTCAGTTATAAACGGTGTAAATAGTAAGATCAGATGATAAGAACTTAAAAAGGAACTGAAAAATGCGTCAGCATTACACTGATTTTTCATGCTCAGAACATCAAAAGCTTCTGACTCCCTAATACCTATGTACATCGCCCATAGATATAGATGATGTAATATTATTGCTGCGCTTATGTGTCAATAAACAACGCTGAGATAGATTGTTTAAACCTTAAACAATTTTTTACTGAAAATGATATAAAATTTCTCAATTTTTTTTGGAAAAAAAAATATTAAATGACGATGAGGGACGCTAGCTTTTAATTTCCAATAAATTCTTTGTTAAATGTTTTATTTTTGAACTCAGATGTGTACATACATATATTGACTTTATAAGTTTTACTAGAATAGAAATAATTTTGGTTTTTTTAAAAATTTTAATTTATTTATTTATTTTTTCTGACCATTTTTTGACGATTTTAATAAACGTCTGTGACGATTTTGACGATTTTTTCTCAAATCTTTGACGATTTGGTGCCTCATTTATCTAGCTGCTATGCACACATTGTATTTATTTAAAATTAAAAAAGAAAATTAAGAAGAAACTGTTTGTTCAATCATAACTTATTTACATATGTTTGATCTGTAAATGGAAACCAAAGATTTTGTCTGGACTTTTATTTTTATAGGATTTAATTCTAAAATCTCAAATAAGCCAACTCAAATAAGTTCGCTTATTTAATATTACTTCAGCCGCCTGAAGAGGGCAATGACTTCAAGAGCAGACACACACAAATTATGCGAATTTTCTTTAAGGTCCATTGGGAAGCATAGTAAGATTTTAAATTTTTTTAATGGATTTTAAAACTCATTTCTTTTTTTGCATATAATTTCCCTTAAGGGGATTTGTCGCTTGAATTTTTGTACATTTTTTTTCGTTATTCACGAGCAATAAGACTGTCATCCTAATGCATACAAATTTAAGGTCACTTTAATAAACTTATAATCAAACAAAGTTTCTTTCTGTGTTTCAGTTTTAAACTCAAGTAGATATTCATGTCGTTCGTAATATTTTTAGAACATAACGGTTATTGCTTTGTTTTCTTTTTTACTTAAATACTTAAGTAGTCATTACAAGCCTTAAGTCAGGATTGCAAACTAGCTTCACACACCACACAACACCATGCTTTATGTGTTAGGACATGCATACATAATATACTACAACCCTTCAGTAAGGATTACGACCTAGCTTCTCTTACCACTTATGTTGTGTGCATTAATTTTATACATGAGCGGCGGGACCTACAGTTTTAAGGTCACTGGCAAAAAGTCTGAGAGTAAATAAACAAAATTGCCATGAAAAGTTTCTCAAAAATCTGTCGTTCGGAGTCGACTTTAAACTGTAGGTCCCACCACTCTTGTATAAAATTAACACACACAACATAAGTGGTTAGAGAAGCTAGGTCGTAATCCTGGCAGAAAAGTTGTAATGGCCAGTTATGTATGTATGTATGTGTCCAGCAATAGACAGCGGGTGAACCAGGGAGTTACTTGAGTTCGACAAGAGAATGGTTCACACTCTAGCAGGAATTCTAACCCGTCATTACGCTTTTGAAAGTTTCATTGACAAGCTCGATCGGCCCCACCAGGATTACTTCAGAAGTTGCAAACAAAATCGGTACAACACCTTTTTTGTGAGTGCCCTGCACTTCTAGGCAGAATTTTAATCGGTTTTTTTGGGAGACAGAACGCTTGAAGATCTGGGCATAGTGGCTAACCTTCTACTAAGGGAACTGGCCGGGTTCATTCGAAGCTCAGGATGTTTGAAATGTTTGAAAAGCACAAGAGAAGTTGGAAAGATGAAGGTCTAAATTACAATAAGAATTACAATCAGCCATCACAATATTTAGGAACTGACGATCCTTTAAATCATACACCGAAGTCTCAAAAAGCATTTGTTCATAATTCGATATCGAGTCCAATATATTAGATTCCGTGATAAGAATAATGAGTCGTCAAAACATAGACTTTGAACTTATGCGGCATTGATGATTCGTAAGTAAAAACTTCTAAATGCGTATCAAGTAATAGGCAAGAAGTCACCATCGCTGAAGTTTCTTAGGGAAACAGGGATTGGTGGAGACATTATAAGAATGTCTCCTCTATCACTTCTACATTACATTGCTCGGTCTTGACCTTGACTGACTACTTAACTTCAAGCTAAAACTGCGAAAAATACAAGAGAAGTTGAAAAATGTAACATCCCAGCTGTCGCGTGCTCGATCAAGCCTGTGAGCGCCTAATTGCTGTCGCGCAAATTCTTGAATGCCTACTTTCTAGGCATGACACAACCACTAATTTTTAAATAAAAATATTACATGGTCCACTCTCCCAAAACCTCAAGCAAAATCTGGTGCTTAAGGAAACACAGAATTTAAATTGCTCTTTCATATTGAATTGCTACATTCCTCTTAAAGTCGCCGTAGCCTAGTCCAGAGATCAGCAAAGAATCGTTTTTTCGCTACTCATAAGCACTCATGACATTTTTAATATAAGTGAGTCAATAATATTGAAATTTAACTATGTATTCTGATTCATTCGTACTCATTACAACGTTAATTTATGACTACAGGTTGCAATGAGCATGCGTACAACGTTGATATCAAACTCATACCATTCGAAATATGTTTGATTCATAAGCCTACACATTCAGGTTCATCATTTTAGAAAAATACTTATAAATGATTCGAGTGACACGAAGCATTCATCAAAATTTACAGTCCTAGTTATTGTTGCATTTACAAAAAGTTAGTTATGGAGTATGAGTTATGGAGAGTCGATATCAACAACATCATACGTGTTGCTAAGTATGAATATGATGAGTACTTTAAACTTTGAATATGAATAGAGTTCCATGATATTGAAATAAGGTATGAATGCGTATAAGTATCAGAAATTATGATTATATTCTACTCATCTTTTTCAATACTCATGGCTGATCTCTGGTCTAGTCCTAGTAGGTCATGTGTTGGCATATTAGACAAGAGCTTGTGGCTTGTCAGAAACAGAACAACTCGAATAAAACGATATAAGAAAGAGTATTTCTTCGGTATCTTCCTCTCAGCAGTCTTCTGGCAAAATCTGTAAGAGTAAAATAAAATTGCCATGAATGGTTTCTCAAAAATCTGTCGTTCGAAGTCGTTAACACACAGTAGGTCCTATCATTCAAAATTAACACACACAACATATGGATTATGAGAAGCTAGGTCGTTATCTAGGCTGAAATGTTGTAATAATTCTTCATTTTAAATATTTTTCAAAAAGTTCCATCAAACACAATATTCAACACACGTCTTAACTTTTATACATTTCTCCTAAGAATTTTAAACCACTGGTATGTCGCTTTATTGTGTTTCTGTTAATGTAAACGATGGCTATCGCAGTATAATTCTCTTAAATTTATTTCAAATGAAATTAAAACAAAAACAGACTTTAAATTAAAGTATTTCCATAACTTGTTGATGCATTAAAAACCAGTGGGTCAAAAGAAAAAAGAGTCTCTACAAGTCATTTGCTTTCCATTCATTCGTACCAAACAAATACTGGCATGGTTTCTGTTATAAATTCGTTTCCATTATTCTGTAGAATATGACCAACAGATTTTTACTTTCTTTCTCTCTCGAAATTACTGCTTTTGTGTTGGTAATAATAAAGATGCTCTCTCTCTCTGTTGTCTATGGCAGCACGCTTCCTGTTGCTTGATATTTAAGTAAACCAACTCTACGTATACTTCGAGCATAAATTTATCATGGACTGTAGCTTATGTTGGCGGCGACGTTCGTAGCTGTTTTATTATTGATGTTCTCTACAGTTTCCTATAATTTATATGCTGCTGTAGCTTGTTTTAGTTGTAAAAATGAAATGAAAAAATTACAAGTCATTTTGGAAAATATTTCACTAGAGTTACTAGCATCGTAAGAATTTCTAGGAATTTTTTTTCGTTTTTTTCGTTCGTTCAGTATCAGTCAGTCATTTGCTTTTTAAGTAAAATTTTGATTTTTGTCTTCCTCTTTTGCTTTCACTTTCTTTTTGTGTTTCCCTTTTCTATGAGCTGTCATTAACAAATTGCTTGACTGACACATTACAAAGTAAATTACGTTGGAAAAATAAGACAAAAAAAATACGATGCCAGTGGCAAAAGTAAAAATCGAAAGAATAGCTGCAATAGCGATGACATTCCTGTAATGTTGATATTTAAATTAAAGTTTTAATTTAAGTCTTCCTGTTCTTTTCCTCTTCTCTTTTCTGTTTTTTCTTTGAATTTCCTTTATTTTATTACAAGAATCGCAAGAATGTTCGCTTTAAATAAATAGAAAATGTTATTTGCAGTCTCGAATATTCGCTTAAGGCCCTGTGTCTCTTTGTAACGTAATTTAAATGAACAGCAAGCTACCCTTTAACCTAAAGGGTCCGCCAAATAACATTTTTTTTAAATGCTTTAAAAAAAATACTGAAAATTTTCTCAAATTTCTTTTTTTATTTATTTATACAATCCTTCCGGTTAATAATGGAAAATAATTTCATTCAAATGGCTGCCTCGGCTGGCCATGCAGTAGCCAACACGATCGGTCCAATTTTTAAGCACATTATCGATTGTGTGCAGCTGTATTTCACCAATGGCTTCACGAATATTGTCCTTTAAAGCGTCAATTGTATCTGGCTTGTCGGCGTAACACTTATCTTTGACGGCACCCCACAAATAATAGTCAAACGGTGTCAAATCGCAGCTCCGAGGTGGCCAAACGACATCAGTTCTGCAGCTGGTAATGCGATCTTCAAAAACAGGGCGCAAAACATCGAGTGTAGCTTTGACTGTGTGGCACGTAGCGCCGTCCTGTTGAAACCAAATGTTGCCAATATCCTCCTCTTCAATATTTGTGAACAAAAATTCGTTCAACATGGCCCGATAACGATCGCCATTGACTGTAAGGCCACTTCTTGCTCATTTTCGAAGAAAAATGGCCCAATTATGCCTCTGGACCAAAATCCGCACCAAACAGTGACTCGTTTTGGGTGCGTCGGCTTTTCAATGTATGCGTGCGGGTTTTCTGTGCCCCAAATGTGACAATTTTGCTTGTTTACATACCCGCCAAGATCAAAATGAGCTTCATCTGAAAAGATGACTTTCTTTTTTTCCAAAATCGGCATCTTCTGGTGTAGGCTACTGCATGGCCAGCCGAGGCAGCCATTTGAATGAAATTATTTTCCATTATTAACCGGAGTGATTTACTTTCAAATAAAAAAAGAAATTTGAGAAAATATTCGGTAGTGTTTTGCTTAAAGCATTTTCAAAAAAAAAAAGTTATTTGGCGGACCCTTTATTTGCAGGCTCAAATATTTACTCAAGGGCTCTTTGTAATGTAGTTTAAATGAACCGCAAGCTATCCGTTAACATATATAACGATCTTCATCGATGGCTCAAAAATTTAAAATGGAACTGTATTTGAGATCTTTACCGGTAAACCGTTACTAACGGTTCAGGCGGAGATTTTTGCTATTGAACAGGTTACACGCATAGGTGAAATCGAGGACCTATCTCCTTCGAAGTTGATCATATGTGTGCACGGTCTAGCAGCAATCAAAGCTCCGGGATCTTATCTCGTCAAATCAAAGGGCTTCAGGGGTTGCATGGACTCTTTACACCGTGTACATTGACACAACACCCTTCTCTATTCAATTTATTTTTCTTTATAAGTCTCAGGTAATTGTTTGCTTGTTTCCAGTGTCGAAATAGTCGCTCCGAGAATTGACATCAATTTGTGTACAAAAGTTATTATTATCAAGCACTTCGACATCTGGAAACTATTTGCAGTGACAGGGAATTTTGAACTAAGAATTCTCAAACTCTTATTAACCCTTTCATGCCCGATGTTGCCTATAGGCAACATTGTACATTTTTGTTCATAAATTTCGTAATTTTTAATTTTTAAAAAAAATTTTTTTTTTGCAAACAAGTTTGGTTAAAAACGTGTAAAACCAGAATACGTAGGACTCTGAATTTAATATCACTTCATATTTAGGCCATGACTAACAAACACATGTCCTTAAAAAATTTTAGCTCTGGCCCAAAAAATTCGGGCATGAAAGGGTTAAACCCCTGCTTTTCATTATATTCCAAATTTTTTTAAATTATTTTAAAATATCATCTCAAAAAAAAAACAATTTAAAGAACAAATATTCTGATGACTCTGATATTCTGATTTTTATTTTACCTACAGCAGTGGACCGCCATCCATTTTGTATTCCGTAAGCAAAAGTATGTAAATTTTTTCTTATTTCTGAATATATTTGCTGGCGAAAGCCGTATTAAACATTTGAAGTTTATCAAGTCACTGGATGGCATACTGAACATATTTTATCCTTTTTGAAGCATTTATTCTCTGCATACATTAAAAGGTAAATGTGCCATCCACATTAAGGAGTGTCAATAAATAAGACATTAAACACTGGCACTCCAGTCAGCCAACCAGCCAGACACGCAGCCACACTGCCAACATTGTAATTATTTTGTATGTGTTGCTATGCTTTATTACCATCATTATGATGATGCCTGCCTTCTGTAACTCCATTAAATATTGTTGTTCTTGTTGGCATCATTTTTTAATGAAAATTTTCTTTGATGATGCTGATGATAATGTGAAAAGATTTAAATGATGTCATCAAAAAACAAGGGGTGTTGATTTATGAAAATCTCTTAAAAATTCATACAAAGTTGACTTTAATAAAAAGTTAATTGAAAAAAAAATGGAGAGAAAGTGAGAGTGGCAGAATTATCATAAATTGGAGAAAATCAGAATACTGGTTTGAGTAGAAAGCTTTAAATGGAACCCAAGGCAATCATTGTTTTCTTATGATATCATCACTGGCCCTTATAACGGGTGCTTTTTGTCAACACTGGTTTAAACAGCTCACGCACGTTTCGTGTTTTGTTTCACTGTCAAACATCTTCAGTTTGGTCTATAATTTAACCATGAATCGTCTTACAAAAGAACAACGCTTGCAAATCATTGAATTTTATTATCAAAATGCGTGGCTCTGTTAAGAAAGTTCACAGCGCGCTTCTTCCATTTTATGGTCAGTTTAATCGACCCACTGAAGCGGCTATTCGGGCTATTGTGACTAAATTTCGCACCAAATTTACATTGTTGGACATTAAACCACCAATACGCTGACGTAGAGTGCGAACTGACGAAAATATCGCAGCTGTATCGGGCCAGTGTTAATGATGACCATCAATTATCGATTTGTCGCCGTTCGCAGCAATTGGGCCTCTGTTACTCAACAATGTGGAAAATTTTGCGGAAGGATTTAGGTGTGAAGCCTTTCAAAATACAGCTGGTGCAAGAATTGAAGCCGAACGACCTACCGCAACGCAGAATTTTTGGTGAATGGGCTCTTGGAAAGTTGGCCGAAGATCCATTTCTTTATCGAAAAATTGTGTTCAGCGACGAAGCTCATTTTTGGCTCAATGGATACGTAAATAAGCAGAATTGTCGATTTTGGAGTGATGATGAGCCAGAAGTATTGCAAAAGCTACCAATGCATCCAGAAAGAGTCACAGTTTGGTGCGGTTTATAGGCTGGTGGCATCATTGGACCGTACTTTGAAGAAGTATGCTGCGAATCGTAACGTAACTGTGAATGGTGAGCGCTACCGTGAAATGATATCCAACTATTTTTTTCCCCCAAAATGCAAGAACTTGACTTACATGACATGTGGTTTCAACAAGACGGTGCCACATGCCACACAGCACGCGTAACAATGGACTTATTGAGAGGCGAGTTCGGTGAACATTTTATTTCACGTTCGGGACCGGTCAATTGGCCGCCTAGATCATGCGATTTAACGCCTTTAGACTATTTTTTGTGGGGCCATGTTAAAGCTCATGCCTATACAGACAAGCCCGCTTCAATTGACGCATTGGAAGACAATATTGAAGCATTTATTCGTGAGATACCGGTCGAAATGTTGGAAAGAGTATGCCAAAATTGGACTAAACGGATGGACCATTTGAGGCGCAGTCGTGGTCAACATTTGCATGAAATAATCTTTAAACATTAAATTATATGGACCGCACTATCGATTCAAATAAAGATTTCATGCATTTTTCTGAATTTTATGTGTTTTTTTGAAAAATTTTCCTAGAGCTCTTAAAAAATCACCCATTCCTTCAGTATAAATTTCTATCTTCTCCAATTTCTTAAATAAAATTCAATATTCCGCTAATTTGTAAATGACACCATTAAGACGATACATTTATACGCTGACAGCTTTACAAATGATAAGAAATTTTCATTGGAAATAATTTATTATTGTTGGTTGTCATTGTATTGAGTTTCAAATATTTTCTTCAAATTTTATTTGAAGAAAAAAAAAAAACAGAATAGAATTTGTGATATTTAAAAGCGTTTTTCAATCCACAGCAATACTTATTATAACTATAAAGACAATTTTGCTTTTAACTTTTGTACTAGTGATGCATTTGGATTCCATCAATATCATTAACCGTTAGGTGTAGTCAGACATTTTCAGTGCATTTCTGAACAACATAGTCGTTTAGAAACAAATTATTTTAATTTTTGTACCACACTGTACCCGATATATATATATATCTTTAACTTCAACAGAAAAAGTTGATATACATAGCAAGCTTCAAAAGAAACTGTACACTATAAATAGAATTCTAACAATCACCAAACTCAGCTTTTACCACTTAAGGAGAGTAACCGAAAAAATTTGAAGAAATTTCGAATTTTTTGTAATTTTTTTTTTGTTTCAATTTTAAAAACTGCTAGTGAAACAATTTTAATATAAAACTAACGGTAATTTATTAATGTATATTTTGATTTGTTTTAATGTACCATTTCTTTTGACGCTCACTGTTGATGATCGCGCATTGTGTATAAAATTTAAAGAACACTATTAGACTCGATAATTTCATGGAGTTCATCAGCTTCGGCCATAAGAAAGGAAGTTGCGATGAATTTGGTCTAGAAAAAGTTTCAGAATACTTTAGCAAGTCCTTGCAGTTCAGCGCACCAACAATAAGCACCGCAATTTACCTGCAGATTTTGCTGTTAGGATTATGACACAATGGATGTCATGAAATGACTACAAACTGTGGAACATGGGAGCGTACCTACATTACGTACTATCACTTTGAACGAGATGTTCCGGAATCAATGCAAACATTTGCCCTGTGATTGACTCCCTTACAGCGATTATAACATTTTGTTCAGTAATCTGTATGACCCGTTCAGTGCCAGCTTAACGTAGCGAAAACTACATCTAAAAATGGCGTTTAGCAATGAAATTTCTCGTGACTAGTAGTCATGTCTTTTTGTCGACTATAAAGCTGTCTTCGATAGCCCCATAAGGGATCGTGTTTTTGCCGCAATGTCTGAACACGGTATACCTGCGAAGCTGATAAAGCTATGCAGAATGACGTTGAGAAATTCCTGCAGCTCTGTCAAGGTAGGAATGGACCTTTTGATACCGTGCGAGATTTCAGACAAGGCGACCTCTTATCATGCGACCTCTTCAACTTCGTCATGGAGAGTGTTCTGCGAAAGGCGGGAGTGCATCGCAGTGGCACTATTTTTCAAAAAAGTGTCCAGTTGCTTGCGTATGCTGACGACATTGACATCATAGGGCGTACGAAGCGAGATGTTACTGCTGCCTTTCGGGCTATTGAACGGGAGTCTACGAAGATGTGTTTGGCAGTAAATGAGGGCAAAACAAAGTATATGTTATCGACAAGTAGAGACGTGCGGCATATTGATTCTCAGATTACGGCCGATAATTATACTTTTGATACAGTCAAGGAATTTGTTTATCTTGGCTTCGCCGTTACAACCACAATTGATGTCAGTCTGGAGATCAAGCGCAGGATCACTCTTGCCAACAGGTGCTACTATGGTCTCAATAGGCAATTGAGTAGCAGAGACCTCTCTCGTACGACAAAACTAACACTTTACAAGACGCTTATCCTCTCCGTGCTTCTTTATGGCGCAGAGGCATGGACCCTATTAAGTACTGATGCAGCAGCCTTGAGAATGTTCGAGAAAAATGTCCTACGTAAGATTTTCGGTCCAGTACGAGTTGGCGATGATTTCCGCATCCGATACAACAGTGAGCTGTATGAGCTCCTCAACGACATGGACGTTGGCTACGGACGGCGAAGAGGACGACCTTGTATCCGTTGGAAGGACCAAATCGAGGAAGCCCTGTCATCGATTGGTGTGACCAACTGGCATAGGCGCGCAAGAAGCAGAGGCGCCTGGAAGGATGTGTTGTGGCAGGCCGAAATCCGTTAATCGGGTTGTTATGCCCAATTAAGTAAGTAAGTAAGTCATTGCTTTTCGACAGGTTGATTCGGTATATTAAACGAGTCCAGCAAAAGAGAATAGTGGCTGTTAAAGGCTTCAATACTGAAAAAAAAATCAACAAAAAATCCAATAAAACTTTTTATTTCATTGCATCACCATATTATTAATACCACTTAAAAAATGTTGATCGTACAACATCGTGTTTTAAATTGTTTAAATGACATCATAATGCCATTATAATGACCACAAAATTGTATCACGGCTTTACCATATAATTGACTCCCGTGCAACCATGTTTTAATTAAATTTAACGAACATCAACCGCAAAATGGAAAAACCTGCCTTGTTTTTATATAATTTAACACAAAAAGTTATTAAAAATTATTAAAAAATTTAATTTTTAAAGCGAATATTTATTATCATCCAACAAATAAATGCTCATTCATACAATGGCAAGCAGGCCTCTTTGTGGCAACAACAGCAGCAACAGTACAAAGAAACTCATTAAAGGCAAATTTTATCTTTTTGTCTTTAAAGCGTTCCAATGCGAACCAAACAAGGACCTTTTTTGTTTAAACGATTTTCCTTTTTTGTTCAACTTTTTTTATTTATTTTTTTTAATTTTTTCTGTTGTCGTTGCTCACATTGTGGCTTAATGAAGCCAATTAGATGCTTTAGAAAAAATGTTTAAAACAAATAGACGATGACGATGATGATGATGATGATGATGATGAACAGCAACAAATTGTACCTAACAAAGTGGAAAAATAAAGGAGAGTATGGAAGAAACGTTTGATTTTGTTTAGTGAGAGCTACAGTAAGTCAAAAATGTTTAGTAACACTAAGAAATTTTATAGGCAACACTTTATATTTTTGAATACATGTATTTACAGACTCCTTACAGTTTAGTTTCTTAATTTAATCTTTGAAAAGAAAATAAAAAAATTTTGTAAGAATTTAATCTCATTTGGTTAAGGCGCCGTAATCTAGCAGGTTTGACTTATTAGACTTAAGGCCACGGCTCAAACCCCAGGTCAAACATTTCCAACAAAATGAAATACGAAAAAAAAAATATTTCTTCCGGCTACTTCCTCTCAGCAGATTTCTGTCAAAAACTCTGGGAGTAAATAAAATTGTATAGTCGCCGTGGTCTACTAGGTAGTGTGTTGGCTTATTACACGAAAAGCCAGGGTTCGAGGCCCAGGCCAGACATCGAAATAAAATACAAAAAGTATTTCTTCGGCGACTTCCTCTCAGCAAATTTCTGGCAAAAACTCTGAAAGTAAATAAAATTGCCACGAAAAAGTTTCTCAAAAATCTGTCGTTCGGAGGCGACTTTGAACTGTAGGTTGCACCACTCATGTCTAAAATTAACACACACAACAAAAGTGTTGTGAGAAGCTAAGTAGTAATCCTGACTGAAGTGTTGTAATGACAAATTATGTACATACATATGTATGTACGTACATATGTGTGTGGTTATCCAGCACTTTCTAGAAGAAGATTAAATACTCTGGTTAGAGCAGTATTTGCTGCTTTGAATTTCCGTTCGAGAGCTAATATTCAGGCCTAAACGTTTATTGTATAGCAATGCTGTATGAGGGATATTTATCTATTTTCGCACACTTAATCCCTTTGATTATCTTAATCTTCTCTCCCTCATTATTTATTTCATATCTTTGATGCTTTTCGCTGATATTTTTTACTTTGTTTCTCTTCAAGTGCCCTTATTTGCTTCAGTTTCACTTCTGATGTCATCGTAGTGTAGTAGGTAGTATGTTAGCTTATTAAATGCAGGCCCGTGGTTCAATCCCCAGCTCAGACATCTCGAACAAAACGAAATATGAAAAAAAATTCCTTTCAGCGACTACCACTCAGTAGACTTCCGGCAAAAACCCTGAGCATGAAATAAAATTGCCATGAATGGTTTCCCAAAAAATCTGTCGTTCGGAGCCAACTTTAAACTGTAGGTACCGCCACTCTTGGATAAGATTAACACACACAACATGAGTGATGTGAAAAGCTTGGTTGGAATCCTGACTAAAGTGTTGTAATGACCAATTAGATAAATAAGTTTTTAATGCTGAATCAGCCAAGTAGGGAAAATGGAGTTACCTTCTGGTTCGAGATCATGTGGGAATATGCGGCAAGGAGCAGACCTATCAAGTGGTAAGGGGCATAGATTTGGAAAGGTATACCCACCGAAAGAGAAAATAAAGAGATGTAACGACTCTTCTATCTATCGTTTAGAGTCGATTTTAAGCTGTAGGTACCGCCACTCATGGATAAAATTAACACACACAATATGATTGATGTGAGAGGGATGGTTGGAATCCTGACTAAAGCATTGTAATGACCAATTAAGTAAGCAAGTAATCAACGTAATCGGCATTGTAAGTACTCGGCTATAACAGTATCAGGATCGAAAATATTTTATGTGTCACTACCTTTGTTACTGGAGCCTTGAATCAATTGTAGAAACACTCATCCTATTTTTGTTAAGTGGAAACTAAGCGAAATAGTCGGCGTAGTCTAGTACGTAGTGTGCTGGCTTATTAGACAACAAAATATAAAAAAATATATCTCCGGCGACTTCTCTCAGCAGATTTCTGGCAGAAAGTAATTAAAATTGGCGTGAAAAGTTCTCAAGAATCTAGCATTCGAAGTCGACCTTAAACTGAAGGTCTCGCCACTCATGGATGAAATTAACACACACAACATGGATGGTGTGAGAAGCTAGGTCGTAATTCTAACTGTAGGGTTGCAGTAACCAATTATGTATGTTTGTGGAAATCCATACAAAACGAATTTCTTATGACAGCATCGTACATAGCCTGTAAGCACTACTTGATGAGAAGAGTGTTTTTGTATACATTGTCCAGCCAGATATTAAATATTTTTTGATATACATCAGGTCAAGAGGGATGGTTCGCACCGGGTAGCAGGTAACGCTTGCGGGCTAATTCGATAGTGCAATAGGTGCTTTAGGACATACAGTGGGCGTCAAAAGAAACTGTACATTATAAAAAGTATACAAAAACAAATTTCCGTTATTTTTATTTTAAAATTGTCTCATTGCCTGTTATAATTAAAATTGAAACAAGAAAATTTCGAAATATTGCCAAATTTTTTCGGGCACTCTCCTTAAATGGTAAAAGTTGAGTTTGGTGATTGTTAGAATTTTATTCATTTTATCCATAGTGTACGCTTACTGTAGATATGAAATTATTCTAATTATTATTGTTGTATAGAAATTTCTTTGTAATAATTCGAACTTCATTTTTACGATGTTCATTATAACAGAACTCTGCTGTAATTTTTATTTCAACGTTTTATTGTTGACATTATTAAGCGTTTTTTAAGTCAAGGAGAGTAGGAAAGTAGGCAAACAAATTTAAACCCGTAATAAATGGAAGGTTTTTAAAAATTTTAAACGAAAGGGACAAACTTATCAATTTAAAACGTTTGGGGATGAACCGAGTTTCTTAATATTATTGGCTGCTATTGTGTGTTTCTTTTTTCTTTTCTTTCCCAATTTAGTTCGAATAAAATTTAACTGACGAAATTTGGGGTTCAAAATGGAATGCCTGTCGTTTATAGTAGTATTGGTAGTAAAAATGCTCGAAGTAAAGTTTGAATGCGTAGAAGAAAAAACACAAACAAGCCTTAATTAGTTGGAAATGTAGAAGTCTTCGGACTGAAAAAGCAAATCTTAATAAAAGCTAATCAACAAGGCACGTGTCACGTAACATTAAAGCCAAATAAATCAATATCGGCAGCTACCTCGCCTCGGTTAAGTGCAAGTGAAAATAAAAGTTTTTCTTGGAAGGAGACTTTAATTTAATTTTATGGTAAAATCATTTACCGCTTACCAATAAATATATTGTTATGAAAATGAAAAATCTAGATACTGGTGTTTTGCTTTTATATCGCTTAAAAATAAAATTATAAAGAAAAGCTACAAAAACAAAACAATGCAGTAAACAAACCTGTTTACAAATTATCGTGCTGCTTAATATAACAACAAACACCAGCATAAAAAATGGTAAACAAGTAAAAAAAAAATATACCAACAACACTGCAATAATAAATGCAAACAAAATACACAAACAACACTACATTAATAAATGTAAACAATGATGTTTACATTTATTGAGATTTCGAGAAGACGAAGTCATGAACTTTCGCATTCAAGAACATTCATCAGACAGTTTACTGTGCCATATAAACGGCAAGGCAAAGCAGGCGAGTGAGTGAGTGAAGTTCAGTCAGTCTTATGTGAATACACGGTGTGTTTGAAGCGAGTAATCGTGGTTTGAAGTCGCCGTAGTCTGGTAGGTAGAGTGTTGGCTTATTAGACATAAAGCTAGGGTTTGAACCCCAGGGCAGACATCAAAAACAAAATACAAAAAAGTATTTCTTCGGCGACTTGCCCTCAGAAGATTTCTGGCAAAAACTCTGAGAGTAAAAAAATTGCCATGAAAAGTTTCTCAAAAATCTGTCGTTCGGAGTCGACTTTAAAAAGTAGGCACCGCCACTCATGCATAAAAATTAACACACACAACACAAGTGGTGTGAGGAACTAGAACGTTGTACAATGGGTCAATTCGACCTCCGGGTACTGTACTTGACAAGTACACGTCCTCTAACCTAACCTAACCTAACCAATAGAGATTTCGAGAAGACGAAGTCATGAACATTCGCCTTCAAGAACATTCATCAGACTGTTTACTCTGCCATATAAAAGGCAAGGCAAAGCAGACAACGGAGTTAGTGAAGTTCAGTCAGTCTTGGGTGAAAAATTTGAAGCTTGTAATCGTGGTTTTAAGATCGCCGTTGCAAAGATCTGTCGAATAATTGTCTAGTAATTGTTATTGTTTATAAAAAGGGTATAAACAGAGCAATAACATAAAATAAAAAAGGCAACTGTTGTTGTTTACATAAAGTTGTGAACAGTGGCACACAAAAATGTGCGAATAATAAAGAATTTTAATTAAAACTAAACACAATTTTGTTTTTATTTTATGTGCAATCTACGAGCTCATATTTTAAACGTTTTAAAAGCTAAAAACGTAATGATATCTTCAGAGCCTTTATAACACATTCAAGTTAACAGTTTGAATTTTAAAGTTTAAAAATATTTTCTTTCTCTCTCAAAATGAAAACATATATGAAAACTAATCACACTAAAACCCTTTATAAAATAATGAAAAAATATTGTGTATTTTGTAAAGCTGTTTTCACTTTTATTTATTGAAATTCAAAAACTTTAAATTTATGGTTGTTTGTTTTTAGTTTTGTTTTGTTAAAATAATAAATTTTTTATTTTATTTTCGTTTCATTTTTATTTAATTTTCGTTTCATTTTATTTTGTTAAACTTCCGCAGCAGTTTTTCATCACGCACGACCATCACAATATGGTCGTTTATTTGGTGGAATTCTATTTTATTTTGTTTTATTGTATTTCATTCGTTCATTCATTGTCCTTTTTCTACTCTAGTATTTTTAAGAATTGTTTAAAAATTGTTTACTTGTTCAAGCTTTTAAAAACTATTTTTCAGTTTAAGTGGTACAGTGGTGTCCCAACACCACAATAAATTTAACCAAAAAAAAAAGAAAAAATCGCGTTAGAAAATACCAAATTTATGGAAAACTTTTAAATAAAAAAGATTTTTATTAATAAAGAGGGCTACAAGCCAGTAATAATGGAGATAAACAATTAGCGCATCCTATATTTCCACTGAATTCCTTTCTATGAGTAATTTGCGGTATAGTAACACGGAGGCGTCAAGCAACAGACAAGAATCTGAAAAGCGGAGAGACTACACTACACACTTCGTGAACATGTAGTGGGTTGTTGTATTAGCTGTAGTCGTGAAGAACTATGCTCTTCATTCCTACGCTTTATCAAAAGCACGCTGAAGATTGTTACCTGGTTTGCTTCGATTTTTATTGATAAATCTTCACCGTACCCTTTAGGCATATTGTTCTTTAAGGTCGCCTTGCGAAGTCGTCGTATGCTAGTAGGTAGTGCTTTAGCTTATTAGACGTGAGGCCACGGTTCAAACCCCACCCAGATTAGACAATTCCAACAAAAACAAATCAAAAAAATATTTCTTCGACGACTTTCTCTCAGTAGTCGCCGTAGTCTAGTAGGTAGTGTGTTGGCTTATTAGACCCAAAGGCTGGGTTCGAGTCCCAGGCCAGGCATCAAAGACAAAAATACAAAAAGTATTTTTTCGGCGACTTCCTCTCAGTAGATTTCTGGCAAAAACTCTGAGAGTAAATAAAAATTACCATGAAAAGTTGCTCAATAAATAAAAATCTGTCGTTCGGAGTCGACTTTATACTGTTGGTCCCACCACTCATGTATAAAATTAACACACACAACATAAGTGGTGTGAGAAACTAGGACGTTGTACAATGGGTCGATTCGACCTCCGGGTACTGTACTTGTCTTAATTGACAAGTACACGTCCTCTAACCTAACCTAACCTTCTCTCAGTAGATTTCTGGCAAAAAATCTGAGAGTAAATGAAATTGCCATGAACATTTTCTCAAAAATCTATCGTTCGGATTCAACTTTAAACTGTAGGTCCCGCCACTCATGTAGAAAGTTAACACACACAACATAAGTGGTGTAAGATGCTAGGCTGTAAGCCTGACTGAAGGGTTGTAAGGACCAAATATGTGTGTATGTATTACGCAGTCTTGTAAGTCAATGTTCATAAATTAAACAGAGTTTATTATGAGTCTTATGAGTTCCGATGAACCCGAAGCGTCCACTGTCATTCTTGACCGAACGACATTTGTATCAGGCATGTGTTGACTATATATTTGAAGCCTCAATATTGCTCAAACCATTTTCAAGTGCTCATAAACTCATAGAGCTTTTCGAAAGCCACAGACGCAAAGAGGATCAAATTATCGATTAAGTTCAAAGTTGTAAAAATCGTGATACGGAAAACTTAATTTTTCACATGGGCCCCAATAATGCGATTACCATGCAGGAAGTTGCCGTAATGAATAGTGGTTTGTTCAGAATATATCTTGTGAATATGAGGCAGTCAGATTTGTTGCTTTGTAGCACTGATGGGCCTGCACTACCGATTATAACTAACAATCAACTCATCTGTAAGTGATCAGAAAGCCGCATGATTACTGTCTCCAATTGGTAGCTCAGTATAGGACATACACTGAGCGTCAAAAGAAAGTGTACATTAAAAAATTAAAAAAATACGTTAATAAATTACCGTTATCTTCATTTTAAAATTATTTCATTGCCAATTTTTAAAATTGGTATAAAAAAATTACAAAAAATTTCGAAATATTTGCAAATTTTTTCGGGCACTCTCCTTAAATGGTAAAAGTTGAGTTTGGTGATGATTGTTAGCATTTATCCTTAGTATTCAGTTTCTTTTGACGCTCACTATATATTGTGAGTATGACAGGGTCAGATTTGCCTTTAGAGCACTAATGAACCTGCAGTATCGATTATGACTCACAATCTACCCCATTTGTAAGTGATCAGAAAGCCAAATGATTACTCTCTGCAATATACAGCTCAGTTTGTTGCATACATCTCATTATGCTCGCAATTAGTCGAATCGAAAAGAGAGGTGCTCTAATTATAAGAAAAACCTACCGCACAAGCAAATCGTTTTCTTTCACTACATTAATGACCAGTGACTGAGACAAGATTAAATTTAGAAAATCTAGTCATATTTTCTGGAATTAATTGGCAACTTCTGATCAATGTCCAAAAGTGTGAACTCCATTCGGTAAGATTTCGTCACTAAGATCACATGTTGCAATGGAATGGTTACTGCCAACTATTTGTATAGTTTTTGAGAGTCATAATTCATCACATTAAAGATTTCTACAAAAATATAAAATCTGATCCTTTTCTGATAGTTTTTCGTTTGGTATTGATTGCAAATTTTTCCTCGCAAATAAAGAGTTATTTAGGAATAATGGGGCTTACCCGGTTATGAGGAAGTAGTAGCTCGATCATAGTCTATAAAATGAAGTAGCTTGAGATGGTCTCTTATTTACAATACTGATAATGAAATTTAATGTAAAATAGTTTATTTATGTAAAGGGTCCGCCAAATAACTTTTTTTTTTGAAAATGCTTTAAAAAAGAAAACTACTGAATATTTTCTCAAATTTCTTTTTTTATTTGAAAGTACAATCCTTCCGGTTAATAATGGAAAATAATTTCATTCAAATGGCTGCCTCGGCTGGTCATGCAGTAGCCTACACGATCGGTCCAATTTTTAAGCACATTATCGATTGTGTTCAGCTGTATTTCACCAATGCCTTCACGAATATTGTCCTTTAAAGCGTCCATTGTCTGTGGCTTGTCGGCGTAACACTTATCTTTGACTGCACCCCACAAATAATAGTCCAACGGTGTCAAATCGCAGCTCCGAGGTGGCCAAACGACATCAGCTCTGCGACTGATAATGCGATCTTCAAAAACAGGATGCAAAACATCGGGTGTAGCTTCGGCTGTGTGGCACGTATCGCGGTCCTGTTGAAACCAAATGTTGCCAATATCCTCCTCTTGAATTTTTGTAAACAAAACATGGCCCGATAATGATCGCCATTGACTGTAACGGCCACTCCTTACACATTTTCATAGAAAAATGGCCCAATTATGCCTCTGGACCATAATCCGCACCAAACAGTGACTCGTTTTGGGTGCGTCGGCTTTTCAATGTATGCGTGCGGGTTTTCTGTGTCCCAAATGCGACAATTTTGCTTGTTTACATACCCGCCAAGATCAAAATGAGCTTCATCTGAAAAGATGATTTTTTTTGCCAAAATCGGCATCTTCTGTAAATCGATCGCACGCCCACTCCTAAACCAATTGGACTTTGTATGGCGTCATACCAAGGTCTTTATGCAAAATTCGTCTCAATGATGTCTCCGAAATGTTCAATTGTTGAGAACGACGGTGAATTGATGTTGATGGCACCTCAAGCACACTTTCTGCCACATCAGCAATATTCTCAGGTGTACGCACTGTTTTTGGCTTTTCACGCTTTGGTTTAACGATGAGGATGCCAGTTTCTTTCACTTTTTCCACAAGATAACGAACATACGGAGCTGACGGTGCTTCTCTTCTTCCAAAATCCGTACGCAATTTTCGCACACACATTCTGCAACATTACCATGATTTTCAAAGTAATGTCGCAATATTTCCCAGCGTTGTTCAAGCGTATACACAACCATATTCGGTCAGCGGAAGGATAAAACTAATTATCTGTCAAATCAGACATGAGCTAAGTGTTACCATTCACGAAATAAGTACTTGTTGAAAAAAAACATTAGATGGCGGACCCGATATTATTCTTGAGTAATAAGGAATTGTCTCCGTTTTACGAGAACTTTCTTTTACATATATTTCTCTACTCATATACATATTTGCATATACAGTGAGTGTCAAAAGAAACTGTACACTATGGATAAATTCTAAAAATCAGCAAACTTAACTTTCACCACTTAAGGAGAGTGCCCGAAAAAACTTGACAATATTTTGAAATTATTTGTAATTTTTTTCTGTTTTAATTTCAAAAACCCGGCAATGAAACAATTTTAAAATAAAAATAACGGTAATTTATTAATGTATATTTTTTTCTAATGTACAGTTTCTTTTGATGCTCACTGTATTTACATATATTTTGTTATTTGAGGAAATGAAAGTCCTAAATTTATTTCATTAATTGTACTCAAATAAATTAAATCAATTCAACATTTCATAGTTTTAAACAAACAATATCGTATGTATTTAAGTATGTATTTGCATAAGAAACAAAATTCTTTTTATTTTGTGCTTTTGAGCATATAAGGTAATGTAGAGCACTTTAGATAAAAAAGTTTTGCCGTAAAGCAGCTTATTTCTGCATACACATGCATTGATTTTAAAATTAATAATGAGTGCAAGATTCCACTGCCATAGAATATAATAATAGCAACAACAGTTTTTAATCTTTTATTTTTTTAATTAAAAATTCAAAGGAACCCCAGTCATACATCGACAGAAATGCAATCTTATTTATTTTGAGACCAGAAAATTTATGAATATTTTTTCCATTAAATATTACAAATAGGCAAACAAAGTTTTTAATGAAAAATTTATGGCAAATAAGCAAATGTAATCGATAAACAATCTTTTAAAAAATATCAATACATTGGCCAGGTAGGCAGCATATGGTTTTGTTTCATCATAATTTCGGGCTTAAATTCCATTTTTAATTCTCATGTTTTAATTTCTAACTGAATGCATGAGTATAACTAAATATGAACAAAAATTTGATATGTAATACGAGGGTAGCTTTAAAATTAAACGAACTTACATAACGGACACAAACTAATTAGAATCAATGTTCTTTAGCTGCTCGAGGTAGTGAAGAATTTCAATACATACATACATACATAATTGGTCATTACAACCCTTCAGTCAGGATTACGACCTAGTTTCTCACACCACTTATGTTGTGTGTATTAATTTTATACGTGAGTGGTGGTCCCTCCTATTTCCTCTCAGAGTTTTTACCAGAAATCTGTTGAGAGGCAGTCGCCGTAGAAATACATTCTGTATTTTGTTTTGATGTCTGGCCTGGTGCTCGAACCCTGGCTTTACGTCTAATATGCCAACACATTACCTACTAGGCTACGGCGACTTCTTTATTTTCTAATCGAAATAGCTTTTGGCTCCTCGAGACAGAGAATAACTCCAAGAGCCTATGTGTACTAAAAAAATTGTGACTTAATTTTTAAAATGTAACAACTGACTTCCCTACCCCCCCTCGTATATAGGCATACATACAACAAATACAAAATTTTTTATATATATCGGAGTAGCATTGTATTCTATTTCAATAAAATTTATTGAATTTCATGCACAATATTTGTATGGTTACATATCTCTATGTACAGTGAGCATTAAAAGAAACTGTACATTAAAAAAAAATTAACAATAATTAATTACCGTTATTTTTATTTTAAAATTGTTTCACTGCCTGTTATAATTAAAACTGAAACAAACAAAAATTTTAAAAAATTTTACTCTCCTTAGTGATAAAAGTTGAGTTTGGTTGAGTTTCTTTTGGCGCTTACTGTATGTATTTTGACGGGTAATTATTTGTACGTATTTACTCTAGCGACCGAGTAATGATATGGTAGCTAAAATTCAAAAATAATTAAAATATTCAAATGAAACAAATACCAGTTCATGTTAGTTCTTGCCCCACTCTTGCTCTGGTGTAGTTCATTAAATTAGGTTTCCTATCGAAATGGCATTATTTTAGACAATAAATAAAATTTTGTGAATACAAGTGAAATATTTGATAACGAAAATTAACGAAAAACTTAAAGATTAAATGAAGGATACCCCCTGATTACCGTGGGAATTTATGATTCACAGACCCTGTTGTGTTCTTAGAGTGTTGCATGATTGTACCTGTCAATTGGTATTGTAATGAATTCGTTATGATGACCATCAAGGGATTGTTCCTGTGGGTAGATGCAGTGAGCTGTGTTCGAACAAGGCTAATTAGATGTGACAGAAAACTTACAAGCAGTTAAGGATATTAGATACGTATTTTATTTACTTTGTAAGAAACAAGAAATTTTTCCGCAGGAAAAGACCTACCGAATAATTCGTTTGCCATTAGTGGTTGCCTAGAAACGACTCGCTCTCCCTAAAAGTATTGATTTGTAGTATTCGGTGTAGGGGGGAAGAACGTTGCTCTTGATTCTTTCCTTTTTTAGGACATGAATCTCGCTATTCTTCATATTGTGACATATGACATCTACATACGTCATACTTTCTAAGGGAAATGTGCTTCTGGATGGATTATTTGGAAGAAGAATGTTGCCATTCAAGCTGCTTACAGTCACTACCAAAATATAAAATTTATCGATCTTTAGATGAAACGAAAGTTGTCAACTTAATGCTCAAATCTAAAAAAAAAAATACTGTTACAAAAACGAAAAACCAAGATACTTGTGTTTTACTTTTACATCGCTTAACATTAAAATTATAAACTAAAAACAATGCAGTAAACAAACCTGTTTACAAATTATCATACAGCTTGATATAACAGCATAAGAAAAAATGGTAAACAAGTAAACAAAAATATACAAATAACACTACAAGAATAAATGTAAACAAACTACGCAAACAACACTACAATAATAAATGCAAATAATGATGTTTACATTTAGTGAGATTTCGAGAAGGCGAAGTAATGAACCTTCGTCTTAAGAACATTCATCAGTCTGTTTACCCTGCCATATAAAAGGCAAGGCAAAGCAGGCAAGTGAGTGAGTGAAGTCCAGTCTTGTATGAAGGACGCGGTGTGTTTGAAGAGAGTAATCGTGGTTGAAGATCTCGGTTACAAAGATCTTTTGAATAATTGTCTAGCAATTGTTATTGTTAATGCAAAGGGTATAAACAAAGGAATAACTAAGAAAAGCAATTGTTGTTGTTTTCATAAAGTTGTGACCAATGGCACACAGAATTGTGCGAATAATAAAGGATTTTAATTAAAACTAAAAACAAATTTATTTTTATTTTATTTGAAATCTACGAGCTCATATTTTAAATGTTTTTAAAAGGGAAAAACGCAACAATACATACATACATACATAATTGTTCAGTCAGGATTACAACCTATCTCCTCACACGACTTACATATATTGTGTGTTAATTTTATACATGAGTGACGGAACCTACAGCTTAAAGTCGTCTTCGAAAGAGAGATTTTTGGGAAACTTTTTAATGATAATTTTATTCTGCTTTCAGAGTTTTTGCCACAAATCTGCTGAGAGGAGGTCGCCGAAGAAATATTTTTTTTATATTTTCGTTTTGATGTCTAACCTGGGGTTTGAACCGTGGCCTTAAGCCTAATAAGCCAACACGCTACCTACTAGACTATGGCGACTAAATATTCGTCGAAAAAATATTTACGTATTACGTATTACGTTTTTGTTGGTGATGTCTGACCCTGGGTTTGAAACGTAGCCGCACTTCTAATAAGCCAACACGCTACTTACTAGTCGGCGTAAGACTTCATTCAAATTAGTTGTCATTTATTAATTCTGTTTTGCCAAATCATTATGGAAAACCATAGACAACGACGTCTATTTGTTCAGTGGACGCTGAATCAGTTGGCTATTGACGCTAAGTTTCATTGAAAAATTCTATTTAGTTATGAGAGACATTTCTGAATGCATGGGTACCTCAACAAACAAGATTGTCAAATTTGGAATGGTGCTAAAATACATGACATCCCAGAGCGTCATCTGCATTAAGAATAAATTACTGTTTGATATGGATTTTGAGATGGTGGCATCATCGGTCCATATTTCTTTGAGAACTTTCAACCGTGAACGTTATAGGTCAATGATTACCAAACTTCCTTTATCGATATTTAAAGATCCAAAGCTCTTTATGACAGATCCAATGCAAATAAATAATAAACGTTTCGAAAATCATTAATCAAATAAAGAATAGAAATGTTATTCCACATTCTGTTAATTACAAATTAAATCGATGAATGGTGTAATCATAATAATAACAAGGAATTCATTATGAAAACATGAATTTCAAGCCAACTAAATAACACAGATTTTATTAAAATTGTGGTATGCAACACACACAACACTGGGTGTTGAAGCATTCAAACGCCTTAGGTTGCAACAGATGTGTTTGATATTTATGCGTGTTCCTCTACTGACAAAACGTATTTTAATGTTCGTAAGAGTTATTGAATTGTAATTATTATTACAATATATACGTACATACGTATTGAAAATTATGGTTATTAAATGAATGTACAGTGCGCGTCAAAAGAAACTGTACACTAAGGATAAAATTCTAACAATCACCGAACCCAACTTTTATTACATTAAGGGGAGTGCATGAAAAAATTTGAAAATATTTCGAAGCTTTTTATAAATTTTTTTTGCTTCAATTTTAAAAACTGACAACGAAACAATTTTAAAACAAAAAAATGACGGTAATTTATTAATGCATATTTTTCTTTAATGTATAGTTTCTTTTGATGCTCACTGTATGTACATATAATAACATCTACAAATGTATGAAGAACAGAATAAATTAAATTTCGTTCAACAAATTTAAGTCATAATGTATAGAAGACTACAGCTGTTATTAATACAATAATAATGCGGCATATATTTGCCTTAAGCTTTTTACAAAATATTTCCATTTAACAATTGAACGATTTAAACTGAAGCTTTTCTTGCATATTGTACTTCTCACTAAAATTTTATACACGGAAAAGTTATCAACACAAGAAATGAAGAGATTACGTAGAAGACTTTAATGTTTAAGACAATAAACAATTATTCTGAATTTAAGTTTACATTTCTGTACAAATTCATTATATTTCTGAGCATATACCATCAGGAACGAGGTCGCCGTAGTCTAGTAGGTAGTGTGTTGGCTTATTAGACGTAAAGCCAGAGTTCGAGCCCCAGGCCAGACATCAAAACAAAATACAGAATGTATTTCTTCGGCGACTTCCTCAGCAGATTTCTGGCAAAAACTCTGAGAGTAAAAATAAAATTCCCATGAAAAGTTTCTCAAAAATCTGTCGTTCGGAGTCGATTTTAAACTGTAGGTCCCACCACTCATGTATAGAATTAACACACACAACATAAGTGGTGTGAGGAACTAGGTCGTAATCCTGACTAAAGGGTTGTAATGACCAATTATGTATTACGGCTAGCTTCTCACGCCGCTTATGTTATGTGTGCGTTCATTTTGTACATGAGTGGCGTCACCTACATTTTAAAGTCGACTCCAAAGGACAGATTTTTGAGAAACTTTTCATGGGAATTTTATTTTTACTCTCAGAGTTTTTGTCAGAAATCTTCTGAGAGGAAGTCGCCGAAGAAATATTTTTCATATTTCGTTTTGATGTCTGACCTGGGATTTGAACCGTGGCCTCATGTCTACCAAGCCAACACACTACCTGCTATACTACGACTGAGAGATATTATCGAAATTTTTAATCGCTTGCAAGGCCAATTCATGCCATTTTGTGTGGAGTATAACATTGCCCCAAACGTTCACCATGTCTTCTCTGGGTGGAAAGCATCAAAAAATGGTAAATTTTTTATGTCTCTGGCTTTAGCGCCAGAGCCTGAATTTAACGGATGGTATGTATTATATAAGGTTCGAGGACCGCTGTAGTTCGCCGCTTAATCGCAAGCACTTGTTACTTATGAAAACCTCACAATAAAAAGTCTTAAAAAGTCAAATAGCGTGATCTTGGTAGCCAGTTCACATCATCACCTTCGGAAGAAGACCAAGCCCTCTAGTCGCTCATGCGAAATGTCCAATGTGGCATAAGCTGTTTGCCACATAATGCCGTCCTGTTGAAAACACATGTCGTTGGTATCCAGATCACCTATTTCAGGTCAAAAGACCTATAGTGCTTGCCGTTGATAGTGATGGCTTGACTAATGAAATCCTCAAAAATCAAGTCCAAACAATGACTGGGGATTCATTGGACGCTCTTGGATCCCATGTGGATTGGTATGATCACAAATTACTTCAGAACTGCTTACAGCAAAAGCTGATTTTAATTCTTTTGTTCGATAAGTGTTTATGTAGAAGTCATCGTTGTCTAGTAGGTAGTCTTAATTGACAAGTACACGTCCTCTAACCTAACCTAAGTGTTTATGTAAGAATAACTCTTTAAGAGATCCTATCATTAAGTACATTGTTACGTTTTTAACTCTAAAAAACGTTTAAAATATGAGCTCATAAACAGCAAATAAAATAAAAATAAATTTGTGTTTAGTTTTTAATTAAATTTTTTTATTATTCGAACAATTCTGTGTGCCACTGTTCACAACTTAATGTATACAGCAACAATTGATCTTCTTTGTTATTCCTCTGTTTATACCTTTTGCATAAACAATAACAGTTACTAAACAATTAATTCGCAGATCTCTGTAATGGAGATCTTCAAACCACAATTACTCTCTTCAAACAAACCGCGTCTTCACACAAGACTGACTGAACTTCACTAACTCAGTGGGCTGCTTTGTCTTGCCTTTTATATGGCAGAGTAAACAGTCTGATGAATGTTCTTGAAGGCGAATACTGATGACTTCGCCTTCTCGAAATCTCTATAAATGTAAACGTCGTTGCTTACATTTATTCTTGAGGTATTGTTGGTGTATTTTTGTTTACTTGTTAACCATTCTTTATGCTGGTGTTTGTTGTTATATTAAGCAGTACGATCATTTGTAAACAGGTTTGTTTACTGCATTGTTTTATTTTTTTTTGTATCTTTTGTTTATACTCTTATTTCTAGAGTGTTAATTTTTGACGAATGAATGATTCAAGCTGTCAAATTCTATATGAAAAGCTTATAGAAAATTATGAAGACTTAACAATTTCCCTTTGTTTTCCATTTAATACTTATGATGTTTAAATATTTATTTCTCATTAACATTGAATTGGCAATTAATGATTTTGTATGGAATTCAAGCATTTCATTAAAAAAAGAAGAAGCACAAGGATTCACAAGAGGATGTAAATAACAGGAAGAGAATAAAAACGTTGGTAGGATGACAGCACACACATGTAAAAATTAAATTTAATTAAAACCATATCAAGGAAGTATAAAATAAAAGAAGAAAAAATGCAGGAAACAAAATAAATACACCAACGTAAAGATTATGCCACAAACGGAACGGAAAAACGAAATCAAATAAAACAATGAGCAAATAGAACGTCATGTTGAAAATGAGTAAATAAAAGAAACGGAAAGCAGACAGAAGTATATCTGCGTGATGGAAAATTACTACAAAAGTATATGAAAACATGGTTCACTTAAAATCGGTGCATACTACAGAAATGTTTTTGAAGAGCTTAAAAAATACAAAGCATTCGCGGAAAGGATGCAGCTCCCATTTAACGACGTCTGCCGTGGGTTCTAGGTTAGGTTAGGTTAGAGGACGTGTACTTGTCAATTAAGACAAGTACAGTACCCGGAGGTCGAATTGACCCATTGTACGACGTCCTAGTTTCTCACGCCACTTATGTTGTGTGCGTTAATTTTATACATGAGTGGTGGGACCTACAGTTTAAAGTCGACTCCGAACGACAGATTTTTGAGAAATTTTTGAGAGTTTTTGCCACAAATCTGCTGGGAGGAAGTCGTCGAAGAAATACTTTTTGTATTTTGTCTTGATGTCTGGCCTTGGGCTCGAACCCTGGTTTTACGTCTAATAAGCCAACGCACTACCTACTAGACTACGGCGACTTCTGCCGTGGGTGCTGATCCGCTGAGGAAGAGGATACTGTTATCCACTTTCTTTGTCAATGCCCATCTCTTGCGAGGTGTCGATATGGGTTATTTGTCTTTCCAATTCTTGACAGCTTGATGGAGCTATCATCTATTGATGTCAAGGATATCTTCTCCTCCAACTTCTTCTTCTTCCCTAGTTTGGTAGAACTTGGTCACCTGGGACGTCACAACGGGCTGCTATGCGAGCTCAAGTAAGCTTTTGGTATCCAAGCTACCACTCCAACCTACACCCTACACGAAAACTTGGATTATGTTAATTTTATCCATGAGTGGCGTGATCTACAGTGTACAATAGACCCTGAATGATAAATATGTGATGGTTTTTCATGACAATAAGTTGCTCTGAGAATTTTTGCTAGAAGTCCACAATTTTTATTTTTGTTTTTTTATAAAATGTTGGCCACGAGTTAAAATTATTCAATTACTTTCTTGAATTAATTATATACAGTGAGCGTCAAATATTATATCATTGCCAGTTTTTAAAATTGAAAACAAAAAAAATCACAAAAAATTTCAAAATATTGTCAAATTTTTTCGGGCACTCTCCTTAAGTTGTAAAAGTTGAGTTTGATGTTTGTTAGAATTCTATCCTTAGTGTATAGTTTCTTTTGACGCTCACTGTATTTGAATTATTAGGTAGGTAGGTAGAGGAGGCTGCCTATTCAAGAAAATTGGACGGACACACTTAGGCAGCATTGGGCCCATTGTGTTACCACAGTTATTCGCTATCACCTAGTCTCGAAACCACTCGGAGCTCCTGATGAAGCGATTTAAGCTGCCAATGTCAATCCTTGACAGTTCCTCCAGGTCATCCATGTAGTAAGCATTCAGGTACTTCTTTCTACTTTGGCAAAGAGCCGGGCATGTACCCAGCAGATGAGGGACAGTCTCCTCCTTTTGCTCATCTCTGCAGCTTCTGCAGAAATCGTTAGCAAGGTGTCCAAGTCCAATGCGTCTCGCATGCGTACCCATAATGCAATGTTCCGTAATGATTCCGATAACCACACTGAGCGCGCCTCTTTGGAGTTTAAGTAGACTCATTGTGTGCCCCTCATCCAGCCTTGGCCAGATTTTTCGAGCCGTTCTACCCGTGCCCGAGGCCGCCACCTGTCGTTGACGGAATCGACGATCGCATAATCAATTATGAGCCTGCAGGTCCTCATAGGGATGCCCAGATTCGAGAACTCATCGGACAGTTCGATGGTTGTGCCTCGCCTGGCAAGTTCATCAGCTCTGCAGTTACCCGGAATACCAATGTGCCCCGGTACCCATACGATATGGATGTCATATCGTTCCGCTATCCCGTCGAGATATCTGCGACAGTTGTACACCGTCTTGGAGTTCATCACTTTGGAACTTAGAGTCCTGATAGCCGCCTGGCTATCAGAAAGTATGGTGACGTTCCGGTTGGAGACCCTTCCGTCCCCAATAATTCTCATCGCGGCCTATAAATTCTCTCCGCCTGAAAGACGATGCAATGGTCTGGCAGTCTTATAGACTGGGCTATTCCATTCGATTCAGAAAAAATTCCACTGGCAACAGCTCCGTTCACCTTCAAACCATCGGTGTAGATTTGTACGGAGTCCCTTACCGGGTGGGTCACACCACCCTTCCAGACCTTTTTGTCCGGGACCGATATCCTGGATCTCCTCTTGAAGTCGTACCGCGGTGTCATGTAGTCAGTGCTCCCGACAGCTCCAACTTCCCTCAGGATCTTTGCGTGGCCGATGTCCAGTCGCCCAGAGACGTTTACTTATTTTAGCAGCTGCTCCCCTACAGAAAAGGTCAAGCGGAAAGAGTCCCAAAATTATCTCCAGTGCCGACGTAGGTGTAGTGCGCAGAGCACCACTAATGATAATACAGGCAGATCTCTGTAGTCTCCGTATTAGGTTTGAGTTAGTCTTGCTATTAAGGGATTTCCACCAAATTAGGCATCCATAGGTCAAGATAGATCTGACTAACGCTGTGTAGCTCCAGTGAGTGATCTTAGGTGCTAGGCCCCATTTCCTCCCCAAGACTCTGTTACAAGCATACAGGGCAATGGAAGCCTTTTTGATTCTGTTAGCGATGTTCGATTTTCAAGACAGCTTCCTATCCAGGATGAGTCCTAGAAAGTCTCCTCCTCTTTGAGTTACAGTTCCGTCCCGTTCAGTTTCAGTGGACGAAAAGCCGGTGTATGATTAAGTGCCACATGATTTTATGTGAACCATGCATGTTCTACACGAAAGATATTAAAAAAAATTTATTTGTTTTGCAAACGGAAATAAACAGACGCCATACTTAAATTGCTTTAAGCTCAAGCTTTAAAGATGCGTAATGACCAACAATTAAAGCGTATGCCATGCAAAAAAAAACTATTTTTGTTACAGAAAGAAAAACCAACGCCTTCACAAGTGCAGAATTAATGTTTTGGTTGCTGTGTCCATACATTTCATATGTTAAACGGTGCCCGGAAATGTTCAACACTTGTTACACGTTAATTCAGCATATTTTTACAATAAAATTTTTTTTATTACAATAGTTTGCAGTTTTTCCTTTTTATTCCATTGAAATATAAAAATAAAAACAACAACAACTTTATCGACCAGAAACCATGTGCTTAACAAGCATTTCCTTTTGCGGCCATTTTACGATGCTGCTGCATAAAACCACAAAGTATCAGAGTATTTATGTGCTGGAGAGTTTAACGAAAACCCCCAAAAAAAAGTAGTGTTGGTTTACAACAACAGTCAAATATTACTATATACATACATACATACATACATAATTGGTCATTACAACCCTTCAGTCAGGATCACGACCTAGTTTCTCACACCAAGTATGTCGTGCGTGTTAATTTTATACATGAGTGGTGGGACCTACAGTTTAAAGACGACTCCGAACGGCAGATTTTTGAGAAACATTTCATGGCAATTTTATTTAAACTCTCAGAGTTTTTGCCAGAAATCTGCTGAGAGGAAGTCGCCGAAGAAATACGTTTTGTATTTGATTTTGATGTCTGGCCTGGGGTTTTTCGTCTAATAAACCAACGCACTACCTACTGGACCACGGCGACTTCTAACTAGCAATAGTGGGTAACAGAAGTCTTCAGAAAGCAATGTGGATCATAGAATTTCCCTTTGAACCAATCGATGACAATCTTATTTTGAACGCTTGTTTGAAAAACATGTTGGAAAATATTAATATCATGTGTCCCTACAACTATTTCTGAGCTTCTGATGCCATTTTTCAGAAAAATCTTCGCAAAAGACATGCAAACTTCAATACTTACAGAGGACTTCAATCTTTTCAGGGTCTGTTTACGTTAACATTACTTCCACTGCAAGCAGATGATGCTGGCTTAATTCGAAGTACAGTGAGCGACAAAAGAAACTGTACATAAAAAAATATACATTAATAAATTACCGTTATTTTTATTTTAAAAATTGTTTCATTGCCAAATTTAAAATTGAAAAAAAAAATTCAAAATTTGTCAAATTTTTATTATCCTTAAATGGTAAAAGTTGAGTTGGGTATTTTATCCTTAGCGTATAGGTTCTTTTAACGCTCACTGTATGTTAGCATACTTCCAATGGGAATAGAAAACACTGGCTTGATTCGAAGTGTTTAACAGGCTTATCAGTAAAACGAAGCACTCTTTAATGACCCGTTATGGGATACCAAGCCGCCGTAGTCTAGTAGGTAGTGTGTTGGCTTAAATGAGAGCCCGAGGTTCAATCCCTAGCTCAGACGTTTCTACGAAATGTAAAATAAAATATTCCTTAGGCGGCTTCCTCTCAGCAGAACTCTGAAAATAAATAAAAACTCTGTGAGTAAAAATAAAATTTCCATGAAAAGTTTCTCAAAAATCTTTCATTCGTGGTCGACTTTAAACTGTAGGTTTCACGACTCATGTATAAAAAATTAACACAACATGAGTGGTGTTAGAAACTAGGTCGCCATCCTGACTAAAGGGTTGTAATGACCAATTGTGTATGTACACTCAGCCACAAAAGTATACATATATACGGATAACAAATTTCGGGAATTTTTTAACCAATCCGTTTTCGTTGAATATATTTATAATTCTCTGACATCTTTCTTCGACTTTAAGATGGTCTTTTGCATTGGTACAGAAATTTGTGAAATTTGTAAATCGGATGTATACTTTTGTAGGCCTGTGCAGGGCCGCAATTCAGATCAATTTCAGAAATTTTTTAACCAATGCAAAAGGTCGTCTTAAAATCGAGGAAACTATAAAGATTTTCAACGAAAACGGATTAGTTAAAAAAATTCTGAAATTTTTTAACCGTATGTATAATTTAGTAACTGCGTGTATGTATGTATCCACCACTCTTATATAAACATTTGTACATACAAAATAGGACGTTTGAGAAGCTAGCCTCTGTTAGCATATACGTCTCGTTGCGACTTTAACGTGTTTATTAATATGTAAATAAAAACATTTTTTTAGACATTTTTTTAGAGCCTAAAGCATGCCTCATAGCTCTCTAAATATCAGCGGCTTTACATGATATCCAGTAAATAAATTTATTCTATTGCCTAAACAGGAGAACATACATCATTTAATTCATTATCCTGCCATATTTCTTATTAATTCACTGACGAATAAATCAAAAATTAATTCTTCATTCATGCTACAACACAATTTTCCCTCTTTAGCATGAAAACGTAGTACATTCCTTGAACCTGTAAAATTGTAAACAATTCCTTGTCATTAACGAAATCCATTACGTCTCATTCAGTGCCTAAGAGTATTGTTGTTATCAACGTTCTTTACAATTGAAATTCTCATTCACAGAAAACCTGTAATACTTCTACGCAAATTATCAATTATTGTTGTTGCTGTTCTTCTTTAATTGTTGTCGCATTGTAATGGGATTTTTAATTTTAATTTTTTATTTTAATTTGAAGGTAAATTGTTCCTTTCGAATTATCATCCTCTACTGAAGGATAATTGCCCTGCTAGTCGTAGAATGGCTGGTGCTATACAAAAATTATAATGAATTCTTATTGTCTGCGATAAATTTGTTGGATTTTATTGTTAATTTATTTTATTTGTTCTTGTCGCATTCCATTAAATTTAAATTATTTTGAATGGAATACAAATTTTATTTGATTTTTCTGGTCTTAATTTTTAAACATAAAAAACATATGCATGAGCCATACTAAACGTAAGCAATATTGTATGTATTGTTGTAAAGGAAGAAAATTAAATTTTGGAAAACTATTTGTGACCACCTTGAAAGCTTAAATTTTTTACTTAAAAGTATTTGCCACTAAATATATCGGGTGGGTAATCTATTGGTTTAACATTGAACCATCAATTATTTCGAATCTGGCAATACTTACGTCGTTCTATTCTGTCACAAAATTCAGTATATTATCTCCACTGAACATGATGAATCGATATACGCTTGGGCAACGTTTGGAATTTATTGGAAATTTATTTCCAAAACTAAGACAATTGGTCGGAAATTTTTTGGCAGCAAAAAAATCATCTTTTCGGATTGTGACGACAAAAGGCGGGGGACCTTGTTTTTGCCCCCACCATATCACTGGATGATATTTTTGATTTGATGCATTGTCCATTTTCTTTTATATTCTTTTTTTTCTCTATATGAATTATTGCAAATAAAATTATTGTAAATATTTTAGTTTAAGTTTATAACAGGCCCCACTGTGCCTAAAATATTTAAATTCATTTTTGTTACGCTGCTTATGATCTATTTTTAGAAATAGTATTATTCTTTATAACGGTTGTCGTACGACTTACATTTGACTTACAAGACCTCTCTGCTGAATTCAATCGGTGCTTGCTCTCACATTGGTAAGTTGTAGAGTAGGACACAACATGTTTGATGCTCGATCATGTTTGATCTGTTATTCGTTACTTTTGTGTATAAAAGCGAGCATGACTTCAGCAGTCGGGGCAGTTGATGATGAGTTGCTGGTAAAGTAGGTCGATCTTATGACATCGGCTGATGCTAAAAAAATATCAAATCACAAGTGGTGTGGTTGTCCCCACTAGTGAGAGATTTACTGCCAGCAAAACATCGGCAACTGTAACTGGACGGACACCGGAGACCTCAGAACCACAATCATCCTGTGCGTAGGCCGTTTGATTGTCGTTCTGACATCCTCCTCCGGGTAATTTGACTGACTGGACGAACAAAGGGAGATCTTGGAGCCACAATCATCCTGTGCGTACGCCGTTTGATTGTTGCTCTGACATCCTCCTTTGGTTGACTTGACTGTGACTGCACGGACACCGGAGACCTCAGAACCTCAATCATCCTGTGCGTAGGCCGTTTGATTGTCGTTCTGACATTCTCCTCCGGGTAATTTGACTGACTGGACGAACAAGGGGAAATCTTGGAGCCACAATCATCCTGTGCGTAGGCCGTTTGATTGTTGCTCTGACATCCTCCTTTGGTTGACTTGATTGACCGTGCCGGGGTAATAGCAAGGAACAGTAGTAACCACAGTCATCCAGGGCGCATACCGTTTGACTGTTGTTGTGACTCAACCCCCCTTGACGCCTTCGGCACTGTGACTTGACGAACCGTTGTTTGGCCGGCCTAGGGCTTATTAAATAATATTTAACTTAATTTTTATCTTCATGTAGTTTAGTACGTAAGTTATGTTACTTATTGATAATATATAGCATAGAACTTCCAAAGAAGTGTTTTTTTATGTAACCACTGGACGCCGCTGAACTACCCCAGCACACAAGCGGAAACGTGTCGTTACAGGATGAGGCCTTTTTTCTTCTTGGTGAGCGCGTTAATAACCAAAATTGCCATATTTGGGGCTCAGAAAACTCACACGCGGTCTTACAGAAGCCAATGCACCCATTACGAGTGACAATTTGTTGAGGCTTGTGGAGCGTAGGCATCATTGGCCCATATTTCTTTGAAAATTAGGACGGCGCAACCATCACAGTCAATGAAGACACCTGTCGCACCATGATAACCAATTTTTTTTGTACCCCCTCTTCATGGTATTAATGTGAACTTCTCACGATCGATTTATTGCGTCAAACGTTTGATGGCCGTTTAATTAGCCGCAATAGTGATGTCAATTGGCCGCCAAGAAGCTGCGATTTGACACCGTTGAACCGTCCTGTGGAGCACCGACAAACCAGCGACAATTAATCGTATTCCGAGATACGATTCCACACACTTGAAAAAGTGCGCGAAAATTGGTCCGATCGTATGAGATACTGTCAGCCACGGCATCCATATAAATGAAATTATATTCCATTTCTAAGCGGAACAATTGTATTTCACAACAAAAAATTAATTTAATAAAATTGTAAACCGTTTTGGTTTCAATGCATTTTTAAATTTAAAATTTTAAAATGGCCCACCCTTTAAAATATTCATCACAAGCTCTCTAAACAAATATAGAGAGCGTTACACTTGCATTTTTGTTTTCATTGCCTTCTCATTTAAATTGTTTCATATTTCTCTGGTTAAAAGAGATTTTTAAACACTTGAAACCCAAAAAACAGAAGCACACAAAAAGAAAATTCCTCTGAAATATGGTTTGTAATTAACTACACAACCCCATGTAGACAACACATGGAGTCCCAGTTTCTCTCAGGTGAGGGTTAAATAATGAAACTCCTCCCCTTCCCCCCAACTGTAATAACTACAAAACCAAGTATTTTAAGGACATTCAACAGAAGTACTCTTAAGTGTCCTTTTTTTGCCTTTTACCATCATTCGTTTGCCTTTCTCTCTCTCTGTGGCTCTTATGTGTGGCAAGGAGGTCTCTTATGTGGCATAAATACTTTAATATTTCATACACTGTTGTCCTGTTACAATTTTATTTCCTTTTTTTTTCTGTTTTGTTGCCTGCCTTGGCTTCCAAATATATTTTTGGTAGCAGAAGTGTTGGCGTGTGTAGGTATGTATCTGCATTTAATGTAATTACTTTATAAACGGTACAGTTGCTTTTATGATTTTATTTATGCCCAGATGAGCCCTTAATTAACTTTTCATTCTGTGAGTGGATAAAAATATTTTTAAATCATATGGCCGTTAACAATGTGTTGGTAATATTTAACAAGGCTCGTTGGGCCAATCTCAATAAAAAAAAATTTTTTTGCACATTTTAATTGGAAACTTTGTTTGTGTTCTTGTCCAAAAAGTTACAAATAACTGGGTTCAGTACTTTATTTCTTGTTATGATTTGTGTATGGCTTTAATCGGACATGTATACAGATAGTAAGCTCTTGATAAGGGTCTGTCAGCAATTGGAGCGATCGCCATTTCGAATCCAATGCATTCAAGCTCTATAGGTGCAGTGGCTTCATGCTAAGCCTCTTTATTTCTAAAAGAGAATAAGCTATTATACCAGCACTCAGAACGCAAACATCCAGATCCTTATAAAGCAAGACCTTGTTTGAATCTTGTCTGATTCTAAATCGTAATATCTGGCTCGGGGTTTTGAACCGCGTTCTCACATGTAATAAGCCAACACACTACCTACTGCCCTATGGCGACTTCAGTCAATCATTACAAATCCTTTTTCACTGTTTACACAGTTTGAGGATAGGTAAAGATCGTATGAAATAATGAATCTTTCTTCAAAATTCCAGATGCGTTTGAGCCATAGGAAAATTTTTCAAAAAAAAACATACAATTTAGAAAAATGCATGAAATTTTTATTTGAATCGATAGTACGGTCCATATAATTTAATGTTTGAAGATTATTTCATGCAAATGTTGACTGCGGCTGCGCCTCAAATGGTCCATCCGCTTAGTCCAATTTTGGCATACTCTTTCCAACATTTCGGCCGGTATCTCGCGAATAAGTGCCTCCATGTTGTCTTCCACTGCGTCAATTGAAGCGGGCTTGTCTGTATAGACATGAGCTTTAACATAGCCCCACAAAAAATAGTCTAAAGGCGTTAAATCGCACGATCTAGGCGGCCAATTGACCGGTTCCGAACGTGAAATAAAATGTTCACCGAACTCTCCTCTCAATAAGTCCATTGTTACGCGTGCTGTGTGGCATGTGGCACCGGCTTGTTGAAACCACAAGTCAAGCTCTTGCATTTTGGGCAAAAAAAAAAGTCGGATATCTTCTCACGGTAGCGCTCACCATTCACGTTACGATTCGCAGCATCTTTGAAGAAGTACGGTCCAATGATGCCACCAGCCCATAAACCGCACCAAACTGTGACTTTCTCTGGATGCATTGGTAGCTTTTGCAATGCCTCTAGCTGATCTTCAATTCAAAATCGACAATCCTGCTTATTTACGTATCCATTGAGCCAAAAATGAGCTTCGTCGCTGAACACAATTTTTCGATGTGTGAAGAAGTGGATCTTCGGCCAACTTTCGAAGAGCCCATTCACCAAAAATTCTGCATTGCGGTAGGTCGTTCGGCTTCAATTCTTGCACCAGCTGTATTTTGAAAGACTTCACATCTAAATCCTTCCGCAAAATTTTCCACGTTGTTGAGTAACAGAGGCCCAATTGCTGCGAACGGCGTCGAATCGATAATTGATGGTCATCATTAACACTGGCCCGATACAGCTGCGATATTTTCTTCAGTTCGCACTCTACGTAAGCGTGTTGGTGGTTTAATGTCTAACAATGTAAATTTGGTGCGAAATTTAGTCAGAATAGCCCGAATAGCCGCTTCAGTGTATCGATTAAACTGACCATAAAATGGAAGAAGCGCCCGATGAACTTTCTTAACAGAGCACACATTTTGATAATAAAATTCAATGTTTTGCAAGCGTTGTTCGTTTGTAAGACAATTCATGGTTAAATTATAGACCAAACTGAAGATGTTTGACAGTGAAACAAAACGCGAAATGTGCGTGAGCTGTTTAAACCAGTGTTGCCAAGAAGATAAAGAAATCACCCGTTATAAAACGAATTAAAGCTTTCATTCGGTTGACTGTACGGCCTAAAAAGACAACTTGAATGCCTATTTTGTCGTGATGAGGGTATGATACCCAGTTACAGGAAAGTTAGAACGCTCTTTGAAAGAAATCTCCTTGCTACCGGGACAGAAAAAAATCCCAAAGTTAAGAGTTGCAGCAGGATAAAAAAATAAACATTCTGCCCTACCAATACATCTTTGGCGCAAATGAGTAAAATGTTGTTCGGAAATCTGATCCAATCTTCATACTTACATAATTGGTCATTACAAGCCTATAGTCAGGATTACGACTTAGCTTCTCACACCACCGATGTTGTGTGTGTTAATTATATACATGAATGGCGCAACCTACAGTTTAATAACGATTAAGGACGATTAATTTTTGAGAAACTTTTTCATGGCAATTTTATTTTACCTTCAGAGTATTTGCCAGTAATTTGCTGAGAGAAAGCCGTCGAAGAAATATTTTTTCATACTTTCGTTTTGATATCTGACCTGGGGTTTCAACCGTGGCCTCACGTCTAATAAGCCAACACACTTCCTACTAGACCACGTCGACTTCCAATCTTCACAAGGTCCTAATATAACCCCTGCGGACATTTTTCTATGGAATATCTTCAATTAAACAGTTTACATGTGTGGCGATTTCTCTGGTTGTAACAAAAAATATTCATTCATTACGTTACGTGAAAACAAGTTTAGCTTGGTCTAAAGCTTTAGTCTTCGTTGTGTTCCCCAAATTAAGTCAACTTTGTTTGCATATCCGTAAATGTGTGAACCAACAGGCAATCAATTAACACTTCCTTATTCGTAGCATACGATTTCACTGTCATTATCCTGCAATTTTATTATCATTTGTGTCGAGCCCCGATGAAACCAGTTCAACGGCGATAATTTATTCATTTACCGCCTTTTTTTTTGTTCTGCTCCTTTTATTATTCACAGGCAGTAAAAGTATGTTGTTTTGCATATTTGCAGCAGCAACTGTTATAATGTTAAACAATTTGGTTGTTGCTGCTGTTGTTGCTGTATTTGTTTGATAACATTATTGCCGACTGCCCCACAAACTATATTTTATTTGATGCGATTGTGTTTTATGCAAATGAGTTTAATAACAAAAACAAAAATTTATTCATTTGTGTGGTAATCTTTGAACAGCTATGCTTAGCTAAATAGCAACGTTGGAAAAATTAATTTCAATTTTAGAATTTCAGTTTTAAGAAATTTACAGAAATTTTATGATATAACAGGCTAGAGAAGCTTTTCTGGTGGACCTAGAATTGGTCATTTTATTCAGAAATAAATGCTTTATTAAGATGGCTTTTTCAAAGGACATGTGGATCGTTAAATACGAGGGTAATTTATGGATTCCGCCCTAAAAAAAACCGCTCATCTTCCACGGCTAATAATAAATCGAATGAATTTCTGCTATCCTTCTCAAAAGTCAAGTGTGAGTCAAGTGAGAACGTTCTACATCAATCGAAACAAGGTAGTCGGAAGGACCAAAAACAGGGCGATATGGCGGGTGAGGTAAAACTTCTCATCCAGTGCTTTCAAAAATAATTTTCGACTGTATTTCTAGTCAAGACAACGGCCACATATTGCAGCGTAGTATGTAGCCGTTGTCTTGATGAAGAATTACAGTCTCAAGTCTGTGGGCGACTTCCCCTCATATTTAGAAATTTTATAGGCCAATGTGCACCTCAAACGAATTAATTTTTGTCTGTAAAGGTCTTGGCTTTCTACAACGATCGAAACAAGGTAGTCCGAAGGACCAATAACTGAACGATACGGCGGATAAGGTAAAACTTCTCATCCAGTGCTTTCAAAAATAATTTTCGAACGTATTATGTGGCCGTTGTCTTGATGAAAAATTGTAGTCCCGTGTCTGTGGGCGACTTCCTCTCATATTTGGGGATTTTATCGGCCAATGTTCTCTTCAAACGAATTAACTGTTGTCGCATAATAATCTGACCTTAGCATCTCATAATGGATCACACCCCACCAACTACAGAGTATTTGCCTAGCCACTATGGTTATATGACTTGCCCGTATATTTTACTTGTTGTTCCCGCTTCACGTATAATTTCTTGAGCTTGGGGTTGTCGTTAAGAGTCCATTTTTCATCGACAGTGCAAAATTGTTTAGAATTTCTCTTTCAATTGACATAAGATAGATAATCAGTGGATAATAACCTCCCCGCCAGATCTATTTATACTCGGCTTTGTAGCGATTTTTATAGTAGTTGGGTAGGTGGGAGTGGTAGCTTTGATACCAAAGGCTCACTTGAGCATGCGTAGTGGCCCGTTGTGACACCAAAGGTGAACGCAGTCTATGTACTGACTAAGTACCTCCAAACCAGGGAAGAAAAAGAAGTTGGTCAGCGCAAGAGCTGCACGTTTAACACGTTAATCGCCACGATAATATCAGAAAAATTTTCACATGGCCCATGGTAACTTTATTAGATAATTTAGTTAAAAATGTATCAAGGAAACATAATGTATCACAGAAAAAATTTTGGCTATTAACGTATTAAAGTACGATTACCCCACGCTGGAAAACCAGCCCGAAAGTTTGATGAACGAAGCTATATCGTTGACATCAATAGATGATAGCTCTGTCAAGCTGACAAGAAATGGAGAGCCAAATAGCACCTCGCAAGAGATGGACACTGACGAAGAAAGTGGATAACAGTCTCCTCTTCCTCAGCGGATTTGCACCCACGAAAGTAGCCGTTAGATGAGAGCTGCATTCTTTGCGTGTGTCTTCCCATAACACAATGACCTATAAGCATGGCCACGGTGATCGAGTTAACGTTACGACCAAGTTCAAGTAACTGGTTGTAGCTGCTCAAACGTTGCTAACTTACTTGATTATTACAAGCCTTTAGTCAGCTTCTCACACCACTTATGTTGTGTGTGTTAATTTTTTCCATGAGTGGCGGATTCTACAGTTTAAAGTCGACTTCGAACGACAGATTTTTGAGAAACTTTTTCATGGCAATTTTTTTACTCTCAGAATTTTTGCCAGAAATCTGGTGAGAGTAAGTTACCAAAGAAATTTTTTTTCATTTCTTAATTGTTTGTTCGATAGGTCTGAGCTGGGGTTTGAACCACAGGTTCGTACCTAATACACCATTACACTACTTAAAGACTAGACTTCAATCAATAGTTGCAAATTTGTGTTCACAGTTTCAGGAGAAGAAACGATTCTGATGAACAAAAAATTTTTCTTAAAAAATAATGAATTTTTTTTTAAAAGTACCAGATGCTTTTGTCGGTAATGCTTTCCGAAAAGTGTTATAGCTTCAAGGCATTTCTACTTATGGTAAGAACTTCTTGTAAACCAAGCCGCAATAGTAACACAAAAATTTAAAGAATTCATCGAATAAAAAAAAAATATTAAAACGTACAACACGGAGATTGGTATTTACCAGAAATCAGCAATGAATCGCTTTTTCGCTACTCATAAGTACTCATGAAATTTTGAATATAAGTGAGTCAACAACATTTAAATTTAACTACTCTGATTCATTCGTACTCAGTACAACATTGATATATAAGTACATGTTGCAATAAGTATGAGTACAACGTTGACATCAAACTCATAACATTCGAAATATGTTTGATTCATACGCCTACTCAATCAGATTCATAAATTTAGAAAAATACTTATAAGTGGTTCGAGTTATTGGAATCATTCATCAAAATATACAGTCTTAGTTGTTGTTGCATTTACAAAGAAAGGAGAAAGACACATAAACAAAAAAGAAAAAGATAGCGAGGAGAGCAAACACACAACCTTCTTGTGAGTATGTAGTGTTCGTACGCGAATCATACTTATTTTGAGATTCGTGTATACGGTGAGTCATGGAGAGTCGAAATCAATAACATCACGCGTATTGTTAAATATGAGTATTTCAAACTTTGAGTATGAGTAGTATGAGTATGACATTAAAATAGGTATGAATGCGTATAAATATCAGAAATTATAAGTATGATTCGAATCTACTCATCGTTTTGAATACTCATTGCTTACCTCTGTTTCAGAGTCGTCTTTAAACTTTAGTTCTCGCCACTCCTGAATAAAATTAACACACACAACATCATTGGTGTGATAATCTAAGTAGTAATCTGGACTAAAGAGTTGTAATGAGCAATTACTTACGTTATGTACGTACGTACTCAAACAAACGCTGAACGGATCTAAGTGTTGTCTTAAACAAGTCTGGATATTTACGTTTCAATCAAACTAAAGTAAGATCTTTCATCTTGTATGATCTTCTTAAACGCCTATGTTTGTGTTATAAATGGTTATTTGATTGACGATAAAATTAAAATTTTTCAAACGCGTTTAACTGCAAATTCTTCTCAAAAATTAAATTTTATTCTTAAATTGTGTTGTTTTGTTAACAATACTTCTATTAATTTTCCATTATGAATAGAAAATAAATGAATCTCATTAGCATGGAAAAAATATAATCCCACAGCTTTACCTAAAGCTTGAAAAAAACCTGTGTATTATTTTATAATTTTCTTTGAAATCTCTTTAATTTATTCAACGTTAATTAAACGTTAAGCTTACAGATTAAAACATAAAGAAACACAGTTTTTTTGAGTATGAATTAAATTAAATTTAATTAAATTGAATGACATATGCATGAATATGTATTTAAAAGCCTATTGTATTACCAATTAATAGCACAGCAATACGAATCGTATGAGCATTTTCATTTAAGCAATTATTTTCCTAATGTGACTACTATACGTTCTCTAAGAGTTTCGTAAATACTCGTACTTAAGCAATTATCAGCGTATAAATTAAGTTGCTGTCTGCCATTTCTACAATACCTTTGGGTAACATTATTACATTCGATTGCCATTTTCCAATTGTCAAACACAGTACGAATATAATGCGTAAGATTTTCTTTCACTCTCTCTCTCTTTCTCTCTCTATGATGTCCTAAGAAGGAAATATAAGATGCCAGAGTTGGAACGGAAATCTAAGTGTCATCAGTTTTCTAAGACTTTTTAATCCAATTACAATCGAAAGGTAGAAAATCAATTGGAAATTACATTCGAAATTAAATTTCACAAATTAAATGATTGTCAGGAAGTTAAATGTTAGCAAAAGAGTACGACATGTTTAAATTTCAATGGAAATATAAACGAATTCAGGAAGTAATGATGAGATTGAATATTGAATACAATATGCTTGAATTGGACGATCTGGATTGTTACGTTTAAAATATGAGCTCGTAAATTAAAAATAAATCGGTGTTTAGTTGTTCGCAACTTGATGTAAACAACAACAATTGCTTTGTTTGTTATTCCTCTGTTTACACCCTTTGCATAAACAATAACAATTACTAGACAATTGTTCGACAGATCTTTGTAAGGGAGATCTTCAAACCACGATTACTCTCTTCAAATACACCGCCTCTTCACACTGGCTGAAGTTTACTCACTTACTCGCCTGCTTTGCCTAGCCTTTTATATGGCAGGGTAAACAGTCTGATGAATGTTCTTGAATGTTCACACAAGACTGACTGAACTTTTACTCTTTTTCAATAGGACGCCACTACTTCTCACACTTCTTATGCCGCATCTAATATTCTGAAAGAACGATTTGAGGACATGAGATTTGACCCTGTGAGACATTTCCTTGTGGATTTTTCTTCAGTCGCAGTTGTACACACTGTCACAAACCACTGCAGACCTCACAGCCAACAGAACCCATGCCATCTATGAAGTTCAGCCTGATTTATGCATCAAATTCATGGAAACATATTTCAGATGTCCTCCATCCAGATAAGCCGTGGCGAACGCTTGAAAAATGATTTTTTCCACAAATACACACACACATAATTGGTCATTACAACAGTTCAGTCAGGATTACAACCTAGCTTCTCACACTACTTCAGCTGTGTGCGTTAATTTTATACATTAGTGGCGGAATCTACAGTTCAAAGACGAATAATTCTTCATAGCAATTTTAGTTACTCGCAGAGCTTTGGCCAGAAGTCTGCTGAGATGAATTCGCCAGAAGAAATATTTTTTCGTATTTCGTTTTATTCCAGATGTCTCATCCAGAGGTTGAACCACAGACTTGCTTCCGTGACCAATTTGACTATGGCGACTTCAAATTCGTAAGGAATAATGCAATGTTCTTGTAGAAGCGATTAAGCGAACTCAGTTCACTCAAACATAAGCAACCATCCAGAAATTAGGCTACGAAACCCAAGATTTGAGGTCTGAGGTCTGGGGTAAGAGGTTTCTACATATTTTTGCAACATGTACGTATGTAAGTGGTCATTGCAACCCTTTAGTCAGGATTACAACCTATCTTCTGTGTGCGTTAATTTTACACATGAGTGGCGGGACTTACAGAAACTTTTTATGGCAATTTTATTTACAAAGTTTCTGTCAGAAATCTGCTGAGAGGAAGTTGCCGAAGAAATATTTTTTATGTATGCTTGCGATGTATGAGGTAAACATCACAAGCTGATAGTTAAAATGCTTTCAATAACTATAGGGTTAACCATTTCATAGTTTTAAAAAATTAAACGTAAATAAAACACCTATAAAATATTTTATTCATGATATTTCTTTTTTATTGTAAAGTTTGAACGTTGACATTATGTGTGAAACACTACATCATGTAAATGACCTCCACGCGAAGTGTTGCAAGCATTGATTCTTTTGAGGTAATTTTCAACCACTTTTTGACACATATTGGACGGTATCTCAGCCATAACTTGACGAATGTTGGTTTTTAAGTGCTCAAGAGTTGAAGGTTTATCTGCATAAACACGGTCTATCGCGTAGCCCCACAAAAAAGGTCTAATGGTGTCAAATCGCATGATCTTGGTGGCCGGTTGATATCGCCATGACGAGAAATTGGGCGGCCAGGAAATGTCTCTTGCAATAAAGCCATATTCGCTCGAGTTGTGTGGCATGTGGCACCGTCTTGTTGAAACCGCATATTCTCCAAGTCGTATTCTTCAATAGCAGGCAAAAAAAATCGGTGATCATATGACCATAACGCTCCGAATTGATGGTGACAGTCGTTCCATCGTCGTTTTCGAAGAAGTAAGATCCAATCACACCTTAGGACCAAAGAGCGCACCAAACAGTGACCTTTTCTGGATGTAATGGCCTCTCTTCAATTACTTGAGGATTCTCAGAACCCCAAATACGACAAATTTTGTTTATTAACATACCCACCGAGAGTGAAATGTGCTTCATCGCTGAAGAAAATATTTTTCGAAAAATTGCCGTCCTCCGCCTATTGTTCAAGCACCCGTTCCACGTATCTACGACGTTGTGAATGGTCAGCTGGCTTCAATTGTTGCGTGAGCTGGACTTTATATGGATGTAGGTGTAGATCTAAATGCAAAAAATACGCCATAATGTGACGTAAGACAGTCCTAATTCCTGAGAACGACGAGAAATCGACACATTCGGGTCTTCGGCAACACTTTCACTCACAATAGCGATATTTTCAGCGGAACGATGATGCACAGGCCTTTCAATATTTGTAACCACTCCAGTCTCTTCAAATTTCCTCACAATTTTGCCAATTGCTTGCGTAGTTGGACGATTATGTAAACCATAATCTCCTCTTAAAGCACGATACGTGGCTGTGGCAGAATCACCATTTTTGTAGTAGGTTTTGATAATTGTTATGCGTTGTGTTGTAGTTAAGCGTTCGATTTTCGTCAATGTCAGACTTTCAACTGAAAAGAAAAAAATTTGTTTCACAACTTAGTTTGACAGATGTCGCATTCCAGTCCCATACTTTTGAAACGACGAAATGGATAGCCCTTTATTTTACTTTGCATTGTAAACAGTAAATTACAAAGGAAAAAAAGGCATTCTAACCTTTATAGTTGGACATAGCAACTACGCGCACCCTTTTCTAAATGTTTTAATTAAACTTTAAAAATCATTTTACAACCATTTGCACTTGCTAATCTGTTGATTTATTTCTGGAAAATCTTGTTTGTTTTTTTTATTAATAAAAAAATAAAGAAGATTTTCTATAAACAAACAGAATAACACACACAGACATATAAAAATTGTTTCTTTTATTATACATTTACTAGCCCACCCACATGTAAATACCGCTTGAAGGAAAGGGAAAATAAAATTATGTTTTCTGTGATGATTTACAGTCTGTTGCTATAAAAATGTGTACAAGTTTTTATTGGTATTCGTTTTTTATGAATCGTTAAACTAAAAACTAAAGACCTCTGCCATAATCTTACTTAGTTTCTAAACAGAAAACAAAAAAGCAATTTTCTCTTTTTTCTTTCTTCTCTGCTAATAAAAATGAAATTGCAATTTATTTTGTTGGGAATTTATTCGTAAGCTCATCTTGATTTTGTAAGCAAGCATTGCACTTAAAGGCATTATAAGTTGTAATAAAAACAAAATGTTTCAATTTTATACCCCAGCTATGTGGTGTACTGCTTCTAGTTTGTTATTGTTTTTTAGTTTTTCATTTATTTGTTTCATTACTGTACCCATACATTGACATTTGTAATCCATAAAAAATGTCAAAGATGTCCCCTAGCGTATGATGTATTAAAATAAAGAAAAAAATTAATGTTGCTCATACGACCTGTTGGCACTTTGATTTTATGATGACTTCAGAGGGTTTTTAATTACCATAGAAATGAATTTCTTTTAAATGTGTACGTGAATAACACAGCATTTGAAAACTACACGAAATAATTTTTAATTGCTGTGGCCAACTGTTGGCATGGTTTTTTTTATTAACAACAATTATTATTATAATTAAAAGCCCCTGGTGTTAATCAGAGGTCAGTAATGAGTATTCAAAACGATGAGTAGATTCGAATCATACTTTCTGATACTTATACGCATTCATACTTATTTTAATGTCATACTACTCATATTCAAAGTTTGAAATACTCATGGTACTCATATTTAACAATACGCATGATGTCATTGATTTCGACGCTCCATGACTTACACTTATATACACGAATCACAAAATAAGTATGATTCGCGTACGAACACTAAAATACTCACTGTTTTCTCTGCTTGCTGCACTCGAATGGTTTATAAGCATTATTTGAGTATTTTATGAATCTAAATGAGTAGGCTTATGAATCAAACATATTTCGAATCTTATGAGTTTGATGTCAACGTTGTACTCATACTCATTGAAACTTGTACTTATAAATCAATGTTGTACTGAGTACGAATGAATCAGAGTAGTTGGATTTCAATACTGTTGACTCACTCATACTCAAAAATGTCATGAGTACATATGAGTAGGGAAAAAGCGATTCATTGCGGATCTCTGGTGTGAATTTATTTGTCAATTAATTTTATATTTAAAAAACTCGAAATTAATTTTAAAATCCCTAAAATTTGCCGCCATATCAGGACACCTTTTATTATAAAAAAGGAACGGTATTGAAGGCTGTCGTCGTGTAGTCGCTGTGGTCTAGTAGGTAGAGTGATTGGCTTATTAGACGTGAGGCCACGGTTCAAACCCTGGTCAGACATCCCCAACAAAACAAAATACAAAAAATATTTCTTCGGCGACTTCCTCTCAGCAGAATTCTGGCATAAAATCTGAGAAATAAAATTGCCATGAAAAATTTCTCAAAAATCTATCGTTCGGAGTCGACTTTAAACTGTAGGTCCCGCCACTCGTATATAAATATTAACACACAGAGCATAAGTGATGTGAGAAGCTAGGTCGTAATTGTGTCTAAAGGGCCAGTTATGTATGCATCTAGCTGAGATCATTCAGTTTTTGGTGGGAAGAAAAAGGCGTATGTCTAGGCTAGTTTTGCCACCCAACATAAGCATGTTTAGCACAGCAGCTAAACATAATGCAAAAAGGCTGGATGAAAAAGAAGTTTCCAAAAATTGCAAAAAACAAAAAGCCTCTAAAAAACCTACAACTGTTTAAACCCGAGGAAACTTACATTCTGAAACTTTGCCGTATTACACATCAATTTGTCAACTTCGAGAATATTAATGTTGATTTGTTATTCTGGAAGTCGTTTCTAAATTAATTCAGAAAAGTTTTGCCTAACAAAACAATTAAACACAATCGAATAGACCGACTTCTTTAAATATTCAGAAGTAATTGGTAAAGGAAAAAAGCATGTCATTTGTTTACCATTACTCTTGTTACGTACTATCTTTTGTACTATTTCTATTAATTCTCATAGACATCCCCATACATCAACATACCCACATACGTAGGTGATACAGTGGTTTAAAGATTATTTTATGCTCTCTACTCATACAGTGAGTGTCAAAAGAAACTGTCTAGTATAGATAAAATTATAACAAGCACCAAACTCAACTTTTATCACTTAAGGAAAGTGCCCGGAAAAATTTGTTAGTATTTCGAAATTTTTTTGTTTCAATTTTAAAATTTGGCAATGAAACAATTTTAAAATAAAAATAACGGTAATTTATTTATGTACATTTTTTTAATGTACAGTTTCTTTTGACGCTCACTGTATATCACAGAAAATTTTCTATGAATTCATTTTAAAATATTAATCCCACCGACATTAATTTAAATGGGTATGGGAATGGGAATGTGAATGAAAATGAATGGTTGTTGTGAAGATTATGATACTGCGGTTTATTCGTTATTCTATGATTTCAAAATGTTCAACAGACTAAGAAAACCTGACCACTTCAAAGTTAGAAATTCTTTAAATACTCGTATATACGTTTCTCGTCTGGATATGTTTTGTTTTGTTTGGTTGAATATGTTTCTGAGATATTTAATGCAAAATAAGTAAAGAGTTTGTGGTCATTTCAAAGGAGAATAGGAGAGTATTAGCAGAGTGAATTTAAAATATTTTAAATAGAAATACCATCGTATGCTTATGAAATAAATAAATGAATGAACGAGTAGTTGATGTCAAAGCAGGTTATTTATCGTAAACTGCATGGGTCCCCATGTGTATGTTCATGTGGATATTTATGTTTTCATTCAATGTATTTTCATAATTTAAATGTACCTGCTAGGAATATGTGGTTCAAAGATTTTTGAATGCAAATGAAATTTAAATAAATACATCTAAACAAATAAAAAAAATTGAAAACCTTATTGTCCTTCCTTGCAATAGCATTTCAATGGTAATGCATTTCCCCTTTTATTTTAAAAATAATTTTTGATTAAAAAAAAATTAATTTTACTTACGAAAGCCTTTCCTTTCTTTTTTATTTACAGACTGTATTTGGCAAAACTTGTTTTCAAAATAAAATGTTAAAAGCATTGCTGCTGTGGTAGTTCGGTAAGTCAAGGTCTTATTCAAAAAGTATTTGAAATAAAAATTAAAGTTTGAAGTAGGATTCCTGTATAGAACCTTACAGTCTGATACATATATACATACATATACATATTCATTTATGATTACAATAAAAAAAAAAAACTTTGAAATACTCTGTGTCAATAGATCTATTATAATGAACTGTTTCATGTGGCGTTTGAATATTACTTCCTATCAATTCCATAAAAGAAAAATTTTGAACTGTTATGCTTCCTCGTCAAAGAGTTTAAGATTACGTCTGTCGTTTCAAGCACAATGACAACAAACTTTTCATTGGGAAAGTCAAACATCATATCAAATATTCTTCTTTTTACATACATAATTGGTCTTTACAACCCTTTAGTCAGGATTACAACCTAGTTTCTCACACCACTTTTATTATGTGCGTTAATGTTTATACATGAGTCGCGAGACCTACAGTTTAAAGTCGACCTCGAACGACAGATTTTCTGGTGAAAGGAAGTCGCCGGAGAAATATTATTTCATTTTAAACCGAGGCCTCACATCTAATAAGCCAACACACTACCTATTAGACCACGGCGACTTCTTCTTTTAAGTTATTTTTTAATTATTTTAAGTTATTGTGTAACTTATGGCCCTTTTGGAGGAAACTTTCTTGTAGAAGCCCTAAGCACAGTAGTCAAAAAAGCTGATACAATAAATTTTCATAAATTATTATTGCCAGGAAAATTCCTAGTAATATCCAATTTCGAGATATATTATGCATGGGCGATAGTCTCATTGAATGTAGGCCTTCTTCTATGGGTCCACAGTGCCTCTTTGTAAAAGATTATTTGCTTCAATTATTATCCGTACAGCGAAAAGTATAGGTAGCCTACAGGCTGAAGAGTAATTCTTGATGACTCTCTGCGAATTCGAGACGTGACATTCAACACGATTCGTTTACGAATAATTTCGTTTGAGTAATACAGTAACGATGTTGCGTGCCCTAATATTTACTCATGATTGATGGCACTTACCGTCTACATCCCGAACGACAGCTTTAAGAAGGATTTTCTTAACAGTTTTTCATGAATTTTTTCTGAAAGTTTTTTCAGAAAGGCAGTGATATAAAGAAGTATTTTATCTTTCTAATTATAGGGATCCATTACAGCTATTTAGTCAGGATTACAACCTTACTTCTCACACCAACCATATTGTGTGTGTTAATGTTATGCATGAGTGGTTGGATCTACAGATTAATATCGACTTCGATTGACAGATATTTTAGAAAATTTTCTTAGCAATTCTATTTACTCAACAATTTTTTTCCAGTAGTCTGCTGTGGGGAAATCATCAAAAGAATTTAATTTGAATGCACAAGCCCTTATTCAGACTAGACTACTAGACTACGATGACTACGTTGAAAATTTCCTCAGTTAAACCGGATATTCTTCGTTCGTTTTTCAAGAGAGTTGAATTTTATTGGCAGCAGGAAGGCTAGGTTCTGTTGAACTGATATGTCCTTAAATCTCATGACCATCTTTTACATTATTGTGGTACTCATAGGCCACTGTCTTATTAAAAGGTATGACCAAATGACTTCTAGAGAAATATAAATTTGAGAAGAGAAGGAATAGACTATCCTTATCTGGTAGTGAGAAGTTCTTGTTATGAAGAGGCGGAGAATCTTGACTTATTTTCTTCGACTGAAGAATTAAGGCAATTGTAAGATTCATTTAGGTGGCGAGATAGTTAACATAGAGGCGAACATTATCTAATGTTTGATTTCCGAGCTCGATATTGATTTATTGTATTGTAGGGGGCAAAATTTCTGGTCCAAGCGGGATTTTACCCCTAAAGAGGGGTCAGTAACCACAACTAACATAATCAAATCTAACTTACTAACGACTTGGATATGGCTATCAGCTTTTCCTAGTTCTTCCCGGAGAGATCTTCTTTATGAGAAGTAAGTCAAATTCTTTTTTGCTATAACTTGTATACCATGGTCCAATGAATAATAAAATTTAACAAGGTTTTAAAAAAAGTATGTATAAAAAACCAGGTCAGGCATGTCGATCAAAACGAAATATAAAAAAATTATTTCTTCTGCGACTTTCTCTCAGCAGTTTTCTGGCAATAACTCTGAGAAAAATAAAAATTGCCATTAAAAGGTTAAAAAAAAATGTCGTTCGGAATCGACTTTAAACTGGGACCTACAGTTGTGGATAAAATTAACACACAAAACAAAAGTGGTTTGCAAAACTAGGTCGTAGTCGAGACCGAAGGGTTCTAATGACTTATTATATGCATATGTATGTATGCATGAATATTTAATTTTCTTTCAAATTCACTCTAGTGGGGTCTATGAATTGTTTTGTTCTTACTTATATAGCAGATACTGTTTCTATAAGTTATAATTTTTAGGACTCTTATTTATGTATATGATTACGAAATGTACCAATGTACCAAATGTACTGTCTTTATTAACCAAAAATAATAGATTTAGGGCCATTATTACAAATCCCCGTTAAATTTGGGTTTAGTTAAAGGTAACTTTAGCTAAAGTGAACTTTAAAGTCACCTTTAACTTCTTTTCGTTATTACATCCTACTGATAAAATAAGGTTAACTTTTTCAAAAATATGGCAGTACCGGAGCAAATTCAATTAAATAAGTTTTTTTATCGCAGTGGCAACGGCGGATTTCGTCTTTTGTTGTATATGCACATTTTGTTTATGTTTGAAGTTGTCATATTGAAAATAATATATAATATGCAAGTTCTAATATAAACTTAACTTTAAAAGTTACCAGTAGGATGATCCTCCATTTAGCTTAGCGCTCACTTCTACTATATTGTCCACTTATTGTCCCTTTAAAATCCTCCCTGTAGTTAACGGCAAGTTGCAATAATGGCCCTGAGTCTTCTTTAGTCGGTAGGATAACCAAATTTCTCGAAATGTTAAAAAAAATTTATAATTTTTCCAATAAAAGTGTTTAAATTAACAGCAACTGAACTCGTGTATTATTTACCATATTTCAACACAAATAAAAATTAATAAAATGAGCAAAGAATTCTATTAAATAATAAATATTTATTTTGCTTTTGTTTTTGTATCTTAATAAACATTACTTTGTAATAAAAATAACACTCGTTTTAATACAAATTTATCTTCTGGTACGTCTGTTTTCCCCTTTCTTATGATAAAACTAAAGGCCGCATACACTAAATAAACACTTAAAGAGGCCAAACAGAAAGAGACACACATTAAGTCATAATTTATATGTACAGGACCAGTTCTAAGCATTGCATGTGTTTGTGAAACTAAATGATTAGGGAGGGAATACATACAAGGAAATCACGTACAGTTACGTGATTACAAGCAGTAGGACGATGGCTCTTCCTTTAATTGTGTTACAACATTTAAATGAAGAGCCGAATTACAAACATTAATAAGTGTTGTATACATACATATACAGTGGGGCATCAAAAGAAACTGTCTAGTACAAATAAAATTCTAAGAATCACCAGACTTAACCTTTAACACTTCAGGAGAGTGAAATTTAATAATATTTTGAAATTTTTTGTAATTTTTTTTGTTTCAATTTTAATTTTAACAGGCAATGAAACAATTTTAACATAAAAATAACAGTAATTTTTTAATGTACAGTTTCTTTTGACGCTCACTGTATACGGTAATATACGTATGAGAAATATAGTACGAGTGACACTACTTTTACCAGTTAAAAGCTTGACCAAATCCCTGTTACAGGTGTGGTGTTATTGTTGCAATGTTTATTATAAACTCACAATACAAATATAATCCTATTAAGAGCATTAGTATTGAGGTTTTTATTTTCTTCTATTTCAGCTTCTCTACCTGTTTTTATTTCCCTTTTATTCTGTACTCTCTACACAGTTAAAGATTATTTCTCTATCGTTAATGCCGAAGTAAACATTTGACAGGACACTTTATTTTTTTGGTCACTAAAATAAATCCATTAATTAAAGTCAAAGAATAAACATTTTAAACCTTTTAAAATATAAGTAAGTAAATGGACAGTCGCAGGAAAAAGTCCACATACATTTTTTTCTAATAATTTCTAGGTTATATTTTTTTATATTCGATTTTGACTGCCTTAAAGCATGCTACTCTTTTTTAATTTAAAAAAAATTCGTCGCTGTATGTAGACTTTTTTCCTTGACTGTAGTTGTTTGTATATTTTGTTTCTATTTGTTTGGCTTTTAGTAGAACTTTGTCAAGCAAATAAAATATTCACCAAACCATGCAACCGTTTTTGAAATAAATTTTTTACAACATTTGCTATTGACCTGCATTATCCTTGTCAGAATTTCTAATAAATTTAAATTTTTTTTCAATATTTTTAATAAGCAAACACAGCACAAAAGCTGATGATTAATTAAGTCAATAATATGAAATGAAAGGCAGAACGAAAAAATGGAAAAAGAGAGAGAAAGAAAACCTTTTTATTTCAAAATATAAAACATCGAAGCCGCCATAGTCTAGTAGGTAGTGTTTTGGCTTATTAGACGTAAAGCCAGGGCTCGAGCCCCAGGCCAGACATCAAAAACAAAATACGAAAAGTATTTCTTCGGCAACTTTCTCTCATCAAATTTGTGACAAAAACTGGAGGAGTAAAATAAAATTGCCATGAAATGTTTCTCAAAAATCTGTCGTTCGGAGTCGACTTTAAACTGTAGGTCCCGCCCCTCATGTATAAAATTAACACACACAACATAAGTGGTGTGAGAAACTAGGTCGTAATCCTGACTGAAGGGTTGTAATGACCAATTATGTATGTATGTGTGCTCATTGGCATGGGCTTTACCGCCCTTGTATGATTTACAAGAATTTGTTTTATAATCGTTAGAAATCCCAATTACTTATACCGGCAAAAGCTGACAAATTTTTCAAAATATCCATCTTGAATACCAAGCTAATGCTAGTAATTAAGACTTCATTCAACATCTTGAATTCGCCGTTGTCTAGTAAGTGGTGTGTTCGTTTATTACACGTGACATCTCCAAAGGACGAAAATATATATTTTCGGCAACTTCCTATCAGCAGATTTTTGGCACAAACTCTAAGAGTAAATAAAATTCCCATGAAAAGTTTGTCATCAAAATCTGTCGTTTGGAGTCGACTTTAAACTATATGTCCCTTCATTCAAGCATAACATTGTTACGAAAATGGAAACATCGTTTAACATCAACATGATTAACAAACGCTACACTAACAAATACAACGAACTTGCTTGCATATACCAACAACAAGTATGAGGGAAAAGGAGACAGACAAGTAAGAAAGAAAGCAACAACAAACAAAGTAAGCAAAGTACACAAACAACAATAAAGTAGCGATAGAGTTCACGAAAAAGCGAAACCCCAAACGTTCTACTTCAAGAACGCTCAGAAGAGTGATTATGTGAGCATATAAAAAGGCAAGACAAAGCAGGCAACAGTCAGTAAGAATTCAGTCAGTCTTGTGTGAAGACGCGTTGCGTGAGAAGTAAATAGTCGTGGTTTAAAGATCCCCGATATACAGATCTAAGGTACAAGTGGTATTGCTTACGCAAAGGGTGTGAGCAGAGAAGAATAACGAACTAAACAAATTACTGTTGTTGTAACGTCAAGTTGTAAATAGTGGTACACAAAATTGTGTGAACAATTAAGAGTTTATTTGAAACTAAACACAAATTTATTTTTATTTTGTTTGCAATCAACGAACTCATATTCTAAACGTTTTTAAAAAGCTAAAAACGTAATAATACTAACACACACAACATAAGTGGTGTGAGAAACTACGTCTATGTATGTTATGTATGTAATTTAGCATCCTACTTTGGTCCTAAGGGGCTATATGGGCTTCATTGGTTTATTATGACATTGCAAATGAAATCACGTCTCTAGTTCGCCAATTTAAACAATCAGAGATGCTGTCTTAGACACCTTAGACCACGGTTCAAAACCCAGGTCAGACATCTCCAACAAAACGAAACATGAACAAATAAAAAACAGCGACTTCTATCAACAGATTTCTGGCATAAACTCTAACAATAAATAAAATTGTCATGAAAAGTTTCCCAAAAAATCTGTTCTTCGGAGTCGACTTTAAACTGTAGGACCCGTCAGTCATGTATAAAACTAACACACACAACATAAGGCGTGTGAGAAACTACGTCATAATCCTGAATAAAGGGTTGTAATTACTAATTATGTATGTACATACTATGTATGTATAGTTATAGTTCACACATTATTAATGAGGAGTTTAAGAGTCAGCAAATAACATTAAGTTCTTCATAAATTGAAATCAACTGATTACTTGGTAAAGGATTCGAATTTGTTTATGCAATAAGCTCAGCAATCTGTTACTCAAGGGTCATAACTACAACGCTAATGAATCTCAGTCTTATTTCTGGATATTTTACAAGCGAGTATAAAAATGTATTTTTTTATTCCATTGTAACTAATTTGCTTGAGTTTCTTACACTTGAGGAATTGATTTTGATTTGATACTAAAAAGTTTCAAAGAAAATTGAATTGTTTTTCTAACCAAAACTTCTTGTATTTGTTGTTGCTGTTGTTAACACACGTGCTGTTTATTACGCAAAAATTTTCCAAAATTTCAATTTCTACGATGAAAATGTTTAAATAAATACGTAGCAATACACACAGCAAGTAAAACAAATACTTGGAGCAACAAAGTTCACATTAAAAAGAGAATATAATTTGCAAATGCTTTTGTACATACAAAATTACATTCATATTATATGTATTATATACAGTATATATGCATAACTTATGTATAAGAATTTCCCCAAATATCGATTTTGTAATGGAAAAATTAAAGAAAAATAAAAATTTCGTTCTTACAAACGTGCCAAAGTAGCTGTCAAATACTCTTTTCGTTTTTAAAGAACAATTGGTGTTAAACAAACAAACAAATAAAAGTACAGAGGCCAGCAAATGAAAGAGAAATGAGAACAGCCTGTGGCATTGAAAAGTTTAACAAAAAAATAACAAAAATTGTTGAATTTTTTTTTTAAGGAAATAAAAGAGGAAGAGAAAGAAAAATAAATAAAAGAATATGAAATATGCACAGAAAATAGCAGAAAAGCATTAAAATATGCGTTTATTGTTATGGAAAATAGTTTTGGTTTGGTTTTGTTTTCGATTCCTGTTAGACAGCGAAACTTTTCGTTTTCTTATTCCATTTTTTTTTTTTTTTTTTTTTGTTAAAACACTGGAATTTTTTAAATCGAAAGATAAAATTGACAGAATTAACTGAATTAAAGAGTTTTCTTAGGATTTACTCAAGACTAGAGTACCTTTCCTTAGCGAAGTCATAGCCAAATGGATCGTTTTAAATTGATATCCATATATGGTGAAGCATCCATGGTATAAAGTGCGTAGTGGCGTTGGTAGACACATTGTTTCGCCCGTGCTTAGAGAATCGTGGGATGCGCCTTCAAGGCAATATATACGTAAAGCCCTGGGGTACATATTTCACAAAAATTCGTATTTACAACCCTTTAGTCAGTATTATGAGGTAGTTTTTCACACCGCTTATATTGTGTGCGTTAATTTTATACACGAATGGCGGGATTTACAGTTTAAAGTCGACTCCGAAGGACAGATATTTGAGAAACTTTTCAGGGCAAATTAAAATCATAATATTGCCTGGAGGGTTGTAATGACGAATTATGGTTGTACCGAGACCTTTTAAATAGTATTGAACTAATGGAAGTCTTCGTAGGAGGTGTGATGGCTTATTAGATGTGAGGCCAGGTCAGACATCACCAATAAAACGAAAACATATTTCTTCAGCGACTTCTTCTCAGCAGATTTCTGGCAAAACTTTGAAAGTAAATAAAATTGCCATCAAAAATCTTTAGTTCAGAGTCGACTATAAACTGTAGATCCTGCTGCACATGTATCAAATTAACACACACAACAAAAATGGTGGGAGAAACTACGTCATAAGCCTGACTGAAGGATTGTAGCGACGAATTATGTATGTAATTTGCTCCAGGGCTTTACGTTAGTATCACTATGATGGTACACCCCAAGTTGTAAACAAGGCTAGAAACAATGTGTCTACTAATTACCCAACGCACCTCATACCATGGATTGCATCACCATACGTGCATACCAATTCGAAGCCGCCACTCTTGTGGCCACACAAGTGGTGTGAGAAGCTAGATCGTCATCCTGACTGAAGGGTTGTAATGTACTTTGTGTGTATGTACTTTGGTTCAGGGCTTTACTTAAGTATAGCCATAATGACATACCCCACGATGCTCTAATCAGCGTTTGTTTATAATGACTCCAATGAAATGCAAAATGCAGTGACGCCTTGAAACTGAAAACATAAATTTTAAACGCAGGACACTTGCATTGAGCCAGTGATCGCATAGGCTTTTAGTTTCACATTGAGTTGCTTAAGTGCAACAATAAATTAATTGCCAATAATTTATTGAATGATTAATTATGAGGCATTAAAATTTTCTAAAATTATTTTGGTATTATTAGGTACTCTTTAAATATTATTTTGTTTATCGTATTTGTTTTAAGCTGCTTACGAAATTCTTATGAAAATTCCAAGACAAAAATAGACATGTTTTCATAAGATTATTAATTAGTTAAACAACATAAAAATTATTTCTCTTCTAAATTCACTTTCCTATTTTATGCAATGAAGCAATTAAGGCTTTGAACTTTAGTTCCTATAAATAGAACCCTTAGCCTCTATTTAAATGGCAATGCTTTAAAAATACTCGTGTTCATTGGAATAATACTTGCAATGTATCTTCTTCATCCCCCTATCAGTATAAATAATGACTTTCGAATATTTTTATAATTCTTTTCTCCGAAATCCATAATAATACGGCCCCTTTACTTACTCAGAAAAAAAGAGGAATTTCCTAAAGGAAGCTTAACAACGTGATTATCATAAATTATGGACCCCCATGAAATATTCAAAAATTCTTTTCAATGCTTCTTCTTCTTTCTAAAATTTCCCTCTTTCCTTTTCTTTTCTTCTCTTCTTTTTTTCTTTTCATTTCTAATCATATTGTAATGATTTATTGATTTCCAGGTAAAGGTTGTTTTTTTATTTCATTATCTCGTTCAGTTTTATTTGTTAAAAGTTACCAAAAAAAGAAAACGAAAAAAATAAATTTTGCTTCAGCCAGGGGAGCAAAAAAGAAAACCTGAAAGGAATATAGAAATTCAACAGGTAGTGTAAGAAGGAACTGAAAAAAACTTACAAAGCTAAAGCGTTTAAAATATTACAGGAGGAGTTTTTTAAAAGACAAATAAGATAAGATTTGAAAATACGAACATTAAGATGAAAGGAAATGTCATAATTTGTATGAAAAAAATCTCTTTTTTGTTATCTGCATTCTGTGTTACCTTTTGTTATAATTTTACATAAAATTCTTGCTTGATTCCATGCTATGTCAGTGCCTTTCATCATTAAAATTTCTTATGAAATCATCTTTTATTAAAGAAACTTCTTAAGGAAGTGTGTATACCACCCAAATTTAAAAGATACGAATCGATAGTGTGATATGTGTAAGAGCTGTGTGGCATAAGACAATCTTAAATCAGTTGACAAGATGTACATGGAATGAAGCAACTTAAAGAGAAAGAGATAACAGGAGTTGGATTAATCTAATTGAGGCCGTTTGCGTTCAACAGCAGAGCATCATTACCACATTAGCATATGAACCAAATATTTTTGAAAATATGCCACAACTGCTGATTAAATTTATGAATCGGACATTACATAATTAGAAGTAATATTGAGAGACATACATACATACATAATCAACCATCATTACAACCCTTTAGCCAAGACTACAACCTAGATCCTCACACCACACATGTGTGTGTTAATTTCGTGCAAGAGCGGTGGGACCTACAGTTTAAAGTCGACTCCAATTTTAATTACTCTCAGAGTTGTTGCCAGAAATCTGCTGAGAGGAAGTCACCAAAGAAATATTTTTTTCATATTTTCGTTTTGGTATTTAACCTGGGATTTAATCCCGGGCCTTACGTCTAATAAACAAACACACTACCTACTAGACTACGACGACTATAATTGTAGAAGAATAGCAAAAGAAATCCACGAGACCATAACGCTGCAAAAGGGCGATTGATGGGCCAGTCCAGTCACGAGGCTGAAAAATACCATACGGGAGCTACGAGGAAAATTATGCCAATGATGACAGTGATTTTACAAAGTAATATGCCCATCATAAGGTCAGAGAAGGTTAACATGTCCAATGTTTAAAAATAAAAAAGTTGTGCATAAACGTTGCCTTCAGTAAATTTTGACGAGAATAATTTTTTGATTCGATTCATATACCTTTAAGTTCACAGGCCTTAAGAGAAAATATCAAAATCCGTGAGGTTAGGGTTTAAACGCCAAGTATGGTATCCGCAACAAAACGAAATATGAAAAAATATTTCTTCGACGTCTTCTCAGTAAATTTATGGTAAAACTCTGAGAATGAATAAAACTGCCATGAAAAGTTTCACAAAAAATCTGTCATTCGGAGTCGACTTTAAACTGTATGTTCCGCCACTCAAGAACAAAAATTAACCCACACAACATAAGTGGCGTGAGAAGCTAGGTCGTAATCCTGACTGCAGGGTTGTAATGACCAATTATGAGAATATCGAATGTAAATGTATTCTATGCTGGGCCAGATCTAACGATCGAATTGCTATCTGAGAAAAACACAGAAGCGATTATTTTAGATGTATTGTAGAAGAATAGCAAAGGAAATCCTCGAGGCAATAACGCAGCAAAAGGGTTATTGATGGCCCAGCAGTTACGAGGCTGAAGAATACCATAAGGCAGCCCCTAGTAGGATTATGTTAATTATGACGGTGATTATACTAAGTAAGAGGTCCATCATAACGTCCAATACTTAAAAATAAAAAAGTGGTTCTTAAACTTTGCTTTTAAATCATTGAGTAAGTCTTGACCAGAAAAATTTTTTGATTCGATTCAATCACTTTTAAATTCACAGGTTTTAAGAGAGAATATCAAACCAGGTTCTCATATCTGGTTTCAAGCTACTCCTGAGATAGGATTTTTCTTGATTATAATACCGATTATTTCCAAAGAGACTGAGTTTTGTCAATGGATGTCCAGTAAGTCTAATGATTAGTGTGCTAATCTGCAAGAGTGGTGGTAGTTTGGCTTCTATTTGTATCACAGACGCTGGGCTGGCTGTTACACTCAACCAAATTTGTAAATTTATTGTAAAGACGACATTATAACACTCTTAATAATTAAAAATCAAAAATCCAAAAGTAGTTGGACGCATGCCCTATCCTTCTATAATTTTTTGAATTCCAACATAATGCAGGTAACAAATTTTTATCGTATGGGAGCCTCGAAATTGTCTTATACAAAAAGAAACGTTGTTTTCTTCTGTAATAAAACAAATGCTAGGCTATGCTTAATTGATTTAAATTTACAATAAATTGTAAGCATAACCAGGTGTTTCATAAATGGTACCTACATTCACGTTTAAGGGTTAAACTTCAGAAAACAATTTCTAGTTATAAATAACAAGAGCAACCCAATTACCATTTCAAATTGTTTCGAAATCGAAATGTAAATGACAGGCATTTGTCGACAGATTAACTCGCTCCTTTTCAATGATTTATTACTCCTTGTCAAGCTTTCGTTATAGCGTTTAAAATCGATTTGTCTCTTAAAATGTTTACTTTCTGTTGCAGAAACCTTTTTTATTTCCTTTATTTTAACACGTTACCTGAGTATTAAAGTTTTTGAATTTCAATGAAGTTTTAAGTGAAATTGCTTTCCTGCATTTTTCCCATTGTTTTCATGAAATTATTGACCAGAAAGTTTTTGTCAGTTTGAATTGTAATTTTTAACGTCGTTCTCTCTCTTTTTTTAATTTTAAATATTCAAATAAGATCCTTCCCAGTTTCCTATTTTGCCTTCTTTGGTTTGAAATTTCTAACCTAAAAAATAACACAAGATTTAACAAGAAAAACTTCTAAAGCTGAGGTATTTTATAGGTCAGGGTCAAATTGTGCTTATGTTCTTTTAACATAAAATTGAATAGATATGAGGGAGAAGAAAATACCACAAGGAATTTCCTTTCTTTCTTTCTTTTTTGCATTCAAACTTGTAACTCTTCAATATGCAGTGTGGCTTGTTTGTTATTTCTAAATTAAGATTCACTTATAAACTGGATTTCAATATCAGGATTACGAGCTGTGACAGTTTGAAATATGAGGGCAGTTTCCAAATTTGTTAACTTAACTGGTAAGAATCGATAAGTCTGTGAAAAAATTTTCAGTACGTATCTTTTCAGCTGCTATATATTGTCGGATCTTATTAATTTAAATTAAAGATAAGTGGATATGAAAAATAATCTTTTGAAATATCTACTGATGCCCTTGTGTGTAGAATATAACATCGTTCGAATGTCTGTCACGGATGTTACCGATAGAGGGCGCGCGAAATATCCAAGTTTCCATGACTGTGGCGCAAAAATCAGGCTAAACTAAACCGATGACGTGGCATACACCTGCGTCTTAAGAAAACTTCGCAAGAAAAAGTCTAACGACGACAAAACGCAACGATCGCAGTAGCCAATTTACATCATCTCCACATGAGGTGACTATGCTAACAAATTGCTCAATTGCTGTGTTTGTTATTCCTCTGTTTACACCCTTATAACATAAATAATAACAATTACTAGGCAATTATTCCACAGATCTTTGTAACGGAGATCTTCGATTATTCTCTTCAAACGCACCGTGTCTTCACACAAGACGGGCTGAACTTCACTCACCGAGTCGCCTGCTTTGCCTTACCCTTTATATGGCAAGGGAAACAGTCTGATGAATGTTCTTAAAGGCGAATGTTAATGACTTCGCGTTCTTGTTTACTTTTATTCTTGCAGTGTGTGTTGGTGTTGTATTTTTGTTTACTTGTTTACCATTTTTTATGCTGGTGTTTGCTGTTATATTAAGCAGTACGATAATTTGTAAACAGGTTTGTTTACTGCATTGTTTTTTTGTGTATCTTTTGTTTATAATTTTAATGTTAAGCGATGTAAAAGCAAAAAACCAGTATCTAAACTTTTCATATCCGTGTTTTACGTAAGCATTTACCATTTCAAACTCATAAAGATATTTTATGTTGGCCATCAATTTTTAATTTCTTTACAATGGTATGCTGTAGTTAATATACGTTGTATTTTATTACAATTTAACAAATGTTTTCGACAAGTTAACATAGGTTAACCTATAAAAGGATATTTTTGATGAAATCCAACATCATCAACAACTATCATCAGCAGTCAAAATGCCTAAAGACAGATTAAATTTATATCCTATCATGGTTTAACAAATTATTTGTTGGCTTTGCTAAAGTTCTCCATCAAAAGAAGATTTAAATGTTTTATTATGACCTTGGAAAACAGGGTAAAATGTTGGCAAAAACTTTATTTTGGCTTTCAGTTTCATAGACATTCTTATTTTTTGTTTTTTATTTTTCCTCTTTTAGCAAAAAGTTATGCGTTATTGTCTATATTTAAGAAGATTTGGTTTGTTTTGCCTTTTAACACTTTTGGAATTTTGTAGTTTTATGTCTACGAATATCGTTTATTTTACCCTACACCAACATATTTTCTGAATAAATAAAGCCAACCATACGCATACATAATTGGTTATTACAACTCTTTAGTCAGGATTTCAACCTATCTTACCACACCACTGATGTTGTGTGTGTTAATTTTATACATGAGTGGAGGGACCTACAGTTTGAAGTCGATTCCGAACGACAGATGTTTGAGAAACTTTTCATGGCAATTTTTTATTTACTCCCAGAGTTTTTGCCAGATATCTGATGAGAGGAAATCGCCGAAGAAACATTTTTTCATACATATTTCGTTCTGAGCGAGATTTCTCACCCGGGGTTTGAACCGAGGCCTCAGGTCTAATAAACCAACACACTAGCTACTAAACTACGGCGAGTGCAAACTGTAGCAATAAGCGGAGTAAATTCGTGGAACTTAGAAAACCTTGCTCTACACTGAGGGCCGTATACGAAGTTCACTCAATCAAAAATATTTTTCTAGTTTCGAAAGATCTGTTCAAGTTCTTTGGCTTCTTGAAATGATTTTCGAAACACCACACTTTGTTTGAACTCCTGTGTATATGATCAAATTTCCTAATTGTAAAAATAGAAAGCCTTCATTTCCCTTTCATATAACATGGACAGAAGCCTTTATTTCCCTTTCATGTAATAAAGACAGAAGACTTTTAATCTTCAACGAAGATAGAAAGAAAAACAAGCCTCAAAGGATATCAAGTACATAATGCCTTTTCCTTGCGTAAACCAGGATTGAGTAAGCGAGGTTCCTAACCACTATACCCAGGACAACAACCAAATACATTATTCCACAATATATGTTGCTAGAGGCAATAACTTCCTCACCATGCTGGGATCTGCTAAAGAATAGCAATCACTTGCTTACTTGGGAAAACTGGATTAAATGAACACTCAAGCAAAGCAAAGGAAAAACGAAGAGCGCATAAAATGGAGACATTTTGTAAAAGTCTTCCAATGAACTCTAGGAACAAATGTATTTTTCTTATTTCGATCTTTACTTGATTCTTGACAGACTTACAAATATCGGGATAATTCTGGTATTACTTGATGGGTCATTACAATTCTTTAGTCAGGATCACAATCTATCTTGTCACATCACACATGTTTGGTGTATTTGTTTTATCCACGTGTGGTGGAACTTATATCTTATTTTAAACTCAGATCAACAGATAGGGTTTTGCCATAAGACTGCTAGTGACAGAAGTCGCCTAAAGAAATTGTTTTTCATATTCGTTCTCGTTTTTATTGGAATTTATTTTAATTTATTTTAAAATTTCAAGTAGTCGAGGTGCCACGCCCACATACCCATGTAAAAATGAAGTTTGTTTGTATGTACTTTATAAAATCGTAAACTGTGATCATTCGATCATGTTATGATCTTTAGCAAAGTTATTGCGCATGAGCCGACGAAGGCTTCGAAGTTGGTTTGACCAATTTCCGACAGGTGGTGCCACTGAAAACTACTGAAAATAAATTAAATCGTAAACTGTTCATTCTTTATCAAAGTTGTTGCGCATGAGTCGACGGCGGTTGGTGCGATTAATTTCCGATGGATGGCGTCAATGATAATTATTCAAAATGAATGACAAGCAATTGGTCGACTTACACCTCAAGCACGGAAGAAAAGAGCATTATGAGCCTCAGAATCAGACGAGCATTTGGACTGAAAAATCTTCGAGTATATGCCGCTGAGACCCGTCAGCTTGAATCACTTGAACAACGAGAAGTGAGATTAGAAACTGATCGAATGCGTACTACTCAGGCCCGTTCATCTGAATCATCAGGACAACGAGAAATAATCAATAAAATGATTCAAAATTAATTGAACATGTGTGTAATGTCTTTCCTTCAAATTTATTTTAGTTGGTGGCGCAACAACACGCACAGGGCACAGCTAGTTGGTTATTATAACCCTTTAGTCTGGATCACAACCTAGCTTCTTACACGACTTATGTTGTTTGTGTTAATTTTACATATAAGTGGCGGAACCTACAGTTTAAAATCGACTCCGAATGACAGATTTTTGAGAAACTTTTCTTGCAAATTTAATTTTACTCACAGAGTTTTTGCTAGAAATCTGCTGGTGCTGAGAGGAAGTCGCCTGAAGATATTATTTTTTTCACATTTCGTTCTCATTTTTATTCGAGATGTCTGAGCCGGGATTTGAAACACGGGCTCTACCTCTAATCAGCAAACTTACTAGCTGCTAGACTACAGAAGACATGGGATTTTTGATTGACTCGAAGAATATTTTGTGCAAAATTTTCCTGAAAATCAGTCTACAAATGATTCCAACAGCCCTTTGCCTTCTTTTTAAAACCAAGTCCATGAATATGAGTTAATTATCAGATGAACAATGTGCTTCACTAACTTTTAATAAATTCTTGTATATTTAGTCGAGACATTATTCAACCACAATTATCATACAAAGTTTATAAAGTCATTAACATTTTTGTGGCGAACTCAACATTCGTACTAAACCGAGTGAATTTTACTTTACTTGTCGTGCCGTCTTACATTAGAGTTTTAGTGGTTAAAAGTTTGTAAATTTATTTACCAAAACAATTTCATCCGAATGATATTGTTATTGTTATTGTTTTCAACAAAATGCTTCAGGGTTAATGCGGATTTGTGTTTTTAGTTCTTCTCTCTTGCTTTCCTTCCATTGAAAAACCTCCGAGAATTATTAATAACTACTGCCTGCACCAAATAAATATCACAAACATACAGAAACTGCTACCACTACCACTACTGGTGATACTTTTTAGCTGAAGGGGATAATAATAATAAAAGTTTGATTATAAGTAAACAATGAAAGCAAAAAAGAAACCAAAAACGAAAAACATCCAAAAGATTTAATTGTGAATTATTGTCTTAAATGGAATATTTTCGAAACGAAAAAGGAGACGATAAATATAAAATCTTCGAAAGTTTCTTGGAAAAATCCATGCAAAATGATGGAATTTTAAATTCTTATTTTATTTATAAACCAATAAGAATAAAACGTTTAAAATATTGCAAATAAAATAAAAATAAATTTGTGTTTACTTTGAATTAAAATTCTTTATTATTCGCACAATTCTGTGTGCCCCCTATTCACAACTTTATGTAAACAACAACAATTGCTTTCTTTGTTATTGTTCTGTTTACAGCATTTGCATAAACAATAACAATCACTAAGCAATTATACGACAGATCTTTGTAATGGAGATCTTTAAACCACGATTACTCTCTTCAAACGCACCACATATTCACGCTAGACTGACTGAATTTCACTAACTCACACGCCTGCTTTGCCTTGCCTTTTATATGGCAGGGTAAACAGTCAGATGAATGTTCTTGATGGCAAATGTTCGTGGCTTCGCATTCTCGAAATATCTATCGTTGTTTAGGTTAGGTTAGGTTAGGTTAGAGGACGTGTACTTGTCAATTAAGACAAGTACAGTACCCGGAGGTCTAAATGACCCATTGTAAAACGTCCTAGTTTCTCACACCACTTTTGTTGTGTGTGTTAATTTTATACATGAGTGGTGGGACCAACAGTTTAAAGTCGACTCCGAACGACAGATGTTTGAGAAACTTTTTTTCATGGCAGTTTTATTTTACTCTCAGAGTTTTTGCCAGAAATCTGCTGAGAGGAAGTCGCCGAAGAAATACTTTTTGTATTTTGTCTTGATGTCTGGCCTATGGCTCGAACCCTGTCTTAACGTCTAATAACTCAACACACTACCTACTAGACCACGGTGACTTCATTGTTTCACTACGGTTGTTTGTGTATTTTATTTATATTTATTCTTGTAGTGTTTGTTGTTGTATTTTTGTTTACCAATTTTTTATGCTGGTGTTTGTTGTTGTATTTTTGTTTACTTGTTTACCATTTTAATGTTACGTGATGTAAAAGCAAAACACCAGTATCTAGATTCCCCATTCTTTTTCGTAACAATATTTTTAAAATTACACGAGCTTTTATTTCCTAAAATGTTATTCCATTTTTCCTTTTAACAAATCAATGGCACTGCAGATGATATGCACATACTTTACTGAAATTTATTTCAAGTTATTTATACAGCCCCTTAACTGTATAGTAAAAGCCTTATATACAGTAAGCGTTAAAAAAAGCTGTACATTAAAAAAATATTTATTAGTAAATTACCGTTATTCTTATTTTAAAATTGTTTCATTGCCAGTTTTTAAAATTAAAACAAACAAAAATTACAAAAAATTTCTAAATATTGTGAAACTTTTTGGGCATTCTCCTTAAGTGTTAAAAGTTTGGTGATTTTTTTAGTTTTTGGTGAATTTTACCCTTAGTGTACAGTCCATGCATTGATCAATACTTTAGTATGAGAAGACACAGTACTAATAATCGAACTTTCCTTTGTGTGATACGTTCAATGCGGCTAATATTTTCTCATAATCTATGAATTACAAGCACTAAGTTATCATTAAATTTATTTTTTATTTATTATAATTTATTTATTGCATCCCTACATACCTACACCATGACCTTGCTGAAGGCATGACCTTGCAAACAGTTTTCTTAATTCAGTTTCATTCTTTGACTCTTTCTTTGTCTCAAGTTTAGAAATGAAAACAAACCTCTTATAAATCTTTACGCAATACAAACATTTGGAGAAGAGTTTAATGAAAAATATTGTTTTAATTTTGATTTAATCCGAAAACTATTAAAGCTGCTTACGTTCCAAAAGCCTTCTGAATAAAACAAATATTGTTTGACAGTGATGGCAGCACTGCAACCATGCACAGAATGAGTATACGAAGGACAGTGTGTTGCAAATATTTCTAATCAAATTTAATTTTAATGAAAGATTGATGTAATATGTTCCTTTTTGTAAATAAAATTTAAGAAAGTTTCTCAAGGGGTTCCTTTAGGACAAGAAAATATCATCCATACAGTTTCCCATCACTTCTGATTGAAGCAGTACCTGCATGTGGTAGGGCATTTAGACTTGAATTTCAACTGCGTTGACCAAATAGTGTTGTTTGCTGCACATGATCCAATGAAAGCATAATATGATAAGCGATAATTTAGCGATTACTTTTCACACACTAACTGGTGTCAAACGCAATGTCTGCTGCCTCTGCTTTTGTAAACTCAAACTGGACTGCATCTCGAATACAGACGCTGGTTTAAAGTGTGGAATGTAGCGAAGTGATATATACCATCTCTTAAGGAGTATAATCCCTACACAAATATTATGTAAAGGCTGTGCTTCTCAATGTACTGCGAAAGATTAATTCTAAAATTAAACACACGTCGTAAGTGTTCCGCAATTCTGCATATAATGCCACAGCAACATATTAAAGATTTTTGATGGCCGCATATAAGTGCAAATTATAACTTATAACGACTAGCCACAGAAGAGGATACAAACTTTTAAGTAAGCAGCTACAAGTACAACTGGCTTATTTACGAACTTAAGTTACTTTACTCAGGGTTACGCTCTAGTTTCTTACATCACCAATGTGGTGTGTATTAATTTTATACATGAGTGGCGGGATCTAAAGTTTAAAGTCGACTACGAAGGACATATTTTTGAGAAACTTTCCATGGCAAATTTAATTTACTCTCAGAATTTTTGACACAAGACTGCTGAGAGGAAGACGCCGAAAAAATATTTTTTATATTTTGTTTCGTTCGCGATCTCTGAGTTAGGGCTTGAGCCATGGCGACACGTTTACTAAGCCAACGCACTCCTCCTATACAACGGCTGTTTATACGCTGAAAAAACTCTATCATGAGGTCTGCCGCTCCACAATGCAACAGAATCCGCAAAGCTGCTGAAAACATATTCTATCAAGCGCCAACTGTAAAAGAACTCAGATTCTTAACTTCAAACAAACAAAACAGAGAGATAAAATACGGTTTAAATAATACCACGTAAGGCTTGAGAATTCAGTTTTATTTAAAAATCATTTTACAATATTGATGTCGCCGTAGTCTAGGAGTTAGTGTATTGACTTATTAGGCGTGAGGCTACAGTTTAAACCACATACGAAACATAACGAAATATGAGAGAATATTTTCTCGGTAATTTCTGACAAAAACTCTGAGAGCAATTAAAATTGCCATGAAAAGTTTCTCAAAAATTTGTTGATCGTAGTCGACTTTAAACTGTAGGTGCCGCCACTCATGTATAAAATTAACGCACACACAACATAAGCGGTGTAAAGAGGCTAGGCCGTAATCCTGACTAAAGGGTTGTAATGACCAATTGTATGTACGTAAAACCTCTAAAGTGTCTCTGCCATAGTGTTTTCAACATTTCTTCTACGTGCGACTTGATTTGCCAATTTTTATCAGAAATTTTTTAAATGAAATATTCCCTTAAAATCACTAAAAACTGATCATTTCCATCCCTGACTTATGCACGCATACATACGTGCAAACACATATGTTTAAATGCAAGGATTTAACATTATTTGTAATCACTTTTAATGAAGAGATTCGTTGTATGCGTTGAACGCATGCGATGAACAAACAAAAACGACCAACGACGATGACGATGACGAGCAATAAAATAACAACAGCAACAACAATAATAATAATCGTTATGATAATGATGCTATTGGAAGTATTATTATTAAACATGAATTTATATTCATGCACACACATACACACATGCATACGTACCATAAACAAACAACAAAGTATGTATGTGATGCTTTTATAACATAAAATAATCAGCCATTATGTTTACTTATACACTCTCTTTGCTTTCGGTGTATGTGAGTATGAGTGTAAATGAGTGAAAATGAATATGTAATGTATGTATGGTACATTGCCCAACACAACGGCGTGAAAAATAACACAAACACAGGGAAAAAACTTGAAACTGTGAGTAAACATTATTGCTTTTAAAGTAAATAGTTTAATAGCACAATTGCCCACACATACATCCAGCCTTGCTCTCTCTCTGTCTTGTGTTGACAGTTTAAAATGTATCACTAAAAGAAAGAGAGAGTAAGAGTGATAGATAGTAATAAACAAGAGTTTTAAGTGATGTATTGTTGTTGTAATTCCGTGTTATAAATTTTGAAATTTTTCATTTCCATCTTACACTGTATAAGCGTGGGATTTGCAAGGAAAATCGTCATTATTAATGACAATGTAAGCAAATACTATGTACACGTATGTATGCATGTATACGCTGTTGAAATTAATTATTTTCTCGAAGAAAAAGTGTGAGAGCGTAGGATAAAAAACATAAAAAATTAATAATGGAAGCCATCAAATAGACTCTTTAATTAATTGAAAATAATTTTTCAATTAAGCCGGAGGTTTTTTTTTATTGAATAGTCGCAATTATAAATTAAGTTCACAGCGTAATGCAGTTGATAACTTTGTTTAAATTTAAAAAAATTACATGAAATATGTTGAGTGAAGCGAATTTTTATTCAAATGGCTTGCTGTGAGCTACAATTCTAGCATACTTTTCCTAGGTATTTCATAAATGGCAGCTGTAATGTTGTATTTCAGACATAGAATTGTGGCATAGAAATGTCTGGCAAAAAAAAAGAAAAAAATACTAATAATTGTAGTGGCCAGCGGCTTCATTCAAAAAATGTCAACATATGTACGTACATACATACATACATACTGGGTCATTACATCCCTTCCGTCAGAACTATATACTAGTTTCTCAAACCACCTCGATTGTTGTGTGTGTTAATTTTATACATGAGGGGCGGCTCCTACAGTTTGAAGTCGACTCCGAACGACAGATAATTGAGAAACTTATCATGGCAATTTTTTTTACTCACAGATTTTTTGCCAGAAATCTGCTGAGAGCAGTTGCCGAAGAAATATTTTTTCATGTGTATGCGCCAGGAGTTGAACCGTGGTCTTACGCGTAATAAGCCAACACACTACCTACTAGACTATGGCTACAAAAATTTAAAACGTGCTGTTAAAACCAAAAGTTATTTTGCATTTTGACCAAAAAAAAAAAAAAATTACTAACCATAGGTACATTGCTCCATTAACTATGAAATCGTTCTTGAAGCAGTACGGTGCAATGATTTAGAAGGCTCACAAACCTAACCACACAATTCACCTCTCAGAGTGCAGCTGCTAAACTGCCACTAGCTGCTATTCATATTCAATTCTATTCGTTAAGGCATCGTTACGTAAGAAAATTTTGTCGTTAGAAATACATTCAGCAAGAATTTTGGTAATAACATGATCAACAAACATTCTTGGTTTGTTAATCTATTCATGACGCTTCATGCTTAGTGTTTATGTCTGACGGTCCAAACTTCCCATCCTTGGTGACATAAACAGGATTGTTTAAATGATGGCAAATTAGCAACAGAGGGCGCTGCAGTGGATAATTAAGCTTTTTTTATATTTTAATATTGTTGTTGTTTTTGGCATTAAATATTTTTTTTGTTGATTAATTAAGTTTTTTCGCTTTTGATCGCCTGGAGAAATTTAGAGCTCCAGAAACTTTAATAATTAATTTTGCATTGACGGCATTCAGCCATTTTCATTGTAAACTAATAAATTAAAAGTAGTAATTAAATAGTGGCAGTGAATTTTAAAATCGTTTGTAAGAAAACCAAATAAATAAAAGAAATTGTATAATAATTTTATATAAAAAAGGAAAGTGCTATTGGTTTGGTTTTTTTTTGTGCATTGGAATCTTGCTAATTTTGCTTTCTTTTTAGTGGCCTATTTTTCCAATTGTATAAAGACACAGACGGTACTTTTCTTTATTTCACACTTTTACATACAGTCGTAGTTAACACTTAGTCTACTCACTGTTTTAGACCTATCGTAATAACGTCAAATGGCATTATCTTGTGTTACCTTAGTCGCCCAAAGGAAAAATTACTATTCCTGCGAATTTATGGATTATCGGTACTGTAGTGAAATTCATTACACTTTTTGTGCACTCTCTTCAGGTATTTGTTTGCGACATAATTTCATCGTTGGAATCAAATCTCTTACCACCAAACTTTTAATTTCTGTTTGAAAACAAGAAATTGCCATTTGCGTATGAATCCATAGGTGCCAAATTTTTTTGTGCGCTCTCCTTAAATACTTGCTTGTGTGAAAATTTCATCGTAGAAGTAGTGAAAGTTGTGGCACTGTTTTTATGAAACTACAAACCACGCAGTTCATAAACTTCAATTACAAGCTAAAAAAAGTCAAACTTCTCTTACGATTCGTAATTTATTCAAGAGTTTGGTCTGTTGTTCACATTACCCAATAGACTGTTGCAACCACTTCTATAGAGTGGACCATTTGAAAGTTTATATATAAAAATGCAATGAAACAAAAAATTTTGAATTTTTGCCAAATTTATGTTTTTGTTGTGAAGTCCAATTATTCCGGTTAGAAATGGAATATTATTTCATTCTTATGGCTGCCGTGGTTGTCCTTTCAATACATAACATAGCATACATAATTGGCCACTACAACCCTTCAGTCAGGATTACGACCTAGTCTCTCACACCACATATGTTGTGTGTGTAAATTTTATACAAGAGTAGCGGGACCTACAGTTTAAAGTCGACTCCAAACGACAGATTCTTTTTGAGAAACATTTCCTGGCAATTTTAGTTTTCACTCAGAGTTTTTGCCAGAAATCTGCTGAGAGAAAGTTGCCGAAGAAATATTTTTTTATATTTTCGTTTTGATGTCTGACCTGGGGTTTGAACCGAGGCCTCACGTCTAATAAGCCTAAAATAGACCACGGCCTCTCAATACCTCATTCTATCGAACCAGTCTTCATGCAATTTTTCAAGTATATGGAGCCGTATCTCGGCAAAGGCATCACGAATGTTAGCCTTGAAATACTCAATTGTCTCTGGTTTGTCGGCTTAACACTTTTCTTTAACCGCGCCCCATAGAAAATACTCCAACGGTATCAAATCGCAGCTTCTTGGCTTCTTTAAATAGATTTTGGCATGAGATGTGTGGCAAGTATCACCATGCTCTTGAAACTAAACATCGTTCACATCAATACCATGAACAAAGGGTACAAAAAAATCGGTTATCATGGTGTCTCCATTGACCTTAATGTTTGCGCCGACCTCATTTTTAAAGGAATATGGGGCAATGAAGCCTCCGCTCCACAAGCCGCACGAAACTATGACTCGTAAGGGGTGCATTGGCTTCTGTAAGACCACGTGTGAGTTTTCTAAGCCCCAAATATGGCAAATTTGCTTGTTAACGTACCCACCAAGATGGAAATGAGCTTCATGCGACCAATTGTCTTAGTTTTGGAAATAAATTTTCAATAAATTCCAACGTTACTCAAGCGTAAATCGATTCATAACATTCAGTGGAGATAATATACTGAATTTTGTGAGAAAATAGGATGACATAAGTGTCTGCCAGATTCGAAACAACTGATGTTTCAAATTTAAACCGATAGATGGCCCATCCGATATATACCAATCCTTAAATATGGGAGAACAGTTCTTGAGCATACTTGATTTTCTTTTTCGCAGAGAGCCTATACCTTCAATTTTTCACTACCTAGCATAACTTGACTATTACCTCTGAAGGCACATCTGTGCGAATAACTCTTGTTACAGGATCGTAGGGTATTTTTCAGTAATTCTTTCCCTACTATCATCTGCGGCCGCAATATGCCCTCTTCCTCTGCTTAGACCCTCCATTAAATATTTTAATTTCTAAACTTGCTCGTTGATATTCCTATAAACATAGCTGATGTAAGTATTGAAATTAACAAAGTCATCAGTTATGACACTCAGATATTTTATGTACTCTGAGGCGTTTATGTCGCTTCTATCATCTCCAACATTTTTCTCTTCTACTTACAACTTATGAGGACAGCTACAATCTTATGTTACATCGGATTTAGGTTCATTGGCTCTAATCAAAGTTAAGTTATCGATAACTACACCCCTTTCATTGACTCTAATCAAAGTTAAGTTATCGATAACTACACCCCTTTCATTGACTCTAATCAAAGTTAAGTTATCGATAACTACACCCCTTTTTACAGTATTTACGAAAATTTTTGGTTCAGTGTCCTTATGGTCTCGTTTACATACATTTGCAACTCCTCCAAGTCTGTTGCTTACATCCTTTCAAAGTCCTTGTCTTCTTTATTTATTTTCCATTTATAAAACAACAATTTTTTCCTCCTTTTTTGCTTGGACTTTTATTGTTGTCAGTTACACAAGCATTAACACCCACTATATGACGTGTTAAGGATCATTAAACGAATTATTATTGGACTTATAAGGTGCCACAGCTGTATTTATTTGATTATGCTTTGTGCAGCCAAAAAAAGAGGTGTAATAAATATAAAATCTAATCAAGTTTAGTGTTTCACTACACCTCACTCACTCACTTTACTCATCAGCACCCAATAGATTTTCCTTCTCTTTAAAAGCCGCCTGCATGACTTTTGTACACAATGTGGCTACAATCTGTTGCCAAATCTGGAACACCATTTTCTTCTTATCGTACATTTTAATGTTTATTTTCCTTTCTTTGTTTTTTTAATATTTTTACTAATGTCCTCTCTATAAATATAACATTTTTTGCTGTTGCCCTTAAGAAATGGCGTTTGACTTACAATTTAAAGCTTAAAGTACCATCGCAATGGTCTTGTGTCGTAAAAAAACAAGTTCAAGGTTAAGATAAGTATCGTTTACACAAATATTTACCCCAGTTTACATGTCTAAAGGTGTGTTCACTCATATACATTTGTATTTCCATTGCAGACATCATAATTTCTGTGCCATTTGTGTGTGAAATCTCTATTAATCCGAGCCTAATTGTTTACGTGACCCACAAATCTTTTAAAATTTAATGGATTTGTTATTCTGTGCACTGTGTTAATAATTCAACAGCATTGTTTTGTAGAACGTAATAAAAGACACGTGTTCTTTATTTAACTATTTTTTTATTGGAAAAATTGAATTTATAAAATTTTTTAAGGAGTGAGTAAGAAAAAATTATGGAAAATTATATTTGCCATGTTTATATTAGCAAATTGTTATCGTATTTTACTTCCACGTTTGCCTTCAATACTGAAAAGTTCTTTACATTTAAAATTTTATGAGGAGTGAATACAAAAAAATTTGGGAAATTTTTTTATGCTAATAAATCGTTACCGTAATCCACTTTTACATTTGCTTTCAATTCTCAAAAGTTATTTTTATTTCTGAATAACCCATGAAATATTTTCTCAGTTAACAACTGCAAATTGCTGATAATTTTCTATGGGTCCAACCGATTTTTTTAAAAATTTTATGAGGAGTGGGTACGAAAAAATATGGGAAAATTTTATTTTTTTTTTGTTTATGTTAACAAATCGTTACCGTATTACACTTTTACGTTTACTTTCAATACACAGAACTTCTTTGTATTTTTTAATAACCCATGAAACAGTTGCTCAGTTAAAGCGAACTTGACTATAATTTTCTGAAGACCCAATCGATTTTTATTGAAAATTTCAATTATTTTCTTACGCGTTTCTTGTTCGATGCCTAATTTCTAATAAAATTTTACTCAAATTATCTACAATAATAACTTATTCCAATCCCAGTAAAAAGTAAAATATATAGCCAAGACGTAAGTCGAATTTTTTTCATGCACACTCCTTAGGTATTTGCTTGTGGCATAAATTCATTGTAGGAATCAAATCTTTTACCGTCAAATCATTTATTTATGTTTTAAAACTAGAAATAGCCATTCGTGTAAGAATCCAAATTTTTTTGTGCGCACTCCTTAAATATTGGCTTATGTGAACATTTCATTTTAGAAGTGAAATCTTCATCCCACAAGACAATTCTTTAGGTCTGGAAACAAGAATTGTTTACTCGTGACATAATCCGTGAAGGAACAAATACGTAGGGCAGCTCAAGCATGTGTGCAATAGGAACTGCCCATACAGTGGTGGCCTTATAATTAGAAATGACTTAGCAACATGTTTGTTTGTTAATTTGTTTTACAGTTTTCACTGTGTACCTGGGATCAAAGGCTTTGTTTGAAGGACGTCTTACATACGTTTTTCCATCAGATTGGGACAAATTAATCTTAGATTCGTCACTATAAAGAACTCTGTTCTAGAAACATCGTTTCTAATTATAAGGCCACCACTGTATGTGGCTTCCTCCATAAAAAACGAACGTTATTTTCCTTAAATCCGTAATAAATGGAAACAAAAGATGACTTAATATTCGTCACTGATTGTTTTGCTCTTTTGAAGATAGTCAATGCAGATTATACTGCTCGCATCCCATGACAAACTCACTGTAGACGATTCGCCCAGAAAAAGATAGTGCCTGCGCTACAGTTTGGGCCTTTGATGTATTTTAGAGGCTGCGGTGTGTTTGTCAACTCTTACTCAACGGCGTAAACACTCGTCCACGAATGCATTTGCAGTCAATTGTGAGCAAACTCAGCACCAATCTTATGTAAAGCTTTTTCATATTTAACCGATCATTAAAAATTGAAATCACTTAGACATGTAGGAAGCCTATGATTACCACAATCTCTAACACTTTCCACCTTTGATTATTTACTTAATTGGTCATTACAACCCTTTAGTCTGGACTACAACCTGGCGTAGAACACCACCCATGTTGTCTGTGTTAATTTTATCCATGAGTGGCGGGACCTACAGTTTAATATCGACTTCAAATTGCAATTTTATTTTACTCTCAGAGATAAACTCCGCTTTCTGCTGGGAGGAAGTCGCTGAAAGAAATATTTTTTATGAACGAGATCTCAGAGCCAGGGTAGAGCGATGGTCTCTAAACTAACAAGCCAACACACTATCAACTAGACTATGGCGACTAACCCTTCGATTGGTCAACATAATATCGTTTGCGAGTAGAAAACTTCACTGGGTAATTTACATGATTGTATAGGCTCAACTAAGTTCAGTTAACCACCTTTTTCCATTGAAACTAACGAGGAGGGATGGTTGTTAATCGCTAAAAAAAAAATTAAGACTGAAGGCATGAAATTCTCCTATTTTCAAATCAGTTGGGAGTTTGTGATATTAACGACTATCTAACACGAAATAATAGTTGTTATAGCACTTCCAGCTCAGTTTATTGCATAGAACTTTACGACTTCATTGATAAACCGTCGTATTTAAAGCAGCGAATAATTGTTGAGTACTTAGTGAATTGGCTTACTGGATGGGAGCTCCGCGTTCAAACCTCAGCTCTGAGATTTTGAAAAGAACAAGAGCTTTAAACATGTCAGTACAGTAATCCTTTGATTTACGTCGCCTCGATTAACGTTATTTCGATTTACGTCGTCAAATTTTTTGTTCCCTCTAACTTCAATTTGCGTCGTCATTCGAATTTTTTTTTGAACCAACTGCGACGTAAATCGAGGGATTACTGGAACTTTTTTAAGTTCCTTTTTAAAAACATACTATTTTGTCGTATGAGCAATATGCAATTCGATTTGCGTCGTTTCGTTTTACGTCGCCTTTTTTTAGAACCAACTGCGACATAAATTGAGGGATTACTGTAGTGTTTTAGAAAAGGCACCGACACTAACTAATTGCCAAGTTTCTCAAATCTATATTTCGGAGCCAACATTAAAGCGTCAGTTTCGTTATTCTTAAATAAAAAATTAATACACATTCAATCTGAGTGACGGTCTGTAATGTATGTAGGTACAGTGAGCGTCAAAAGAAACTGTACACTAAGGATAAATCTCTAACAATCACCAAACTCAACTCTTACCACTTAAGGAGAGTGCGCGAAAAAAATCTGAAAATGTTTTGAAATTTTTTGTAATTTTTTGTTTGTTTTAATTTTAAAAATTGTTAACGAAAGGATTTTAAAATAAAAATAACGGTAAATTATTAATGTATATTTTTTTCTAATGTACAGTTTCTTTTGACGCTCACTGTATGTTTATAATGTATAGTTGTATTTGATTTTAATCGACCCTTGCTTTTGTACTGTCATTCAGTCATACATAGTTTCGAGCAACAGATAAATAAGATTAACGCCCAACTTCCGTTTATTATCCTGTAAGTAAATAATAAAAGTGTACAAAAAGTAGCCAAAAGAAATGACAAAGTTTATGACAGAAAACTTTTAATAAAAGATAAAAATAATAATCATAAATAAAGTGAAATAAAACAGAAAATAAAAATAAAATGATTTGTAAGTATGTGTCAAATATTTTTATGGGCAAGCGCTGTATTAAGGTCTCATTAAGTAGAGCAACAGTGACAATAATCAACAAAAGTTTTCCATAAAACTTTGAAGAAACTGAATGAGAAGAAAAAAACATTTTTTTATATTATTAATGACCCAGTGGAGCATTACAGTACACATACATACATACATGTGAACATTTACAGTGAGTGTCAAAAGACAATATATACATACATTAATAAAAAATATATACATTAATAAATTACCGTTATTTTTATTTTAAAATTGTTTTATAAACAATTTTTAAAATTGAAACTGAAAAAAAATTACAAAACATTTCAAAGTGTTGTAAAATTTTTTCAAGAACTCTCCTTAAATGGTAAAAGTTGAGTTTGATGATTGTTAGATTTTTATCCATAATATACAGTTTATTTTGACGCTCACTGTTTATTCAAAGCAACTGTCTTACAAGAGTATACATATTTTCATCTTTTGTTTTCAGGAGACATTAAGCAATGATTGTCAGGAAAAAGTAAATGAAACAAATGAAGTTTGAAGTTGTCAGGCGTTATTAAATTTATGAATAGAAAATAAAACGTAATAATTTGAATTGTATTACACTTGAATGGCTACAAAAAGTGCAAAAGAAAATTTCTTAATAATTTCCAAGAATAGAAACAATTTGTATGTCCAATAGACACAGACTTACATACGTATTTAGTTTCTAGAAGTAAAGCTTTGTTTTCATTACAAACGTAAAACGAAATTAATATTCTGCTTCATTAATAAACAATTAATTTGTATTTAGGTTTACTTTTGATGACAATGAATTAAAATGAAATTCAATAGAATTTAATTACGATTGCTGAGCACTTTTCCTTGAACTACAAATTATCTGAGGCAAACAATATTCGGCAAAAGACTCTAAGTTCAGCCTTTGCAACAGTACCTTCAACAGAGTTTTAATCAAACAAAAAATTCCATTGTAAAAAAAATTCCTCTTTGTCTTACTTAATATTCCTTAAAAACCTGTTTTTCAAAAGTCAGCCCGCAAAAGAATTGCCTTTAAGTCCCTCAGTCGATGACAGGACTTCCTCAACCAGATGCTGCCAATGCAAACAAAGTCGTCCTGTACATCTAAGTCTGCTGCTTTTGCATCAAATACTCTTTGCCAGAACATACGTACATTCATAATTGCACATTACAACCCTTCAGTTATGATTACAACCTAGTTTCGTATACCAACCATGTTGAGTATGTTCATTTTACCCACGACTGACGTGTCCTACAGTTTATAGTCGACTCCAAACGACAGATTTTTAAGAAGTTTTTCATGGCAATTTTCTATTTACTCTCAGAGTTTTTGCCAGAAATCTGCTGAGAGGAAGTCGCACTCGTTTTAATCGAAAAGTCTGACCTGGGGTTCGAACCGTGGCCTCACGTCCAATAAGCCAACACAGTACCTAACAGACCACGGCGACACAGACGCCAAGAACATAATACTCAGATCGGTACATAGAACTCGGAAAAGTATCAAATTTTGTACGCCTGTACAACTGGCTAGGAAACGACAAAAGCCTACCAAAATGAGCAGCATATTTTCTACAAATATGTAGGTAGTTTGTTGGCTTATTAGACGTAAAGCCTGAGTTCGTATCCCAGGTCAGACATCAAAACAAAATATGAAAAACAAATTTCTTCGGCGACTTCCTCTCGGCAGGCTTCTTGCAAAAACTCTGAGAGTAAAATAAACCTGCTATGAAAATGTTTCTCAAAAATCTGTCGTTCGGAGTCGACGTTAAACTGCAGGTCTCGCCACTCACGTATAAAATTAACGCACACAACATGAGTGGTGTGAGAAGCTAGGCCGTTATCCTGACTGGTTGTAATGGCCAATTATGTATGTAATATGTGTAGTATCAAGAAGAAATTCTTTCCATTAAAATTAGCTTCAACTGCTATTTACAACAGCGAAACGCGGTCCATGGTAGCTAATGATCAACAGCGTCTAATAATTTTTTAAAGAGAAATTCTACACAAAATTTTCAATCAAAAGAAATAACCACGATATGCAAAGGTCAATACTAAACTATATATGCAAACGAGATGAATAATATACAGTCAAAGAAAAATGTCTACATACACCGGTGTGTGTACACATTTTTCTTTTACTATAAAAGAATGGAGGATAATAGTTGATCACGCTGTGAAGCAATAAAATTATGACGAGTATGACAACCTCCTTCATCCTAGGACGTGATACAGTAGATTAGGTAGGTAGGTAGGTAGAAGTGGCTGTCCCCCCGATGGAGTCATGAGCGGACACAGGGCCCATATCGGAGCTTCCGATGAAGCGACTCAGGCTGCCAATATCAATGCATGACAGTTCATCCTTATCCTCCATGTAGTAGGCACCCAGGCACCTCTTTCTCTTCCGACTAAGTGCCGGACATGTGCACAATAGGTGAAGAATAGTCTCATCTTCCTCTTCATCTCCACAGCTTCTGCAGAAATCATTTGAAAGGTGTCTAAAACCAATAAGCCTCACATGCGCTCCTATAATGCAATGCCCCGTAATAACCCCAATAACAGTGCTGAGTCTATTTCTTTGGAGTTTAAGCAGAGTCGCCGTGTGCCTCTTATCCAGCCTCGGCCAGACCTTTTGCGCCGCTCTGCCCTTCCGAAGTTGCTCACATTCTGTTGACGAGATCTACGGTTGCATTGACAATTATAAGTTTGCAGGCCCCCAAACGGATCCCCAACGCAGAAAATTCAATAGAGAGTTCGATGGTCGTACCCCTTCTGGCCAGTTCATCCGCTCTGCAGTTACCAGGAATATCATTATGTCCCTGTACCCATGTGATACAAACATCATATCGGTTCGCCACCTCCTTGAGATATCTGCGATAATTGTACACCGTCTTGGAGTTTACTACACTGGAATCCAATGCCTTGATAGCCGCTTGGCTATCGGAAAGTATGATGATTTTCCGTCCGTGAACATTTGTGTCCACAATACAGTAGAGTACACTTGCAAAAATTTTATTCATCTTGAACTATACTACATATACCAGTTGCTTAGAGAGTTGGTTTTTCAGATTGTGTATAATAAATTATGATCGCTGGTCAAGTATTGGGTCCGCCATCTAACGTTTTTTTTTCAACAAGTGCTTATTTCGTGAATGGTAACACTTAGCACATGTCTGATTTGACAGATAATTAGTTTTATCCTTCCGCTGAACGAATATGGATGTGTATACGCCTGAACAACGCTGGGAAATATTGCGACATTACTTTGAAAGTCATGGTAATGTTGCAGAATGTGTGCGAAAATTGCGTACGGATTTTGGAAGAAGAGAAGAACCGTCAGCTCCGTATGTTCGTTATCTTGTGAAGAAAGTGAAAGAAACTGGCATGCTCATCGACAAACCAAAGCATGAAAAGCCAAAGACAGTGCGTACACCCGAGAATATTGCTGCTGTGGCAGAAAGCGTGCGTGAATCATCGCCATCAACATCAATTCACCGTCGTTCTCAACAATTGAACATTTCGGAGACATCATTGAGACGAATTTTGCATAAAGACCTTGGGAGTTGACGCCAATTGACCATCCAATCCGTTTTCGCTGCGCTAAATGAGCCTGCGATCGACTTACAGAAGATGCCGGTTTTGGCAAAAAAAAAATCATCTTTTCAGATGAAGTTCATTTTGATCTTGGCGGGTATGTAAACAAGCAAAATTGTCGCATATGGGGCACAGAAAACCCGCACGCATATATTGAAAAGCCGATGCACCCAAAACGCTTCGATGTTCGGTGGGAATTTTGGTCCAGGGGCATAATTGGGCCATTTTTCTTCGACAATGAGCAAGGAGTGGCCGTTACAGTCAATGGCGATCGTTATCGGGCCATGTTGAATGAATTTTTGTTCACAAAAATTGAAGAGGAGGATATTGGCAACATTTGGTTTCAACAGGACGGCGCTACGTGCCACACAGCCGCAGCTATACTCGATGTTTTGTGCCCTGTTTTTGAAGATCGCATTATCAGCCGCAGAGCTGATGTCGTTTGACCACCTCGGAGCTGCGATTTGACACCGTTGGACTATTATTTGTGGGGTGCCGTCAAAGATAAGTGTTACGCCGACAAGCCAGAGATAATTGACGCTTTAAAGGACAATGTTAGTGAAGCCATTGGTGAAATACAGCTGCACACAATCGATAATGTGCTTAAAAAGTGGACCAATCGTGTAGGCTACTGAAATGAATGAAATTATTTTCCATTATTAACCGGAAGGATTGTACTTTCAAATAAAAAAACGAAATTTGAGAAAATATTCAGTAGTTTTTTTAAAGCATTTTAAAAAAAAAAGTTATTCGGCGGACCGTTTATTATTTATATGTCAGCTCTGTGCCATTTGTTAATGTTTTAAGCAACGTTCAGTTTACAACAGAATAATGATACGACATAAAATTGGTTTCATTAGTCCCTGGTAATATAGAATGGAATGAGGTTTTCAAATAGAATCTATTATTAGCGAGAATTGTAAAAAAGTACTCCTGATGGACTGTATTTAGTCCATCATAGGTTGAGTGAGTGTATTGGGTTAATGCCGAAAAAATATGCGTCTTTATATCGATTGGCCTAATATTACATTCTTAATCAAATGAAGTAATCTTCACTTTTTAAGCTTTCAATAAATTTTTAAAAAAAACTTTACTTTTACTTATTAAGTCGCATAAAACTCTTTTAAATTTCTTAAATCAACATCTTTTGCTCATAGAATTTACTGCCACAATCCACCCCAAATACACTCCATTATTAATATTCATCAGAACGTTTCCATCTTTTTATCTCGAAGTTAATGTTTGTTTAGCATTTGACGAAGTAACTTAATGTGCATTTCTTCTCTTCCCCCTGCTCATTTTTCTTTCTTTTTTTTGTTTTAATTTCAGAGTTTATTTTGCAGTTTTTGTTCTTAAATGCCTCGAGAGATTGTCACAATAGCGAAGTAACTTTGTTTTAACAACAAAAATAAACAAAAATTGTAAATGAATACGAACGACAGTAGAAAAACAATGAATAGAGAGTAGAAAAGAGGGGAAAAAAGTTAATTTTTTAATAATAAAACTTAAATTTAATTGTTTACAGCGCTACTATTCTTGTTTGAATACAAAAGAAAAGAAAAGAATTGTAAGAGAAAAGCACAATAACACAGAATAAAAGAAAGTGTTGCAAAAACTTTTAAAAGTGCGTTAAGGTGTGTATTGCACTTAAAACTTGCATTCAAAATTATTTTTAAAGAAATTTCTTACCGAAATAACAAATGTAAAGAAAATTACACAAATTTGTCAAGACAAGAAAAAAATGTTTAAGAGCTCCGAAGAGAAACAGAAGAAAGGAGAAAATAAAGCACGAGGTAAAGCTTATCTAGTTACAGGCGTACTCAGCAGAGATCATCAACGAAAGTGTTCAAATTTCTAATGTTTATACGCATTCATACTTATTTTAATATCATGGAACCCGTACTCATATTCAAAGTTTAAAGTACTCATCATATTCATATTTAAAAACACGTATGATGTCGATGATTTCGACTCTCCATAACTCGACATATACACGCAGCACAAAATAAGTATGATTCGCGTGCGAACACTACTCACTAAATGGTTGTGTGTTTGCTCTGCTTGCTGCTCTGTATTTTTTTTTTTTTTTTTTGTAAATGCAACAACAACTAAGGCTATAAATTTTAACGAATTATTCGAGTTTTTCAAATCATTTATAAGTATTTTTCTAAAGTTATGAATCTGAATGTGTAGGCTTATGAATCAAACATATTTCGAATGGTATGAGTTTGATGTCAACGTTGTACGCATACTCATTGCAACGTGTACCTATAAATCAACGTGGTAGTGAGTATGAATGAGTCAGAGTACATAGTTAAATTTCAATATTGTTGACTCACTTACACTCAGTTACTAAAGTATACATACGGTTAACAAATTTCAGAAATTTTGTAACCAATCCGTTTTCGTTGAAAATCTTTATAATTGTCTGACAACTTTCCTCGATTTGAAGACGGTCTTTTGCATTGGTTAAAAAATTTCTGAAATTGAACTGAATTGTGGCCCTGAACAGGCCCACAAAAGTATACATCCGATTAACAAATTTCACAAATTTCTGAACCAATGCAAAAGACCGTCTTATATTCGAAGAAAGATTTTCTTAAAATCGAGGAAACTATAAAGATTTTCAACGAGAATGGATTAGTTGAAAAATTTCTGAAATTTGTTATCCGTATGTATACTTTTATGGCTGAGTGTATATTCAAAATTTCATGAGCGCTTATGAGTAGCGAAAAAACGATTCATTGCTGATCTCTGATACTGAGGTTATGTACAAGTGGTGCTCCGTTCATGAACGCAATACTTCTTTAAGCTTCTGTGAAATGATGTTGACGTCACTTCTCATAGGCCAAGTCATTGTTGATATAACAAGCCGCAATTCTGCCAGCACCGGGAGGCCTGTTCGATGTATTATTTAAGGCAAAGCATTTGCAGAATATGTCAAGAAGAAAATATGTCCACAGCGTAGAACCTCCGTGAGATCTGTCTTGTCTTTCAAACAAAAAGGAGAATCCTTTGTCCCTAACATACTGCACATGTTATTTTGAACGTATTGTTACGTTTTTACCTTTTTAAAAGCGTTTAAAATATGAGCTCGTAAATTGCAAATAAAATAAAAATAAATTTATGTTTACTTTTAATTAAAATTCTTTATTATTCACACAGTTCTGTATACCACTGTTCACAACTTGATGTAAACAACACTTTGCATAAAAAATAGCAATTACTAGGAAATTACTCGACAGATCTTTGTAAAGGAGATCTTCACACACACCGCGTCTTCACACAAGACTGACTGAACTTCACTAACTCACTCCCCTACTTTACCTTGCTTTTTCTATGGCAGGGTAAACAGTCTGATGAATGTTTTTGAAGTCGACTGCTCATGACTTCGCCTTTTCGAAATCTCTATAAATGTAAACATCGTTATTTGCATTTATAATTGTAGTGTTGTTTATATATTTCGTTTACATTTACTATATTCTTGTAGTGTTTGTTGTGTATTTTTGTTTACTTGTTTACCATTTTTTTATGCTGGTTTTTGTTGTTATATTAAGCAGTACGATAATTTGTAAACAGGTTTGTTTACGGCATTGTTTTGTTTTTGTAGCTTTTGTTTATAATTTTAATGTTAAGCGCTGTAAAAGCAAAATACCAGTATCTTTATTTTTAATTTTCGTAACAGTATTGTATGAACAACTGAAGTGAATCGATAAGGCACTGATGGAACCTCACAATTAGTCTTTAGACTTGCTCAACCATGAACATTCTGCCAAATCCTGTAGAAGACCAACGGCACACACAATGTTTTTAGCGATAGCTCGTGAAGAGATATTGGCAACGACATACATACAGTGGTGGCCTCATAATTGGAAACGATGTTTCTGGAACAGAGTTCTCTGTAGTGACGAATCTAAGTTTAATTTGTCCCAATCTGATGGAAAAACGTATGTAAGACGTCCTCCAAACAAAGCCTTTGATCCCAAGTACACAGTGAAAACTGTAAAACAAATTAACAAACATACATGTTGCTAAGTCGTTTCTAATTATAAGGCCACCACTGTATATCTTCAGGACTTACCCTCAGCAGATTTTTGGCAAAAACTATGAGAATAAAATAAAATTGCCATGAAAAGTTTCTCAAAAATCTGTCGTTCAGACTCAACTTTGAACTGCAGGTCGTGCCACTCATGTATAAAATTAACTCAGACACAACATAAGTGGTGTGAGAAGCTAGGTTGTAATTCTGATTAAAGGATTGCAATGACTAATTATGTATCTATGTACTTGGCGTCTGTACTTATTCATATATATATACTTATATATAAGTATATATTCATATACTTATTCATCTATTTTGTATGAGATTTTGAGATTCATTAAGTCCTGACGTTGACTACGATTTTCTTTAATTCAATATGCCAAAAAAAAAAATTGAAATTTCTTTCATAATTTCTTTGAACTTGATTTGCATGCAAATTATGTGTGTACGGACTCAACTCATATTATTCAATTTCATATGGTCCGTATTGAAAGCATCAAAACAACAAAACCTTTCAATCCTTTGGTCGCCTTAGATATAAAATAGAAATGAAGGACAATTTTTTTGTATTTTTTTCTGAAATTTTCATTGTAAAAAAATTAACCCTGAAAATTTGATGCCCCATGCTGTAGAGATGATGAGAAATTCTTATCTGAAGGTCTTATCAATCGTTTATTGCTTTTACTTTTTTTTTATTGTTTCTCTAGGCTTATTTTTAGGATTTTCTTGTGTTTTTTTATTTCGTTTGCTTTTTTATTCACTTTCAAGGATATTTGTCTAGAGTTGAGTTTTCCAAATAAAAGGAAATCATTACAGGCGGACGAATTTGACATTCAATTTCTGTGCTTCAAACAATAGAAAAAAATTAGTCCTAGTAATGTAAACGGAATAATAATTATCAAATACAATATTAAGGATAAGATTTATTTAAACTTTTGGTGGAAAAAATTTTGGGACAGTCTTGGAAAAAAATTTTGAATTTGTTGAATATTATTTTTATTAAACGATGTTATGCATGCAAACTAGGTGATGGTTCTGACTGTGGTCAACGTGGCGACCTCCAGGACGATCCTAGTCTTGTTGTATCCAAGTTAACACACAGATTCCTCGTGGCCCCTCCTTGATGGCATACTAGCACCCGCTAGATGTTAACTAATGCGTGCAGTGAAGTCCAATCCCCTGGACTTTAAATTTGAGTTATGCGTAGGGCTTGAAACCCACCATGTAAAATGTCATGCCCAATCCCCTGGACTTTAAATTTGGGTTGTGCGTAGGGCTTGGAACCCACCACGTCATGTCATGTCCAATTCCCTGGACGTAAAATTTCATCCAATGAAAACCCAAACGCAAGCCTCTATAAAGACGCCCTCAGAAGTTGACGACCACGGCAAACGTTTAAAGGACTAAGATATACGAATAGACACTTGGCACAGACATGAAATGTAGGACGGACATCACTGCCTTACAGGAAATGCGATGGAAAGGACAAGGATGCAAATGGCTTGCATCTTGCGATGTATATTACCGTTGTCATCTGGATAAGCACGAATTAATTGCCCACTAACAATCCGATTAACGGACTTCGGCCAGTCTTAACACATGCTTCCAGGCGTATCTGCTTCTTGCGCGCCTACACCAGTTGATCACACAACTCGATGTCAGGTATTCCTTGATCTGCTCCTTCCAAAACAAACAAGGTTGTCCTCTTCCACGACTTCTGCAAATATCCGAATCATTTACCCGTCCGGCCGGAGCATCCACCTCCATTCGAACGACATGGCCGAGCCAGCGCAGGCGCTGGATGTTAATACGCTGCAAAACGACCAGATCGTTGAACAGCTCATACAGCTTATTGTGGGATCATTAATACGCTGCAAAGCGATCAGATAGTTGAGGAGCTCAGACAGCTCACTGTTGGATCGTATGCGGAAATCATCGCCAACTCGCACAGGACCGAAGATCATGCGTAGGATTGTTCTCTCGAATATCCTCAAGGCTGCTGCATCAGTGCTTAAAAGTGTCCATGCTTCTGGATGAGCGTACTAGTTTTGTCGTACAAGAGAGTTCTCTGCTACTCAATTGCCTACTAAAGTAAAACTTGATTAAATAGCCAAACGGATTTTGAGCTTAAGTCCACAAAATTAAATCAAATAAAATGCTTCGTGGTTCATCAAGATTTATTTTGTCTGCAATTAAACGTTTTTTTTTCCTCCTTTTCTAGTTGATTTTCTTTTCATTTAATACACACTTCCACACATAAAAACAACCCGTTGATATTCTTCTTAAATTCAGCTCAAATACAGTATGATTAACAACGTTGCCTTCGTATAGATTCCCCAAAAAAAAATTGTTCATAAAAAATTTTTTAATTAAAATTTCTAATCGTCAAATTTTTTATGGGAATTTCTTCTTTTTTAGTACGTTTTATTGTAGTAAAGTTTGCCAATATAATCTCAATTTTAATATTTTGTTATACGCGTGTTATTGGAAAACAAGTAGAAAATGTTTTCAAAGTTCGATTGATTGTTTGTTAGGAAAAGTTTTCATTGCTGGCAAATTATTTTCAAATTGTTTTTTTGCGAATGCCAATAAGGCTGTATTATGAAATATCATACTGAAATTATTAGAATACATACATACATACATACATTACATACATACATAAATACATAATTGATCATTACAACCCTTCAATGAGGATTACAACTTAGCTTCTCAACTATTTACGTTGTATGTGTTACTTTCATACATGAGTGGCGATTTCGAACGACAGCTTTTGAGAAACTTCATGGCAATTTTATTTTACTCTCAGAGAAATCTGCTGAAAGACGGTCGCCGAAGAAATATTTTTCATGTTTCGCTTTCTTGGAGATGTTTGACTTGGGATGTGAACAGTGGCCTCAGGTCTAATAAGCCAACACACTATCTACTAGACTATTGCGACTTCAAACATGTGCGTATCTTTATGACACATGAAATTAATTTTTTTCCTATCAAAAGGACAGTGGCCCGCATCTCTAATGTGCGATGGATGTCTATAAGATTTAACAGCAGTAGTGAATCACTCCTCTTTTTGTCCATACCAGAGATCAGCAATGGATCGTTTTTTCGCTACTCATAAGCACTCATGAAATTTTGAATATAAGTGAGTGTCAACAATATTGAAATTTAACTATGTACTCTGATGTCCGACACAACCAGTCTAACGAACATTCTGGAAGTGGAAGGTTCGTGATCTCGCCTTCTCGAGAGCTCTATTGCTAATACATTGTTGTTTGTGTACTTTGCTTATGTTGGCTTTCCCTTTTTGTCACATACATGTTGTTGTTGCTACCAGGCGCAACCAGGTTCGTTGTACATATGTGTGGGTACAGCTTTAGATAATCAACACGTTCATTGTATTCTTAGTGTTAGTGAGTATTTGTATCGTGTGTATTGTGTTGGTGTAGCTGGTAGCTTTTGTTTATCGTTTTTATTGCCAAACGATATTAGGTCATTTCGATTTATGTAACAATATTAAAATAAGTATGAATGCCTATAAGTATCAGAAATTATGAGTATGATTCGATTCTACTCATCTTTTTTAATACTCATTGCTGACCTCTGATATGGACATTAACCACTGTCCTTCATTGTTACACTTTATATATTAAGGTTAAAACCATTATACCCAGCTATAGTATTTTTAATTTTTTTCAAGTTCATACAGCACTTGAATATAAAAGACAAGACGACACTTTTTAAACTCGTAGAGCACAAATAGATCCCGTCAGTCCTTGTGTTGTGCCACTTACTGGAAAAATTGAAATTGAAATTTTTAAGAAACTTTTTCATGACAATTTTTATTTTGTTTTGCCAGAAATCTGCTGAGAGGCAATTGGCGAAGGAGTATTTTTTCATATTTTTGTTTTGATGTCTGACCTGGATCTTGTGAACCCTGAGCTCGCTTATAATAAAGCAACACCCTGCATACTAGACTACAGCGACTATACACTGCGTTTCACTTGAATAGCACACCGTACAAATTGAAATTCTCCCCCCTATATCTTTGTAAAAAATACAGATAGCGGATTGATTGAGGATTGCAATTGTAGTGTTATTTATAGCTTATATTATAAAATAAAAAAATATTTCGATATATCAAGTTGTTTTCAAAATACAACATAAAAAAGAAAAATACTCAAAAAATAACAATCAAATTCCGTTTCAGTAGAATAGCACATATTTTAATAAATGTAGGAAAATTACTTTTTATAAAGGTTTTTAATTTTTTTCTTATTTTTTATTTATTTTTATATAAAAACTAAGATTTAACTATGGATTTCTAGCAGTGTGTTGGGCCTCCCTTGTTCAGAATAACCTCGTATATCCTATTAGGCATTGACTCGTACAAATTTTTCAAATAGTCGAGAGAAATTGAAGTCCATGCCCGTTGAATGGCCTCAATCAGTTCTGCTTTGGTTGAAAATTGTTTTTTAGACCCGTAAACTTTTCTGGCCAGCCATCCCCAAACATTCTCTATTATGTTTAGGTCCGGCGAGTATGGTGGCCTATTCAAAAACTTGACATTTTTGGCCTCTATGCGCGATTTGACCACACGGGCATTATGTATTAGGGAGTAGTCTTGCTGAAAAGTCGACGGCAATGGGCCAAAAAGAATTTTTAAACTGTGGAAAGGCCTTTTCTAAAACACCCTGATATGTTTTAGCGTTCATATTTGAACTTAGAAGCTGGAGCTCACAGGTGCCATAATAGGAAATCGCACCCCACACCATAACTCCGCCGAATCGACTGTGTAATCGATCCAACTGGTGAGTTACCTTCCTCAAATCGTGAAAATAATAATTGTAGCCATCAGGGCCCTCCAAATTAAACTTCTTCTCGGCAGAAAAAACAACGCGCTTCCACTCGTTGCTCTATACCATATTATCTCGACAAAATTTCAACCGCATTTCTTTTCGTGCAGAGTTAAGTGGTAGTTTTTTCTTTAATTTCAGTCGTTTGAGTTGATTTGCTCCTTAAATAAAACGCCACACAGTGGTCTTGCTAGCATGGACACCTACTTTAGCCTTAATTTTGTCAACAGAATCGTGCGAATTTGAAGCTTCTCTTAAATAAACTCTCTTATATGTTTGGGGATGGCTGGCCAGAAAAGTTTACGGATCTAAAAAAAAATTTTCAACCAAAGCAGAACTGATTGCGGCCATTCAACGGGCATGGACTTCAATTTCTCTCGACTATTTGAAAAATTTGTACGAGTCAATGCCTAATAGGATATACGAGGTTATTCTGAACAAGGGAGGCCCAACACACTGCTAGAAATCCATAGTTAAATCTTAGTTTTTATATAAAAATAAATAAAAAATAAGAAAAAAATTAAAAACCTTTATAAAAAGTAATTTTCCTACATTTATTAAAATATGTGCTATTCTACTGAAACGGAATTTGATTGTTATTTTTTGAGTATTTTTCTTTTTTATGTTGTATTTTGAAAACAACTTGATATATCGAAATATTTTTTTATTTTATAATATAAGCTATAAATAACACTACAATTGCAATCCTCAATCAATCCGCTATCTGTATTTTTTACAAAGATATAGGGGGGAGAATTTCAATTTGTACGGTGTGCTATTCAAGTGAAACGCAGTGTACCTCTTAACTACTAAATATTTATTTTATTCTGTTTAACTATTTTTAAGTTCGTGAAAAACTAAATTTTATTTTAAAAGCTGGCATGAAAAATACAAATCTAAAGAATATTTTTAATGGTATTGAGTTTTTAAATTTTTTTTAATTTCATCTCATCAATGGCATCTGTATGGCATGTACTTAGTTCATCATCATGAATTTAATTTTAAAAAGTACAAAATGTATGTATGTATGCCATCATCTGATGCATACCAAAGGCTAAAATGTTGTGCATGAAATAACAAGATTTGCTCTACGTTTTCCATTTCGGATTTCCTTTTTTTGCAATGCTTAACGGCAAATCAATGGTTATTACATTAAAATTCCTTTGAACGTTACAGTTATATAACTGTATACATACATACGTACGTATCTACTCTCACATTTATATGAAATATGCATGTATTGTTATAATAACAACAACATACTGCTGTTGTTGTTGTAGTTTCCTTATTTGCAAGTAAATGTGATTGACATTCGATGAGAAAAATTCAAGGAAAAGAAAGAAAAAAAAATTGAACTGAGAGTATGCAACTGTAATAAAACGATAACAAGTAACATTTTTACAGAGTGGATGTCCTTTTCCAGTAAATGGCACAAGGACTGACGGGATTTATTTGTGTTCTACGAGTTTAAAAAGTGTTCTCTTTTATATTCAAGGGCTAATGTATGAACTTGAAAAAATGAAAGGAATGTAATAGTTTTGTATGTATTACAGTGTAACAATGAAGGACAACTATTGTCGTTTTATACGCATTCAATTCCTTAAGAGTCCCATTTGGAGGAAAATGGAATACAGCCCTTTGGCTCTATTGATTGTATTCCAGGCTTTAGGTCGTTGCAGTTGAGTTTAGGAGTTAATCCGTTTTATAACGTAATATGCTCGTTTCTTACAAAAATGTAGCGTAAAGCTCATCTGCCCCTATAAGATTGACCAATGGATCACATAATCTATTGCAGAGAAAGTTCGGTCTTTAACAGAGACCAGCAAGTATTCAAAAAGATGAATAGATTCAAATCATACTCATAGTTTCCTGATACTTATACGCATTCATACATACATAACTGGCCATTACAACCCTTCAGTCAGCATTACGACCTAGTTTCTCACACCACTTATGTTGCGTGTGTTAATTTTATACATGAGTGGCGGGACCTACAGTTTAAAATCGACTCCGAACGACAGATTTTTTGAGAAACTTTTCATGGCAATTTTATTTACTCTCAGAGTTTTTGCCAGAAATCTGATGAGATTAAGTCGCCGAAGAAATATTTTTTGTATTTTGTTTTGATGTCTGGCCTGGGGTTTGAACCCTGACTCTACGTCTAATAAGCCAACACACTACCTACTAGACTACGGCGACTTCATTACGCATTCATACTTATTTTAATATAATGGAACCTCTCCTCTACTCATATTCAGAGTTGGAAGTTCTCATGTACACGTATGATGTTGTTGCTTACGACCCTCCATAACTCAACATATACACGCAGCATAAAATAAGTATGAATCTCGCACGAATACTAAAATACTCACTAAATGGTAGTGTGTTTGCTTTGCTTGCTGTTCTGTCTTTTTTACTTGTGTGTCTCTTTTCTTTCTTTGTAAATGCAACAACAACTAAGACTCTAAATTTTGATGAATGCTTCGAATGGCTCGAATCATTTATAAGTATTTTTCTAACGTTATGAATCTAAATGAGCGAGCTTATGAATCAAACATATTTCGAATGGTATGAGTTGGATGTCAGCGTTGTACTCATACTCATTGGAACATGTACTTATAAATCAACGTTGTTGTGAGTATGAATGAATCAGAGTAGATAGTTAAATTTCAATATTGTTGACTCACTTATATTCAAAATTTCATGAGTGCTTATGAGTAGCGCAAAAACGATTCATTGCTGATCTCTGAAACTGATATCTCATAACCATCACCAGCTATGACACTCTAAGTAGGTATTACTCAACAGTTTATCCGCTGGATTTTTTGGAAGTGGCATCCATTAAACTAGCTACTGACGTTATGAAAACTTTCTTTTTCAATAGTTCTTCGATTTCCCCTTTGACCTTTTTCCTTATTCCTTTAAAGCTTTTATATTTCATTTATTTTATCAAAATTTTCTTTTAAGTTTTAAACACAAAAGGAAATGGAAAATTACAATAAAGTTGTGTGCTACTCTAGGCTGTTAAGAAATATCTTAATGTGGTGTACCACATAGAAATGATGGACTGGCAATGAATGTTTAACCCACGTTTTATAGCCAATAAAATAAATGCTTGGAAGTGAATGGTAAGAAATCATTACAAAACACATTAAAATGAAATCCTAAATAAATAAATAAAAGACTTTCAAACACTTCATAAGTTTAATGGATATTCCGGTAACCTATTGTATTGAATCAATAAGGATACAATAAAAAATGTTTCCTTTTTTAACTCGACACATTTTTACGCTTTAAAGCGTGAAAGTGAAATAAAGGCAAGAAATAAAAATATTTTTTACTGAAATTTATTTTAATTAAATTGCACAAAAAATATTTTCATCTGCTTTACTTGCCTACATTGTATTTCGTTAATAACCATGATCGGTACTTACATAAAATAAAAATAAATTTGTGTTTAGTTTTAATTAAAATTCCTTATTATTCGCAACAATTCTGTGACCACTGTTCACAACTTGATGTAAACAACAACAATTGCCTTTTTTGTTATTCCTTTGTCTATACCCTTTGCATAAACAATAACAATTACTAGACAATTATTCGACAAATCTTTGTAACGGAGATCTTCAAACCACGATTAATCTCTTCAAACACACCGCGCCTTCACACAAGACTAATTGAACTTTACTAACTACGTTTGCTTTGCCTTGCCTTTTATATGGCAGGATAAACAGTCTGATGAATGCACTTGAAGGCGAATGTTCGTGACTTCTTCTTGTCGAAATCTCTATAAATGTAAACATCGTTGTTTACATTCATTAATGTTGTTTGTGCATTCTGTTTACATTTATTCTTGTAGTATTGCTTGTGGATTTTTGTTTCCTTGCTTACCATTTACTTTTATGATGGAGTTTGTTGTTATATTAAGCAGTACGATAATTTGTAAACAGGTTTGTTTACTGCATTGTTTTGTTTTTGTTGCCTTTGTTTAAAATTTTAATGTTAAACGATGTAAAAGCAAAGTACCAGTATCCAGATTCCTCATTTTCGTAACACTATTTTCATTGAATAAAAATATTGTTTTTTCATTGAGATTTATTTCAAATAAATTCATCTACGTTGCTATGATAAATAAATATGAAAACAAAAACTATTTTTATCTGCTGTACTTGCCTGCACTGTATTTCGTTAATAAGCATGAACGGTACTTATGATGCAAAATTATTTAAACGAATAACGAACGTAATTGTGAATGAAAGCAAAAAAACTGCATTTTTTAATCCTTACTTTGGTATCAAAAGGGCGTAATTAATACATTCAATAAGCATGTCAAGAGTCATGGTATTAAATTACCGAGAAGTGCTCTCAAGCATAGCCATCTATAAGGACTTAATAATACGGCAACGTATGTCTACTTTAATGCCAATCGCTGCAGTTACATTTGAAGTAATTAAATGCAACAAATGTAACCCGATTAAACAATAAATTTTTCCTTTATTACCATGGCTTTATGCTGTGCTATTAAGGGCAGCATTCGAAACTTTTCGAAATTAAATATGCAGAGACAATTAAAATTCGAAATTCAAAAAAAATTTAAATTGGAAAATTTGTACATGAAATTCAATACGAGGGCAGTATCAAAATTCGCTAAGCTAACAAAGAATGACTCTATTTTAGGGAAAACTAATGATTACTTTACAAACACGAGCAGTAAGGCTAGAATCTAAAATAGAGATCAGCTATGAATCGTTTTTTCGCTACTCATAAAAACTCATGAAATTTTGAATATAAGTGAGTCAACAATATTGAAATTTAAGTATATACTCTGATTCATTCGTACTCAACATTAATTTATAAGTAGAGGTTGCAATGAGAATGCATACAACGTTGAAATCAAGCTCATACCATTCGAAATATGTTTGATTCATAAGCCTACTCCTATAGATTCATAAATTTAGAGAAATATTTATAATACTCATAAATGATTCGAGTGACAACGAATCATTCATCAAAATTTATAGTCTTAGATGTTAGGCATTTACAACAAAATAAAAAAGACAAAGCACTAAGCAGAGCAAACACACAACCATTTAGTGAGTACTTTAGTGTTCGTACGCGATTCATACTCATTTTGTGCTTCGTCTATATACTATATATAGCCAAGGAGAGTCGAAATCAACAACATCATACTTATTGTTAAGTATGAGTACGATGAGTACTTCAAACTTTGAATATGAGTAGAGGTTCCATGATACTAAAATAAGAATGAATGCGTATAAGTATCAGAAATTATGAGTATGATTCGATTCTACTCATCTCTTCCAATGCTCATTGCTGATCTCTGATCTAAAAGGAATTCAAGTTTTCACATTGAAATTTTTGAAGTCGCCGTAGTCTAGTAGGTAGTGTGTTGGCTTATTAGACGTAAAGCCAGAGTTCGAGCCCCAGGCCAGACATCAAGACAAAATACAAAAAGTATTTCTTCGGCGACTAATGTGCTGGCTTATAAGACATGAGTCCATGGTTCAAACCCCAGGTCAGACATCACCAACAAAACCAAACAATGAAAGAATTTTTCTTCAGTGTCTGCCTCTCCGCAGATTTCAAGCAAAAACTCTGAGAATAAAATAAAACTACCATGAAACAGTTTCTCAAAAAAATCTTTTCGGAGTCGACTTTAAACTGTAGATACCACCACTCATGTAGAAAATTAAAAACACACACAACATAAGTGGTGTGAGAAGCTTAGTTGTATTCCTGACTGAAGGATTGTAAAGACCAATTATGTATGTATGTATGTATACGTCGTATACTTCTTAGATAAGAGCCTGTGATTGAACTTCCTGCTCAGACAAAAAGAAATATTTTTTTAATATATCGGCGACTTCATCTCAGGTCTCTTGCAAAAACTCTGAGTTGTTTAAATCTGTTGTTCGGAGTCAACATTGAACTCTAGGACCCGCCGCACATGTATAAAAGTAACACACACAACATGAATGGTATGCGAATGAAGGTTGCAATCCTTACTAAATGGTTGTAATGACTGATTAAGTAAGTAAGCATAGGCGACTTCCTCTCAGCAGAGTTCTGGCAAAAACACTGAGAGGAGAGTAAATAAAATTGCAATTGAACGTTTCTCAAAAAATCTATCGCTCGAGATCAAATTTAAACTGTAAGTCCCGCCCGTGTATGAAATTAACACACACCACCTAAGTGATGTGAGAATCTAGGTTCTAATCCTGACTAAAGGGTTGTAATGACCAACTATGTATGTAAGTATGTATTCAACGGCGGCTCAATATAACAACCGAGCATTCGCGACAAAAGTTTTCGTATTACGTAAAGTAATCGATAAGAAAATTAACCACAAGTATCCTATAAAGTTTAAACTGTCATTTTCCTTTATGAATTCACCTCGTCTACTTACTTACTTACTTAATTGGCCATAACAACCCGATTAACGGATTTCGGCCTGCCGCAACACATCCTTCCAGGCGCCTCTGCTTCTTGCGCGCCTACGCCAGTTGGTCACACCAATCGATGACAGGGCTCCCTCGATTTGGTCCTTCCAACGGATACAAGGTCGTCCTCTTCGCCGACTTCCGCAGATCCCCGCATCAAATACCCGTCTCGCTGGAGCATCCTCCTCCATTCGAACGACATGGCCGAGCCAGCGCAGCCGCTGGATATTAATACGCTGTACAACGTCCATGTCGTTGAGGAGCTCATACAGCTCACTATTGTATCGAATGCGGAAATCATCGCCAACACGTACTGGACCGAAGATCTTACGCAGTACTTTTCTCTCGAACACTCTCAAGGCTGCTGCATCAGTACTTAATAGGGTCCATGCCTCTGCGCCATAAAGAAGCACGGGTAGGATGAGCGTCTTGTATAGTGTTAGCTTCGTCGTACGAGAGAGGTCTCTACTACTCAATTGCCTATTGAGACCATAGTAGCACCTGTTGACAAGAGTGATCCTGCGCTTGATCTCCAGACTGACATCATTTGTGGTGGTAACGGCGGAGCCAAGATAAATAAATTCCTTGACTGTTTCAAAAGTATAGTTATCGGCCGTAATCTGAGAATCAATACGCCGCACGTCTCTACTTGTCGATAACATATACTTTGTTTTGCCCTCATTTACTGCCAAACCCATCTTAGTAGACTCGCGTTCAATAGCACTAAAAGCAGCAGTAACATCTCGCTTCGTACGCCCTATTATGTCAATATCGTCAGCGTACGCAAGCAACTGGACACTTTTTTGAAATATAGTGCCACTGCGATGCACTCCTGCCTTTCGCAGAACACTCTCCATGACGAAGTTGAAGAGGTCGCATGATAAGGGGTCGCCTTGTCTGAAACCTCGCACGGTATCAAAAGGCTCGGAGAGGTCCATTCCTACCTTGACGGAGCTACAGGAATTGCTCAACGTCATTCTGCATAGCCTTATCAGCTTCGCAGGTATACCGAGCTCAGACATTGCGGCAAAAACACGATCCCTTATGGGGCTATCAAAGGCAGCCTTATAGTCGACAAAAAGATGGTGTGTGTCGACTTGTTTCTCGTGGGTCTTTTCCAGGATTTGGCGTAGTGTGAAGATCTGGTCGATGGTGGACTTACCAGGTCTGAAGCCGCAGTGATAAGGTCCAATCAGTGTTTTGACGAGTGGCTTCAGTCGTTCACACAATACGCCTGTAAGAACCTTATATGCGATAGGGAGAAGGCTTATACCCCTATAGTTGGCGCATATAGTAGGGTCTCCCTTTTTCAGGACAGGACAGAGGACACTGAGGTTCCAATCGTTGGGCATACTTTCCTCTAGCCATATTTTGTAAATAAGCTGGTGCATGCGCCCTACCAACTCATTACATCCGGTCTTAAACAATTCAGCGGGGAGGCCATCAGGACCTGCCGCTTTATTGTTTTTAAGGCGCGTAATCGCGACTTTGACCTCTTCATAGCTAGGCGGCGGAATCTCCACGCCGTCATCATCGATCGGGTTCGGAACATCATCTCTAAAGGCGGTATTGGTGTCGTCATCGCCTTGTAGCAGAGTAGAGAAGTGTTTCCTCCATAACCTCAGTACTCCCTGCGGATCTGTTACTAAGTTTCCATTTTCGTCCTTGCAGGAAGACGCTCCGGGTTTATAACCCTCGGTTAGACGCTTAACCTTTTGATAGAATTTTCGAGCGTCATTCCTACATCTATACATCTCGACTTCCTCACGCTCACGCCTTTCCTGCTCCCTCTTCTTGCGTCTGAAAAGGCGTCTCTCATCCCTTCTCTTCTCTTTATAGTTATCGACAATGGCTCGCGTAGCGGCTGACTGCAACGTTTTCTTGTATGCGGCGTTTTTCGCTGCAGTTGCCTCGCGACACTCCTCATCGTACCATTGATTTCGTTGGGGTGGGCGTTCGAAACCAAGGACTGTTTCCGCAGCAGTGCGCAAGGAGTGGGAGATGTTGGCCCACAGTCCGCCAATGTCGTTGAGATTAGATGGGGAACGACGGAGCTTATTCGAGAGTTGAGCGGAGAACGCCTCAGCTGTCCTTTGTGATCGCAGCTTCTTAACGTCCAGCTTTCGCAATGCACTAGAGTGCGCAGACCTCGAAGCGCTAATGCGCAAACGAAACTTGGCTGCGACAAGGTAGTGGTCCGAGTCGATGTTTGGACCTCTGAATGTGCGCACATCTAGTACACTGGATACGTGCCTTCCGTCTATCACAATATGATCGATCTGGTTGGATGTTGATCGATCAGGGGACATCCATGTGGCCTTGTGAATGTCGAGATGTTGAAACTTAGTGCTACATACTACCATGTTACGCGCCGCGGCGAAATCGATCAGCCTCATACCATTGGAGGTAGTGTTCGAGTGGAGGCTGAACTGTCCGACAGTGGGGCCAAAGATACCTTCCCGCCCGACCTTCGCATTGAAATCTCCGAGGACGATTTTGGCGTCATGGGTCGGGCACTTATCATATACGTCCTCGAGTTTAGCGTAGAAGGCATCCTTAACCACATCGTCCTTTTCTTCCGTCGGGGCGTGAGCACAAATTAGGCTGATGTTGTAGTATTTTGCCCTGATGCGGATTGTGGCTATTCTTTCGTTCACAGGCGTGAACCCAGAGACAAGGTGTCGAAGTCTCTTATTAACCACAAAACCGCATCCGAATTCGTGCTTATCAACATGGCAGCTGTAATACACATCGAAAGATGCCAGCCTTTTGCATCCTTGCCCTATCCATCGCATTTCCTGTATGGCAGTGATGTCCGTCTTACATTTCTTGAGGGCATCCGCCAGCTGGGCGGAAGCGCCTACCCTATAAAGGGTGCGGACGTTCCATGTGGCTATTCTTAAATCGTTGTCCTTTGAACGTTTGCCGTGGTCGTCAACTTTAGAGGGGATCTTTTTTAGGTTTGTTGTTCCGGTTTTCATTGGATCAGATTTTTAAGTGGTGGGTTCCAAGCCCTACGCACAACCCAAATTTAACGTCCAGGGTATTGGACATTCGCTGCACGCATTAGTTAACATCTAGCGGGTGCTAGAATGCCATCCAGGAGGGGCCGCGAGGAGGCTGCGTGTCAACTTGAATACAGCGAGACAAGGATCGTCCTGGTGGTCGCCAAGTTGACCACAATCAGAAACTTTACCTTGTTTGCATGCATTCCATCCCTCCCTCACCTCGTCTACATGCCCATTAATTTCAACTTTAATAGAAATTTTTCATATCCTCTCTCTGAACAAATGTTTAAGTCACTGATAGTTAGTCAAAGTAAGTAAAAAGGCAATCATTTTTTATTTTCTAATCTGCATAAATCAACAATGTTTTTGGAGTAAAAACAAAATTGTTTCGCGTTCATAAAAATACCCTGCAGGGCGCAAAACATAAATTCTCGAAAATAATGACTACTTTCTGCTACCAGCAGCCTACCACTGTGTTCAAAATCTGTAACAAAACACGCGTTTTTTATTGGGAAAAATCCCTTTTTTTTCTTAAAATGCCTTGAAATTATGCCGAATTTATATACAAATTATTTTAAACGAAAAAACTTCTTCAATTTTGTTTTTTTTTTTTTCTGATACTTTTTCATGGCTCAGGGCAATTGTGTAAACAATGTTTGAAACTTGTCTAGGAATCCTTCAAAGTGAGGGAAATACACGATGTAAAATTCATGTAAATCTGTACGCGAAAGGAAAAAATGAAAATTTCATTTAACTTTTAGATGAAGATATTGTTCGCAGCCCGAAACAGAAAAAAAACAACTGAAATTATAATAAAAAAGTGGCAAAATGAACAATTACATTAAAAATTTGATTAAAAATGGAAAAAAAATTATTCTACATTGTATAGGAAGGAGAGATACTTCCCCTGAAATTTTAAATTTTTACTGGTAATACTACGGGATAAGTAACTGACTTAAAAATAAGCCATGAAGGCTTAAAAATGATGAATATTATATATGCCGGGATAATCAGACATGTGGGACAGGCAGGAAAAAATTTACAAAAAGTTTGGGTGGTATAACAGAGAGTTACAGTAGTGGGTATACAATTACATAGCCATGGCAATTAGAATCTGTCTTACGGTGATGCCAGCGTCCAGTGTTCTATTGGAATTAAATCTGAAAAACACAGTCTTGGAGTCTACAGTCAGGATAGTGGCAGACAGGTCTGACCAGAGATGCGTTACAGAATCTAGAATGGTGCAGTCCTCTCACTTTAACTGTCACCTGGATGGGAGAAGCAAAACCCTATAATTTTAGGAGAACGCTCTGCAATTAGACGTAACAACAAAAGTGAACACAGCAATTTGGAAGCTACATATACCCTTGTAAGCGGGACCATTTTGTGGTAAATGAATGGGCCAAAGGTTCAAACCCTAGCTCAAGCATTTCAAACAAAATTAAATTTGAAAAACCATTTCTTCGAAAGCTCCCTCTCAGCAGTCTTCTGGCAAAAACTCTGAGACTCAAATAAAACTGTTACGAGATTTTTCTCAAAAATCCATCACTCTGGACCTAAATTGTTAACCTAAGTCCAATTTAAAATCTACTCTACTCTACGACAAATTTTCTAGAAATTTATGGATAAAATTAATACACGCAGCAGTTATTGAGTTGTTTAAGAATCTAGGCCGTAATCCTAGGTTAGTAACAAAGAATGGGACAAAGAGAGGCAGACGCAGTAAACGATGGCCGGATGCTTTGAATATTAAAATGCTTGAAAAACCTATGTTCGAATAAGCAGATAAAAGGACGATGCACTGTTCAGTATGGTTTTCGAATTCGAATACTTCATCCAGGAAGCCCTCTCACCTTTAGAAAAGAAAACCATAACAAACATTAAAAAAAGGTTAGCAGCAGCGCGTCTTAAGAAAGAATAGAATTCATGCAGCGAATATCTTGAACGCCCTAGCGAATGCAACAAAAAAATTCACAGTGGATGGTTGTTATTTAGCAATAACAGATGGCAACCCTATCGTTCTAGAACCTACTAAATTAAATCAATGATTTGTTTAAGTGGGAAAATTTAAACAGGAAAAAATGAAACTGAAACTGAAACTAAAACTAAAAGAGAAAGAGAAATAGAAAGAGAAAGAAAATGTGGCAAAATGGGTAAAGGGAACAAAAGGATTAAAAAAGAAAAAAACTGACGGCTTTCTAATGTGGTGAATCTACTTAAAAACCAAAGAATATCAATGTGACCTAGCTCTTGCACAACGATCCAAGCTGATCCGTTTCTGTTGCATTGTTTCCATTAATAATCAAGTGGATCAATATTCGAAGTAACATAACATACATACATACATAATAGGTCATTGCAACCCTTCTGCAAGGATTACGCCCTAGCTTCTCATACTACTTATGTTCTGTGTTGATTTTATTTATAAGTGACGCGATCTACAGTTTAAAATCGACTTCGAGCGACAGATTTTTGAAAAACTTTTTATGGTAATTTTATTTTATTTACAGAGTTTTTGGGAGAAATCTGCTGCTTAAGAAATATTTTTAGTCAGATATTGTTTTGTTTGAGATGTCTGACCTGGGGTTTGAAACGGTGTCTTTACGTCTAATAATCCAACACACTACTTACTAGGCTATGGCAACCTTTCATGACCTTATCTTACACTTTACTTTTTAATTAAGATGCCTTAAAAACGGCTAGATTACATACAAAGTATATGTTGCTCTTGAGGTATGTAACAGAGATCAGCAATGAATCGTTTTTTTGCTACTCATAGGCACTCATGAAATTTTGAATACAAATGAGTCAACAATATTGAAATTTAACTATGTACTCTGATTCATTCATACTCACTACAACGTTGATTTATATGTACAGGTTGCAATGAGTATGCGTACAACGTTGACATCAAACTCATACCATTCGAAACACGTTTAATTCATAAGCCTACTCATTTAGATTCATAACTTTAGAAAAATACTTATAAATGATTTGAAAGACTCGAATCATTTTTCAAAATTTATAGTCTTAGTTGTTGTTGGATTTACAAAAAAGACAGAGCAGTGAGCAGAGCAAACACGCAACCATTTAATGAGTAGTTTAGTGTTCCTACGCGTATCAGACTTATTTTGTGCTTCGTGTATATTGAGTTATGGAGAGTCGAAATCAACAACATCATACGTGTTGTTCGATTATGAGTAGAGGTTTCATGATATTAAAATAAGTATGAATGCGCCGTAGTCTAGTTGGTAGTGTGTTGGCTTATTAGATGAAAGGCCAAGGTTCAAACCCCAGGTCAGACATCAAAACGAAATATGAAAAAGGTATTTCTTCGGCGACTTCCTTTGGTAGTAAATAAAATTGCGATGAAAAGTTTCTCAAAAATCTATCGTTCGGATTCGACTTTAAACTGTAGGTCCCAACACTCAAATATAAAATTAACACACTTGACATAAGCAGTGTGAGAAACTAAGTCGTAATCCTGACTGAAGGGTTGTAATGACCAATTATATTATGTATTTCCATCATTTTACAAGATATACGACTTTGTATCGTGTATGTAACGCTCAATGCTATGCTGTATTGTGTATGTCGTATTCTTCTTCATAATTTTTGGCATTCAAACAATTTGATAGCACGAAGCCAAAACAACTTATTAAAAACATATCAAAACATATACACATTTTTTTCATGCACACAATTTGATAGCACGAAACCAATACAACTTTTTAAAAACATATAAAAGAAATGTGTATAAGTGTATCGGATTTTTACATGAAACTTATGAACAACAAGCATACACTGTTGTATAGTCGTCCAACAATACAATGAATACAACAATACAACGGCTTGTGTGAATTGAGCAAATGTTTTATTGTGCTCTACACTATATTTAGCTAATAAAACACTCAAGTAGGTCACTATCGAGAAAAATGCCAACAAATCCTGGTAAAATTAAAATAATTTATCACCGAGATTTGAGCATTATTTACTCTTTCCTTCACGTCCTTCACTGTAAGCTCTATGAAATGAATTCATTTCTGTTGACATAAAAGAAAGAAGGAAAAAAACGCATTAAAAACACTTGTCGATTCAACATTGGCTGGCTGCCAAAAGGACACAAGTCCACTTAACATTGTTGCCTGCCTGACAAAATATATGAGTATAAATGTATGTATGTATGTATGTATAAATGTATGTGGGGTATTGTTATGCCACAAATTGTCTTTCAATAAAAACAAAATCTCTTTATTTGATATCGAGTTGGTCCTTAACTTAACTTTTTGTTTGCTTTTCTTGTGTGTGTCGGAGTCTGGTAAGCACATACCATAGCAGCAATGGTTAGTGAGGGACCCTATAAAATCCTTAAAGAAAACAGAACAGAATCGTATTTTAATTAATTTGTTAAGAATTTAAGGAGAACAAATTTAATTGTTGTTGCAACACCATAAAATTCCTTCTACCATTTCATATCAGTTGTGTTAACGAGCATCTCCTGCATCTGGAAAAAATCCTTTTTTTTTGATAAAAGAAAAGTTTTCTGAAATAATTTAAGGTTTTGCTAATCAGAGAGCGGCTTACGGTATTTGATTTTCTTTTTTTCTTTTTTTTTCAATGCCAAAGGGTTAATGTTGTGTTACTTTTGGTTACGTAAAATCCTTTTTTTCTTAATTTAATTACGTGTTCATTCTTTAGAAACGAAAAACTTTTTAAAATTTGTTCACTCCCTTTTTTCCATCTTTTCTTGGAAAAACAAGAGAAAAAACTTTATTTTGTTGGCCTTTATTAAGCTGCTAATCACATTCATGGCCCACATTCATCGCCCATATTCATGTAAACCAAGGGTATAGGGGATATGAAAATGGAAATGAAAATAATTTGTATTCTAATGAAAGTCATTATATTTGTTGGTTAAAGTTATTAAAATTCTATTTAATTATGCCATATTATGTGGTTCATTAAGAAAATTAAATAAAAAACAAAATAAATAAAATTAAAAAATTGGGGAATAAAATTGTAACGAAAATGTTTAGCCCGGCATACAAAAACGCCCAGGAAAATGTTGGAAAATGTCTAGGAAAGATATAATGAACTCGTCAGTAATCCATTTGCCTATTAGCAGAGAAAAATGCTGTGTCATCAAGGCTCTTTTTGGCTAAAAGCGTAAAGAGAGAATTAAATTCATAAGGAACTAAGTTATTATGCAAACACATGTGCAACAATCCAGAAATTTGGCCATGAGGCCAACTTAAATTCGTCATTACAAACCTCTAGTCAGGATTACAACCTACTTTCTAACATCATCCACGTTGTGTGTGTTTATTTTATAAATGCGTGGCGCGATCCTACAGCTTAAAGTCGACTTCGAACGACAGATTTGTTTTGAGAAACTTTTTTGTCTGAAATCTGCTGAGACGAAATCGCCGAAGAAACATTTTTGCATATTTTGAATTGATTATCATGGTGCGATAGAAGTCTCCATTGAGCGTGATGATAACGCCGCCCTCTTTTCAGTCTACTCGGATCCCCAGATTTCTGAAAAACTTTACATTGCAATTTTATTCCATTCTCAGAGTTTTTGCCAGAAGCCTGCTAAGATGAATTCGCCGGAAGAAATATTTTTTCATACTTCGTTTTCTTCGAGATGTTTGAAACAGGGATTTAAACCATGGCTCCGCTTCTAACAAGGCAACACACTGCCTACTAAACTACGGGAACTTCGCAAACGATGGTATACATACATACATAATTGGTCATTACAACCATTTAATCAGGATTACGGCCTAGTTTCTCAGAACACTTATGTTGTGTTTATTCATTTTATTTATAAGTGGTGGTACCTACAGTTTATAGTCTACTTGGAACAACAGATTTCTGAGAAAGGCAATTTTATTTTGCTCTCAAAATTTTTGCCACAAATCTGTCGCCGAAGAAATGTTTTTTCAACATTTCGTTATGTTCGAGATTTATAGAGTGGAATTTGAACCGTGGTCTCACGTCTAATAAGCCAACACAATACTGTTACGTTTTTACCTTGCTAAAAACGTTTAAATATCAGTTCGTTAATTGCAAACAAAGTAAAAACAAATATGTGTTTAGTTTTTCAGTTAAACTCTTTATTCTTTACACTACTTTTGTGTGCCACCGTATACAACTTAACCATACAACAATAATAATCTGTTTATTCACTTTACTAGTTCACACAAGTATTCACTGGATCTTTATAACCACGACATCACACGCATCTTCACACAAGGCTGACTGAATTCTTACTGACTGCTGCCTGCTTTGTCCAGTCCGGACTATAGTCCTACATAACCAGTCTAACGAACATTCTTGAAGTGGAAGGTTCGTGATCTCGCCTTCTCGAGAGCTCTATTGCTAATACATTGTTGTTTGTGTACTTTGCTTATGTTGTCTATCCCTTTTTGTCACATACATGTTGTTGTTGGTACCAGGCGCAACCAGGTTCGTCGTACATATGTCTGTGTGTAGCTTTAGATAATCAACACGTCCATTGTATCCCTTGTGTTAGTGTGAATTTGTATCGTGTGGCTTTTGTTTATCGTTTTTGTTGTTAAACGATATTAGGTCGTTTCGATTTGCGTAACAATACCTACGAGACTATGGGGACTTTGAATTCGCAAGGAACAATATATTCTTATAGAAGCGGTTGACTCAGTTCACTCAAACATGAACAACCATCCAGAAATTAGGCTACGAAACCCAAGATCTGGGATTTGAGGTCTGGGGTCTTAATTTTCTACAGAATTTTGTAACGAAATTCTTTAATTTTAATCACAACTCGAGTCCAAAAACCACTTCTGGTACGGCTTACTTCACTTAACCAAACAGTGACATATTTTTGCATCACGTACTTACGTAATTGGGCATTGCAACCCTTCGTTTAGTATTACAACGTAGTTTTACACACCATTTATGTTGCGGGTATTAATTTTTTACATGAGTGGCGGGACCTACAGTTTACAGTCAACTCCGAACGACAAGGTTTTTGAGAAACTTTTCATGGCAATTTTATTTTTCACTCAGAGTTTTTGCCAGAAATTTGCTGAGATGATGTCGCCGAAGAAATATTTAATTTTGATGTCTGACCTGGGGTTAAAACCGTGGCCTCAAGTCTAATAAGCCAACACACTTCCTACTAGACTACGGAGGTTTTAAATTTTCAAAAAAAATAATATAGTCTTGCATTAGCGGTTGACTCATTTCTCACATACATGTGCAATAATCCAGTAATTATGCTACGAGCCTGAACCAAAAAAAATGGTGCTGAGTTCTGAGGTTTCTACAACATTTTGTAACGAAATTCTCTATTTTTAATAGCAACTTGAGTCCAGAAATCAGCCCCTAGTACGATTTACACCACTTAACCATTCTGCGACAAAGTTTTGCTACACACTGTATATAAATATATCGTATAAAAAAGTATCCTTACATTAAAGAATAAATTTTTGTTCTCCAGTACAAGTACAGTGAGCGTCAAAAGAATCTGTACACTATGTATAAAATCCTAACAATCATCAAACTCAACTTTTACCAGTTAAGGAGAGTAACCGAAAAAATTTGCAAATATTTCGAAATTTTTTGCAATATTTTTTTGTTTCAATTTTAATTTTTACAGGTAATGAAACAATTTTAAAATAAAAACAACGGTAATTTATTAAGATGTATTTTTTTCTAATGTACAGTTGCTTTTGATGCCCACTGTATATACACATACATATGCTTTGATAATACCAACTGATAGCAAAGCAAATATTTGTAATTTAAAAGCATTTGTAAACATAAAAATATTCAGACTCATACATACATACATACATACATCTGTATAGCCACACCAACTCGACCATGATAAAATAAAAAATGCACATGTATTAGTAAAGAAAAATAAAGAGGGTTTCAGTTACAAAGAAAAGAAAGAAAGGAGCAAAAAATCGCATTATCACATATCGACTTAGAAGTATCCTCCAATGATGATAAGAGCAAACAACCGACAGACTTACAGCAAATCGAAGTGATATGGGATAAAAGAAAAAAATCATAAAAGCCAAGTACATCACTTTAAAATATAATGCAACGTGAAACAAAATCAACACAAACCAATTACATGCTCAAACGCGCTCTTTTTAATGTTAAAATTCCTCTTTTAAAAACGACTGAATTATTTAAACATGCCCTCGCTGCCTTATAAGATTAAATCCAGCATTATAAATGTATTTGAAAAAGTGCTAATAAATGGTTTCGCAATATAAAATAAGCTGTTACACCTTTGCTGTCCGCCTTCATAAATAATGCCAATGTGATGTGATGTTAAAAGATGAATGAACATATCATACAGGGGGCTTTAGGAATGAGGAAATTTTTCAAAAATTAAATAATATGAAATACAGTGAGCTTCAAAAGAACTGTACACTAAAAAAAATATATTGGGTCCGCCATTTAACGTTTTTGTTTCTCAACTAGTGCTTATTTCGTGAATGGTAACACTTAGCTCATGTCTGATTTGACAGATAATTAGTTTTATCCTTTCGCTGAACGAATATGGTTGTGTATACGCTTGAACAACGCTCGGAAATATTGCGACATTACTTTGAAAATCATGGTAATGTTGCAGAATGTGTGCGAAAATTACGTACGGATTTTGGAAGAAGATAAGCACCGTCAACTCCGTATGTTCGTTATCTTGTGCAAAAAGTGAAAGAAAGTGGCATCCTCATCGATAAACCAAAGCGTGAAAGGTCAAAAACAGTGCGTACACCGGAGAATATTGCTGCTGTGGCAGAAAGTGTGCTTGAAGTGCCATCAACATCAATTCACCATCGTTCTCAACAATTGAACATTTCGGAGATATCATTTAGACGAATTTTGCATAAAGACTTTAATATGACGCCATACAAAGTCCAATTGGTTCAGGAGTTGAAGCCAATTGTCCATCCAATGTGTTTTCGCTTCGCTAAGTGGGCCTGCGATCGACTTACAGAAGATGCCGCTCATTTTGATCTTGGCGGGTATGTAAACAAGCAAAATTTGGGGCAGAGAAAACCCGCACGCATACATTGAAAAGCTGACGCACCCAAAACGATTCACTGTTTGGTGCGGATTTTGGACCAGAGACATAATTTGACCATTTCTCTTCGAAAATGAGCAAGGAGTGGCCGTTACAGTCAATGGCGATTGTTATCGGGCCATGTTGAATGAATTTTTGTTCAGAAAAATTGAAGAGGAGGATATTTGCAACATTTGGTTTTAACAGGACGGCACTACGTGCCACACAGCCGAAGCTACACTCGATGTTTTGCGCTCCGTTTTTGAAGATTGTATTATCAGCCGCAGAGCTGATGTCGTTTGGCCACCTCGGAGCTGCGATTTGACACCGTTGGACTATTATTTGTGGGTTGCCCTCAAAGATAAGTGTTACGCCGACAAGCCAGAGACAATTGACGCTTTAAAGGACAATATTCGTGAAATCATTGGTGAAATACAGCTGCACACAATCGATAATGTGCTTAAAAATTGGACCGATCGTTTAGGCTACTGCATGGCCAGCCGAGGTAGCCATTTGAATGAAATTATTTTCCATTATTAACCGGAAGGATTGTACTTTCAAATAAAAAAAGAAATTTGAGAAAATTAACAGTAGTTTTTTTTTAAAGCATTTTCAAAAAAAAGTTATTTGGCCTATAACGCCTACAATTCGTATTTAAATACATTTTATTTTTATTTACATTTTACATATGATTGTGGTGATTATATTTACTACGTCTATTAGATAAAATATTAGCGTGCAATGGCAATCACTTTCCTTAAACTAAACAACGCCACACTTAACACAAACGAGCATGGCTGCCAACATACCGAACGAGATGATTATAATTGCAACAGTAGGCAACTGTGCTAGTAGCAGCCGAAGTAAACGTCAAACCACCAGGACAGGCAACACTCTGGCAAATATCTGTGCGAAGATTACGATTCGTACTAAAGATGTTGTTCGATGTGACAAAGGCATAACAGAAGTTATTGTATTTTACGACCTTATAGGTCCATGCTGGTATGGGATTTTTATCATTATCCATTAGATACATATCAACCAGTTGGCCGGTGGTAGAATGAGGCAATTTTAGGATCCCGTAAACACCGGTTACAACTTCGGCATATTTATCCCTTGCAGGTAAATTGTGTACCCAATTTTCAATGCGTCTCCAGTTCATGCGATTACTGCCACGAAATTGTGGTGCAACATTAACATATTTGAAGGTGGCATCCATTTGATCATAGCTGGGGAAGTCTTGAGCATTAACCAAGTGACCACGTTCCAATAGCAGGCTAGTGTTAGTGGGTATATATGTTTGGCCTTCACCCAACAGTTCAACGAATTTATCGTATACATTTTCAGGCTCAAATGAGTCAGCACGTTCCCGGGTCACCACCGGGCCCAAGGAGAATTGTGCTCTCCTGTAGCTGGTGGCAGGCAAATCGAAACCATAAGCTTTGTGTCTTGTAAATACGGCCTCTTCGTTCCTTGTACTATAGCACACTTGATAGAGGGGCAACTTAACGCCACGTGGTATATTGTACACAACATTGTAGATTTCACCAGCCAAACGACGGCAGGAGTTGTCTACCACTGTACTCAATTCAGTGTCGGCTCGAACGCGTCCATTACATCTAAGATTTGGATCGGTTGCCTCATTTAATTCACCATCCTCGCAAACCAGTTCCCTAACTGGCGTTTGCCCATTACAAAACAAATATAATGTTGACCTATGATTGAGATAGTCTGTATGCAGGACATCCAAAGTGTTTGCAAAAGGTCGTGTTAAATAAATCCAATCTTTAGACATGTGAGTGTAATTTAGATTGCAATTATCGGGTGAAATTCCTGGATAGTATAGATTTCCTGAAAGATTAATTTGAATTAATTTGTTAGAATATTTTAATTGTATTCAATAAACATACCTCCTGTTAAGAGCAGCATTAGCGTTGACAAATTTAAAGCCATTTTCGTTGATTTTATTTCGCAATTACTTGTTGTTTATTAAGGCGCACTTGTAATAACAATGACGGCGCTTAGACGTCTGGTGTTTAAGTTGAAATTTTTGATTTATTTATAGTAGAACACCAAGAAATAATGGAGGCGTTTTTTTTTCTACATTTATTTTTTTATATTAAATTAATAACAATTCTGATAAGCTTTAATTGGCAAACGGCGAACGGCGAACGTAAATACCCATCTCTTGCTAACGATAATGAACGAATTGTGTGTACACTTTACAGCTGCATGTTACTATTTTAATTCAATTTATTACTAATGAGTAGCAAATGTTATTACAAATTACTGTGTTAGATATTCTAATCAATTGAAATAAAAGTAATTAAGTGCATTAGCAAGCTTTCTAATACCGTCTGCATGTTACTATTTTAATTCGATTTATTACTAATGAGTAGCAAATGTTATTACAAATTACTGTGTTAGATATTCTAATTATTGAAATCAAAGTGATTAAGTAGCAAGCTTTCTAATACTGTCCGCTTAATTTTAAATAGAAATTTCATTGTGGTTTTGCTTTTAGCAAAATTAATATGCTTGCGGTGGTACTACACTTTCTCTAAAAAGTTCGCAAAAGCTCATCATAACTGCATTGTGTATGTACAGTGGGCATTAAAAGAAACTATAGATTTAAAAAAATATACATTAACAAATTACCGTTATTTTGTTTATTTTCAAATTGTTTCAAAAACAATTTTTAAAATTGAAAGAAAAAAAATTTTACAAAAAATTTGAAAATATCGTGAAATTTTTTCACACACTCTCCTTAAGTGTTAAAAGTTGCGTTTGTTGATTGTTAGAATTTTATCCTTAGTGTACAGTTTCTTTTGATGCCCACTGTATGTCTAATAAGACTTTTAAGATTTTCTTTTGAATTCAATTCTTATGTAAAAAAAATTTCTGTAGAAAAATTCCAAATGACAGGCAACCCAACTGCATTGCATACATTTTAATAACCGTACTGACCTATAATACTGTATGACAACTAAAATCTAATACTCGTATAGCGAAATATGTTTGAAGATAAAGATCGCAAAAGATTTGGTTACATACAGGGGTCGGCAATCAAAATAAAACTACAGAGACATCTCACTTAACATCATCACTGGGGAGGGTTGGGAATATAGTAGGACTTTAGTAGACAACCGGACTTTAGGGAGTTTGGGCGATTTTTCCCGTGAAGTATCTGTCAGGAGAAATAGGAGGTATAGCGGAGGCAACCTCGATATGTGATCATCATTCGTGGTGTACTTTGAGTAGATTGCTGCTGGTTCTTCTGCTCCACTTCGCCGTTCCTATTGCTGCTGCTGTTGTTTATGTGCTGGCCCAAATTGCGCCTCTCCCTTGCTGTCATCATCGCTGTCACCCCCCCCCCCCCTCATTGCCGTCATCGCCGCTGACTAGTCTGCTGCGTTGTTGTGTGTCCTCCTGTTACGTTCGTTTTGTTAACCCTGGTGCCACACCATGTGGCCAAAGCCTCGTCCGTGAGGACGCTGTTCAATGTTAGTATTGTAAGTGTTGTCCTTTGTGTCGATGTATGTATACTCTGTAGCTGTGGGCCACCAGTCCCGAACTGTCTGCAGTTCAACCGGTAGTAATCGATTTGATTACGATGTCTGACCGGAGACTTAATTCTGGTACCACGGGAGTCAGGTGCCCCTGGAACCTCGGTTCCAGCCTGACTGTTGGCGCGGCCACTTTTGGGAGCATCGTGGTGGCTGTGGTTTGGACCCAAATTGCGGGAAGATTCTAGTTAATAGGCTAGGTGTGGAGTTGCATTCTCAACGGGGTGCCGTGACCCAAAGATTGGAAGGAGTTTTAGGTAGGCTCCGCTCCTAACCATGGGGGAAGTCATGTCCAAATACATGACTTCGAATAGGCACTCAGGTGTAGCTGTCTGCTACATTTGGGGGCGTTGGTAGACGCATTATATTTCACCCTGTGCGAAGAGCACCGTGGGATTAGGTCAACGAGGACAGGTACCCACGTAAAATCAATCGACGTTAACATCATCACATTCAAAAAGAAATCTTTTAAGAGGGTTTTGGGTAGAAAATCCGAAAAAGGTCTTATTCATGACACACACACAATTTTTTTCGTGTTTACACGTTCAACGAATATGATTGCAAGGTTAGCTTCAATCATTCTGTGCATATACAGTGAGTCTCAAAAGAAACTCTACAGTCATACATAACTAGCCATTACAACCCTTCACTCAGTATTACGACCTAGTTTCTCGCACCACTTATGTTGTATGGGTTTATTTTATACATGAGTGGCGGGACCTACTGTTTAAAGTCGATTTCGACTTTCGACATATTAGAACAGTTTGTTCTTAAACGAACAATTGTTCTTAAAACTTTAAACGTTAGTAAGCAGCCCTTGTAATTGTCACCAGTTTGAGCGCCGATCCCTGTATTTATTAATTCTTTAGAAAAAAGCAATAATTTATTCATTCCATAACTAATATGTAGTACGACAAACCGCAAATGGAGCATTTAATTTTAGAAATTTGTTTCGTTTTGTTGTGTTTTGTTTTAAATAGAATAAGTGACCCACTGCGACATTTGCAAATTTGCGCAGATAAGAAACTAATGTCTGTTTTCAATACAATTTTTAATTTTTTTGTTGTTGTTGTCATTTTTTTCCCTGGGTACAGCGCAAGCTGCAATCAACCTCACAAACCAACTGATATAGTTTAGAAATTTTTTTGAAACGTACTCTTACGATTTAATTTCACTTTATGTGTTGGGTTTTTCAAATTGAATTCATTCTTTTTTTCTTTTCTTTTTTTTTTTTGAAAAACTAAACTATTTTCACACGTAATTACAGGTTCTGGAAATCCCCAAATTGAAATAGAATTCATAAATAAATTTTAACCTGAACATTCTCGTATTCAAAACAGTACGAAATCAAATTGAAATCAGTGCCAGATTCACAGCAGATGTTTAATCTGAAACGTATGTGCGCGGTTGTATGGTTTGTGTCTTTGAAAAAAACTGAGTAGAAGAATGAAGATTTACGTTTCATTTATTCTCACTGTGGTAATGAAAGAAAAAGTGGCTTTAATTGAATTTGAAGCCAACAAAACTTAATGCATTACTACTTCACTTTAAAAGGAGTTTAGCTAAGACACGTCGAAATGGCTTACAAACAGACCGAAATGGTTTGCACAGTTCAGAAGCGCTGCAGAAAACAAAAATCGCTCGGGTCATTCATAAAAGTTGGAAAATTTCAAATGAAAATTAATGCTCCAGGAGGATTGCTATTGAGCTGTAGAAAAAATATCAAATTATGGCGGTCCACTCTGGCCTCAATTTTGAATTGTTACGAGCTTCACAATTCATACAAATGCTGTCTTTAGGAAATAGTAGCTGGAAAGTTAAGCTTGCGGGCCTTAAGGCTGAGTCACATACAATCGTTTATACGTTGTACTTTGACATGTTCAGCTGTCAGCAAAATATTGACGTATCGTTTGGAACAAACAGAACAAAATCTGAAGTAATCTAGCTAGTATAGTACACCCAGAGTATTACATTCCATAAGTATGGATAATCCAATGCATTTTAGGGTATTGAAATCCAATTTCATAAAATGGACAGAAGCGTTACATCAAGGCTGCCTTCCAAAATTTTAGTGGCTTTGTGTTTGAACAAAGTATCGTGTTTCATAATGCCGCTGTACAAAATATATACAATGTATTATATTTCAAAACGTCGTCAATGTGTATTTTTAACGCAGTCAAAAAGCAATCAGGCATCGGATTAATAGTTGATGCATTGTTTCGTTGCTTTGCATATCGGCATAGTTTATGCATACAAACTTTGTATTGATACATTTTGGAAGGCAGCCCAACTATTGGGGATCAATAGTACAATAATAGGAAAAATTACGAAAATACTATGGGGCGTTGATGACTGTACGAAAATTATGAGTATATTATTGAGACTGAATGAAAACGACATGAGTATACCTAGCGTGCGTCCTTACTAGCTACACCGTCTTACACTTGTATCTGAACCGAATAGATAGATAATAATGAATTCAGGTCATATGGTGATGAAATTGAAATGATGGAATATTTTTTATGTCATTTATGTCAGATCCCAACATTATGTCAAAGACACTGTACCAAACATAGCTCACATCAGTGGAGTAGATTGGAAGCAGATAACAAGGTTTTTGCAAAATACGCTTGGTACCCCTTAAAGGCGAATGCACAACAAACCTTCTTGATGGCCAATAGGCATAAGACCCGTGGTTAGTCATTCACCATCAACATGCCCTGCTATTAACACATAACATCGTAACATAACATAAATTGTGATTACAAACCCTTCTGTCTGGATTACAACCTAATTTCTCACGCTACTTATATTGTGTGGGTTAATTTTATACATGAGTGGTAAAGTCGATTCCGAAAGACAGATTTTTGAGAAACTTTTTCATGGCAATTTTATTTACTCTCAGAGTTTTTGCCAGAACTGTGGTGAAAGGAAGTTGCCGAAGAAATATTTTCCGTTCTGTTGGAGATGTCTGAGCTGGATTTTGAACCGTGGCCTCATTGTCTAATAAGCCATCACACTACCTACTAGACTACGACGACTTCAATTTCATATAAATCATGTAAAATTTAAATTTTCTCTAAAAATGTCGTCTGGCAGTCTTGGTATTCCAGACATGGGTGAATCGTACTGCAGAAAACTCTCAGTAAGAAATATATTTGCCCGGATAAAAATTTATTCCAACATTTAAAGACGCAGCTTATCTCAGTGGTGTAGACTAGAAGCCGATAACAAAGTTTATACAAAATACAGAATTTCTATAGAAAGTATGGTTGGCACTTTTGATATTGACTGCACGATAAGGCTACTTGTCGGCCAATATGCATAAGACCCTTGATTCGTATGCTGCCAGAAAGATGGTAAAAAATCATGGCTAATGTTGGCGAATACATACATAATTGGTCATTACAACCCTTCAGTCAGGATTACGACCTAGCCTTTCACACCCCTGCTGTTTTGTGCGCTAATTTTATACATAAGTGGTGGGACCTACAGTTTAAAGTCGGCTCCGAACGACAGATTTTTGAGAAACTTTTCATAGCAACTTTTATTTACTCTCAAAGTTTTTGCCAGAAATCTGCTGAGAGGAAGTCGCCTAAGAAATACTTTTTGTATTTTGTTTTGATGTCTGGCCTGGGGTTCGAACCCTGGCTTTACGTCTAATAAGCCAACACACTACCTACTAGACTACGGCGACCTCTTTGGCGAATACTTTGAATAAATTTATGGTGCACAATAAACGCCCAATATTTTCACAAAATTATTGCATTTGCAGGCGAATAATTTTTAAATTAAAATTTATTAAAGAATTTAAAAAGTTTGTATTTATCTTTTGCAGAAAAATGAAGAAAAAAACCAAAATTCTGGCCACAACTTAGAACATTTTCAAATCCCAGCACCCAGCAGACAATCAATGACACTAAAAGACAAACAGATTCCCTTTTTAAAATACAATGTCTATACATTTGGCCATTATACCATACCAACAATTTCAAAAAGCTGAAGTACAGTGAGCTTTAAAAGAAACTGTACATTAAAAAAACTATACATTAATAAATTACCGTTATTTTTATTTTAAAATTGTTTCATTGCCAGTTTTTAAAACAAACAAAAATTTACAAAAAATTTCGAAATATTCTTAAATTTTTTCGGGCACTCTCCTTAAGTGGTAAAAGTTGATTTTGGTGATTGTTAGAATTTTATCCATAGTAGACAGTTCCTTTTGACTTTCACTGTATATGCATAAGTATAAGGCAATTTTGCATATTTTAGTATGAGTGTCTCAACAAACAAAAATATTATCCTAAAGAAAACATCATTAGCATGGCATTATTTTAAATCAGTGGGGAAAAAAATAAATCCTGCTTGCTTTTTGCATTAATTTAGAAAAGCTTTTTACTCCAGTACTGCTACATACCAGAGATCAGCAATGAATCGTTTTTTCGCTACCCATAAGCACTCATGAAATTTTGAATGTAAGTGAGTCAACAATATTGAAATTTAACAATGTACTCTGATTCATTCATACTCACTACAACATTGATTTATAAGTACAGGTTGCAATGAGTACAACATACAACGTTGCCGTCAAACTCATACCATTTGAAATATGTTTGATTCAGAAGCTCATACTCATTTAGATTCAAACCATTAGAGAAATACTTATAAATGATTCCAGTCTGTTGGTAGGCATTTACAACAAAAGAAAAAAGACGCATAAGCAGAAAGGCCCGAACAGCAAGCAGAGCAAACACACAACCTTCTAGTAGGTATTTTAGTGTTCGTACCCGAATCATACTTATTTTGTGCTTCGTGTATATGTTGAGTTGTGGAGAGTCGAAATCATCGACATCATACGTGTTGTTAAGTGTGAATATGATGAGTACTTCAAACTTTGAATATGAGTAGAGGTTGCATGATATTAAAATAAGTATGAATGCGCAGTGGTCTATTCGGTAGTGTGTTGGCTTATTAGATGAAATGCCAAGGTTCAAACCCCAGGTCAGACATCAAAACGAAATATGAAAAAAATATTTCTTCGGAGACTTTCTCTCAGCAGATTTCTGAGATTTCTGATACTCTGAGAGTAAATAAAATTACCATGAAAAAGTTTCTCAAAAATCTCTCGTTCGGAATCGACTTTAAACTATAGGTCCTGCCACCCGTGTATAAAATTAACCCACACAACATAAGTGGTGTGAGAAACTAGGTTGTAATCCTGACTGTAGGTTTGTAATCACAAATTATGTTATGTTATGATGTTATATTTAAATAGCAGGGCTTGTTGATGGTGAAGGACTAACCACGGGTCTTATGCCTATTGGCCATCAAGAAGGTTTGTTGTGCATTCGCCTTTAAGGGGTACCAAGCGTATTTTGCAAAAATTTTGTTATCTGCTTACAATCCACTTCTCTTAGATGTGAGCTATGTTTTGTACAGTGTCTTTGACATAATGTTGGGATCTCGACCTTACGAAAACAATGACAAAAATTACATAAAAAATATTCCATCGTTTCGATGTCATCACCATATGACCTGAATTCATTATTATCTATCTATTCGGTTCAGGTACATGTGTCAGACGGAATATACCGTAAGGACGCACACCAGTATACTCAGGTCGTTTTGATTCAGTCTCAATAATATACTCATAATTTTCGTACAGTCAGCAACGCCCCATAGTATTTTCGTAATTTTTCCTATTGTGCCTTTGTTTGATCCTCAAAATGCAAATGCAAATGCAATCCAAATGAATTGAATTATCCATGCTTATCGTATGTAATACTCTGACTGTACTATACTAGCTAGATTACTTGTGTACTCCGTTTGCGATCACTTCCTAACGACTAGGTACCCATATAATGCTTACAATACTTTGCCATGCCTGGAGTAATTATTAATCGCCATCTCACGTTTCAGAACCGTACTTGATGCCTTATAAACGTGAGAAGCTAGGCCGTAAGCCTGTCTGAAGGGTTGTAATGGTCAATTATGTATGAATGAATGCGTATAAGTATTAAAAATTATGAGTAGAACTCGATTCTACTTTTTTTTTGAATACTCATTGCTGAGCTCTGTTACATACTGCGTACCACATAAGCCTTGGCTGTTCAGATGACAGTTAAACAAATTCATGGGTGTGGGAAAATCTAAGTTTTCTCAATCCCTTGTGTTAAGGGATGATAAGGTTGAAGAACCAAGAAAATCGAAATTATTTTTTTTAATTATTATTTTATATCACTTTGCAGTTAGGGGCCTATTTACCATTTTTGAATATTTTTTTTTGTCTAAAATACATGCAACGTTCCTGCTTAAAATTAGAGTAACTGGCCGCACAACCATTAGAAACTAAATTTACTTGTTGCGTTAATAAATTTTGCTCCAGGACAAGAAAAAGGATCATGAAACAAATCTTATGGCCTCATACAAAAAGGAAAAATTGTTTGTTTTCCTTTTTAATTTTTCATAATTTATGATTCCCAACACTTGTTGATTATTTTTACAATTTTTTCAATTTTTTTTTTATTTAATTCACGCCTTTTTTTGCATAAATTTTTGATTCAAATGAATTTTTCTTGTTTACAACGCTGCTTAACAAGTCAAGAATCCACTGAAGGTCTTAATGAAGGGTTGTTTGAAAAGAATAACAAAAACAACAAAAACAACAAAAACAACAACAATATCTTGTTAAAGTATTAGAAAGAAGAGAAAAAAGAAATGCTGGCTGGCAGAGACTTTTTTATTACAAAGAAATTTAATTTACTTTGTCTGTGTAATGAGTTGTTAAGTTTAACACAACAATGCTTGTTTTACAACAAGTTTGAATAGAATTTTTTTAAAATTTTTTTTTTTTAAGAAAATCTAAAAAGTTTTCTTTCAATTTTCTTAATTGTGGACAAAGTTTTGTTATAAAATTTTTACTCTCTTGCTCTTGTTCTGCATTTTAATGAACACAGTTTTTAATACAAAATTTCAATTTGTTTACAAGACATGCGAAGAAAATTTTTCACTCGGCAACCCTCTCTCAGCAATCATTTCAGTCCTTATGTTGATGTTCTGAAAGTAAATAATTGGCAACTGGACATAGAATATTCGTTTTTAACATTCCAAATAGCGACTTCTGGTTAAAAGATCCAGAGGTTCCCGGTGGGACCCTTGAAGCCTGCACTGATGGCTCAAAGATCAGTGGTAGGGTGTACATATATGTATGAGAAGTGCAGGTCACTGACACGTATCTGCTTCTTCCTCAGACCCACAGCTCCTGCAGAAGTCATATGTCGGAACGCCAAGTCTTTTGGCATGCCTACAAAAGGATATTGGCCCTTAAGAATCGCCTGACTATTGCCATATTTTCCTAGCTAAGGCCATGGCAATTTTGAAGACGGTGCAAAATGTATCAATACAAAGTTTGTATGCAGTTCTACTACTGTATATAAACAATGTAGATATGAAAAGTAACCAAACAATGCATCAATCATAAATCCGATGCCTGATTGCTTTTTGACTGCGTTAAAAATACACATTGACGACGTTTATATTTATTTTATATATTTTGTACAGCGGCATTATGAAACACGATACTTAGTTCAAATACAAAGCAACTAACATTTTGGAAGGCAGCCGGATTTTCCCTGAAGATCTCTTGATTTGAGCTTCTTATAGGCTGCCTGACCACCGTATTTTCCAAGCAGAGGTCATTGCAATTTTGAAGGCGGTGCAATGCTTATTGAATGGAGGAATTTTCTCTGAAGATCTCTTGATTTACTCGCACAGCCAGACTGCGTTTGATTCCCTAACGAACGTAGTTTCAATGTCCATCCTTGTCCATGAAAGCCAAAGATTACTCAGAGAAATTTTTGATCTTTTCAAGGTAACTCTTACATAAGTTCAGGGACATAGGGATATCATTGGAAATTGCATTGCTGATGAACTGGCCAGGGCTTTTACCGAGCTCGCAATCTACTACATCTTGGAGGGTATAAGGATTCCGATTGGCTCAATTAATTTGAATATTATCCACTCGTTTTACCAGGAAACCTAAACTCGTTGGCGGCAAGAGAGTACGTGTAATATTGTTAGACTCTGCTGGACATGCATGGACAAGAAAAGGACCGACTAACCTATGTGCTTAAGTCGCATGGCCATCTAACGCACAATGGCAATTCTAGCGGACCACTTTTCTCTTGGTAGGCATGCCCAAAACCTGGGCATTCCGACAAATGACTTCCGCAGGAGCTGTAGGCAAGAGGAGGAAGAAGAAGAGACTATCATTCACCTCACGTGTTAGTAGCCTGCACATGTCATAAATATGCAAAGGTTTCTCGCCTTGCATTCTAGGAGACCTAGATTGAGCTGAAGTCGCCATAGTGTAGCAGGTAGTGTGTTGGCTTATTAGACGCAAGGCCGCGGTTCAAATTCCAGGTCAGACATCTCCAACAAAACGAAATACGAAGACATATTTCTTCGGTGACTTCCTCTCAGCAGTAGATTTCTCGCAAATATTCCGAGCGTAAATCAAAATGCCATGAATAGTTTCCCAAAATATCTGACGTTCGGAGTCGATTTTAAATTGTAGGTTCCGCCACTCAAGAATAAAAATTAACCCACACAACATAAGTGGTTTGAGAAACTAGAACGTATCTCCTGATTGAAGGGTTACAATGACTAATTATGAATGTATGTATGTACACACTCTCAAGGGATGTAATGGTCGGTTTACTATCGGTTAATATGCGTATATCACCAGACTATTCCGAATTCGCATGGCGCCAATTTTAATAGCCTTTCATTTTAACCTGTAAAGTACTATAATACTCTAAAAGTGCAAGCGGCGCACTAATATTCTGTTAATCTGAAAATTTTCACATCCGACTTTATCACGCGATCTCGTTCCATCAGAGAAAACTTGAATGACATATCCTAAGAAGGCTAAGATATTTCTTTCGGCGACTTTCCCGGAAGGGACATTGCAGTCTTCTGGCAACTATTCCGAATGTAAAAAAATACCATGAGGAAGCTTCTAAAGTCTGTTGTTTGGAGTCGATGTTAAACTGTAGACCCCATCACTGATGGGTAAAATTAAACCAGAAAAGGTTTTAATCCTGACTAGAAGGTTGCAATAACTAAGTAATTATAAATGTAAATAAATAATGAAGGGTTAATGATTGCACTTGATGGCTGTTATGAAAATCTATTATCAACATAGGATTGAGGCTGTTCTATTTCGCTGAGAAAAGGTTATTGATCAGAGATCAGAGCAATGAATCGTTTTTTTTTGGTACTCATAAGTACTCATGAAATTTTAAATATAAGTGAGTGTCAACAATATTGAAATTTAACTAGGTACTCTGATTCATTCGTACTCAATACAACGTACGCTGATTTTTAAGTACAGGTTTCAATGAGTATGCATACAACGTTGACATCAAACTCATACCATTCGAAATATGTTTGATTCATAAGCCTACTCATTTAGATTCATAACTTTAGAGGAATACTTATAACGGGTGATTTTTTAGCTATTATCTTTTTGGCAACACTGGCTAAAACAGCTCACGCACATTTCGTGTTTTGTTTCACCGTCAAACATTTTCAGTTTGGTCAATAATTTAACCATGAATCGTCTTACAAACGAACAACGCTTGCAAATCATTGAATTTTATTATCAAAATGCGTGCTCTGTTAAGAAAGTTCATCGCGCGCTTCTTCCATTTTATGGTCAGTTTAATTGACGCACCGAAGCGGCTATTCGGGCTATTGTGACTAAATTTCGTACAAAATTTACATTGTTGGACATTAAACCACCAACACGCTTACGTAGAGTGCGAAGTGAAGAAAATATCGCAGCTGTATCGGCCCGTGTTAATGATGACCATCAATTATCGATTCGTCGCCGTTCGCAGCAATTGGGCCTCTGTTGCTCAACAACGTGGAAAATTTTGCGGAAGGATTTAGGTGTGAAGCCTTTCAGAATACAGCTGGTGCAAGAATTGAAGCCGAACGACTTACCGCAATGCAGAATTTTTAGTGAAAAATTGTGTTCAGCGACGAAGCTCATTTTTGGCTCAAAGGATACGTAAATAAACAGATTTTGGAGTGAAGATCAGCCAGAAGTATTGCAAAAGCTACCAATACATCCAGAAAAAGCCACAGTTTGGTGCGGTTTATGGACTGCTGGCATCATTGGACCGTACTTCTTCAAAGATGCTGCGAATCTTAACGTAACTGTAAATGGTGAGCGCTACCGTGAACTGATATCCAACATTTTTGGTCAAAATGCAAGAGTTTGACTTGCATGACATGTGGTTTCAACAAGACTGTGCCACATGCCACACAGCACGCGTATAAATGGACTTATTGAGAGGCGAGTTCGGTGAATATTTCATTTCACGTTCGGGACCGGTCAATTTGTCCGCCTAGATCGTTCGATTTAACGCCTTTAGACTATTTTTTTTGGGGCTATGTTAAAGCTCATGTCTATACAGACAATCCCGCTTCAATTGACGCATTGGAAGACAACATTGAAGCATTTATTCGTGAGATACCGGCCGAAATGTTGGAAAGACTATGCCAAAATTGGACTAAGCGGATGGACCATTTGAGGCGCATTCGCGGTCAACATTTGCATAAAATAATCTTCAAACATTAAATTATATGGACCGTACTATCGATTCAAATAAAGATTTCATGCATTTTTCTGAATTTTATGTTTTTTTTTTGAAAAATTTTCCTATAGCTCTTAGAAAATCACCCATTAAATGATTCGATTGATGTTGCATTTACAAAAAAAGAAAAAGACAGAACAGCAAGCAGAGCAAACACGCAACCTTCTAGAAAGTATTTTAGTGTTCTGACGCGATTCATATTTATTTTGTGCTGGGTGTATATGTTGAGTTATGGAGGGAGAGTCGAAATCATCGACATCATACGTGTTGTTAAGTATGAATATGATGAGTACTTCAAGCTTTGAATATGAGTAGAGGAGGTTCCATGATATTAAAATAAGTATGAATGCGTATAAGCATCAGAAATTATGAGTATGATACGATTCCACTCATCTTTTTTAATGCTCATTGCTGATCTCTGCTATTAATCTACGAAGGGATGAAGTTGATAAACGAATAAATTATTCCAAAAATTTTAGTGCAATACAGTCTTTATTAAGGTGGCCTATTTGATGATACTACCATCGTATATTGATGTGGCATTTACTTTGCTTGTGTAAAACAAACATTTCCTTTCAATAAATATTTGTTTAGAATAGAAATCAATACAAAATTTATTAAATATTGTCAATAAATTTTTTGTTGATTGCGGTTGGTTCATATGTAAATGAAGTCTTTTATTTAATTTTCTTATTTTTATTTTTAAATTTAAAAGAGTATTTTTTAAAGCAAAGGAAGCCAAAAACCTATTGAAAAAGAAAAACTCTTTCATAAGGCATACATATGTACACATCTGTACGAAATACAATAAATTGCTAAAAAAAAAAATCGATTGTATTTTCAATTTCAGAAATGACATATGTTTGCATATGAGACCCCATTAAAAGGGTTTAAAACATATATTCTATGATAACCAAGTATTTATTTGCTGTGAACTGTGCATTACTCATCTGTGTTTTTCATCTGAAGTGACAAAATCTTTTCCATTTTCAAAAGCTTGAAAATATTTATTTAAGCCTCAAGAAATTTAAGAAATTTTTCATATTTTTTTCTGTTTTCATATTTTATTTACAGATTTTCGTTGAAAGAGGGTCCATTTTGGCTTGTGAAATAATATTTTGCTAAAGAATTCGTATTGAAAATGGGTAAGTAAAGCGTATTTAAATAGAGAAAACAACTTTAAATTGAATGAAAATAAAGGAACATTTTAAAGAAAATTTTTATTTAAATGTGAAAAGCATTCTTGTATTTATAAAGTTAATACATACATACATACATACATACATACATACATACATACATACATACATACATACATATATTCCAAGTGAACGTTTGAGGTACTAAGATCGAATCGAAGAGGGCCATAAAATACTTGGGAGTGATTATCGACGACATGTTGAACTTTAAGGATCACGTGGAATTCATCGGCGAAAAGGCATCTGTAACCCAGGGACCACCGATGAGGATGATGACAAATATTTTAGGACCAATAACCATTTAAGAGATGAATAATATCGATGGTTGTAACGTCGATATTGCTTGCCCAATATGGTCGGGAGCTCTCTCCGTGGGGACGACAGGGAGGATACTGTCCTGGGTGTATCGTCTAAGCGCGATTAGACAGATAAGTGGCTTCAGGGCAGTGCCTGATGACGCGGTACTGCTATTGGCAAAGACAATACCGATAAACATGATGAGATGAGGCGGATATACTTTCGCTGTCTCGAGTATCCAGGACAAACAGCAGCTATAAAAGCGGGGAAACGAAGAACTTCCATGTACTAATGGCAGTCACGATGGTAGAACGGTTTAAACGGAAGATGGAAATTTCGCCTTGTCCCTGATATAACTCCTTGGATGGAGAACAAACATTGGAAGCTGAACTACTACGTGAGTCATGTCCTAACTGGCTATGGATGCTTCAGGAAGTACCTGCACAGATTTGGACATGACACTTCCCCTATATACCCAAACTGTGTAGATGACAAGGAAGATGCCGGGCATATTCCGAAATGCTAACCCAGATTTAGATGGCCCGGGGAAACGAGTTTTGGACTAAATCGGCTTAAGGAAGAGTTGTAGAATTCTAGGATTCTATGGAGCCAATACAGCCAGAGAATGGCTGAAGTTATGCTGGAACTCCAAAGGTTGGAGGATCGAAGGCGAAATTTGATTTAGTGTGATAGAGCTTTAAAGCTAACCAGCCCTCCGCCAAGTAATACCTTACGGCAGTCCCTCAGGAGGAGGGTGGTTGAAGAATATTACGTAGGCACCAGTGATGGTGAATCGTGCAGTATTTTGTTGAAACAAAAGTGTCTTTCGAAGTTTCCCACCTCGGACCCAAGACAAAAAAACATACATACATACACTAGTAGCATTTAGTCAGGATTACAACCTAGCTTCTCACAACACTTATATTGTGTGTGTTAATTTTCTCTATGACTGGCGAGACCTACAGCTTAATTTGGACTCCGAATGATAGATTTTTTAACAACTTTTCATGGCAATTATATTTTACTCCCAGAAATCTGCTGAGAGGATAGGTTAGGTTAGGTCGGAGTGGTAGCCCTGTTATCACAAAGCTCACTTGAGCACGCATAGCGGCCCGTTGTGATGCCACGGGTGAACGCAGTCCCTGTACTAACCAAGTTCCATCAAAATCAGGGAAATGGAAGAAGTTGGTCAGCGCAAGAGCTGCACAACAAAAGCACGACTACCCCGCACTGGAAAACCAGCCAGAAAGTTTGATGAACGAAGCTATATCCTTGATGTCAATAGATGATAGCTCCGTTACGCTAACAAGGAATGGGGAGCCAAATAACCTATATCTACACCTAGCAAGAGACGGGCACTGGCAAAGAAAGTGAACAACAGTCTCCTCTTCCTCAGTGGACCTGCATCCACGGCAGAAGTCGTTGAAAGGGAGCCTCATTCTTTCCGCGTGTCTACCCATGACGCAATGACCTGTAAGCACGGCCACTGTAGTCGAGATGGCATCACGACCAAGACCAAGTAATCGGTTGGTACGCCTTCTATCCGTCTTGGGCCAGGTGAGTCTAGCGGTAGAGCAGGGCTCCTCATTGACCCAGGATAGGTTGGCGTACCGAAAGAACCTCCGCGCAATGGTCAACTTGACCGAGGCAAGTGGCATACCCAATTCAACAGAAGAGGATTCCGGAAGGAGCGCGAGCTCGTCGGCCCTACAGTTTCCCGGAATTTCACTGTGCCCGGGGACCCGCACCAGAGAGACACTGGTGAAGCGCCCTGAGAGAATGTCGAGACAGCGGCGACATTCCCTAACGATCCTAGAGCGATAGATAGATCTTATCGCTGCCTGACTATCAGAAAAGATCGAGACGCGAGTGAAAGGAGCATCGTTGACGAGGATCCACTGAGCGGCCCAGTAAATTGCCATCACCTCCGCCTGAAACACACTGCAGTAGTCCGGCAGATGAAGAGAAATGTTCAGGTCCAGTTTCCCAGAGTAGACACCGCTTCCAACCCCATTATCGAGTTTAGAGCCGTCGGTATATAAATCCAGGACTTCCGGGGGGACGACCGTATTAGGATTCTAGTCATCCCTACTTGGAATCAGAGAGTGGAAACATCTGTCAAGACGATATTCAGCAGCGGAATAGTCCATGTTCACAGGGGCCACTGGATCAACCTCGAGAATAGTGGAGTGACCAGAAGGTACAATGTGCCAACGAGAGAGAGCATTAAGTCTAGTCGCTGCAAACTTGGCTGCCTGCTTAGCGAGAAGCACAGTAGGAAGCCAGTTTAGCATTGCGAACAAGGCTTTCGTGGGGGTGGTGCGTAGAGTGCTGAGAGGAAGTAGCCACAAAAATATTTTTTCATATTTTGTTTTATTGGTGATGTATGATCTGGTATCTGGTCACGTCTAATAAGCCAACACACTACCGACTATTCTACGACGGATACGACAACATTCGTGTGTATTTGGGAAAAATAAAAATTTTCAAAAAATTTCTTCCCGCGTGGTTGTGGTCACCAAGGGTAGCATAATTTAAATAAATTTCCAATTATAATACAGTCACGTTTTCTAAACGCAATATTCTATAATAAATTCACATAATTTCAATACAAAAACAAATTTAATTAAAAATTTTTTGATCATATTTTGTAAATAGCAAGAAACCTATTTTATTTGTTCAATTAAAATTACGAAAATCCCCATGCCCAAGGCGGTCTGCACGCGTAACAAATATTTAATAGGAAAATGGCTTTAAGTACAGTGTCCATAGATGGAATGCAATATTAAATATGAATTTAAAGCTCAATAGTATGTTGCATAAAAGCAAACATATTAAACATGTATTTTAAGCATCTTAAGTTTTAATTCAAAAAAAGTATATGAAATTGCTTACAGACAGAGAGACGGACCGACAGACAGACAGACATACATATTATAAGTAGATTACATATGATAAGTAGAAGAAAATAATATTTAAATGATTATTAAATGCCATCAATCACTCCATCAATCATTTCATCAATCAGTTTCTCTTTGTTATTTAAGATTTCTGCAAAAAGTTTAATATTAATTACACTAAACACACTCAATGTTATTGTAATGACAACAACAATAACAACAATAATAATAAAATTAATTTATAATTCCTTTTAAGAGCATTAAACATTTCCAAGATTATCCTGCTGACAATTGTTGTCAACGTATTTAAGGTCACAATGTGTTTACTTTTACTATCACAGCACACACTCAGAGAGAGAGAGAGAGAAATAGTTTTGTTTAGAAATTCTTTGAAATTCTATTGAAAATTAATTAAATGTTATATTTATTGTTAATGTAATTAAAACTTTATTACGCAATATTCTCTCTCTTTCTCTTTCTCTCCCTCTTATATAATGCTTTTATGATTGATGAATGCATTTTAATAAATAATATTGCAGCCAAGGGTCAAAGAGACAAATTTAGTTTGTTTTCATGGGTAATTACTTGTTACGAGGTTAGTTCCAAGAATTAACAGTTATGATGTACCTTGCACAGTTATGATGTACCTCCACTTATGTTGTGTGTGTTAATTTTATACATGAGTGGCGGGCTCTACAGTCGATTCCGAATGAAAGATTTTGTTGACAAACTTTTCATGGCAATTTTATTTCACTCACAGAGTTTTTGCCAGAAATCTGCTGCTAAGAGGAAGTCGATGACAAAATATTCCTTTTATTTCATTTTATTAGAGATGTCTGCTATGGGGCTTGAACCGTGTCTTCACACTACCTACTAGACTACGTACTGTAGCTCCCAGTTTAATAACGATTCCAAACGACATTTTTTTAGTATATTTTCATGGCAATTTTAATTTACTATCAGAGAGGAAGCTGCCGAAGAAATATTTTTTCATATTTCGTTCTGATCGAGAAGTCTCTCTTGGAGTTTAAACAGTGGCATCTAATAAGCCACTACACTACCTACTAGACTAAAGAGACTTCAATTGGAATGCATTTATTGTTTGCTATGCAATAAAATGACAGTTTTTTGGATTCTTGGTGTTCATTAAAGTGGTTCATGTCTTCGTGATTGATATTGTGGCTCTAAAGTAGGATAATGATGCTGCTTAAATGAAGAAAAATAAGTCCGTTTAATATAAACACACCAACACTGAGGCCATAAGCTTCAATATTGTCACGAAAATGAAAAATCTAGATACTGATGTTTTGCTTTTACATCGCTTAACATTAAAATTACAAACAGAAATGCAACAACAAACACCAGCATATAAAATGGTAAACAAGTAAACAAAAATACAACAACAAACACCAGCATAAAAATGGTAAACAGGTAAACAAAAATACAACAGCAAACTCTACAAGAATAAATTTAAACAAAATACACAAACAACAATAATGAATGTAAACAACGATGTTTTAATTTATTGAGATTAGGAGAAGACTAAGTCAAGAGTATTCACCATACTGTTTATCCGGCCGTATAAAAGGCAAGGCAAAGCAGGCGACCGGAGTTAGTGAAGTTCAGTCAGTCTTGTGTGAAGACGCGGTGCGTTTGAAGAGAATAATCGTGGTTAGAAGATCTACGTTACAAAGTACTGTCGAATAATTGTCATAATTGTCTAGTAATTGTTATTGTTTATTTAAAGGGTGTAAACTGAGGAACAAGAAAGAAAAGCAATTGTTGTTTATACATCAAGTTGTGAACAGTGCCACATAGGATTACGGCCTAGCCCCTCACGCCACTTCTGTTGTGGGTGTTAATTTTATGCATGAGTGGCGATTCCGAACGACAGATTTCTAAGAAATTTTGCATGGCAAATTTATTTTTACTCAGAGTTTTTGCCAGAAATCTGCTGACAGGAAATCGCCGAATTCCATATTTTCGTTTTGATGTCTGGCCGGAGACCGCAATTGTACGAATAACAAAGAATTTTAATTAAAAAATAAACACAAATTTATTTTTATTTTAATTGCAATCTACGAGCTTATATTTTAAACGTTTTTAAAATCAATTATACTGTATTTATTAACATTACATGACGGCAACGTTTCAAAAACTCATTTGTTTCGCTGGTAATTGTTGAATAATTTTATGCAACATTTCAAAGGCCAAACATTATCACTTTCAGTTGTAATGAATAATTTTTTTTTAACGCTCACGGCTTACGATGATTAATATTAATGGCACCTATTTAAATATCCCGGGTATTAATTTTAATACAAAAAATCAAATTATGTTGCTCACTTAATATTCACTAACACGGTTTACATTTACAGGGTCTCCTGTTTCATTTCGTATGGTATTTACATACTTAAATCACCCACACAATCATACATGAGGATAACAACATCTTGTCAGAATTTTTTTTATATTCTCTCTTCATTTTCTTGAGAATAAGCCAACATGAAAGGCTAGGAATGGGAGGGCATTTTTTATTTGTAATTTTCAATTTCACAAAAATTCTTCGTTTATAAATATCCCGTGTCATAACGCAGAAGATTTACAAAATATGTGTTAACGAGTATGACTGTTTGTCTGTCTGTATTCGAAAGGGAGCATTATGCTTCTGCGTTATTAAAAATGATAATAAATACCCGTATTGATAATGCCATACTCCATCCATGTCCATACCCTTCCTATTACAGGCTACAGCTGGTGCAGGTTGGCAGCGTTGGCATACATAATTGTGTGAGTGGGTAAATGCTTGAAAAGAATATTTTTAGCAGGGCATTTTAGCCTTTAGGAAATACAAGTGAAATCCTGATTATATTGTATGAAATTTAAATTTAGCATTGAAAACATCTTCAGCCAAAGGTGTCATCATAATTTCATTATGTTCCTTCAGCACATCCTTTGTTAATCCTTAATTCCATAAAAAAAATTTCCCCATAAAATATCGTATAAATTGATTCTAAAAGCATACTTATATAAGAGATTTTCCTTTCATATACTAATTTGCATATTAATAATGCATGATTATGTCCCTTTAGGTGATAAACATTTTCTTTCCATTCAAATATTCCAAGAAATTATTTTATTTTCAGCTTTTATCTGCGCCCCCAAGAAAGAGGAATGATTTCAAATATAAAAAACTTAAATAAGAAAAAAGCATTTTAAAGTCTCATGTTAATCATGATTTTATTACACTCTTTTAGATACGTTTCGATTTAGGCGTTCATCCATCTCCCGCTTTGGCTCCATGGGCAAGAATGAGCCCTTGATTGTGGTTGACGAATCGCAAATTGTTGAAGAAGATGATCAGGAAAGCTCCGATACACCCTCACACAAGGCCAGTTTGGATATTGACTCACCAGTCAATCCATATCTGCTGTCACCATGGCGTGATCCACGTGAGTCACGCAAGCATTCATTGCCCTCGCAACAAGTCACGGAAGGCATTACCGCCAGCCAAGTGCGAAGACTTTCCGAGCGTGGTGGCGAGGGCTCAGGACCATCACCCAAAGAGGCAGCCTTCTTGGCTACCCTCTCACAGGCGCCAGCACCTTCGGGACGACGTCATTCTGTGGTGACAATTTCCAAGGTGCCCACCAACATATTTGGACGTTCACGTCGTGAGTCAGTGGCCGCATTTCCTACAAACAAGTGAGTTGGGGAAGGGGGTTGGTTGGTTTTTTATTTGGCTTTATTACCAATATTTATATATCTCAACCTTTTTTCCATCTCACCAGTCGCATACTGAGTTCCCGCAGGGAAAGCAACACCTCAACCGGTCCGCCCTCAACGGATCCCATCGGTAGCATACACAATTTGCAATTGGACATCATGGACGATATTGTACAATCACGTAAGGCACGCATGAAACTCTGGACCACCAGCAATGAGAAAGTGTGTGAAGTAGAGACTTTAGCCGAGGGCGGTACAACACCTCAACGCTACACAAATCGCCGCTATTCGGAATGTGTGTCCGGACAAGCAACACCCTCACCCAATCACCGTAGAGCCTCCGAACATCCCGCCATTATATCGCCCTGTGTTACCCAGCCCACCAGCAATCGTTCGTCTACGAAACGCAAAAAGCCCGCCGGTCTTCTAGGCAGCCGCACGGACATAGCTTCAATTTTCAATACGTTGACATCATCGGCCATTGAAATCCACAAATGTGATGATACGCCTCCCTCTTCATTAACGGCATCAGGCAAAGCCAAGACACAAACAGCTGCTAGTAGCTCAAATCTGCTTGATCCCAATGCGGGACGCTCAACACGTTCGAATAGTTTCGACGTATCGATACTCAACAATGCCAAGCAAATGGTAAGTGATGCCCAGGACAATAGTTCAGCGGCTATATCGGGCTGGTTTGCCCAACGCCACGAACCGATGGACCGCAAGAAAAGCATAAGAAGCAAAAGTACTGCTATGGCTTTATCGAAAGATATGCTGGAGAAATTACAATCTAAAGATCCCTTGAGAGATGCCAAACCCAAATTAAAACCACGTAGCAAACAGAAAAGTTGGACTGATCACACTAAAGGCACCATTGTAGATGCAACGGTAATTGGTTCTGCAATTGAAGGATTTCTACGTAAGAATTCTGCTTCGGGGCCATCAGGCTCGGAGGCATCAACCAGTTCGCGCACAAAATCTGGCAAAGGAGCGCTACCCAAAGACCATGGCTCCTCCACGTCAAAGCGACAACGCACACCACAAGCCCAGGCCGCCAATGCTGTACGCTCTACCTTAAATTGGTTCGGTAAAGGCGATGAGGATGATTCTAAGGATTCCTGTGATGCATCACTATGCTCGACGTTAAAGGATTTATTTGTTAAATAATTGCCGGGGAATTCTTTATTTCGTTTGAAATAGTATTGGTAAGTTCAAGTTCCGTTTTTTTTTTGTTCTGAATTTTTATTTTCAAACCAAACACAACACAATACGCATAATAAGGTCCCACAGGCAATAAGTGAATGCAGATTTTGAAAAGCTTTACCATGAAACATACTCGTACTTATATTGTAATATTAAATTGTTTAATAAAATACTATTTATTTTTATTAATCATTATTACATACATACATACATACCTACATACATATTGAAATACAATATCAAAAAAAATATTTTTCCATCGTATTATTATAACCGAAGTATACATATGAAGAAAAGCGAAACAAATGAAATCATCAGAACACATTTAATAAATAAATAAAATTAAATTTAATTATTAACATTATTAAAATTATTATAATTATTATTGTTATAGATGAGAATACAAATGCAAATATTAATCTAATCATATACAAAAACAAACAAAATACAAAAAAACAAAAACTAAAGAAAAATTGTTGAAAATATGTCCTGTAGTTTTTTCGTTTTAAGCAGCAAATTAGTCATAATGTAGTCCATAATTAGCATGTATTTAAATGAATACAATAACAACATTAATTACTGCACAGTGGGTCCAATAGTCTTCATTATGCAAGAGATTTTACTTCACTAACTAACTTTAATCAATCAACTTATTTCATTCATTTAAATTTTATAGGTTTTAGGGAAATAAATACTAAAGTACCTAGAAAAACGAAGAATAATGCAAGTACCGGGTTATCCATTTCGTGGTTTCAAAAGTAAACGTAAATAAAACACATATAAAATATTATTTTCATGATATTTCTTTTTTTATTGTAAAGTCTGAACGTTGACATTATGTGTGAAACACTACATCATGTAAATGACCTCCACGCGAAGTGTTGCAAGCATAGATTCTTTTGAGATAATTTTCGATCACTTTTTGATACATATTGGGCGGTATCTCAGCCATAACTTGACGAATGTTGGTTTTTAAGTGCTCAAGAATTGAAGGTTTATCTGCATAAACACGGTCTTTCGCGTAGCCCCACAAAAAGTCTAATGGTGTCAAATCGCATGATCTTGGTGGCCAATTGATATCGCCACGACGATAAATTACGCGGCCAGGAAATGTCTCTTGCAATAAAGCCATATTCGCTCGAGTTGGGTGGCATGTGGCACCGTCTTGTTGAAACCACATATTCTCCAAGTCGTATTATTCAATAGCAGGCAAAAAAATCGGTTATCATATGACCATAACGCTCCGAATTGACAGTCACAGTCGTTCCATCGTCGTTTTCGAAGAAGTAAGGTCCAATCACACCTTCGGACGAAAGAGCGCACCAAACAGTGACTTTTTCTGGATGTAATGGCCTCTCTTCAATTACTTGAGGATTCTCAGAACCCCAAATACGACAAATTTGTTTATTAACATACCCACCAAGTGTGAAATGTGCTTCATTGCTGAAGAAAATTTTGTTCGAAAAATTGCCGTCCACCGCCTGTTGTTCAAGCACCCACTCCACGTATCTACGACGTTGTGACTGGTCAGCTGGCTTCAGTTGTTGCGTGAGCTGGACTTTATATGGATGTAGGTGTAGATCTAAATGCAAAATACGCCATAATGTGCCGTAAGACAGTCCTAATTCCTGAGAACGACGAGGAATCGACACATTCCTGTCTTCGGCAACACTTTCACTTGCAATAGCGATATTTTCAGCGGAACGAGCGAAACGATGATGCATAGGCCTTTCAATATTTGTAACCACTCCAGTCTCTTCAAATTTCTTCACAATTTTGCCAATTGCTTGCGTAGTTGGACGATTATATAAACCATAATCTCCTCTTAAAGCACGATACGTAGCTGTGGCAGAATCACCATTTTTGTAGTAGATTTTGATAATTTTTATGCGTTTTGTGATAGTTAAGCGATCCATTTTCGTCAATGTCAGACTTTCAACTGAAAAGAAATAAATTGGTTTCACAACTTAGTTTGACAGATGTCGAATTCCATTCTCATACTTTTGAAACCACGAAATGGATAGGCCTTTATAACTAAAGCTTAATTCAATCTGTTTGCCCAACAATTTCATTATACATACAGTGAGCATCAAAAGAAACTGTACATTTAAAAATGGGTGCCATAAAATGGGTGCCCTAGTAGTCTAGTAGGTAGTGTGCTAGACAATTAGCGTGAGGGTCCGTGACACTACACCGAGCATATGATCAAAGTTACTCAGCTCGTATATAATTAAATATAATTTGTAATTGCATTGTAATTAATAAATAAATAAATAAAAGAAAATATATACATTAATAAATTACACAACAAATTTGGCCATTACAACGCTTCAGTCAGGATTACGACCTAACTTCTTTACATCACTTATGTTGTCGCTTAAAGTCGATTCCGAACTACAGATTTTTGAGAAACTTCTCATGGCAATTTTATTTGACTCTCAGAGTTTTTGCCAGAAATCTGCTGAGAGGATGTCGCCGAAGAAATATTTTTTCATATTTCGTTCAGTTGGAGATGCCTGACCTGGGGTTTGAACCGATGCCTCACGGCGACATATTAATAAATTATTGTTTTAAAATTGCCAATTCTTTCATTGCCAGTTTTTAAAATTGAAACAAAAAAAATTTCTAAATATTGTGAAATTTTTTCGGCCACTCTCCTTAAGTGGTAAAAGTTGAGTTTGATGATTGTTAGAATTTTATCCTTAGTGTAGAGTTTTTTTTAACGCTCACTGTATTTCTCAAAGCCAAGCCAAGTTCCACTGGAAATTACTTGTTTTTCATGTTGGACAAATGACGTCATGCGAGTAGCAAACTGTATTCCTATTGGCCAATAATTTTTACATACATACATAACATACACATAATTGGTCATTGCAACCCTTCACTCAGGATTACGCCCTAGTTTCTCACACCACTGATGTTATGTGTGTTAATTTTTTATACATGAGTGGCGGGACCTACAGTTTAAAGTCGACTCCGAACGACAGATGTTTGAGAAACTTTTCATGGCAATTTTATTTACTCTCAGAGAGTTTTTGCCAGAAATCTGCTGAGAGGAAGACGCCGGAGAAATACTTTTTGTATTTCATTTTGATGTCTGGCCTGGGGCTCGAACCCTGGCTTTTCGTCTAATAAGCCAACACACTACCCACTAGACCACGGCGGTAATTTTTACATTCTATACTTTAAACGATTGTGTTAGCATTCCAACAAATATCCCTTGTTTAGTTTTCTCCTCAAATATGTTTTTGATTGTATTATATTAATTCTTCAAGTTATCTGACAAAAAAAAAGAGTGCTAGGTACGCAGAAGGCAAAACAAATCGTAAACCAAGCACTTTACATACTCACTTCCGACGAATGACAAGAGCAACATTAATAACATATCAACTAACACTATGCGTGGTTTAAGTATAGAAGAGTCGGAAGCTTTTGAGATTCTGATCATGGTAATGCAATGCAAAGCCAGCATATTTTTGAAGCTCCGAACCTAATATTCAAGCTCCTTTACTTCCCTGATAAAATAAGAAATGTGTTCACGAAAATCCCACATTTTTTACGCAGTATTCGTATTTCTCGTTGTACTCATGCATTCGTTGTCGATAGATTAGAGAATCTCACAATATTTCACAGAGAAAATATTTTCTCTAGGCACAGTGTGTGTTGATAGGATCGCGCTTTCAGCAGAAAATTTTGCATTAAAGTCGATATGACTACACAAGTTAAAATAGCCTCAGTAGCCTTTTTTGGGGCGTCATTAAGTAAATGTTCTAATTGACTTTCGTTTTCGCGAATGGAACAATTTAATCGCTGCAAAGTATCCAAAAGCATATCATGTATTGGGTAGATATTATTAAAATAACCCACAGTGTCAGAGCTACAATATCATCTGCGGCTATATGAGGTCACTAGTCCTTTAAAGACAGTCCCCTTTGAAACCGATGCAGTAACTAGTTTAGCGGAGATCTTTTGTCAAATTTGTATATCTAGAACCCAGAAGAAGTCACCGTAGTGTAGTAGGTAGTGTGTTGGCTTATTAGAACAGAATGAAATATAAAAACAATATTTCTTCGAAAACTTCCTCTCAACAGATTCCTGGCAAAATATCTGAGAGTAAATAAATGTTGCCATGATAAATTTCTCAAAAAATGTGGCGTTCAAAGTCGTCGAACTGTAATAGCGCCACCTATCAGAAAATTAACAAACACAACATAAGTAAGGTGAGAAGCTAGGTCGTAATTCTAACTGCAGAGTTGTAATGACTAATTCTGTTACGGAACCCAGAAGATAGTACATAATAAGGCCAACTCCGATTCAATTGTGTAATAGTCCGTGCTACTAGAACCATATATCATCCATCTTAAAAGGAATTAATTGACCCTAACATAGCCTTGAAGTACGTCAATGTGATGGTTGACGGCAAAATGATTTCTTTTTTATATATACCAGAGTATAATTGCGAAACTGCCTTAGAGGTGGTGACTGTAAGAATTGTGGAATCTGAAGCCGAATATTCATTTAAAAATGCTTTATTATGCAGATAATATATTTAAACTCTCCCTCAGATTCTAAGATGTAAAAGGGTAGTTGCATGATCTTTCTCTAGAGTCTTATATAAATTGGAAACTACGACTTAAGTTGCATCATGTGAAGGAAATTCTATACATCGATGCTGTAATATTGCAGAAAACTTTTGAAATATAAAATAATATTGAGAGTTGAATTTCAAAGGCAATTGTGATTAAATTTATGCAACTCTACATAATATGGAACTTAAACACATATAGTGTACGCCAAAAGAAACTGTACATTAAGGATAAAATTCTAACAATCACCAAATTCAACTTTTAACACTTCAGGAGAGTGGCCGAAAAAATTTCACAATTAGTTTGGAAGTTTTTTTTTTCAATTTTAACAGGCAATTAAACAATTTTAAAATAAAAATAACGGTAGTTTATTAATGTATATTTTCTTTTTAATGTACAGATTCTTTTAACGCTCATTGTACGTTGATTGAACAAAGCTACATATATTCAAAGCCTAAATGCTCTTCCTGTCTATAATTGTGATGTTAAGTTAGTTTAGGTTTGAGGATGTCATTGTGGTTGTTTTAGAAAGGAAGAAAAAGAGGAAAGGGGGTTAGTTTGATACAATGGAGATACAAAGTAAACTGAGCGTATTATTTTTAGAATATTTTTTCTACCTATAATCAATAACGAATATCTTCTTTAACTTTTGTATTCATAATGCCTAATAATATCTTTTGGATTCTTGAAAATTACTCTGCAAAGTGAAAATTTTCGTTTAGGGTTACATAGGCTTGACAATTTGGTAATCCTTGATTCTATCATTGTTGCGTGTTACAGTCCGTAATATTAAATTATTTGGCTTAACATGTTTGGGAATATTTTTAATATGTGTTGAGTTTTTGTCAAAGAGTTTTATTTTGTAAAACTGATTCTATCTTAATTAATTGATTAATTCTTATTAAAATGAAAAGACAATTCGATGCTACTGTGTATTATCACAACAACATTATTAGAAATACTCACTAAAAATAATACAAATTAAAATTAAAAAAAAAAACCAAAGTTACTTGAAAAATTAAAACGAAATTAAATATAAACAAAAAATAATAGCAATATTTGAAATGCAACTTAATAAACAATAATATTTTAATAAATTTAAAGAAAAAAATCCTCATTTTTTATACCTCAATGTTTGCTACCAAAAAAATAAAAAAATAAATAAAAAATAAAACAAAAAAATTACGATGTTATTAATGAAATGATTGAAAGGAAATATTTTTAAAAACATTTTTTTTTTGTTATTGTTTTAATATATTTTTTTAACTGGAAAATTTAAACAATATATCTCGATGTGAATGTTTGTTAGCAATTACAAAAACAAAAAGCAACCAGTAAACTAACATAATACAACAAAAAACAAAATTTTGTTAATTAATTAACTAAGAAATGCTGATTGAAGCCCAGAACATTGGAGAGATATAATGACTGCTAAACCATGAAAAAACCACACAAACAAATTAAAAAGAAAAAACGAAAAAAATTTATTAAAAAAAATTTTTCAGCTAAAATTTCTTTCTCAATGTTTATAAAAAAAATTTCAAATATTTTTTTTCCCCAAAAAAGAATAAATTAAACAAATGCAAACATTGAAAATCCCCCCAAAAAAAAGGAAGAAAAAATACTGAACCTTTGGTTTTTGTAAAGCAAAGATTTTCATGGTAATTTTTGGAATCCCTTTGCTTTACAATAACAGGCGAGGTAGAACGAAAAAAAATTTTTAATTTTTTAAATATTAAAAATTAAATTTAAAAACTAAAAATTTGTATTAAAATAGAAAGAAATTCAATCAAATGTAATGTAAAGTTAACTAAACAAAGTTTTTGAAAACTAAATAACTACACAACTACACTACAAAGCTACAAAACTACAAACCTAACCCAACTGTATACAAAAATTAACCACCAAAAATAATAAAATTTTCAAATTTAACGTTAAACTTTATATATAAAAACAAAATTTATTAATGTTGCCAAATTTTTAAAATATTAGAATAAAAACCCCCCCAACAAACCTACAAATTATTTACAAAATCAATGTTAATCTACGTACGTAAGTAATTCATAAAATACAACTAAAACTGCACAGTGTATAGAAAAAAAACTTTAAAAACCCAAGACAATACCAAACAAATTAAAAGACAAACTTTTTTCTCATTTTTGTAATTGTATTTCATTAACCCTTAACTTGTACTCCAAAAACATGTTTTCATCTTATAAATGTTGTTGAAAATAGTCTCCCAAAGAAAAGAAAACAAATATTATTCTTAATAATTCTATTTACATACATTATATACCATACATATATATACTAACATACATGTATGTATACATACATACATGTTTATATAAAAAAATATATATTTTTCTAATATCTTACGTATTAAAATAAATAACTTAAGCTATGAAATATTATTAATAAAAAAAATTAAAAAAAGAGAGGAAAAATAACTAAGAATTCTTGTAATCATAGTAAATGTCGTAGACAACTTAATAAACAAAAACATACTTATACTTACTGTAAATAATGGACCTGATCATTTCATTTCATTTATACATCCGTTCTTTATTAAGTTCATATTGCCGTGTAATTACAATAATCTGTTATAAAAACTTTACTAAAAAATTACTCCAAAAAACACGAAAATAATTATTATCCTTCGCCGCTAATATTGTTTAAAATCTTTAGATCAACAATATTCTCCAGCTCATGCAGTGAGCGTCAAAAGAAATTGTGCACTATGGATAAAATTCTAACAATCACTAAACTCAACTTTTAACACTTAAGGAAAGTGCCCAAAAAAATTTGTTAACATTTCGAAATTTGAAAATCATTGGAAAAATTGTTTTTATTTGGAATTTAGCGCCAACGATATTGAACGACATTGGCGTTGATTCATTCAACTATTTGCTTTGTGTTACAATAAAGTTATCGTGGCAAATAAAACTTTAAAATTAAAATACAAAAATGACTTCTTGTAATAAATAGCCTTTAAGCCTCATTTGGGGTATAAAAAATCGTTTTTCAACATTTCTCATTCACAGTTCATATTGTAGCCAAATTGAAGAAATAAAACAACATACAGTGAGCTTCAAAAGAAACTGTCTACTATGGATAAAATTCTAACAGTCACCAAACTCAACTTTTACCCCTCAAGGAGAGTGCCAGAAAAAATTTGTTAACGTTTCGAAATTTTTTGTAGTTTTTTTTTTTGTTTTAATTTTAATTTTAACAGGCAATGAAACAATTTTAAAATAAAAATAACGGTAATTTATTAATTAATATTATTTATTTATTAATGTACAGTTTCATTTGACGCTCACTGTATTCATTCATACGGACCCTTTCAGTTGTACCAATAATGAATTTCTTTAATGATTCCCCTATTTCCAACTGTATCCCTCGAAAGCCAATGCTTTAATAAGTTTTCATCTCATGTTATGAGAAGCTGTTTTTGTTCTTCATGCTAAAAACACAATAAACGAAACGCAGCAAACGCAACAATTTTAAAATTGCAGCCTGAGATACGCATTAATTATAATAAAGGCAGCAGCTGCGAAGCATAAAGCCAACAAAAAAAAATAAACAATTCATTTGTTCTTTATCAATGATGCCACAACATTACAACTCTTCAGTCAGGATTATGGACCTAGTTTCTCATACCACTTACGTTGTGCGTATTAATTTTATACATGAGTGGCGGGACCTACAGTTTAAAGTCGACTTCCAACGACAGATTTTTTAAGAAACTTTTCATTGCAATTTTATTTGCTCTCAAAGTTGTTGCCAGAAATTCTCTGAGAGAAAATCACCGAAGAAATATTTTTTTCATATTTTCGTTTTGATGTCTGACATGGGGTTTAAACAGAGGCCTTACGTCTAATAAGCAGACACGCTGCCTACTAGACTACGGCGACTTCAATATATCTCATACAACCTCTATTTCATGCATGTTACTGTATTGATAGTACTAATCTGTCTCATTGCCAACACAAATTATCTCACTGTGAGCAGTAATTCTCTAATTGCTGAGAACAAAAATAGAAATTCGCCTTAAGAGGCAGTGGCAGCATTCACATTTGCTGTTGCCTTTAAAATAATCACTTCCATAGACACCCATGTATTCTATATTTGAGAGATTGCAGCGTTTGCTGCGTTGCGTTTATTGTGTTTATAGCATTACTCTAGCGTTTATTCTAATCTTTGCAATTGCAGTAGTAATTCTCATAGACTGCTCTCATCATCGGTAATCACAGATACAAGTAAAAGGCTGATCAGAGAATATATCCGTTCGTTGCTAAGGCGCCATAAATACCTTACTCACAATGAGCCTAAGCTGATCTGTAATTTAAGTCTTCGGCAGAATGCTGTAAAAGCTGTCAATAGTAGTCAGGATAGGTTATGTTTCAAAATAAATTTCGTTTCCGGCCTAAAATTCAACAGAACGCCACAAGGTTTTGTATAAAATTGTTAAAGCTAAAAGAAACCATCCGGAGTGCTACTTCTCTAGAAATTATCTTCTTGAGTAAGTCGAATAAAGTCACAGTAGTCTAGTAGGTAGTGTGTTGGCCTATTAGAAGTGAGGCCACTGTTCAAACCACAGGTCAGTTATCTCCATCAAAAGGAAATTCGAAAAAAAAATATTTCTTCGGCAACTTATAAGTGGTGTGAGAAACTAGGTTGTAATCCTGATTGAAAGGTGGTAATGACAATGTCGAGTGTGTTACAAACAGGTTGATACTTGAACTATTGGCAGCCAAAAACATGGTTTAAAAATCCACTGTAACCAACGACATCAGATCAGACGATAGGATGAAAATGAGTTGGTCGAACTACGAGTATATCAGTGGCAAGGAACTCAATAATGTCCGGAGATTATTAGAGAGCTGTACAAGCTCTAATTATTTTGGCATTCTAATGAACTTATTGAGCCTAAAGCATCAACTGCCTTCTTTTTCCATAGCTGGCACCATATGTATTATCAGATCGTACGCTCAATGCACTGTGAGTATTACAAATTCCTTGTCATATGACTTTTACATATTTTACAAATTTTTAATATGTTTTTCAACATGTACGGGTTTTGAAGAAGGAAAATTGAATAATTTTTAATAAGTTTGTACTCAGACATATGCTTTCTCATATGACTTTTTCATAAACAAATTTTGAATAGTTTTACTTGACATGGAGAACTTTTGCTGTGGAAAATTTTGCAGCGAGTCAAATAGAGAATACAAATTGAGTTTTCTTAAAAATATTATTTTAGATAACAGTAACAGAATTAATTTTACTTATGATGTATGTATTTTACATAAGAAAATTCCACAAGTCAGATGGAAAATACACTTCCCATGTCATTTCTTAAGTTTTTTTTTAACTTCTTTTGCTGTGACTCAAATAGAGAATATAAATTAGATTTCGTCAAATGTTTTGTTAGATGAATTTAACAGAATTAATTTTACTTGTCATGTATCTATTTTACATAAGAAAATTCTACAAGTCAGATGGAAAATACATGTCCCAAGTCATTTCTTGAGTTTTTTTATCTTCTTTTGATGTGGAAAATTTTGAAGCGACTCAAATAGTGAATATAAATCGAATTTACTCAAAAATGTTTTGTTAGATGAATTTAACAGAATTAATATTACTTGACACGCATGTATTTTACATAAGAAAATTCGCAAGTCAAGTGGAAAATACATCTCCCGTATCATTTCTCAAGTGTTTTTTTTCGAACTTTGGTGTGGAAAATTTTGAAGCGACTCAAATAAAGAATATAAATTGGATTTCCTCAAATGTAACAGAATTAATTTTACTTGTCATATATGTATTTTACATAAGAAAATTCGATATGCCATATCATTTTTTTTTCTAAGCTCTTGAGGAATAGTATACTTCTAGAAATAATTAGAAATGATTTTACATTTACGGTATTATCTGTCTAAAATTATTATATTTTTTATTTACTTACTGGCCATTCATCATCAACCCATATCCATACAGACTGTGGTAACACAATGGACCCTATGAGGCCAGTGTGTCTATCCGATGAGCATTCACCTCTACCTACCTACCATACCATATCCATACAATCTTTCCAAAACCGAAAAACTAATTTTCCTTAATAGCTGATAATAACCACCTAAAAGAATAAAACAACCGCAACAATATTCCATAAGTATTGTTTGTACAAATGAAAAAATAAAAAAAAAATAAAATTAACGTTAAAACTTTTGAATAAAAAAATTTACCTCTTGAGCCCACTGTACCTTAAATTTATCAATAAAAAGTAACAAACAAAAAGCAAATAAACAAACAAACAATATGAATATGATAATGAATATGAACATATAAATTTAAAACCATACATACATACATACATGTATACATAATGAATGAATGTTGAAGAAAAAAAAAATATGAACGTGTTTATTATTTAAAATAATACGATTGGTTATCAATTAATTTAAACACAGAAAAAAAACAAAAAAAAACAAGACAAATTTAATAATTATAACTCAACCACAATTTTAGTTGAATTTCATTTTGTATAAAAAATAAATAAATAATTAAAATAAAAATAAAAACAAAACAAAAACAAATAAAAGAAAGAAAAACGAAGAAAAAAATCATTTTAAACGCCAATTGAGTTTGGGTAGTAGAAATACATACAACAAAACGGGGGAAAAGGGAAAATACGCATATTACCATTTAATTATAAATAAATTAAAATAAAAACATAAAAACATAAAAAATATATTGAAAATAAATTTAAAATAAAAAAAATGAAAAAAAATATGTTTAAAACCTAGTGTAGATTACACTATGCGACAAAATAAAAAAAAATAAAATACACCCAGCTAATAATATAGTGTAGTTTGTGAGTTTTGTTGAGCAGAACTCAAAAATATATTTTTTATATTTCTTGAATGCACCAAATTTTTTTTTTGACAAAAATTATTATTTTGGACTTTACGCACAAATTTATTGATTACACAAACATTTCTGAACCAATATCACAAATTTATAATTTCTTAGAAAGAGAAGAAATGGGCCTTTAAAACCGTATACATATATGTATTATTTGACTTAATATTCTATGCGTTTTGATGAGTTAAACTTGACACATATGAATTTTTTTTCATATTTTTTCTAGTTTGTCCATTCATAGTAGCAAATATTTCTAAACCAATGTCACAAATTTATACATTCTTAGAAAGAGAAGAGATGGGCCTTTAAAACGGTATACATACATATATTATTTGCCGTAATATGCTATGGGATTTGGTGCGTTAAACTTGACAAATGTTAATTTTTTCATATTTTTTCAAGTTTGTCCATTCATAGTAGCAAACTGTAATTAAAAAATATGAAATAATTGATAACATTCTTAAAGTCCACTCTCTTGTGAAGAGTTTGACACTTCGTTTGATAAAATTGAACAGAAATTACCATAGTTATCATTTAAAGAGTATAACAGTCATGTTATATTTTTAATAAATATTTTTTTTTTTTTTTCAAATAAACTTTAAGAATTGTTGATGGCTCGTGATTGGTTGTTGGAAAATGTGTAAATTTTACGTTTGGGCGACCACCAGAAGTTGGCCAATGTATGCACAAAGCGAAATAATAATATTCGCAAATAACACAAATTGAAAATGCTTTAAAAAAAACTACTGAATATTTTCTCAAATTTCTTTTTTTTATTTGGAAGTACAATCCTTCCGATTAATAATGGAAAATAATTTCATTCAAATGGCTGCCTCGGCTGGCCATGCAGTAGCCTATACCAGAAGATGCCGATTTGGGCAAAAAAAATCATATTTTCAGATGAAGCTCATTTTGATATTGGCGGGTATGTAAACAAGCAAAATTGTCGCATTTGGGGCACAGAAAACCAGCACGCATACATTGAAAAGCCGACGCACCCAAAACGAGTCACTGTTTGGTGCGGATTTTGGTCCAGAGGCATAATTCGGCCATTTTTCTTTGAAAATGAGCAAGGAGTGGCCGTTACAGTCAATGGCGACTGTTATCGGGCCATGTTGAACGAATTATTGTTCAGAAAAATTGAAGAGGAGGATATTGGCAACATTTGGTTTCAACAGGACGGCGCTACGTGTCACACAGCCGAAATTGCACTCGATGTTTTGCGCCCTGTTTTTGAAGATCGCATTATCAGCCGCAGAGCTGATGTCGTTTGGCCACCTCGGAGCTGCGATTTGACACCGTTGGACTATTATTTGTGGGGTACCGTCAAAGATAAGTCTTACGAGACAATTGACGCTTTAGAGGACAATAGTCGTGAAGCCATTGGTGAAATATAGCTGCACACAATCGATAATGTGCTTAAAAATTGGACCGATCGCGTAGGCTACTGCATGGCCAGCCGAGGCAGCCATTTGAATGAAATTATTTTCCATTATTAACCGGAAGGATTGTACTTTATTTGGCGGACCCTTTATTAGCAGACTTTTGGTAGTCGTTCAAACATGAAATTGTTACATTTTGCCGTAAACAATCAAGATCCATCAAAAGTTTTGAAAATTTTTTAACGATATATATAAAAAAATATAATGCGACTGTTATACTATTTAAATAATAACTACGGTAATTATTGTCCGATTTGATCAAACGATGTATTAATCTCTTCAGAAGATAATGCACTTTTAGATTATCATCACTTATTTTATATTTCTTAATTAAATTTTGCAATTAAGAATGGCCAAACTTGAAAAAAAAAGAAAAAATTCAAATTTTCCAACTTTACCCCATCAAATCTCTTAACATATAAATTTGAACCACATGTTTATGTACACCATATTAAAGGCTCATCTGTTCTCTTTTCAAAATACTTTAGATTTTGAAAATAGGTTAAAAAATATTTGGATAATCAATAATTTTGTGTGAAAAGATTAAAAATTCGGTCAAATTTTGTCAAATAAAAGAAGTTTGGAGGGTTGGAGAAATATAAAAAAAATATTTTTGATTTCTACTCAACAAAACTCACAACCTACCATATGCTATTAGCTGAGTATATTTTGACTGTTGCACTGTGTTATTAATTTATGAATAATAAACATCAACTGAATTAAAGTATTAAACAAGTAATACAAATAAAAACCGCAACTACATACATACATACATACATATATTGTTAGTAAAATAAAAGCAAAAAAAAACAAAAACAATAACAAAATTAAAAATAATCATATTGTATATTAAATAAAAAACATAAAAATAATACACGTTAATAATAATTGTATTAGAGAGTCTACTACTACTATACATACAAACCAAAGACAAAAAAGGAAAACATAAGCAAAATATTGTAAATTAAATAAAAAAGAAAACAATTACAATTAAATTGATAAATTTAGTAAATTTATGTTGATAATTAATAATAAAAACAATATAAATCTATAAATCAAATAAAAGAATACACATAAAACTATATTCCTTTCTCTCTCCAAATCTCTTTCTCTATTGTATGTGTAAATAAAAATTAAAATAAAGAAAGTGTTTTATTTCAAATGAATAACGGATTTGCAAAAGGTAAGTTAATGTAGCTCAAGAAAGGGTAGCAAGTTCCAAACAATATAAGAGGACTAGCAGGAACACTCGGCTTTATGGCATTATAAGTTAAAGATCCGCTCTGTAAGCTTTATTCCTGGCTAGACAAGTTCTTTCGATAAATTGTGATTGCAGAGCGCCCAATTGCTGAAAACGCCATTTTTACAGTCATTATGGTTGTCAGGTGCAGTAAATGTGGCAGTCCACAAAAACTACAGTGAGCGTCAAAAGAAACTGTACATTAAAAAATATATATATTAATAAATTACCGTTATTTTCAGTTTAAAATTGTTTCAGCTTCACCGTTTAGTTTAAAAATATTTCAAAAAATTTCGAAATATTTTAAAATTTTTTCGGGCACTCTCCTTAAGTGGTAAAAGTTGAATTTTGTAATTGTTAGAATTTTATCCTTAGTGTACAGTTTCTTTTGACGCTCACTGTATGCATGTCTACAAATAGGCCATATTGTGCTACAGAGACTTTTTTGTCCCAATACTACGACCATCCACTGTTTCTTATAAAGGCTGGTCTGCCATTATAGATTAGTAAATTCGACAGCATGTTGGAAGCCTAGATTTTTCTTTCTCCTACTACATAACTTGCGGTATATACCCAATAGGTAAAGAACAGTTTATGCCTTTTCCTCATATCTGCAACTCCTGCTGAAATCATTGGCCATACATACTTACATACATACATACATAATTGCTTATTACAATCCTTCGGTCATGATTACGTCCTAGCGTCTCACACTACTTATGTTGTGTGTGTTAATTTCATTAATAATTGGCGGGTGGGACCTACAGTTTAAAGACAGATCTTCTTAGAAAATTTTTCATGGCAATTTTACTTTTTTCTCAGAGTTTTTGCCAGAAATCTGCTGAGATACAGTCGCCGAAGAAATATTTGTTCATATTTCGTTTTTGTTGAAGATGTTTGACACGGAGTTTGAACCGTATGTTCACATCAAACAAGCCAATACACTATCTACAACACCACGGCGATATAGCCTTGTAACCAAGACCAAGACCTCCTAAATGTCTAAAATTCTATGTGCACTAGCAATTCCATCAACGACGATGAGTTTTTCCATTGAAGTTCCATTCGACTTTTGTTTAAAATTGGCCCAATTTGCTATGCAATTTAAACCGTCAATTCAAATTTACCAGACTCTCAATTCTTCCGAAATTTCAGCAACTGTTCCACATGAGTACAATTGAATTACTCCAAAACTAAATGAGTTACCACTGTGGCCATGTAACTATATTAACTAAATATTACTGAGAGACTTAGAGACCGCTGAAACCGTCCCAGAGGTAATTCATTTAGAATCTGGTGCCTTGACAACTGCTTGGTTATCTCTACAAGCGGTATAGTCTACCTTAATATTTACCAAAGCACCCCGCATTGTCGACACTATCGGCTGCATCATTCGCTACACCTAACGAAAAATTTCCTTCACCCACTATTCTCGAGCCATCCATGCAGACCTATAGAAAATTGTGAACCATTTCCCTTCTTTGCAAGCTCATAGGTATGTAATCAATGTTTCTAAAAGTTCCCAATTTCGTCAAGATCCTCGAGAGACTAATATTTAATTCATGGTACTGTACTAGGCGTTTATTGGCGTTGATTAAAATTAGTAGCTAAGAGCGGAAAGAGAAGTAAAATTATCTCCAGTGCCGCAGAATATCTAAGCATCTGTAAGAATAAAGCCAGTGAATCTTGATATATATCGTATCAAGTCGTTTTACTAACACCATATTAGGTGTCCATCTCTGTTATGTGAATGCAATGTGTCATCATTTATGTGGGGCCCTGATTTTGTTTCTAACACTTTATTTCAAGCATAGAAATAAGAATTATTTCGAGTACACTCATCCTGTCGTTATTAAGGCTTTCGTTGTTAGGTATTACCTTTTGAGCATATATACAGTGAGCGTCTAAAGAAACTATAGATTAAAAATATATATGAAAATTAATAAATTACCGTTATTTTTATTTTAAAATTGTTTCATTGCCAGTTTTTAAAACTGAAACAAAAATAAATTACAAAAAATTTCGAAATATTGTCAAATTTTTTCGGGCACTCTCCTTAAATGCTAAAAGTTGAGTTCGGTGATTGTTACAATTTAATCCATAGTGTTCAGTTTCTTTCGATGGCTCGACTAAGGGCCAGATTTATGTGGTTCCTCTACAGGGGGAGGATCATTAATACAAATACAAATACAAAAATCATCAAACTTTGCGGCTAAGTGAGTCTGTGTTTGCCTGTCAAGAGAATAGCAACCACTTTAGCTATGTTGGTACTTCGTATATTCCGATGTCCGGAAACACCTTCAAAGGTAGCCGGAATTGCACGTCGTCGTCGTATTTTTTTAGAATGCGATCCAACCATCTTATTTTAGCATACATATATTGTGTTGCTAGCGATTTGAAGACTGTGTCTGAGTAACATAGCATGCTTCCGAACCATTCAGAGAAATAAACTTAACTCAGGCATTGTATACGCATATTCTGGTAGTTGGAAGTATAGTTTTGAAAAAAAGGATTGCCAAGTTTTGTCTCGCTTTCCGTTTATGCGCTATCCCATCTGACTACAATTTGTTTCTATTGCTGCAAAACGCTCTCGATTAACTTCAAAAATCAGTTCAAAAAGCGAAAAATCCATCACTAACGATGGCCAATATTTCATCAAATGTAAGTTCAAATTCTTACAATTAAAAGAAAGAAATATGTTTGCAATCGTTTAAGAACCAATAAACAAAAAAAACTTTAAACTTTCGCTAGGCATTTATTCGATTTAAAAAAGAAACTAAAAAGAAAAAATTTGTATTTAAATTTGACTAAATTGCACTTTAAATGAACAGAGAAACAGAAATAAAACTAAAAAATGTATGCAATCAACTGCTGTTGCTAACAGGGAGCGCCAACCATATCATCATAAGCCCGAAAAACCTTGAGCTGTTTTATATCTTAAGGCTGAATAATTTGCCTGATAGTTGGGAGCACAATAATTTGACGAGGCAAAAAAACCACATGCACCCGCTAATCCTTCATTTGTGGCACTGCCATTAGCCGATGCGAATGTATTGTATGGCGAATTAACATAATTTTTTGTTGTTGCTGCATACACACCCAACGATGGAAAACTTAATGAATATGCCGCAGCAGCAGCAGCCGCATGATGTGGATGATGGGGATGCGTTAAACCCATTTGCTGTTGCAGGAAAACACTGCTCTTATCGGGCGAGAATTTGTGTGCTGTTGTTATGGGTGGCACGGGCTGTGGGGTGGTGGTGATTAAGGGTCGTCCAGTGGTTGAACTACGTTCGTTGCGTCTAAATTTAGCACGACGATTTTGAAACCACACTTGTACTCGCGCCTCACTCAAACCCACTTTTGTGGCCAGCTCCTCACGTACAAATGCATCGGGATAGTGTGTACGCTCGAATACCTTTTCCAATGCCGTTAATTGCCCCGATGAGAAAGTGGTGCGATTGCGACGTGGCTTGCGGCCAGAATGCGGTGAAGACGATGTGTGGTCGCCTATAATGCCATTTGCTGGTGCCATCGATGCGGGTGAGCCAAATTCATTCGGAAACGTATCATCTGAAAGTATAATTGAAAATGAAAAAACAACAAAAAAGGATTGAGATTTTTTAAAAGTAGATACACGAATCAAATGTAATCCTACGTTCTACAAAATAAGTCAAATGTCATGCAAAATCAAAAAAAAAATTGAAAAACTTTTTATCTTTTTATTGAAACGCCGTAAAAAAATCTTTTAAAATTCTTTCATTAACGATTTATTAAATCAAAAAATTTTTGTTCCTTAATTTTCAGTTTTATTTTCCATGGAAAACTAATTTTTGATTATTTCTTAGGAAAATATTTTTAAATTCCATTCCATTGTGTGTGCCATGCCATTAAATTGCCAAATTTTTAAAATGATTTTTATGACTTCGTTTACGCAGAGGATGGCTGGCATACAATGTCATAAAAAGGCTTTTGAAACCAAAGATTTTTAATAGTTTCTGATTAAAATTCTTCAGATTTGTATGTAGTTACATATGTTTGTATGTATTTACTTATGTTTGTATGTATGTACATGTATAGAATACATGTGTTAAGTGAATTTTGATTTATAGGTTAGTTCCTGTGTCAGTGATGTCAAGTCAACGATGTCATACAAAAGTTAACCATTAAAAGAGCACAATAAAGAAGCAGAAAATTTCTTAACAAATGAAATTTTACAAATTTTAGCTGCTAATTGCCATTGAATATATACCTCCTAAGGCAGCGTACAGTGAATATCGTTCAATTGCTGTATATATATTAGAAGAATTAGGGCCAATATTACAACTTGCCGTTAAAGTTAGGTTTAGTTAAAGTCAATTTTAGGTAAAGTGAACTTTAAAGTCACCTTTAACTCTTTTTCGTTACTACAACCTAATGATAAAATAAAGTTAACTTTATCAAAAATTTGGCAGTGGCGGAGCAATGTCGATAAAACAGCTCACTTAAACAAGTTTTTTTAAACGTAGTGGCAACGACGGGCTTCATTTTATTCATATTATAATATATAACACGGCAAGTTCAAACATAAACTTAACTTTAAAAGTTAAAGGTAGAATGATCTTCCATTTAGCTCACTTCTACCTTATTGTCCTCTTATAATAATGGGAAAACAAATTATCTGCCCGTTAAAATCCTTACTTTAGTTAACGTTAAGTTGTAATAATGACCCTTAAAGTGATAGCTATCTGATGTTCTTAATAACCCAGTACCATTCTCTCAGGAATATGATTGAAAACTGCGAAAAGTCTGAAAAGATTGACGACATAAAACGCGAAAGGTTTGTTCCTACAGTGTAGGATAGAGTCTTAAGAATAAAGTCTTAAGACAGCCCTAGCAATCGGCATCATGCGAATGACTATTGTTTTCACAAGGATTTTATATCCACAATGTTCTGTGGCTCTACTCATTTCCATAGCACAATATGCATTCAACTTCTGTTCAATTGAGTTGCTATTAATGCTAGATTGTCTGCAATTACTGTTTAGATATTAGCACTCTGGCGCACATGCAAATGTTGAAGATCACAACTGTAAAATGTAAGCCATCTTATTACGATCAAGTAGGCTACACATATATCCAAATCTGTTGATGGCACAGCCGTCTAAGCAAAAGTCTAGTAGGTAGTGTGTTAGCTTATTAGACGTGAACACAAAGTCAGACGTCCCCAACAAAATGAAATATAAAAAAATATTTCTTCGACGACTGCCTCTCAGGAATTTTCTGGCAAAATAAATAAAATATTCATGAAAAAAGTTTCTTAGAAATCTTTGTTCGGAGTCGACTTTAAACTATAGGTCCCGTCACTCATGTTAAAATTAACACACAGCGAGCTCGTAATTCAGACTGAAGGGTTATAATGTCCAAAATGGATAAAATTTAAAACAAACATCACAGGAAGTGAAAGCAGTGCCAGCTCTTGAGAAAAATCCGGACTACTCCACTGTATCCAAAAACGTAATAATTTTTGCCTATATGGCGACCCTAATATTCTAGAAACTGTGGACTAATGTGTGTGTGTTAATTTTATACATGAGTAGCGGGACTTACAGTTTAAAGTCAACTCCGAACGACAGATTTTTGCGAAACTTTTCATGGCAATTTTATTTACTCTCAGAGTTTTTGCCAGAAATCTGCTGAGAGGAAGTCGCCGAAGACCTAAGGTTTGAACCGTGGCTTCACGTCTAATAAGCCAACGCACTTCCTACTAGGCTACGACGACTTACAATGTTTTTAATAAACAAAAAAATTAAATAAACGAGCAGGATGCCCTAGTTATCTAGTGGGTAGTGTGTTTTCCTATTAACACGATCACGAGAGACTCTGGTCTGATACACTACACCGGGCAAATGATCCTAATTACTTAACACGTATAATAAATAAAGAAATAAAATAACTAACAGACATGGAAAAAAATAAAACCGTATCACCGAAAACTGGAAGTTGATTGAAACCTCAAAAACCAGTTTTAAAATTATTTCTATTTTTTTCAAATTTCAAATTGATTTGCTTGGATTTATTGTTAAGAATTTATTTCTTGCACGACATAAAGTACCTTTGCTCAGGAAAGTTGAACTTGATACTGCCTCTTAGTTTTAGTAAAAAAAAAATCCCTTAGAAGAGCTTAACAATTTGTTTTATCATGAACAGTGTGAATCAGACAATACCTGTGGTATGAAACAAACTAAACAACATTGCCAGCAGGAATGCAGAGATAAAAGTAGAACTAGTTAATGCTATATTTGGGTTAGAGCTCTTGATTGTAATTCTCTGTGTAGTCATAAAAGATGTGGACCAGGCGAAGATAAATTTGAAATAAAATTGCAAATTCGTAACAGTGATAGGTGAAGTAAAAAATGTAGCAATTAACAGTTCTGAATCAGAGATCAGCAATGAGTATTCAAAAAGATGAGTAGAATCGAATCATACTCATAATTTCAGATACTTGTATGCATTTATACATACATACATAATTGGTCATTACAATTCTTCAATCAGGATTACGACCTAGTTTCACACACCACTTTTGTTGTGTGTGTTAATTTTTATACATGAGTGGTGGGTTTAAAGTCGACTCCGAACGACTGATTTTTGAGAAACTTTTCATGGCAATTTTATTTATTCTCAGAAATCTGCCAGAATCTGCTGAGAGGAAGTCGCCGAACAAACACTTTTTGTATTTTGTTTTGATGTCTGGCCTGGTGCTCGAACCCTGGCTTTACGTCTAATAAGCCAATACACTACCTACTAGACTACGGCGTCTTATGCATTCATACTTATTTTAATATTATGCTCATGCTACTCATATTTAAAGTTTAACATACTCATCATACTCATACTTAACAACATGTATGTTATTGTAGATTTTGACTCTCCATAACTCAACATATACACGAAGCACAAAATAAATATGAATCGCGTACGAAGACTAAAATACCCACTAGAAGGTTGTGTGTTAGCTCTGCTTGCTGCTCTGTCTGCTTTGCTTATGTGTCTCTTCCCTTTTTTTTTTTGTAAATGCAACAACTAAGACTGTAAATTTTGATGAATGATTCGAGTCTCTCGAATCATTTATAAGTATTTTTCTCAAGTTATGAATAAAAATGAGTAGGCTTATGAATCAACCATATTTCGAATGGTATGAGTTTGATGTCAACGTTGTAAGCATTCTCATTGCAACCTGTACTTATAAATCAATTGGCCAATTCACACGACTTTGTATCGTGTATGTTATATTGAATACACTTGGTTGTTTGTAAACGCTCAATGCTATGCTGTATTGTGTACGTCGTATTCTTTTTCATAATTTTTGGCATTCAAACAATTTGATAGCACGAAACCAATACAACTTTTAAAAAGATATGAAAAAATGTGTATAAGTGTATCGAATTTTTACATGAAAATTATCAACAACAAGCATACACTGTTGTAAAGTCGTCCAACAATACAATGAATACAATGATACAACGGCTTGTGTGAATTGACCAAATGTTGTAGCATGAATGAATCAGAGTACGTAGTTAAATTTCAACATTGTTGACTCACTTATATTTATAATTTCATGTGTGCTTATGAGTAGCGAAAAACCGATTCATTGCTATTCTCTTATCTGAATTTAGGAAAAATTTTTGGGAACCTATCCACGATATATACGATACATTTCGAATATTTCTTTAGATTTACTTAGAATCTTGATCTGATATTTTACTCCATTCCGTCTCCTTGTGGTCCCTTTCACCCTTTTAAGTGTTAATATTTTGATTTAATTTAAGTGTGTGTACATTTTCAATTTTACAAGGTATTAAAAAACCATAAAAATAATGATTTACGTTTTGTATTGTGTAAGTAGAATGCGAGTGTATGTATGTATGTATGTATGTATGTATGTATGTATGTATGTATGTATAGGAGATTGTGTTCGATATATAAAATGTTTAAAAATTTATTTGTTTTACAAGGCATTGCTTTATTGTTTGGCGTTCTAATAGGCCCTTTTGACAGGCTAATAATCTGTAACAATCTGTCTATAAAGAAAATATGAAGGCGGTACAATGTTTTTATGTCATTATTAATGGCTTAATATAATGTTTTGTTGTTTGTTATAAAGTTGTCAACGTTTTTATTTTTATTTTTTTTTTTTTTGTTGTCTTCAATGGAACTAAGATTGGCTATGGTTAGTGGTGGTGCTGATGATGATGGTCTAATTGTGAAAACGAAAACTTGATAATTTTTAATTAAAAAATATTCCAGTTTCCTTTGCTATAAGAGCCTATCAATTTCGAAATCTAATTAGAAAATTAAATTGAGTCTCTCCAATTATTGTCATAATTTTTGTATACCAAATAGCACTCATTATACGGCATTATTAAGGAATTTCCCAGAAATATTAAGTTTTCTTAAAAACGCCCGCCATTAAATGGTAATTAATCAATTATGAAATGAAGAGCGTGAGTGAGAGAGAGAGCGAGGAGTATGACAGAAAGAACAAAGAAAGCCTATAAAAACTTTGAGACAATTATGCCCCTTTTGTAACAATTTTCCTCATGAATTTCTAAATGACACATAAAAATCCATTCCATAGAAAGTAAAGGAGAATATAGAGAGCCTGTGTGCGTAGTACATACATAAGTATCTCGAAAAAGGGTGAAAAGTGAATGAAATCCAAGCAAATAATTCATAATGAGGTGTAAATTTACAGGCTCTTTAAAATATAATTATTCATGTAAGTGGCTGTTAATGTTGCCGCAACCACAGTGCCACAAACGACAACGACAAGAACAACAACAACAGCCACTACTTACAACTATTAATGCCATGTTGTTCAGCATCCTTGCATACATTCATTCATTCAACATGTTCTTCCACAAAGTCGGAATGACTTCTTTGCCCCTTCTTTGAGAGGAAAATTATGATAAATTGTAACACACTTATGCACCATATGTGGGCAAAAAAAAAAACTCGTACAACTCCCGTGTGCGTACTAAGGAGCATGAGCATGAGCATGAATTAGTAGCTGACTGTCTGTCTCTCAGTCTGTCAGTCACTATGAATGGCATAAGAAAAGCTGAAAGGAAAAAACGCCGGCAAATGGCGGCACTTTTTTTGTTTTGAATACGAAAATAAATGTTACATTATCTTGATTTCTTGACATAAAGGATGACTCTGACTGACAGCACAATATAAAAAAAACCGGCGAGAACTTCAAGAAAAGATAAATGAAAATAGGAGACAAGCATGCAAAAATAGGGGAGCTTTCCTCTTCATATTATAGGACTACAATTACGAATATTGTGAATATTAAATGTAGGAAATATCAAATGGCATCCCCCCATTGCCAAACAACAGAAGCGTAAATGATATTGGAATTGATAATTTGTGGTGTAATACGTTATCAAATTTACTATAAATTATTACAAATACTTTAATAATGCCAGAAAATTTGACAATAACAATAATTATTTTTTACCAAAGTACTAAAGTCAGGGTATCCAACAAAGAGATTGGGATTAAGCATTAGAAAGTGTACTCTCAGCTTTGTATTGTAGTGTATATAAGCTCGTACATAGCAATTAAAATAAAAATAAATTTTCCTTTAGTTTTAATTAAAATTCTTTATTATTCGCACAATCCTGTGTGCCACTGTTCACAACTTGATGTAAACAACAACAATTACTTTTCCTTGTTATTCCTCTGTTTATATCCCTTGCATAAACAATAACAATTACTAGGCAATTGTTCGACAGATCTTTGTAACGGAGATCTTCAAAGCACGATTAATCTTTTCAAACGCACCGCGTCTTCGCACAAGACTGACTGAACTTCACTAACCCACTCGGCTGCTTTGTCTTGCCTTTTATATGACAGAGTAAACAGTCTTATGAATGTTCTTGAAGACGAATGTTCGTGACTTCGCCTTTTCGAAATCTCTATAAATGTAAAAATCGTTGCTTACGTTTATTCTTGTAGTGTTGTTGTTGTATTTTTGTTTACTTGTTTACTATATTTTTTTTAAGTCGCAGTGTCTGGTAGGTAGTGTGTTGGCTTATTAGACGCAAAGCCAGGCCAGTCATCAAGGACAAAATACAAAAAGTATTTCTCGGCAACTTCCGCTCAGCAGATTTCTGGCAAAAAATCTGAGAGTAAATAAAATTGCCATGAAAAAGTTTCTCCAAAATCTGTCGTTCGGAGTCGACTTTATTTATTTATTGTCATCTAAAGACACTAAAAAGTTATCTATGTATTGAGCTGCTCTCATATTGGGTTTCCATATAATAAGTGGCCAATGCTGTTATCCGAACGAAACTCAGAATGCTGCCTTCGATTAGTAATGATCACTCTCCGCTTAATACCTAATAAACCTCCAGGTTTCTCCTTCTGAAATGCATTAACATCGTAGAGGTTCCAAACATGTGGTGTGGTGATTTGGTATCCTCATTGCTATATCTAATATCCTAATAATTGATCATTACAACACTTCAGTGTGGATTACAATCTAGCCTCTCACACCACTTATGTTGTGTGTGTTAATTTTAATTATTGAGTGCAAGGTGCTACAATTTAAAGTCAACACTGAAAGACAGATATTTTTTTGAGAAACTTTTTCATGGAATTTCATGGAACTTCAACTGACGGAATGTGGTTTCTCTGTAATGCATTGTTCAATCCACTGGCAAAAGGATCCTAAGTTGGTATGCTCTGCAGGAAGGAAAAGTAATACGTAAAGCTTATGTAATTCTACGCTCCAAATCGCAACTAATGATAAAACATTGAAACATGAAGCTGCGAATACAGTCTAAGGCTTTCAAACGTTTGGTTCATGTGCAAATTAGCAAACATTTGTACGACAATTCTTTACTGACTAACAGACAGTCTGGTTTCAGACCTAAACACAGCTGCGTTACGGCTTTAGTGGATGTTGTAGAGGAGTTGAGGTCAAAAATGGATCAGAACATGGTGTCTATTCTGGAACTTCTAGATCACGCAAAAGCTTTTGATACTATTGATCATGACATTCTTTGTCACAAGTTAATAAAAATCTTTAAATTTTCAACATCAGTAGTAAAACTTGTACGTACATATCTGTATAAGAGAAGTCAGACAGTGCACTATGGCGATGCAAAATCATTTAGCAGCCTGGTCCGGACAGGTGTATAACAGGGTTCGATTCTCGGACCACTGCTTTACATAATGTATTCTAATGACCTACCTGTATATTGAAACTGAACCAGGACCTTGACAGTATATTTAAATGGGGCACTGCAAATGGTCTTTGCTTGAACGCTAATAAATGAAAGGCTATTATAATTGGAAAAATTGCCGTTTTGCCGAACTTACTGCCACCATTAGTCGTTGGGGACTCGCCCATAGAATTAGTACAATATGCCAAGAACTTGGGTATTACTTTTAATAGTCAGCTCTCCTGGACTGACCATGTTAATACGATTTGTGGGAAGATTCAGTCCTTTACGCCTGTTAATATACGTATGCTCTTGGCGAAGACATACCTGATTCCAACCCTCTTATATGAATGTGAGCTTTTTGCAGGTTTGGACTCTGTCAGCAGGAATAAACTTAACGTGACTTATAATAACATAGCAAGATATATTTTTGAACGCAGTAGATATAGTAGTATATCGTATTTTGCCTACGAAATCTACAACATGACACTGGAAAGGCTCTTGAAATATCGTATGCTAATTTTTCTACACAAGATTGTTTATTTAGGGGAACCGAATTATCTATTTACCAGACTAAAATTTTCCAGAACTAACTAAACGCCGTAAGGTTCCAGATTCGTTCATGGAACCAACTTCCGCCAGAAATTCAATTGAAAAGCAATGTAATGCAATTTAAAACTGCAATTTCAACACACTTTTCTCTTCTTTAAGATTTACCACTTAATTCAATCCAATTTAAGGCTAAATTGAATTTAATTAATATAATTTTGACTTTCTTTGTGAAATTTACATACATATACTATATATAACTATTAACTTAATCACAACATTGTACAACCAGTACTATTAAATAAGATTAAATGCTTGTTGTACTGAAGTTAACCAATAAATAAATAAATAAATAAAAAAAAATAAAAAAAAAATTATGACACGATTATGAATACACAGAGGACACGACATGTTTGAAATTTACTTAGAATCCATTTTAGGAACCTCATAAATATCATAATGGGACTCTGGTTTTTGAACATGTATAATATCCTTCTAAAATTACATCGAAACTATAATGACGAGAAAGAAAATAACGAAACTGAAGATTATCATCATAATTGTACGGCAATTTGTGACTAGAAATTGTGGCCATATATAGTAGCCATAACCTATAATACTACTGTAATGAGTCATTTGATAGTATCCTCGCTAGATATGCTTCAGAAGATACCAACTGACGCCTTAATCAAATCAACAGGAATTGGAAAAAAAAAATAGATGCCTTTTTATTACACCTTATATCTCCATTGTTTATAGGACTTTTAGAGAATTCTGTCATGAATGCTCGTCCCTCCCTATTCATTATGGAAAACATTTTTTTGAAATTTCCCAAATATTTACAAACACTGTCAACTTAAATTACAACCTTGAAAAGTTTTCAAACATTTATTATCCACTCGCACTGTGGAGAGCCCATATTAAAATACTGTGATTAACTTAAAAAACAACCAACCCTCTCCTCATTATTATATTCGTATTTATTTTAAATTTTTTTATGAAAGAGATGAACTCTGAAATTAAATTTCCCAAAATAAATAAAAAAAAAAACTAGAAAAAAACACCAGCAGCACATATATATATTTATACGAAGAGGAACATAAGTGAGCCCGTCATCAAAATCTATCAAATCCGAGAACATCAAATGAAATGCAAGACTTGAGTTGAGTTGAGAACAAGAAAACGAAAACGAAGACGAAAACGAAAATTGTAATACAAACGTCAGGCAATTGTGGTATTCATGACAATCGCGACAACGGTAACATGACATTATGTTAATTTGTGTTGACAGTGGCGGCCGCACACAGAAATCATCGTTGTACAGTGTAGCAACAACAACAACAATATACTAGCATAGAAACTTAGAGTCTTGAAGAGGCAATGTAATCGTATAAGTTTTCGATATTTTTTCGGTGAAGGAAGAAAAAACCACGAAACAAATATTTTTGAGTTGCATGCCGCAGAGAAAAAAAAAAATAACAAAAACTTTATGGCATTAAAACAAAAACAAAAACAAAAATCAGGAAAAATGGGAAATTAAAAAAGAAAAAACGGGAAATCCACATGCACATACTCATGTACTCGTATGGTTGCTGTTGCTGTTTCTGTTGCATGTTGCTCGTTTGTTGGTTTTTCTTTTATTTTTTCGTTCATTTGTTTTTAGTTTTCTGGCCGTGACTGTTGCAACAACAGCCACAGCCACAGCCCCACAAGAGAGTTGTTAAAATCTTGTTGCATTCAACGGGTGTCTGTCTTAATTTAGTTGAGCCAAGCAGAGCATGTGCAATCATGCAACTCAACGTGTATCCTTTTCAAAATAAAACTTTTCTGAAATGTTTTCTATGTTTCCGAGTTGCAAGTTGTAAGAATTTTTCTTTTCGAGAACAAAAAAAAAATGCTTGTTTTTTATGTTCTTTTGTGGAAGGAAGGGGCATGCATGCATGTTTCTAACCAACATTGGCTGTGTGTGTGCTACATTGTAAATCAAAAGAGTTCGTTAGTGAGTGTGTCTGCGTATCCAGCTCTCTCTAAAAAAAGAGTTTTTACGTTCGTTTTTTATTAAATCTCCAGAGACCGGAGATTTCTTTTTTTAAAGTTTATTATTCAATATGTGTGAGAGTTTTATTTCGTATCAAAAAAACAAAAAAAAGGAAAAAAGATTCTCTTTTTTTATTGGGTAGGGTTGGCAATTTGATGATTGTTGACAAATTGCCATCAGTTGTAAAGTGACAGATTTATTTCATTGACAATCGTATACGAACGACTCTTGCTTGAAAAGTTTATTTTTAAAACAAACAATCAAATCGCTTCGTCTCGATTTGATGGAGATATTGTTCATGTGAAAAATGAAAAGAGCAATCAAACAAACGATTTGAATTTCTATTAATCAAGTACACGTAGTACGGTTAAATTAATTTGTCATGGTTTACAGTATAAGATTCGAAGATTTTAAGCAAATTTGATGATCAGGACACAGGCTGTAGAAAAAAAAATTTTTTTGGATTAAAAAATAGTCGTTGGAATATCATAAAAAAAGGACAAAATTACGTAAGACGTAATTGGTCATCACAAGCCTTCATTCAGGACTACGATCTAGCTTCTCGCACCAGCTTTGTTGTGTGCACTATTTTTATACATGAGCATAGCTGCCAGATAAATGAGGCACCAAATCGTCAAATATTTGAGAAAAAATTGTCAAAATCGTCAAAGACGTTTATTAAAATCGTCAAAAAAATCGTGAGAAAAAATAAATAAATAAATTAAAAGTTTTTAAAAACCAAAATTATTTCTATTGTAGTAAAACATAACATGAGTTAAAAAAAAGCATTAAAAAAAATTATTTAAAAATTAAAAGCTAGCGTCCCTCATCTTCATTTATTAATTTTTTTCCAAAAACAGAGAAATTTTATGTCATTTTCAGGAAAAAATTGTTTAAAATCTATCCCAGTGTTGTTTACTGACAAATAAGCGCAGCAATAATATTGCATCATCTTAATCTATGAAGTCAGAAGCTCTTGACATTCTGAGCATGAAAATTCAGTGTAATGTTGCCCTCAACCGACACATTTTTCAGTTCCTTCATTTCCTCCTTAAGATCTTATGATATCTTACTATTTACACCATTTGTAAACTACCGAGACTGGACTACAACTCTCATGTATGGGTCGGCTCCTCAACGTCTATTTTGAGGTTTCTCGATCGTGTACAGGAGACGATAATGACGGTAGTGTATCCAACTCCATTGAATTATTGGAGCATCGGTGCAATGTGGTTTGTGTTTCACTGTTCTATCGCTTCGACAAAAGGATTTTGCTCGAACGAAGTAAGGGGATTTTAACCGAAAATCAAGTATTTCTACATAACGCTCGTCTTTGTCGGCCACCACTTCCGTATGTGGTCGATTGGCCAGTGGATCGCACCCTGCATTACAGTAAAAAATGCGTTTTTTAGTCGGACTATTCGTATGTAGAATTCCTGCAGAGGTCTTTCCTGTTACTTATGGTATAAAAATATATAAGCCTAGTGTCCATAAACACTGTTCTCTCTTTCCTTCTTCCCATAACATACTTTGATAATTCCAAACACAATGCCAGTCATCCTCTGAGTGTTGGTCGTACGAACAAAAATAACGGTGCTTGCCTTTGTTCTTCCGATGGTAATATTAGAAGCTGAACTCGAGTTTTTAATATTGTCTGCAACGACAAGTGATAAATTACTCTCAACTAAGAGGTTACTTAGGAGTTTTATTTTTTTGGTTTTTAAGGGGTTAAAAAGGAATAAAATACAGACAAATCATCACATGTATTCGAAAGTAAATTAAAAATATAATACTTTACTCCTTGTTTTGTACTAACATAAATTTCCAATAGTAACAATTGCAAAGTAAAAACAAAGCTTTAAGTGGCTTTTAATGTACTAAGTCAAGAATATGATGTAAATTTTTAATTTCCAAAAATCGTCAAAATAAGGACATAAATCGTCAAATCGTCAATATGGTGTTTTTGGAGCTCAAAATCGTCAAAATGACGATAAATCGTCAAATCTGGCAGCTATTTACATGAGTGGCGGGACCTACAGATTTTTTAGAAAATTTTCATGGAAATTTTATTTTTATCTCAGAGTTTTTGTCAAAAATCTGTTGAGAGTATGTTGCCGATATTTATTCAAATATCGCTTTGTTCATGATGCTTGACCTAGTATTTGAACCATGGCCTCAAGTCTAATAAGCCAACACACAACCTACTAGACTACGGCGATTTCATGCAGTCATATCGGCGAAGATAAAAAACACAAATCACCTCACAGTCAATCGACCCAATGAAGCTTGATGTTTAGCAGTAAATCTCATCTAGTAAAGGCTCATAAAGAGAACATTTCCGGAAAGACCAGACATGTCAAAATGATATACAGAAAGAAGGCTTGCTGTGAAATCCTGCATGTATACTAATGATGGTCAGACCAATAGTGACTGGCACTATATTGTCTGACAGAATAAATCTAAAAACAGTTGAAATGGAGTTGAGGACAAAATACAGAGAAAACCGTCTTATTGGTATAACAGGGGCAATGAAAATTGGGCATAGTAGTGAAGAACAGACATTTTGAAACAAGGGTTAGAATAAAGGGAGAATAAAGCCCCATTCATCCATAACTGTCCCCCAGACAGAACTTTTAGACTCTGTGTTTTAGAAAATGCTTCGCAACGATATTAAGTTACAAAGTGTAATAAACAATTGAGTAACATAGAGGCTAAACACCATTCTTTCGTATACAGAAACTCGCGAGTATTTTCTAAGCAAAAGTCTATGTCCTCTATAGATGTTCTTTATTCAACTTCAACAGAAGTTACAAAGGACGAGTCATAGCAATATTATCTGACAGTCAGACCGGAATTTGATCACTCAGCCATTATGATCAAATAGAATCTCAAATAAAATAGTTTTGATACAATCAAAACTTTTGTTGAGAAATTACAATAGAAGGAGATTTGAGTCATGAGCTTAGTGGCTGGCCTTTTGACCGGGGACTTCAGACTCATAGTATAACTTTTCAGAATGGGGGTCGTTTGGAAGATAATATGTAAACGATGATGATCAGACTAAATCATTAGATCAGCTGTTGGACTGGAAATTATCCTTATGGACGACGCCAAACAGATTCCTAAGTCTGTAAGCTTGAAGAAGACATATAATAAACATCCCTTTAATCGGTAAACTACCCCAGATTTTAATGATCCTATCGATAACAGAATCTTCCAATTTGTTGAAGCTACATCCGTCAAATTAGTTGTCAGTCTATATTGTCAGATCACCGTGTACGGATATGGAGTTCAACAAGACGTGAAGATAATAAAACAGTTTTATCAAAACGTACCACATCGCCCATTATCGGCAAATCGGAAGGACTATTCATACTGGTTATATCGACCAATACACGTACGTCGACGAAACGCGATATTTGCCGAAAATATGAGTGTGCCGGAGAATTTGCCGATGAGTGTGCAGGAGAATTCCAAGCATTCGATTACGCGTCGCACAAAAAAACTCCATTTTTAGCAGAATTTTGCATCGAACCTTATGCCTGCTATCGTACAAAATTCAACAGATCGCGAAGTAGAAGTAAACGATCACAGACAACGGCGTATATTGGCTGAATGGGATTTAAAACAGTTGATAACTGACCCTAATTTTTCACCCATTTTTGGATGAATGGATACGTGAACAAATGAAATTGTCGACCCCGGAACGATATTAATCCACATGATATCCAAGAACACCCAAGGAATGCCGAATAATGTGACGAAAAATGTAACGGTTATTTTAGAAAGCGGCAAGCATTAAAAGTCGTTAATTATCAACTTTTTTTGACCAGAAGTGGATTTTTTGCACATCAACGATTATCTGGATTCAATAAAAAAAAAGGTCATGCCACATTGGATATTCTGTCCGAGCGATTTGAGGGTATAGTCCTCTCACTTGGTGGTTATGTGAACTGAACACCGAGATCGTGCAATTTGACTTTTCCTTATAGGGTATCCTTCAAGTGCTGGAGTATGAGATTAAGCCATACTTATCATCAGTTCCATCGGTCAAATACAGCCTGAGTTATGTGCCAGAGTCATGGAAAATTGGTTCACTCATGGAGACGTGGCAGACATTTGAACGATTTTACATTCCGCATATAATGCCATCAATAGGTCTTTGAATAGAAAAAAATTTCGATAATATCTCACACATATGCATACATACATAATAGATCATTACAACTTTTCAGTCAGAATTACGACCTAGCTTCTCATACCACTTATGTTGTGTGTGTTAATTTTATACATCAGTGGCGGGACCTACAGTTTAAACTCGACTACGAACATTAGATTTTTGAAAAATTTTTCATGGCAATTTCATTTTTACACTCAGAGTTTTTGCCAGAAATCTGCTGAGAAGCGGTTGCCGAAGAAATATTCTTTTTATTTCGTTTTGTTGGTGATGTCTGACCTGTGGTTTGAACCGTGGCCTCATGTCTAATAAGCCAACACAGTATCTACTAGACTACGGACCATTATTACAACTTGCCGTTAAAGATGGGATTAGTTAAAGGTAACTTTAGCTAAAGTGAACTTTAAGATCACCTTGAACTTCTTTTCGTTATTGCAACCTACAGATAATATAAAGTTAACTCAAAAATATGGCAGTGCCGGATCAATGTCGATAATACTGCTCAATTGAAAAAGTTTTTTTAAACGCAGTGGGAACGACGGGTTACGTTTCTTTTGTAGTATTTGAGGAATTTGTTTATATTTGAAGTTGCCATATTGTAAATAATATATAATATGGCAAGTTCGGACATAAACTTAACTTTAAAAGTTAGAGGTAGGATGATCCTCCCTTTAGCTTAACGCTCACTTCTACCTTATTGTCCACTTATAATAATGGAAAAACAATTTACCTGCCCTTTAAAATCCTCCCTTAAGTTCACGGCAAGTTGTAATAATGGCCCTACGGCTACTAATATCTCACACACAAGCTTTTTAAATTTAAAGATAGTAAAGACCAGATTCAATTGGTCGACCAGCCCATTTGTAGCGAAGCCTAAAGAAGATGCTTAAACTTAAGAAGGCAGTACAATTATTAACTGAAGCTGCATGTATTGAAGGTAAGGCGTTTATTTAACTAAAAAATTAAATTTTTCTTATGAACCCTGTGTCGAGTCTTAGAGATTACAGTTTTTCTTCTCATCTTATAATTTTGGTAGCCAAATTAACGGATTTTAAGTAGGTTTAAATTATGTGGCCACATTTCCAATCTCTCTACTGCTCTTCTAATATTTTTAAGATTTGAAAACCTTATTTGTACGACAACGCCTAATATGAGGCTTTAGAATAACGCCTTAAACCATGTTTAATTTAAAGTGTTGGCGGCACAATGGCAAATTCAAAATCATCTCATTACACCACCTTTAAATTTAAATTCAAATTCAATTTTCCCGCATCAATTATGCGCAAATGAATGGCTGTGCTGCACAAAATTATAAAATTTTTGAAGAGCAACTCATAAATGATGGCCACAATTAAATATGCAACACGGACTTACCCAAATTATCCCCATGTGATAGAAGTGATTGTTGTTGTTGCTGATGATGTTGCTCCTGTTGCTGATGCTCCAAAGCTGGATGTTGCAGTTGGGAGTGAGCGTGATGATGTGCATGATGGGGATGATGGGGATGATGCATTTGTAATTTATTTGAAATGTGTTGATAGTGATGAGCAGGATGATGGTGATGATGATTGTGTTGCGTGGTAGTGGTAGTATTTATAAGTTGATGTTGCTGTTGTTGCTGCTGTTGTGTATTGTGTTGTTGATGGCAATCTTGCTGCTGCTGTTGTTGTTGTTGTTGTTGTGCCGCTGCCAATTCTAATAAATTATTAACGGAAAAACGTTTAACATTTTCCGTACCTTTATCGAATAGAAATGTTGTTGCTGCCATGGGTATTGTGGCTAAAGTAGAGGACGAAACAGTGGTGGATGCGGTCAAAGATGATGATGATGATGATGATGTTGCTGATGTAGTTGCAATGGCTGGTGTTGCAGTGGGTGACATTTTCATAATGTTGGCCGGTGATATTGTTGATGATGATTCCGAAGCAGGCGATGATAATTTCATGCATATTTGATTGTGATAGAAGGCGCTAGAGGGTAAGGCAGGCGGTGGTGGTGCTGGTGCTGATGCTGGTGGCGGCAAATGTAGTGACAGTTTGTCTAGAGCCGAAGTGGTCAGCATATAATTACTGTTATTGTTTGTTAAGGTATGCAAATGTTGCAATGCTAACGATGTGTCCGTGGATGTTAGTTGATGTTGATGCTGATGTTGCTGTTGTTGTTGTGGATTAGTAGAGTAAAAATTTAATGGCATTGTATTGTTATGCGTTAACGTTGCTGTAGACGATGACGCTGTCGTCGCCGCCGTATGTATAACACCGGATGCCGTCGTTGCAATTGTTGCCAATGCGGATGATGAGCTTGATGTTAATGTTAATGGGGATGAAGATGATGATGTTGTGGTCATACTTGTTGCCATTTGTTCCTGCTGACGCTGTTGCTGTTGTGCTTGTTGCTGATAATTTAACATTTTTCTTGTGATGGTTTTTTTTGTTTAAAATTGAAATAAACCGTTGCCTGTCTATGCGAATGATGATGAATCTTAATGTTTTTAAATTACCAATTAGTGTAAAATTTCTTGAGAAATAACTTAATTAAGTAGCAATTAATTAAAGAAATTGTCACGGCGACATTTGTCTATTTCGATTGTCAACGACATACAATGCCTCGCTAGAAAGCAAAAATTCAACGACTTATTGCACGAAAATATTTTTATCGCTGCTATCATCGGAATGAAAAGAACTCTTTTGTTTTTCGTTTGTTTTTTATCAGTATTTAACGCACGTTTTCACGTATAATTAAAATCAATTTCTGTTATTTTTTTCATGTAAATTTTGTAGTGGATGCTGGGTGCTGTTTGCCGTTGATATTGCGGTTTGCTATTGTTGATATGGTCTTTAATCCTCAAACTAATTGAATTAGCAATTAGCAAAATACACAATTAAGTTAATTAAGTTAATTGCTAAAGCAATACTAAACTATAGTAAAGTCAACTGACTACTGAAATTATTTTCAAACCAAAAAAACTCAGGAAAAAATCACAACAAAAAAATCATCACTTCTCTCCTCCTTGTGGATGTTTTGTTTCTTCCACTTCGTCGTTCTCATTCAAACACATTGAGTTCTTCAATAATAATTGAAAACATTTTTGTATTTTGAAGATCTTTTTTTTTTGAGGAAAACGTATCTCCTTGTCTTATCCCCAGCAACTCTTGAGCAAGTAGATGGCATCTGAAGAAAAAAAAGAAACAGAAAACCATGTGTGCTTGCGTGTTACTCTTCTATCTAATGGCCCCAAAATCTTTAACGCAAGATCACTTTATTCATTGCCTTCCCTTTGGGGAGATTTATTTTGCTTTGTATTGTATTTGAGAAATTTTTTCAGAAATTTTTAAGAAATTTTTTATTGGCTGTTTGGCTGTGAAAGATCTTTTGGATATAAAAATGGGCGTGTTCTACAGCAATGGCATCATTATGTTGTTGCGGCTAAACATTTTGCATTTTTGCAGAATTAATTTTAACGCTCAAGGGGTAACAACTCTTTAACATGATAAATTGCAAATAAAGGCTTTTAATCGGAAGGTGATATAAAATGGAAAATAAAATTGTTTAAACAACTTTAGTTAAATGATAACAAACTACAATATACGTTACAAAAAGTGATCGGGACTCGAAACTTTGCTGGAAATCTAATGCTCAAACGATCACTTTGACAAAATAACAGCCTACACACCTAGAGAAAATGTTAAAATTTCACGAAAATCCTGAAATTACGTGATTTTCAAAGAAGTTATCAGTGTGATCAGGCTAATGCTGACGAATTTCATACAGTAACGCGCTTATTTTCAAAATTGTGTATAATATTTGCTTTCCTCTGAAGTCGCCGTAGTCTAGTAGATAGTGTGTTGGCTTATTAGACATGAGACATCGGTAGAAAGAAAGGAAAGAAGGTTAACATGACATAAAGTGGATGTATAGGAAATGCATGTGATATAAAATGTTGCATGTTTTGAGGTTAACATTTTCGAATGTTGAACGTAAAAAGTGCGTAATAGGAAAAGTTCTTGTTTTAGAATCGAAGTCTATACAAAAAATGTTAGCTCAGCAAAGTATTGCGGATAGTTTTTCTATTTGAGAAAAAAAAGAAACAAAATTTAATGCTATCGAAAGAATGAAGGCGTGTAATTTATAAGCGGCAATAAAATGAATTGATTTCAGAGAATTTTATTTGAATAATCTTACCTCAGTTGAAGTCGCCGTAGTCCAGTAGATAGTGTGTTGGCTTATTAGACATGAGGCATCGGTTCAAACATCTCCAACAAAACGAAATATGAAAAAAATTTCTTCGGCGACTTCCTCCCAGCAGATTTCTGGCAAAAACTCTGAGAGTAAATAAAATTGCCATTAAAGTTTCTCAAAAATCTATCGCTTTCAGTCGAGTTTAAACTGTGAGTTCCGCCACTCATGTATAAAATTAATACAAACAACATAAGTGGTTTGACGAACTAGAATCTTGACGAAAGTGTTGCAATGACCAATTATGCATGTATTTGCTTTCCTCTAGGATAAGAGGCCTTCCAACTGCCATAAAATACAGTTTTACATACAGTTATGATGCATGCAAAGGCAATTGACTACTGAAAATAAGAGAGACTTTAGAACTCCCTTCTCTGACATCATCGCTATTATAGACGGTATATGATCGGTCGATTGAACTCAAAGAAAAACCAAGCAAATCGCATTATTGTCCCTCTATCTGTAAATAATCGCCGCAAAATCGACAACATCAGAGGTAAACGGTAAGACGAATTTAGGTAAACTAAAGCAAATGGAGAAGTCGTCATAGTCTAGTAGTTAGTGTGTTGACTTATTAGACGTGAAGCCTTAGATTGTACAACTCCAACAAAACGAAATACAAAAAAATATTAAATCGGCGACTAGCCGATTTCTAAAGGGTGTTTTTTATAGAGGTATAGAACTTTAAGTTGCAATAAAACAACGTGGATTATTCGATTGACATGAATTTTATTTATCCGAAAGATAATCTTGTGGCATTACATTTTAAATATGATTTCTGGCATATGACCGCCACGGCTGGCGCGGATGTAGTCCAATCTGGACGTCCAATTTTCGATGACTTTTTCCAACATTTGTGGCCGTATATCGGCAATAATACGGCGAATGTTGTCTTCCAAATGGTCAAGCGTTTGTGGCTTTACCGCATAGACCAATGACTTTACATAGCCCCACAGAAAGTAGTCTAGCGGTGTTAAATCACAAGATCTTGGAGGCCAATTCACAGGTCCAAAACGTGAAATTAGACGGTCACCAAACGTGTCTTTCAATAAATCTATTGTGGCACGAGCTGTGTGACATGTTGCGCCATCTTGTTGAAACCACATCTCCTGGACATCATGGTTATTCAATTCAGGAATGAAAAAGTTAGTAATCATGGCTCAATACCGATCACCATTGACTGTAACGTTCTGGCCACCATCGTTTTTGAAAAAGTACGGACCAGTGATTCCAACAGCCCATAAAGCGCACCAAACAGTCAGTTTTTCTGTATGTAACGGTGTTTCCACATACACTTGAGGATTACCTCCACTCCAAATGCGACAGTTTTGTTTGTTGACGTAGCCATTCAACCAGAAGTGCGCTTCATCGCTAAACAAAATTCGCTTATGAAAATCGGGAACAACGGTAATCTCGTTTTGGGCCCATTCGACGAATCTACGCCTTACTTGATGATCGTTTGGCTTCAAATCTTGCACGAGTTGGATTTTGTAAGCACGCAAACCAAGATCCTTCCGCAAAATCTTCCGTAAAGTGGATGGACACAGATCCAATTCCTGTGCTCGATGGCGGATGGTCTCATTCGGGTCTTCCTCAATGCTACGCTCTACAGCAGCAATAGCTTCTTCTGTACGCACCGTACAGCGTCTCTGGGGATGCGAGTTATCAATAAGAATAAACGTGGTGCGAAAACCTTTCATGGTTAATCGAATTAACTGCTCTGATGGACGATTTTGTCGACGATAAAATTCACGTAGTGCGCGATACGTTTTCCGCACAGAACCATTATTTTCGAAATAAAATTGCACTTTTTGCACGCGTTGTTCAGGCGTGAGTCTATTCATGATGAATTGCTAAACCAAACTGAGAATAAATCACTTGACAGCTGTTAAATCGATCGCCATCTTGAAAAGTAATACCAACTTAAAGTTCTATACTTCTATAAAATACACCCTTTAGAAAAACTCTGAGAGTAAATAAAAATTCTCATGAAAAATTTCTCAAAAGTCTGTCGTTCGGAGTACCCCTTAAACTTCAGTTTATCCTGACACACACAACATAAGTGGTGCGAGAAACGGGGTTGTATTAACCAATTATGTAAGCAAATAGCGATAAACTGGGATTCGTTGTCATGAAGATTACCCTGCAAAGTAATTGAAATTTTTAATACGCATCTATACTGTTAGGTTAGCCACCTGAATGCGAATAGTTTACTATAGTTTCCTCTTAGGTCTTTTACCTACAGTGAGCGTCAAAAGAGACTGTACATAAAAAGGGAATATATATTAATAAATTACCATTATATTTATTTTAAAATTGTTTCATTGCCATTTTTTGAAATTGAAACAAAAAAAATTTACAAAATATATCGAAATATTGTCAAATTTTTTCGAGCACTTTCCTTAAGTGTTAAAAGTTGAGTTTGGTGATTGTTAGAATTTTATCCATAGTGAACTGTTTCTTTTGAGGCTCACTGTACTTTGTCAATTACAACATCTGGTTGGCATCTCTTAGCCATTCCTATAGTTTTGTGAAGGTTATGAATTCGTTTCTTCAAATCATCTTTGGCTAAATATGCTCTGTCGATGCTGGGTACTTAAGCACTCTTCTACTAACCCAAGTGCCTAGTTTTGCCGAATAAAAGTTTCGATTTCATATTCCTTTAAACCAATAGGTCTCTCTTTGTATAGTTTCATATGCCGAATTTTTCAACATGGTCTAACAAACTTTCAGAGATCAGCCATCTTGTTATAGCTCCGCCAGTCAAATTTCTTGTCATTTATTCAGACTGCTTTGACAGTACGTAAAATCAGGAGAACGAGGAAGGATATCTTCTTTTTAAATCATAAAAAAATTTCAATTAAATAAAACTACATTCACATGCACGTACATGTGCATGCAAAGACTTTCAAAAAAAAATTTTTTTTTGTAATATTTACGTCACTTCCTTATGTACATTTCCTAGCACCATAATTAAAAACATCTCCTAATAAATGTGTGTGTGTGCGTGTTTTGTTAATGATTTCTTCATTATTTTAGAAAATATGAGGTGAAAACTGTTAACAAGATCCTTGAATTTTAAGACGTAATAAATACCAATTAAACTGTCAACACTATGGCAACACCCACTATTATAAATTTCTATAGTTTTCGAGTTCAATTTACTTTTCCCTTCAATGTTATTATCATTATAAACACCCTCCAATATCTACGTTCACATACGTATGTACGCACGTACGTAATCATTCTAATATAAAGACACTCACTCATACACGTTTACTTCAATTTATTGGTACTTAAACGGAATAAGGACTTGTTGCGTAAAAACATTAACAATCTTTCCTTATTTTTTTTTTTTTTTGGAAGGAGTATCTACAATACAATAACAACAATGCTACTAAAAATACATTACTGGGTGTATTTATGTACATGCAAGCAACTAGAGCGAGCTGCTGCTGCATACATTAACGTTAACCAGCCATTATCACTCATACAAGCCTTATACATGCAACAACGAGTGGCATAAGAAAAAAACCAATGTGCAGAGAATATTTTTTTTAGAAAATATTTCCTTCTCTATGAGGCATAACGTAACACCAGATAAATCAAAAATTTTGTTTATGAAACTTGAAACCCACAGTATCTTCAACTAATTATCCATTCTGGTTGTCATCGTCAGCGCCAGCAACGGTAGCAACAACAACCCCATTATTACTTGCTTTGTAATACAAAAAGTAAAATTATAGTTCAGCTCATGCCATAGACAGGAGGGAGGATTTAAAATTAACCAAGCCATCATGGTTTTCGAATTTTACAAACTAAGAGACTTTAATCCGATTCGCCGTATTCTAGTTGGTAGTGTGTTGGCTTATTAGACGTAAGGCCAGGGTTCAAATCCCAGGCCAGACATCAAAACAAAATACAAAAAGTATTTCTTCGGCGACTTCCTCTCAGCAGATTTCTATCAAAAACTCTGAGAGTAAACAAAATAGCCACGAAAGAGTTTCTGAAAAAATCTGTCGTTCGGAGTCGACACTCATGTATAAAATTAGCACACACAACATAAGTGGTGTGAGAAACTAGGTCGTAATCCTGACTGCAGGGTTGTAATGACCAATTATGTATGTATGTATGTATGTATGTATGTAAGACACCTTAATCCAATTCGCCGTAGTCTAGTTGGTAGTGTGTTTGCTTATTAGACGTAAGGCCAGGGTTCAAACCCCAGGTCACACATTTCCAACAAAATGAAATACGAAAAAATATTTCAACGGCGACTTCCTCTCAGCAGCAAATTTCTAGTAAAGACTCGGAGCGTAAAAAGAAATTGCCATTAAAAGTTCCTCTACTTCGGAATTGAGTTTAAACTGTAGGCTGATCCTCCCACACACAACACATCCGTCATTCTAGGTCAACTTTAAACTGTAGGTCCCGCCGCTCATGTATAAAATTTAACACACACAACATAAATGGTATGAGAAACTGGGTCGTAATCCTGACTGCGGGGTAATAACCAATTATGTACATATGTCTGTATATGTAAGAGACCTTAATCCGTCCCTAAGTGGTTTATACAGAAAGCCTCCTAACCACTAACCCTAATGAGGACAACAATGGACATCGCAGAAACACGTAAAGAGTAGACTGAGCCGCCTCTCTTGAGAAATAATGGGATTCAGTGAACAAATTTCTTTACCATTACACCCTGCATACATACATACATACATAATTGGTCATTACAACCCTTAAGTCAGGGTTACGACCTAGCTTCTCACACTACTCATGTTGTGTGTGTTAATTTTATACATGAGTGGTGGGACCTACAGTTTAAAGTCGATCGACCTAGCTCCTGCCACAATACAAAAATCATCATCTGCTGCAGTGATGTCTTGGCCTTATACCCAATATTTTAAAGCCATGTAAACGAGAAAAGCCGTCATGGCCTAGAGGATAGTGTGCTGACGTATTAGACGAGAGTCCGTGGTTCAACTCCTGACTCAGTCAACCCAAACCTAGCAAAATATGAAAAAACATTCCTTTGACTACTGCTTCCACTCAGCAGTCTTCTGGCAAAACTTCTGCGAGTAAATAAAATTGCCATGAAAAGTTTCTCAAAAATCTGTCGTTCGGAGTCGACTTTAAACTGTAGGTACCTCCACTCATGTATAAAATTAACAGACACAACATCAGTAGTGTGAGAAGCTAGGTCGTAATTATGACTAGAGGGTTGTAATGACCAATTAAGTAAGTAAGTTAAGGATTGAATAAATTCCTTTTTTAATCGAATCTAAAACTCCAAAAAAAGTATTCTCAGTACGGTTGTCGGGGCCGTGACGGGGCATTGCTTTATAGTTGTCCACGTAAGGCGCATGGTTGGTCTGGGACACCTCACAAATGATTTCCGCTGGAATAAGGAGAAAGAGGAGACTGTTCTTCATCTACTGGGGACATGCCCGCCACTATGTCAAAGGCGAAAGAGCCATCTTGGTGCCTACTACATCGATGATTTAGGTGATTTGGAGAATATCTACATCGGCAGTTTGGGTTGCTTCATTGGAAGCTCTAAGTGGTTCCAGGACAAGGGGATAAATGATATGAACTGTGGTATCACAATGGGCTCCATGTAGCCTAAGTACGTTCATCCGAATTCCTTTTGGGGAAGGCCATCTATACCTACCTACCTAGTAGAACCTAGCGGGACTTTACTATTCGTTGGTCCAAGACTTTTCCAATGAATTAATTTCATCCACTTGCCACTTTTCTTGAAAGAAATTATTCTCAAACTTCTATTGCCTTCTCTGGGTCATGTCATCAAATTCTTACCCTACCCTCGTACATTCCACTTATAAGTAGATACACGTATGTATGTTATCCATTCATGAACTGTGTTTGTTTCTCACTGTGTTCACATATTTTATAGTTTTGGAGGGCACGTTGTAGAGATTAGTTAACGAAAAAAATAAAAAAAAATTTTAGGAGGAATTTTTCATTCAATTAAAGGCGTTTATCAAAATGTTAAATGATGGCGCCCCACCTTATTTGTGCAATTCCTAAAGGGACGCTTTGCTTAAAGGTTTTTGTAAATATTTTCGATGGATGTGCGTGTGCATGCATTTAGAAAAGTTTTGAATTGAAATTTGCCTTCATGAAAGTCTCTTAAAGTTCACATAAAATTGAACTTAAACTAGCTGCAAAATTGTTTACAAATATATTTTTCATTGCTTTTAACAAGGGTTCATGGAATAGGCATCAAAAGTTGAATGTTTGTTAACTCCGTATTGGAAATAAATGCAATTGCGAAGTCAATTAAGCAATGAGTCATCGTGAATAATTTTTCCACAATTCTTGTAAATAGCCCGTGTCATTAAAATAACGCCTTAATTTGTAATAATAATCGGGCCGAGATTTTAGTGGCACAATCATATATCCATGATCCGGTCTTCTGAACTAACCACGGTTGTCATTATTGACGTCTTATAACAGTTTAACTCTCTCTCTCTCTCTCTCTCTCTCTCTGATGATGTTTTATCACAATTATTACTTTCCCTTGCCTTTAGCCAATAGTTCTTTAACGTACATCATCTCTGTGACCTTCTTACAAGAGTTGGTGCCTGTTAGAAAAGTTTTTTACACACCATATACGACAGAACCTAGAACTGCCTAGAACTGATATTCCAACACTAACATACATAGCAGTTGTAACGAGAGTAAATAAAATTAAAATTAAAAAGGGTTAGAGGTACAGACTTCTGGATAGGACCCTGTTGTCTGGCGGGAAACATCCATCGTTACGGATGAGTCGAAACAGGTTGGAGGTACTGGTGCTGGTGTCTTATGTAAGCTCCTCGAACTGAAGCCGTCACTGGCCACTCTTCTGTGCAATTCTTACGCAATTTTCATTGAAAGTTATGATGTTTGTATCGCATATGGGTACAGGGACACAATGATATTCCTGGCAACTGTAGAGCGGATGAACTGGCTAGAAGGGGCACGACCATCGAACTCTCTGATGAATTCTCTACGTTGGGGACCTGCAAACTTGTAATTGACAATGCAACCGTAGATATCGTCAACAGAATGTGGGCAACTTCGAATAAGGGCAGAGCGGCGCAAAAGATCTGGCCGAGACTGGATAGGAGGCACACGGCGACTCTGCTTAAACTCCAAAGAAGTAGGCTCAGCACTGTTATTGGGGTTATTACGGGGCATTGTATTACAGGAGCGCATGCGAGGCGTATTGGTCTTGGACAACCTGCAAATGATTTCTGCAGAAACTGTGGAGATGAAGAGGAAGATGAGACTATTCTTCACCTATTGTGCACATGTCCGGCACTTAGTCGAAAGAGAAAGAGGTACCTGGGTGCCTACCACATGGAGGATATGGATGAACTGTCATGTATGGTTATTGGCAGCCTGAGTCGCTTCATCGGAAGCTCCGAATGGTTCCTGGAATATGGGAAATGAGAAACTGTGGTATCACAATGGGCCCTGTGTGCGGCCTAAGTGTGCCCGCTCATGTCTCCACTTCTACCTACCTGCATACCTTCATTGAAAGTTAGGTGGTCCAGGGTTCGTTTAGTTTAAATGATAAGTAGTTAGTAACTCCAAGCATTCTGTAAGAGATTTTGGCTCGGATCGCACAATTTTCAAGTGTCGAAAGAAGCATTCATATGCCTCGGTTTCTTAACACGATGTAAGAAATACTTCATCGCATTTGATCTTCTTACTACTAACACCACTTATAGCTGATCGATAATGGAACACAGCTTTCATGTATAGGCCAGTGCCTCAATGTCTACTTTAAGGCTTCTCGATCGCGTACAGGAGAGGGCGAATGTGCTTATTAATGATGGTAGGTTATCCAGCTCTATTGATTCATTGGAGCATCGTCGCAATATGGCTTGCGTTTCACTGTTCTATCGCTACTATCGGGTGGGCCATCTATTGGTTCAATTTTGAATCATCAGTTATTTCGAATCTGGCAATACTTATGTCATTCCATCATATCACAAAATTCAGTATATTATCTCCACTGAACGTAATGGATCGACTTAAGCTTGAGCACCGTTGGGATTTATTGAAAATTTATTTCCACAACAAAGACAATTGGTGGGAAATGGCACGAAAATGTCGCACAAAATTTGGTCGTAGAGAAGGACCAACAGGGCCTGGTATACATACATCAACTCGTCATCTTTCTCAAGAATTGAACATATCACGCACCAGTCTATGTCTAATTTTTCGAAAAAATCTCGACATGACTAACGTCTTTCAAAGTTCAATTTGGTTCAAGAGTTGAAGCTGCTTCTGTTTCGAGTCGCTAGTTGGCACAACGATGTCGATTTTGTCATAAAAAATTATCTTTTTGGATGAAACGCATTTTCATCTTGGTGGATATGTTAATAAGAAAAATTGCCATATTTGGGGCTCTTAGAGAACCCAATGCACCCATTACGAGTGTCTGTTTGGTGAGGCTTGTGGAGCGGAGGCATTATTATCCCATATTTCTTTGAAAATGAGGATTTTGTTCTAGTGAGATAAATTGACTTGTTCCCGGAAATCGTGTATTATTACGTAGCTCTCATCCTTATCGCAGAGCACATCCATTTGTGTTCAATTGGCCAGTGGATCGCGTACTGCATCGCAGACAGATGGTATTCTTTTAGTCGGACTATCAGTATGCGGAACTGCCTACCTGCAGACGTCTTTCCTGCCACTTATCATATAAAAAGATTTAAATCTAATGTCTACAGACACTAATCCCTCTGTTTTCCGTCCCATAACCTATTTTCCTAATTCCAATACAAAGCACTGGATGAGTAGGGGTCATCCCCAGAGTGTTTTGTATTATAAGAGTCATGGAAAATTGAACATTTCAGATGCGCTGCAGCCAAAGGTGCCGTGAGGGACATTAAAACTATGTTATATTCCACATATAATGACTGCAATAGGCCCTAAGTAGGTATGTAGGTTGCAGTGGTAGCTTTGACAAAAAGCTTTTGACACCAAAAGCTCACTTGAGCACGTTTAGCAGCCCGCTGTGACACCACAGGTGAACGCAGTCCCCGTACTGATCCAGTTCCACCAAACTAGAAGTTGGTCAGCGCAAGAGCTGCACATTCAAAACACGACTATCCTTCGCTAGAAAACCAGCCAGAAAGTTTGATAAAGGAAGCTATATCCTTTACATCAATGGATGATAGCTTCGTCAAGCTAACAAGGGTTGAAGAGACACCTCGCAAGAGATGGGTATTGACAAAGAAAGTGAATAACATTATCCTCTTCCTCAGATTTGATTTGCGCCCACGGCAGAAGTCATTAGATGGGAGCTGCATTCTTTCCGAGTGTCTTCCCATAATACAATGACCTTTAAGCATAGCCACTTTGATCGATATGACGTTACGACCAAGTCCGATTAACTGGTTAGTACGCCTTCTATCCATCGAGGGCCAAGTGATTCTAGCGGTAGACCTTTCAAACGAATAATACATACACTTTCGGCTTCGGCCACGGGCAGAACGGCGCAAGAAATCTGGCCAAGGCTGGATGAAAGCCATGCGGCAGCTCTGTTTAAACTTCACAGAAGCAGGCTCAGCACTGTTGTCGGAGTTATTACGGGGCATAGCATTATAGAAATGCATGCGAGGTGCATTCGTCTTGCAAATGATTTCTGTAGAAGCCGTGATAAGATGAGAAGGACTATAAGACTGTTCTGCACCTACTGTGTACATGGCCGGCACTTTGTCGGAAAAGAAAGCTGCACCTGGTTGCCTACTATATGAAGGATCTGGATGAACTGTTATGCATTGATAGTGGCAATCTGAGTCACATCATCGGAAGCTCCAAGTGGTTGCAGAATTAGGTGGAAAATGTGAAACTGTGGTAGCACAATGGGCTCTGTTTGTGGCCTAAGTGTGTCCGCTCATAACTTTTTGAGGCAACAGCCACTTCTAGCTACCTATCTAGCTGCCTACCTATGTATGTATGTACTTATAGTTTGTTTTATTGAAATTTAAAAATAGGAAGCTTTTAATAGAAGACCCTATTTTGTACAGCTTAGTTAGCTTTTCAAGTAGCCCCTCTGGTGAAACCTTTCATATTTAAATTTAAAAAAAGGTGACCGTTTTCATCATCAATTTGAAATTATATTGCCTATAACAGCATGAAATATTTCACGTTGGATTACAGTTAAGAATGCATTGATTATGTTCAAAAACCCTTTGCCTATTCACCAACCAAACTAACAAGTACTGTATTGCAATAAATATTCAGTATCAACATTTCTAAATAATATAAAAATCGGTTATAGAACGAGCCGCAATAATTATGGACAGGGACAAGTTTGATCATGGGTATGGCGTTCACAAGGTATTTTATGTTAGCCTGAGGCTATTATGTTAATGAGCAGCCATTTGCTTGCAATGAGGGTAGTCGTGACCATCTGCCTTGTTGACACAATAATGGTGCAAAAATCTTACAAGTAATTGATCGCCTGCAATATCGAGCAATCGGTGCATATTTCTATAGAATATATAGGAGGATTTAGTTTTCCATTACAGTGAACTGTGCCTGAGATAGCAGTGTCTTTGTAGGAGCACTATAATCAATCGGCATCAAGCTGTATTTCTTAGTACTTAGTTCAGAAGTCTACCAAGTTGAGCTTAATCGCCGTAATAATTGCATATTGTTGTTGTTTTGAGTTAAGAAAGCATTGATTATGTTTAATAGTACATACCCTAGCCATAAACCAATCGCCTAAGTACTGTTCAACAATATATATTCAATAACAAAATTACTGTATAATACAAAAATCGTTTATAGAACGAACAATAAACAAACAACGAAAATAAAAGCAAAAATATTTCAAGAACAACTCTGTGTAATGATTATTGGCTACAAGAAGAAGGTTCTAAACCATGCTAAAAATTCTAAAAATATACAGTGACAATGCTAAGAATATAATATAAGCAGAGCAAACGGTAATGTAAACTGTATTCCGTTTAACAATAATTATTGGCTACAAAATAAGGGAAAAGGTTCTAAACCATGCTAAAAAGTTATAAAATATGCGAAGACAATGCTAAGAATATAATGTAAGCGTATTCCGTTAAACGAAAATTCAAATTTAAATTTAAATTTGGCAACTGATGGAATACGACCAACATTGCATATAAACTGTCAGAAGTGCAAGAGTACACTAGGAAATCTATCACAAGTCAATTTTAAACTCTGATCATATAGAAAAACTGACTGAACTACCAATATGTTTATGACGTCAAAATTCAATGGAATTTTTCTTATCAAAGCCTCTCCCTTTCCATGGATTGCTATACAAAGACGTACAATTTAAATTCAATGCGATTTATAAAGTATTTCGTTATACTACGGCTGGACTTCCCCGAGTTTGATTTGTACAAACATGTGCAAGTGACCTGATTTGCTTGGATGATGTAACCACACGTAGTCACATAAGGTTCTTACATGAACTATTTCATTTGGGGCCGTGTGCAATCATTTCTTATAACAGAAGGCATAACTGCACTCTATTTGGAAGACTTCTTTTTTTAGAGAGCCATGTGGTACCTTATTTGGTGTGAGAAGAAAGTTCATTTTGTTTTGAACTATTTTAACTGCCATACGTCCTGGGCAATGTCCTTCAATTTTTCTGTCAACAATTCCGTAAAATATTTCAAAAACGAGATCCCAATATTTTATGACACCATAAAGCGAACGCAGCCGTTCTCTTTCTTTACCTCTGGCCCATAAACATCTACAGAAGTCGTGTAAGTAAGAAGTATCAAATGTTCCATGAAGACAGAAAAATTAGCAGTTTTGTCCCTGGACCATGACTTAGCAGGCGAGCAGGTCCACTTTTCTACTCAGCAAGTGTAAGTAGTGAAGTATTTCTAATTATTCTTAAATGCCAGTCTGCTAAGGAGGGTCCTATGAGCGAATCAGAAAGAATATTGTCTAGCGGATAGCACCTAAACACATTGACCTTAATAGTCCAAGAGAAATAAAAGACATACATGAGCAAGCTTGGACGTTGATATGACATTCACGTTTGCAACGGGGTTTCCGGACAGGAACCTGTGGATACCTGCATAATATTTATCATTTCCTGGAGAAATAGACGACTTACATGGACAAGATTGGACGTTGATATGACATGCATGTTTGGAACATGGTTTCCGGATAGGCCCTCATACCCATAATTTCTATCATTTCCTAGAGGGCCATGTATGTCGTTGATATGTCCTTGATATGGCATTCAGAAGGGATTTTATATCAGCCTGAGAATATTATGCTAATGACCAGCCATTGACTGGGTATGAGGGTAGTCGTGACCTCCGCCTGGAGGACACAATGTTGATCCAAAAGTCTTACAAGCAATGGATGTCCAAATCCTCAATACCGTAAACAAAACCCAACTGTTTTACATACAATAGCGAGCCATCAGTACAAATTTCTTTAAAATGTATAGAAGGATTTAGTTTTCCATTTAAAAAGTCTAGGCTTGAGATAGTTGTGCCTTAGCAGGATCTCTATGATCAATCGATGTCAAGCAGTAATTTCATGCTTAGTTCAGGAGTCTACCCAGTTCAGCTTAATTGCCGTAATTGTTGCTTATTGCCTCATGAGAAGCTCAGTAGAAAGGAAAGAAGGTTAACATCACATAAAGTGGGTGTATAGGAAATGCATGTGAAAAAAAATGTTGCATGTTTTGAGGTGAACATTTTCGAATGTTGCATGTACAAAGTGCGTAATGGGAAAAGTTCTTGTTTTAGAATCGAAGTCTAAGCAAAAAATGTTAGCTCAGCAAAGTATTGCGTATAGTTTTTCTATTTGAGAAAAAAAGAAACGAGTTTTAATGCTATCGAAAGAATGAAGGCGTGTAATTGATAAGCGGCAATAAAATGAATTGATTTCAGAGAATTTTATTTGAATAAGTCTCTGTAGTCTAGTTAGTAGTGTATTGACTTATTAGACGCAAGGCCACGGCTCAAACCCCCAGGTCAGACATCAAAACGAAATTTGAAGAAAATATTTCTTAGGCGACTTCCTCTCAGCAGATTTCTGCCAAAAGCTCTGAGAGTAAATAAAAGTGCCATGAAAAGTTTCTCAAAAATTTGTCGTGCGGAATCGATTTTAAACTTTAGGTCCCGCCACTCAAGTATAAAATTAACACGCACAACATAAGTGGTGTGAGAAGCTAGGTCGTAATACTGACTGCAGGGTTGTAATGACCAATTATGTATGTGTACCTCAGTTGAGATGTAATCATATCAGAATTAATCGGTTTTTAGCATTAAGGAGGACATTGAAAAATTATCATTAAAGAGAAGATAACATCATGTCATAAGGTAGGGTAGGTAAGTACACTGACTGAATTTAAATAAGTTTTCGTTACCATAGGCCGCGGCCGTTATATAGTCCAACCTCAACTGTGAACGATTTCGGCCTTCGTGAATTTATTTCAATTAAAAACTGCAACCAAAATCAATTAATTTCAATGGTTTCATATGAAATTTCTTTAATTATTTCATGATTTATGTTACAGGCAGGCGATCCAGTTTTACAACGAAAAAAATCACGCAAAACAGAAAACCATTTTTAAAAAATTTGAATTCCTTGGAACTGATAACGATAATTTTTTGGGATTGTTTTCGATAATGTTTCTAAAAACTAAGCAAAGACAATTAAAAAATTATAGGAAAATAAAGAAAACTAATGACAGCTATTGAGTATTATATAGAGCGACCTCGTCTCACGAGTATTGGTAATGCATGGGTTCTGTCGATATGAGTTACAAGCCACAGAGAAGAGCATGTGAGTTGCTATAAATACAGAGAACTACGAACCTGATTCTTTTCAGTGTTAATATCGTTGTCGATCGTAACGGTTGTCGATTCTTTTTTTAAAATAAATTCTCTGTCGTTGAAAAATAGGCAAGAATAAGATAAAAACGTGTGTGTTTTGGTGTTAAAGAAGCCCAACAAATATTTAAAAAAAAAGCAAACAAAAATTTAATAGAACAAGAAGAGGGCAAAAAAGTGAGAAAAAGTTTTTAACAAATGATAGAAAGAAAGAAAAAAATAATTAAAAAAATAATGAAATGTTTAAAAAAATGAAAAGAATCTGGGAAAAATCTCATCAAAAAAATTAAGCAGACACAGAACATTATTTTTTATTGTTAACAAACAAATAAACAAACAATTCGACAAACAAACAAACAAAAAATTAATATTAGAAAAAAAACAAGTGATCGTTAAAAAAAACAGTAGAATTACAGTAACAGCGACGAGCGACAAGCGACAGACGTATTAAACAATGTTACCGAGGTTATTGAACACCCATTGTTATTAGGGACAAATATAATACGTCTTAATAAAGCTCTTGACATTATTATTGCGCACGCTTCAGTGACAGTAAGCTAAGGTCACATACAGTTTAAATGGGAATGATGGCTTCCACATAGAAATTATGTTTACATAGATAAAAAAGGCGTTTAACCTATATAGCTCCGACGATTACATACATACAGTCACACAGATAATTATACTTACCCCCCTAAAAATCAATTTTTTAAAAACGATAATATGTGGACAAGTCAACTGATTTTTGCGCCAAATTTTTTGTTTTCTGTCACAGCCGAACAAATTATATTTGTTCTCATCACTAAATATTACATTCGCCCAAAAATCAGTTGACTTGTCCATATATTCGAACTGTTTCGGAATGCACAATAACACTGTGATCACTTTCCGCGGTATTTCGTATTTCTACGGCTGTAGTCCTAGGATTTTTATCCACAATACATTTTATATACCGGGCTACCCTTGGAGAAATTTTATACGAAATATACGTCGTACGTATAATTTTCTGTGGTGCCATATTGGTTTGCAGTCACAAATGCATAGGTTTTGGGAATTTTTTTCCTTTACTTAAGTAAATGTGTCGTTACAGACGCTAATGTAAAGAAATTTTAGATTAGAAGTTCATTACTTTTTAAAAAAATGATTTTTAGGGGGTACGTATAATTATCTGTGTGACTGTACGTAATTTGCCATTACAACCCTTCAGTCAGGATTACGGCCTAGCTTCCACATCACTCATGTTGTGTGTGTTCATTTTTTACATGAGTGCCGGTACCTACAGTTTAAAGTCAACTCTGAATGACAGATTTTTGAGAAACTTTTCATGGCAATTTTTATTTACTCTCAGAGTTTTTGCCAGATCTCTGCTGAGAGGAAGTCGCCAAAAAAATATTTTTTCATATTTCGTTTTAATGTCTGACCTAGGGTTTGAACCGTGGCCTTACGTCTGATAAGCCAACACACTCCCTACTAGACTACGTCTGACGATTGTTCATTCGATATTTAATACAGTTAAGAGTACCGGATGCTCCCGTACACTGCATGGTTTGCTAATCCAAAATGATAACAAAGGTTCAATACTGGCTATCGCACACTACTTCCTCCCTCTCTCTTTCTATAAGACTTTCAACGCAATACACAGCATGAATAGGGGACTTTCGCTGAGTGTTGACCTCTGAAGCACCAGATGCCTTTATAGAAAATTCTGGAGCATTCCTGGTTCTAAAATGTAGATATTATTGCTCATGTGTAGGTGTATAGTTAATAGTGATATCAAATATAATCTGTATGAATATTTGGCAATCACAAAGCATATCCCCCATTTTATTTTTTTAATTCAGCTGCAATAGTTTTTAGAATGACAGGGTTACCAGCTGTCTTTGTCAAGAAACAAAGTCTTGTGTGAAATACGTTGGACTGTATTAGTAAGGTGCTTTGTCCAACTTTTTCAAGCATTAGTATTATTTATTGATGTTTTACTCTCAAAAAGACCAGGCATCACGTTACTTCAAAAATATATTATTTAGAGGGCAATAAAGCTTTACAATATTCGAAAACCAAACCAAAAAATATATTGGTTTTCTCCCAAATTTTTACATGGATTGCTCGAGTTTGTTGTCAAGCCTCTCTACAGCAGGCCAGTTCTCTGGGAATTCCTTTAGGATGGGCTGGTTGCACGGATTGTTCGCGTTTAGCGAGTATATTCAGCAGCTCTGTAACTCATTATAATTCCATGAAAAAGTTAAACCCACAATATTTCAGCACATAAGGTCATAAGCTCTTGCGAGAACCAGTTGCAAACACGGACAAAATTGTCCAGATTTATGAGTGACATATCCTTAAGACAATCTAAATCAGAGAAGAGTCATATTCCAAATCTTTAAGCTTAAACGTTCATAGAGAGGAGTTACCACAAATAGGGTGCTTGTACTATTTGCCGCTCTTCCCTATGCTAACAGGTCTTACAATAATCATAATATGGATATCTCATATGTTCAGACACACATACGTCTAACCAAACAATGTCCAGGCATATAGACATGCAGGGTTCAAAGCGGCTTCTACAAAATAACTAAGGTTTTCGGAGATTGCGTCTTATCCAAGCTTAGGAACGCGTTGATGAGCATTGGATAGTAAGATTCTTTAGATTTTTGTAGAATAAAACAATTTCTTCAGATATTACCCAACGTGTGGTTGACTGAGCTGGCGTATACGTAACAGGTCTGTAGCGTTTGCCCTTCGACGATATGATGCCTATTCTAACGGCGTACTCTATTATAATTAGTCAAGCTACGGTTCCTGTTAAGCTACTAGAATTAAAATTTTTTGCTTTCGATAACCTGAGAAAAATGTTCTTTAAAAGACCATTTCTTAACGAAAATTTCTAGAAAGAAAAGTGGCAGACGATATGTTGTATTTTCAACAATATTGAATAGGTTTTCGAACTAGAGTTGATTGGGTTAGAAGTCTAGTACAGAATTTCAAGATATAATGTTGTATTCTATGCAGAAAATATTTGTTTAAAAGCTACAAACTTACTTAATTGATCATTATAACACTTCAATTAGGCTTACGACCTAGCTTCTCATATGATTTATTTTGGGTGTGTTAATTTTATACATGAGTGGTAGGTCTTCGACTTCGAGCAACAGATTTTTGAGAAACTTTTCATGGCAATTTTATTTTATTCTCAGTGTTTTTGCCAAAAGACTGCTGGGAGGAAGTCGCCTAAAGATTTTTTTTTTTCATATTTTTGTTTTGTTTAAAATGTCTGAGCTGGTGTTTAAATCATGGGTAGATGTCTAATAAGCCGCTACACTACCTAGTAGACAACGGCGACTAAACTATTATGATTTTTGATAATTGCTCATTACCACCCATTAGGCAGGATTACGACCTAGTTTCTCATACCACTTATGTTGCGTGTGTTAATTTTATACGTGAGTGGCGAGACCTACAGTTTAAAGTTAACTCTGAACGACAGATTTCTGAGAAACTTTTCATGACAATTGTATTTTATTCTCAGCGATTTTATCAAAATACTGTTGGGAGGAAGTCGCCTAAAGAATTTTTTTTTCATATTTTTGTTTTGTTTGAAATTTCTGAGCTGGGGTTTAAACCATGGGTTGACGTCTAATAAGCCGCTACACTACCTACTAAACTAAGGCAATTTTATTAAGGAATGCAAACATTAGGCAAACTTTTAAATCATTATACAACTTCTGCAGCTTTCCGCTTTGTCGCTTTCATTGTAAAACACTTGTATCACCTTACAAGATACGCACAAACGTAGACAGTTTTATTAAAGAAATCCCACAATTTGATTCAAACAACATGCGGTTATTGTCGTTGTTTTTTCGTGTTTTTCCTGTTAATTTTTCTTCACATGTGTTAACAAAAAAAAATACCTGCCACCGATTTGTTTATTTGCAGTACTTGAGTTTTTAAGTTTCGCATACAATTTGAAATAATAAATCATCATTTAGAACGAAAGAAAAAATATTTTTTTTGCAGCCGTTTGACTCATTAACTTTACGAAATTAACAGCCGGCATAATAAGCTGCAATAAAATTAAAAAAAAGAAAACAATCTCACCGTTTCACTTTCCTGATAACGGACGACAACGCTGTTAAGCAATTCAGAATTATAGAACAGAAAAACCGGTGAGTATTTCAAACCAAAAAAAAAAATAACAAAAAAATTGAAATGAATTTCGAAGAGTATTTGAATTGAAATAAATTGGTTCGTTCTGTCATGGCAGATGCCTACCCGGTAACCTTTAAAATTTGAAATAATTTTTTTGAGTCATAATTATTGTTATTAAACACTGATTAACAGTGTTTTAAAATTTGTTTTTATTTTAATTTTATTTTTTTTTTTCAAACTTGGTTGAGCTTTTCACTTTAATGGCTGAGGGCATAGGGTATTTTCAGGTTGGCCACAACAATTTTATTATTGTTCCCCCAAAAATTTTTGTTATTGTAAATGATTTAATAAATTAACATACATTCATTAGTATCTATATATGTATAGTATCTATATATTTATGAATAAACATATCTTTTAACAAATTTAATTATTTCTTGCTAAATTTTAAAGCCAAAGAAAAATTATGTTTGAAATATATCATCGTTCGTGTGGCCATAAATATTAGAAAGAAAAAGAAAAAATAGAAACCTTTATTAGGGCATAGTTTTAAGATCCGTTAACGCTGAATTTTATGGAATTTATCTCTTCTCTCTGTTGGTTATAATGCCCGGCATGATTCGTGCGTGGTTCATCGAAACATACATTTACTCGTGCTAATGTTTTCACAGCTGCCTAGACAGAAAATTAAGATTAATTAAAACAATAACTATTGAATTAATTGCAATGTTTTAATCTAAAGGGTCCGCCAAGTAACTTTCTTTTTTGAAAAAGCTTAAAAAAAAACTACTGAATATTTTCTAAAATTTATTTTTTTATTTGAGAGTACAATTCGTCCTACAATTGTCCTTTAAAGCGTCAATTGTCTCTGGCTTATCGGCGTAACACTTATCTTTGACGGCACCCCACAAATAATAGTCCAACGGTGTCTAATCGCAGCTCCGAGGTGGCTAAACGACATCAGATCTGCGGCTGATAATGCAATCTTCAAAAACAGGGCGCAAAACATCGAGTGTAGCTTCGGCTGTGTGGCACGTAGCGCCATCCTGTTGAAACCAAATGTTGCCAATATCCTCCTCTTCAATTTTTGTGAACAAAAATTCGTTCAACATGGCCCGATAACGATCGCCATTGACTGTAACTGCCACTCCTTGTTCATTTTCGAAAAAAAATGGCCAAATTATGCCTCTGGACCAAAATTCGCACCAAACAGTGACTCGTTTTGGGTGCGTCGGCTTTTCAATGTACGCGTACGGGTTTTCTGTGCCCCAAATGCGACAATTTTGCTTGTCTACATACCCGCCAAAATCCAAATGAGCTTCATCTGAAAAACTGATTTTTTTTTGCCAAAATCGGAATCTTCTAGTGTATGCTACTGCATGGCCAGCCGAGGCAGCCATTTGAATGAAATTATTTTCCATTATTAACCGGAAGGATTGTACTTTCAAATAAAAAAAGAAATTTGAGAAAATATTCTGTAGTTTCTTTTTAAAGCATTTTAAAAAAAAAAGTTATTAGGCGGACCCTTTAATTAAGACATTTAAATCAATATTTGTTGCAGAGAAACTAGCACAAGAAAAAAACAGACTCAAAATACCCAGACTTAATGAATTTTCTTAAATTGATAATTTTCTTATTAATCCTACACATTATAACAGTGCTAGTCACAGTTATAATGCAGTCTATAATGACGTATATTCCTTATTCTACTGTCAATTCATTATACAACTTTGCGTATCTTATTGGGCCTTTAGTTAGGATTACAACCTAGCTTGTACATAAATACCAGAGATCAGCAATGCATCGCTTTTTCGCTACTCATAAGTACTCATGAAATTTTGAGTATGAGTGAGTCAACAGTATTGAAATTTAACTACGTACTCTGTTGCATTCATACTCAATACAACATTGATTTATAAGTACAAGTTGCAATGAGTATGAGTACAACGTTGACGTCAAACTCATAACATTCGAACTATGTTTGATTCATACGCCTACTCATTCAGATTCATAAATTTAGAAAAATACTTATAAATGTTTCGGGTGATTCGAATCATTCGTCAAAATTTACAGTCTTAGTTGTTGTTTTATTTACAAAGAGAGAAGAAAGACACATAAACAAAAAAGACAAAGACAGCAAGCAGAGCAAACACACAACCTTATTGTGAGTATTGTAGTATTCGTACGGTAATCATACTTATTTTGTGATTCGTGTATTCGATGAGTCATGGAGAGTCGAAATCAATAACATCATACGTGTTGTGTTGTTAAGTATGAATATGATGAGTACTTCAAACTTTGAATATGAGTAGTATGAGTATGACATTAAAATAAGTATGAATGCGTATAAGTATCAGAAATTAAAAGTATGATTTGAATCGACTCATCGTTTTGAATACTCATTGCCGACCTCTGATACATACACACATAATTGGCCATTACAACCCTTCAGTTAGGATTACGACCTAGCTTCTCACAACACTAATGTTGTGTGTGTTAATTTTACACTTGAATAGTGGGACGTACAGTTTAAAGTCAACTCCGATCGACAGATTTTTGAGAAACTTTTCATGGCAATTTTTATTTACTCTCAGAGTTTTTGCCAGAAATCTGCTTGTTGTGTCTTAATTTTAAACATGTTGGGCGGTATCGACAGCTTAATATCGCCTTCGAAGAATAATGGCAATTATTTACTCTCAGAGCGTTTGCTAGAAGGCTGCTGAGAGGTAGTCGCCAAAAGAAATTTTACTTTCGTACATATTTTTTCGCGACAAGTCAGATCTAAACTCATGACTTCTCCTCTAGTAAGCCTACGCACTACTTGCTGCATTTCGGTGACTACATTTACATCTGTTGCAAGAAAAATATGGGAAAGGAATACCATCAGAACATTATTCGATAATGCAGAAACAGCTGTCTATCACCTCAGCGACTCATCATTGCGTGGGATGATCTCATGCACAAAGAAAATAATGATTTTTTAATCGTTTAAGCTTTAAAAATTTAAAACAATCATCAGTTATAAGTAAAGTGAATAGAAATTACATGAAGTCACTCACGTTAAGTGGAGGATTTCGATAATTGCTGCTCCTGCACAAGATCTAGGTGACGCGGTAGTCTAGTAGACACTATTCTACGAATCCAATGGTGGAGATTCGAGAAGTCATGATAGTCCAGATTCGATGTTATGATTGGTAAAATTAAAGTAAAATTCCTCTTCAGTAAAGTTGATTCTACAAAATTTGATACAGAATTTCACGCGTTACTTGAACTTTAACCTCTCATTCGAAAATTTGGCTCTCTTCCAAATAGTTGATGGCTCTTATCGATTCAATCATAGTGTCACAGTCTTTAACCTTTTCAAATACATTTCGGCCAATTATCAGAGGACTTCAACAAATGCGAATCCAGCGGTACCAAGTCAAGCTCCAACTATTTGATCTGCTGTATTCATTGTCACTTCTATGTTCACCGCCATCTAAACCAAGATAAATTGTTCGCAGAAAGAAGAAAATATTTGAAATTCAGGCCGCCATTCGAGCATTTGGTTGTGGACTCGGACTAGAGAAGCTAAATCAGCTAGATAGAGAAAATAAATATATTTGGAAGGTTATGGTCAACGAAAGCGAAGATAAAGGGAGACAAAGACTCCCTCCTCTTCTCAAACCAAGTGAGTCCAAAATCTTTTGTTTGGAAATTGCAATTTTAACAGATCTGAGTCAATCATTAGACTATCCAGAAATAACCAAAGGTTGGTAATCGATCTATTGACAGGGCACTGTATATTCAAGGAGCATTTATTCAGAATGGTTGTACAGTGAGCGTCAAAAGAAACAGTACAGTTGAGAAAAAAATATGCATTAATAAATTACCGTTATTTTGAACCAAAAAAAATTACAACAAAATTCAAAACATTGTCAAATTTTTTCGGGCACTCTCCTTAAGTGATAAAAGTTGAACTTGGTAATTATTAGAATTTTATCTATGGTGTACAGTTTCTTTTGACGCTTACTGTAGATCCTGTAATGTGGGGAATGAATCATCGCAACCCATTCTTGAAACATTTGGGGGCATTAATATATCCCAGGAAGAAACACCTACGTGCATATCATCCTGAAATTTGTCAGGACAATATGTACGGAAGTCCCTGCAGTCTAGTAGGTAGTGTGTTGGCTTCTTAGATATGAGGCGACGGTTCAAACCCCCGGTCAGATATCTCCAACAAAACGAAATGTGAAATAAATATTTCTTCGGCGATTTCTGGCAAAAACTCTGAGAGCAAATAGAAATTGCCATGAAAAGTTTCTCAAAAATCTGTCGTTCGCGCCGATTTTAAAGTGTAGGTCCCGCCAATCATGTATAAAATTAACACACGCAACATAAGTGGTGTGAGAAGCTTGGTTGCTCTCCTGACTGAAGGGTTGTACTGACCAATTATGTATATGTTGGTTATACGTTTGGGGAAGTATGATCGCAGTACTTAGGCAATCCTTCACAACAATAATAAGATTGTCCACAAGGCCTACAATTGTAGTTTGTTCCCCTAGTTCACAAAGTTCTCATATGCATGTACGTATGTATGTGCCTGTGGCCTCAATACTTCATTTGACGATTCGAATGTTTGGGTTTACCTTCATTTAAAGTTGATGTGTTTGCTTAAGATTTTATAAAAATGAATTTCATAAAATTAAAGATTTTTCTTTTCTTGTATTTCCCCCAATAAGTTTTAAATAATTTATTGCCTTGTTCCATTTATTGTAATACCACAGGGTAGTTATAAATAACATTTATTTGTTTGCATTATAAAACACAATATTTTATTAAAATATTTAAAGCATACCCTACAGGGCCAATTAATAATGAAACGTATAATTGACATCAATTCCTTTATTCATGTTAACAGAATTGTAGTTGGACTTGGCTAAACTGCATGTAAATGTACTAAAAATTCAAAGTTAAACGGCATTCATTCCCAGAGGTTCTTATCTTTGCTATATTCATATTACCCCTGAAGTATACTCCATTTTGTTACCTTAATTTAGCAAAAGCTTTTTCTATTTGGAAAAATTATTGCTAATTTGATGTTTTTTTATGTTAACAAAAGACCTTGTGACGTCAACCACAACCAATGGTTGCCAAGGATTAAAAAATGCTGTTTCCAGTTTCTGAAAAAGAAATCACCAAAGAGGTGATTTAGGTGATAATTTAGGTGCGAAATGCCTTCCCAATAAAGGCAAAAGAATTTTAAATTATTTCGACAAAGAAATTTCAATTTGTAGCTTTGCAAGCATTGAGACAAATGTGAAAAAGGGACGACAACAGTACATTACAACAATATTTTTAATATAAAAATAATTAACTGGCACAATGGCAGCGCCACGTGACCAATTTATATATGGCGTGTTTGTTTTAATCCCAATGGCTCCGCTAATGGAGGTGAAAATTACTTATTCTAGACATACACCAATTAAATTAAACACAGTTATCTATGGTTATACAGTACCTATCTCTAATAACGTCACTTTAATGTATTTTAATTTTATTCACCATACCAGACAAATTCGCCACACTGTAGAAAAACTCACCATCCTGGAAACACGCCACACTTTGCAGAAACTCACCACCGGTTATGGTTATACAGTACATATCTCGAATAACGGCACTTTGGTGTGTTTTAAATTTATTCACCTTACCGGACAATTTCACTACACAGTAGAAAAACTGACCATCCTGGAAACACGCCACATTTTGCAGAAACTCACCACTGCTTATGATTATACAGTACTTATCTCGAATAACGGCACTTTGGGGAATTTCAATTTTATTCCCCATACCGGACAAATTCACCACACTGTAGAAAAACTTACCATCCTGGAAACACATCACACTTTGCGGAAATTCACAACCGCGGAAACTCACCACACACGAATAAATTCAAAACACTTTCCAAAAATTTGCAAAAACTCTCCGCCCTGGAAAAACACCACTATCTTAGAAACTCACCAAACCGAATAAATTCATCTCGCTTCCCGAAAATTCACCACACTAAAAAAGCAATTAAAATTTGGGCGTCGTCCGTCAAATCCGACCAACAAACCAACACACAAACAAACCAACCAACCACCACAAACAGCACATTCTTACCCGATGACAGTTTTTGTTAGAAATAACAAGCAATGGCAACACTGCCCACAACATCATACTGATGCTGACACAACAAAAACAAAAGCAAAGTTCATTATAAGAGAAGAAACCTGTTGAATCATAAAATACGTCAGAGACACAATTTTTTTTGGGTGCCTTTGTTATTGTTGTTGTTGTTAATCTGTGCATGTGGGAAATTTTTTCAATTCAACAACACAATGAATGGTTAAGCGCGAGACAAACGAAAAAAATAAGAATAAAGCGGAACAACGGAACAGAAGCCGGCAATAACTTCCAAAACTATAAACGCCAAATACTCGGTGTATGAGTAATTAAACACCGCTAAATTAACAATAACAACAACAATAACAGCAGCAACGAAAGCAGCAAGCAACAATAAGAGCAGAGAGCAAACAATCATTCTGTCTTTCATACGTTTAAAGTTTAAACAGTTGTTGGGTTCAACACTCATGGCATACATACTCTACTTTTGCTTTAAACAGGCCAGATGTAGGGAATTTCTTAAATTCCTACATAATGTATCATTACCAAAAATGGAAAAAATGGTGAAAGAAAAAAGCTTCGCTGCTTGTGACAAAAACGAAACTGACTGACGTTACGTTTATTTTTCGTTGTTTTTGTTTTTTGTTTTCAAATTTAACCGCAAATGATTTGCTGGTCAATTATTTGCTTTAAATTAACATTTATTGCGGTTTTTAAATACCAAAATTTTTTTGTTTATGAAAAGCCAATTGTTTTGTTCTTGTTTTTTAATAAATTCCTTTAAATATTATTCAATACGGATTACCCCTCGAAAACGGTCACCTTAGCAATGTTACTCACTAATTATAGACGGTTTTGTAGAGAGGCTGTTGTTATTTTTTTTTCTTTTTTTTCATTCTTCTCCTGGTACCAATTCCTATTGGTTACTTCAGATTTCTATAAAATAAAATCGTGTGCAGCAATAAAAATTGCGGAACTAACATGCAGTATAACATCAGGGTATGCTGATTCAATTAGACGCTGTTCCATTACTGGGTCAATCACACACGGACTGGATTAACATAATGACCTTACGGCTGCCTCTCTCTCATTGTAGTTCTTCCTTATTTTCAGGCAGCAACATCACCTCATTTATATTGCCTCTCTTCAGGATCTCATCAATCACGCTTTCCATTAGATATGTTCGCCCAATATTTGAACACGCCAACACTGAGTACATTTTAACATCATTGTAGTGATCGTTGTGATGGCGATAACTTCTATTACTGCCATCTATCTCTTGAGTTAAGTTATACTACGCAATCCACAACTATTAATCCATCTTTCAGCACCAAGGTTTTGTATTTAGGTCAAGCGACTGTTAGTATTGTTTTCGCAACTTCGTTGCCAGTTTCGTAGAGACCTTTTTTACCTCAACAATGCATATATTGCGATTTCCAACAGGGGCTTTTGAACTTTTACCCTTGAGAAAGACCATCTTGTTGAAGCTACACTTGTCAAATTAATTGTTATTTATTCTGCCTGTTTTGCCAAATCACCATGGACGTATATAACATTAAATAACACGGGCAAATAATAAAAATATTTTATCAAAATGAGTTTTCAGCAATGACGAACATTTCTGGTAGAAAGGGTACGTGAACAAACAAAACGATACCAAGGCACATAAGATCTAAGAGCGTCCAAAGCATCCCTAAGAAGATTTTGGGCTGGCGGCGTCATTGGTCCATATTGGTCATTACAACCCTTTAGTCAGGATTATAGTTTTTCACACCACTTATGTTGTGTGCGTTAATTTTTTATACATGAGTGGCGGGACCCACAGTTTAAAGTCGACTCTGAAAGATAGATTTTTTGAGAAACTTTTCATTGCAATTTTTATTTACACTCAGAGTTTTTGCCAGAAATCTGCTTTCCTCTCAGCCGAAGAAAATTTTTTTTCAGATTTCGTTTTGTTGGAGATGTCTGACCTAGGGTTAGAACCAAGGCCACGAGTCTAATAAGTCAACACACTACCTACTAGACTACGGCGACTACAAATGATAAACAATTGTTTTACCAAAATGGGGCCTTAATCTTCAGCGATGAGACCATTTTCTGCGTATATGCTTACGTAAACAAACAAAATTGTCGAATTTGTCAATCCATTTGAAATCCAATGCATCCCGAAATAATTACTGTTGTGTAGACTTGGGGCCTGAATTTAATAATTTATACACTAAGGACTTTTAACTTCATGAAGTGCAGTAACACATTAATTGAAGAACGGTGCTTTCCTCCTACGACGATTCACAACTTCTGCAGAAATCATATGATAGGGAGCCTTGATATAAAATAAGCTGTTTCGTCCTCCTTGGGTTAAGATTCAATCTAATGTACAGGTAGGTCCTTTCTTCTACCCAGGAAACATGGAATGGAATGAAATTTCTTCCTAATTTCCTGCCTCATCGTAGCCAACAAGACCTGTGGCATTCACTGTGGCCAATTCGTTCGAAATAGAGTTTCCGCCAAGGCCCGCCCCTATTTGTCGTTTCTAAGAGAAGTAGGTTTGATATGACGTAAGTACTTTAAGGCAGTTTGACTGTCCTACTATATTAGTGCATCACTATATATTCTCAGGGAATACTCTGTCACTGAGCAAAGGGAATGATTTTTCTTAGGAAAACACGAACGAGTGACTAACGTCCAAGTCCTCGATATACACACCTCAAATCGTTCTCCCATGCAACAGTAGACTCTACTGGGGGCATTATAAAATCAATCCCTACTGAAAAGTAAAAATTTTTTGGCTATAGCTTGTTATAGAGATTTACTGGTCACCCTTCTTGGTCAATATGACTATCGCACATTCTTATCTTTCAAATGGAAATCTGTAAGGGGTATGTATGCCAAGACGGGAATAGTTTACAAAAAATTATGTTTGCTACACTGTTGCCTTTTTATTTTTCATGCTTTAAATCCAGTTTTTTTGTTCCAGCGAATGTGGGAGTGTAATATCTAGGTAGTGTGTTGACTTATTAGACGTCAAGCCGTGTTTCAAACCCCAACGCAAACTTCTCGAATAAAACGATATTTAAAGAAATATTTCTCAGGTGACTTTTTCTTAGCAGTTTTCTGGTAAAAACTCTCACAAATTCTTTCTCAAAAATCTATTGCTATGCTCAGCCATGTCCATTCTTTAGCCGAGATTAAAGCCTGGCTTTTGACACCACCCAAGAGTGGTAAGTGCGAATGATATGTTTCGCAAATTTTTTTATAAACAAAGTTAGCCTCTGAGCTTTCATTGAAGTTGCCGTATTCTAGCAGCTGATTTCTGAAAAATTGCAATGAAAACTTTCTCAAAAGATTTGTGGTTCGGCATCGACTTTTAACTGTAGGTCTCGCCACTCATGCATAAAATTAATACAAACAATATATGTAAGTGGTGTGAGAAACTACATGGTAATACCGTAAGAGAGGAATTTCAACCTCACATCTGAATTTATTCTAATTATTTGTTCCACAATATTTCATAAGTGAGTTATGAACATACATGATGGTAATCCTAGACTAACTTGCTTTCCAGAGTCAAACTATATTATTTGACCGCCCTCGCTATGGTGTGCACACCCTCTAATGACCATTTTGTTTTCACAAATATGTGTAGCTTACCATTTAGTATACCTTGACCTAACTAAAGCCATGTTGATGCATTGGCAGTTTATGATACTGTAAACCAAACAGCGAAATGTGCTCAAATGCAGAGCTATGCCGATGAGATTAATTGCTCTCTATTCATATATCCTATAACCCTAATGCCCGCATTGCATATAAGGGAACACAGGTATAAAATTTGCGTTGAGATTAGAGTCCGGCAATGGAATCTTAGTTGCCTCTTTTATTTAATTTTTGTTTGAAGACCTAGATTGTACAGGTAATATCTGACTAAAGGCACTGGATAGAAATTAAAACTACTCAGTACTGTTTTAGAGTAATCATCAGCTAAACCATGACAATGCGAATGAATACAATGACCCATGCTAATTTTACATAGATTACAACCCTTTAGTCAGGATTACGACCTAGTTTCTCACAGTTTAAAGTCGACACCGAACGACAGATTTTTTAAGAAACTTTTCAGGGCAATTTTATTTACTCTCAGAGCTTTTGCCAGTAATCTGCTGAGAGGAAGTCACCGAAGAATTTTACTTTTCGTATTTCGTTTAGTTGAAGAGGCCTGACCGGGGTATGGACCGGGACCTCACGTCTAATAAGCCAACACACTACCTACTAGACCACTGCAATATTAAGTTATATTTGTTTAAAGTTAAAAAAATAGAGAAAATGTAGGCATTTTAATGTGTCCCTATTATTTCTACCGAGACTGTAATTAATAATAATAAAATGTTAAATTTTTTAATGAACACGCTTTTCTTTATTTTATTTTCAGATTCTGTAATCGCCTGGTTGAAAATAATAAGGTGAGTTTAAAATGTTTGTTTATTTAAATATATTGTAGGTAAACATTTATTTTTTTTTTTTGAGCCCACTGTTTCAGTACTGTACTGTATTACTGACTAATCATAAGTAAATTACTTGATTAATTGCAAATTATGTCTTTACCCGTTAATACGTAAACAAATACTCTGTATTGGCATTTGCCTCTTTGTGCCTCTACCGCGCTCACTCTGTCTCACTGGGGTGTATTTTATTGTTATTTTCCGTTTTTGTTTATATTTCTGTGTTTCGGTTTCGGTTTCTCTTTTTTAATTTTTATTTTTATTTTTATTTGTTATTTTATTAATCATTGAAATTTTTTTTTATTAATTTATACGCTTGACGATCGTTTATTTTTGTTTTGTATTGTTTTGTTACAATTTTTTTGAGGTTTTTTGTGTTTTTTTTTTTGAAATTTCGTTTTCAAACTTCAAAATTCTTAAACAAAAAAACGAAAATAAATACAAAAAAAATTTGTTTTTTCTTATTGGTTTAAAAAAGAAAATTTTACAAAGAAAATCAAATTAAAAGTGCAATAACTTTTGTGACTCGGATTGGCTTACTTTCATTACTTTTTGTTTTTGTTTTTTTTTATTTTTTTTTTTAATTAAAAATTAAAATATCGACGAAAAACTTTCATTGGAGTGCGGAAAGTTTTTAAACGAAAATTTCCTTTTTAACCATCGATGGTTCTTGATATTGTCGTCGGCCTTATGAAGTTTATGAAAAATTAAAATTAAAAAAAAGAAAAAAATTCCAAACAAACTTGAACGAACAAACGAAAAACGGTCGGAAAAATTGTTTTTTTTCTGGAAAACTTACCAAAGAAAAATTTGACAAAACGACGCATTTCATACACCAGCAATGGCAGCACATGAAAGACCTGTGCCTTGGGGCCAGAAATACACCAAACATTTGCGTCAGTTTGATCAATGCAAGTAAGTTGTTGTTTTTTTTTTAATTTATTTTCCTTTGGCTACAGTCATCATACGCTGGGAACCCATACAGTTCTTTGAAATTGCAAGAAAACTACAAGAATCTTTGAAAAAAAAATCCCCCTGGATTTTATTATTTTGGGCAAATTTAACTGTCATCATCATCATCACCACGTTGTATTTTTATATTTTAAGGTTGGCTTTCTTTACCTTCATTTTGACGTCAGTTCCTTATACATACGTGTGATTGACTCTTTTTTATCTCTTCGTTACCAAACTATATTAGCAAAATAATCGTGTGAGGCTTATTCACTGTGTCAATAGAAATTCCACAAACAAAAAATCACAGAATTTTTTTGCTTTTTTGACAGTCATTTAATTGAAATACGCTGAATGATCTAAGGCATGTTTAACGTTTAAATGTTGGCTCAAATTTGCAGGTGTGAAGTGCTTAACACAATGGCCCCCTCGAAAGTAGATTTCTAGCCATGTATATAGCTAGTACATCTGCTTAGTATTTATTCAAGTGAAGGTGGTGGTAGTTATGATGGCCTATTCTCATATTGTTTGCTTAACAATTTAACACATTTTTGATGGTGTGTCTGTGGTCATGTTTAGAATATCTTTTTAAAATTTTCAATGGGAAAACCACAATTAAAGTTAATTCTTTCTATTCTCGGCTTATTTTGCTATTCAATAAGTTCTAAATATAGATTTTATATAAGCATTTAAGCTATAGCTAGCTAGTCTCTCTATAAGCAACTAATTTCTTAACAAAATGTACAAATTTTTACCCAAATGTCTCCAATAAGGTGTTACCTTAAAGCAATCAATAATTACATGCGTACTTATGCTGGCTTAGGAAATGTTACATGCTTTGTGTTTGAACAAAGTATCGTATTTCATAATGCCGCTGTACAAAATATATACAATGTATTCTATTTCAAAACGTCGTCAATGTGTATTTTTAACGCAGTCAAAAAGCAATCAGTCATCGGATTTATAGTTGATGCAGTGTTTGGTAACGTTGTATATCTACATAGTTTATATACTGTAGTAGAACTGCATACAAACTTTGTATTGATACATTTTGGAAGGCAGCCATAATTGGTCATTAAAACATTTCAGTCAGGATTACTACCTAGTTTCTCATACCACTTATGCTAAGTGTGTTAAATTTATACATGATTGTCGGGACCTACAATTTAAAGTCGATTCCGAAAGACAGAATTTTTTGAGCAACTTTTCATTGCAATTTTCTATTTACTCTCAGAGTTTTTAACAGAAATCTGCTGAGAGGAAGTCACCGAAGAAATATTTTCATATTTTCATTTAGATGTCTGGGGTTTGAACCGTGGTATTACGTCTAATAAGCCAACACACTGCCTACCAGACTACATACATACATAATTGGTCATTACAACCCTTCAGTCAGGATTACGACCTAGTTTCTCACCCCACTTATGTTATGTGTGTTAATTTTATACATGAGTGGCGGGACCTACTGTTTAAAGTCGACTCGGAATGACAGATTTTTGAGAAACTTTTCAATGCATTTTTCTATTTACTCTCAGAGTTTTTACCAGAAATCTGCTGAGAAGAAGTCGCCCAAGAAATACTTTTAGTATTTTATTTTGATGTCTGGCCTGGGGCACGAACCCTGGCTTTTCCTCTAATAAGCCAACACCTACTAGACCACTTCGCCTACTAGACTACGGCGACTAAATGCCACAATGTTAGGGGATTATCACTGTGGATATGTTCCTAAACGAAGAAACATAAAAAATAACGTAAGACAAAGGCATCTTAACACGTGATTTTGGTTGCCTATTTTCTACTCTTGTGGATTTGTATGGAATCACATGCCTTTCAGTTCATAATCATGAATCACAAGCCAACAAAAATTTATAATTGATGCATTATTTGGTTACTTTGTATAAGTTAACAATGGGTTAATTAATTGTTCTACTCTGTTACATTGTTACTTCTCTCCTTTTCATTCATATTTTTTGTTAATGCTTTTTACTATTCTTCTCTTCATTCATATTTTTTGTTATTGCCTTTTTGTAAAAATTATATTTATGTTTTCAATTAATATTCTTAATTGTTACTACGCAAGTTAATATATTAAAGAATTGTTCTACTACATTTTTGCTACTCTTCTTTTCATTGATATTTTTGTTATTGCTTCTTTGTTGCTTAGTAAAGTAAAAATTATTTTGATGCTTTCTTAATTATTATTCTTAACTGTTGCTATGCGGAAGAGTTTCATTGATATTTTTTTCATTGATCTTCTTTTTCATTCTATTATCCTTTGCTATTTTAACATATTTCATTGAAAGCTGAGTTTCAGTATTAACTTACGCTTCGGTCCAGTAAGGACGGTTTTGAGAAAGTGCCATTAGCATTAAGAATATTAATTGCTTTCAGTGAAACCCTTACTTATATGATAAAACTAAACTACTTTAAAAATTGATTAACTAAAATATGAATTTTGAAAAAATAATTTCAAATAAAATTAAAAACAACAGTTGAAAATAGAAAGAAATAAAAATTAATTTAACTTATTAAAATTTCCACATAGTGGATAAAGTTTAAGTGAAACCCTTTAAATCGATAAGAACTAAAATACTCATAAGTTAAGTATTTCATAAAATAATTTAAAATAAAATTAAAATAAAATACCTGCTAGAATTAAAGTAATAAAATTATTTTAATTTTTTAAAAAAGTTCCACATAGTGGATAAAGTTTAAGTGAAAATTAAAATTAATACGAAATTAAATTAATATTAAAACTAAAATTACAACTAACGTATTAAAATAGAATAAATATATGAAAACTTTAAAACAACACATCAGGTAAAATAAATAATTTATGAACCAGAAGCCCAACAAAATACGTATTTTATTAAAAATTAATTGGCGCCCAACATTGCATTAAGAACCCTTTTCCTGGAGAAATAAGAAGAAAAGCTGAAGCCATTTAGAAATATCATTAATGAAGAGGACACTCATCAAGAGGCAGTACTAGCGGTCACGTAACTATTATAATATTTAAGTAAAATTAATTTTATATTTTATGATAAGCGTAATTTTCTATAATATAAATTAAATGATTAAAAAAACATCTATGGTTGTTAAATTGTTTAAAACCTTGTAGAGAAAAATTGAATGTTAAATAGATTGACTACAAAAAAAAATTAAAAATCAAAATTATAGTAACCTCTATCACAAAATCAAAAGAATCCATTGTAAAAAAACCTATTATAGCGTATGTTAAGAAGCTATTTTCTACCTATTTGTCAAAAGTTTGTCTGATTTTGCTATTGATGTAAATTAAAAAAAAAGAGTTTTGGACGAAAAATATTCCAATATTTATAAAAAATCACGTTTTCATTTTCGGGTGTGATTTTCTTTTATCGATTGAAAACGATATACATATTTTTTTATTATTATACGAGAATAACGCGTTTCATGAATTCTTTTGAGGAAATAATTGACGACGTCGACGAAACCTTAAGACTACTTCGAGACTTTACTATTAGTGATAGAGATACAACACAGAAAACTATGGATGAGGCAGCTCTAAGTGCAGTTCTCAATGCAGCCGTTAGGCAGGCAACCGAAGAAACCCGAAAAGAATTTCAGGGTGTCATTGACCAATTGAATAGGAAAATCGACGCACTTCAACCCCCATCTGCTGTGCAAGAGTACAGAGATATCGAAATCGTTGAGGGAGTGGATTGCGACGAGTCACTTGATATAGTGAAGTCTGTTCCTGAGTTTAGAGGTGAATCCTTTAGGTACGTCTCTTGGCGTCAAGCGGCGGTTACGGCCCACAAGTTGTTCGAACGTTATAAAGGTAGTTCTAAGTACTACCAGGCAGTTGCCATATTAAGGAATAAAATTGTAGGGAGGGCAGACTCTGTTCTAAGTAGCTACAACACAGTTTTAAACTTTCATGCTATACTTGATAGATTGGATTTTGCATATTCTGATAAGACTTCTATTTACACATTAGAGCAGGAGCTTTCTACCTTAAGACAAGGCCAAAGACCTATCATTAATTTTTATAGTGATATTGAAAGTAGATTGACCTCCATAATCAACAAGGTTATAATGTCCTATGATGGAAATTCTTCATTGATCCAGTCACTTAACCAGAAATATAGGATAGATGCACTGCGAGTTTTTATTTCGGGTCTCAATAAACCACTATGTGATACCTTATTTGCGTGTAAGCCAGCGGATCTGCCTACTGCTTTGGCAATGGCACAGGAGTTAGAGACAAATCAAAACAGATACCGATTTGCCACAATTTATAATAACGGGCTTGGTAACGTTCAACAGGCATATTTTCCCCATACAAACCCTAGATCCAATTACTTTAATGCTTCCATTTCCGGTAACCGGTCAACTGGTAATTTTTTAGGACAACCAACGGGAAACTCAGCTTTACATAGACAAGTCCAACAACAACCGCAACAACATTATGTTCAGTCACAACAATTTCACCCACCGCCATCCCATTTTTATTCGAAGGCTCCAATTGGAAACTTGCCATTTAGTGGTCAAATGGGGCAACCCAATAGTCAGCCAAAACCATCTTCCTCTCAGTTTCCACGAAATTCTCGAGCAGATATTGGAACACCAAATACCCGGGGTCCTAATTTACAACCCCATTCACAGGAAATCGATACTGATGTGAGTATGCGCACTGTTAGATCTACTAGTCGTCCAAATTTTGAGAATAGGCAAAGTATAAATCATTTAGGATATGAAAGCCAACAGCTGCACCCATGGGAGGGAGATTCAACATCAGCAAAACTAGAGAATTTGTCCTTCGAAGATGAGATTAATTTTTTAGGGGAAAGTCAATTCTCCCCTACTTCGAGAGAAGGATAGGGGACAGTACTGTTAAGCTTTTAGTTGACACTGGATCTACGAAAAGCTATATAAAAAATTTGCGGAATCTAAAGGGTATAAAAAAACTTTCTAGGCCTTTCTTTGTCAGGTCTGTTCATGGCGCTAGTAGAATCGATCAGGCGACTTTAGTGAATGTATTTAACAGGACCGAAACTTTTTATCTACTGGAAAATTTGCCATTATTCGATGGTATACTAGGTTTTAACTTCATTAAGGGAATAAATGGTGTACTAGATACGGGTAATAATGTTATGTTTTTCGAAGGGGGATATGAAAGGCTGAAGTATTTGAATTTAGATGTAATCAATAACTTAGTACTAGAAGGAATTCCAGGGAATATTGAGGCTGAGTTATACGATCTGATCCAGGAAAATGCAGAAGTATTCGCTAAACCAAATGAAGCCCTACCATATAATACCAATATCTCCGCTACAATTAGGACGAGAGACGAGGAACCCATTTATTCCAGGTACCAGTCATACCCAATCTCAATGATCGACTTTGTCAACAAGGAAGTAGAACAACTTTTAAGAGATGGCATAATACGACCATCACGTTCTCCCTATAATAGCCCTATTTGGGTAGTGGACAAAAAGGGACTCGACGAATGTGGCAGACCTAATAAACGTCTTGTATTCGATTTTACGAAATTGAACTCAAAGACTATATGCGATAAATATCCTATTCCTGATCCCTCTGTCATTATGGCAAATCTCGGGAAAGCTAAGTTTTTCACAACCCTAGATTTGAAAAGTGGTTTTCACCAAATCAACTTGGTTGAGCGTGATAGGGAAAAAACAGCTTTCAGCGTGAATAATGGCAAGTACGAGTTTTGTCGCTTGCCGTTTGGGCTAAAAAATGCACCAAGCATTTTTCAACGCGCTATCGATGACATTTTGCGGGAGGATATAGGAAAGTGTTGTCACGTCTATATTGATGACATCATTATATTCTCCGACTCTGAGCGGAGCCATATGAATGATATTGACAAAATTTTGAAGAAACTTCTCAATGCTAACATGCGCGTGTCGTTGGAAAAGTCCAAGTTTTTTCAAACTTCCGTAGAATACCTCGGCTTTGTCGTATCTACTAAGGGCATTAAAACGTGTCCAAGTAAGATTGAGGCTATAGTTAACTATGAAACTCCCTCTACTTTGAGAGGCCTTAGGTCATTCTTGGGGCTCGCAGGTTATTATAGGCGTTTCGTAAAAGATTACGCTTCTATTGCAAAGCCATTAACTAAGTACTTACGAGGGGAGAATGGGCATGTAGGCGCTCGTCAATCCAAGTTAGTTAGGATTGAATTGGATAACGAAGCTTTGACCGCCTTCGAAAGGTTGAAGAAATTGCTTGCGTCTGAGGACGTTTTGCTTCTATACCCAAACTTCGAAAGGCCGTTTGATCTTACGACAGATGCATCCTCCCACGCAATTGGTGCAGTGCTTTCACAAGGCGGACGTCCAATTACCATGATTTCAAGGACCTTATCTCCAGCAGAGGAGAATTACGCTACCAATGAAAGGGAATTGTTGGCCATCGTGTGGGCACTTAAGTCACTTAGGCATTATCTCTATGGTGTAAAAAACCTAAACATATTTACGGATCATCAGCCATTGACTTTTTCCGTTTCCGACAGGAACCCGAATTCGAAAATAAAGCGTTGGAAGGCATTTATAGAGGAGTATGCTCCAACATTCTTTTACAAGCCAGGCAGGGATAACATAGTTGCAGACGCTTTATCTCGGCAATTTTTGAGTATGGCAACAGACTCAACATCATTGGATTCCATTCAGGCCTGCGCTAGTGAGATTTCGTCCACCGAAGTTATACCCTCCGTTGAAAACCCCATTAATTGCTTCAAAAACCAAATTATCCTTGTCCGGGAAAATTTTCGGAAGAAGGAAACAAAAATAATATTTAGGGACCGTATCCGCTATCGAATTTCATATAGAACTGCTGAAGAACTTCTAGAATTGATTCATACCTCAATAAACCCCCGCGTTGTAAATGCAATACATTGCGACTTACATTGTTTAGCACAAATACAACATTTTCTAATATCCAATTACCCTTCAGTTAAATTCCGCTATGCCAAAACATTCGTTACCGATGTTTTTAACCCGAGTGATCAATTGGAAATACTTAACAGTGAACACAATAGAGCTCATCGATCCCTTAGAGAAAATGTTAGCCAAATTCTTAAAGATTATTATTTTCCCAATATGAGAAAGCAATTAAAACATATCATAGCCACTTGTAGAACATGTCAAGAAGGAAAATATTCCAGGCACCCACGAAAACAGCAAATGGCTGAAACTCCAATACCATCTTGTATGGGGGAAGTACTTCACATTGATATTTACAATACAAACAAACTTTTCTTTCTTACCTGCTTAGATAAATTTTCGAAATTTGCTGTTGTTAGGCCAATTGCTTCAAGGGCTATCATTGATGTAAAACCAGCACTTTTGGAAGTCTTAAATATTTTTGGAAACACAAAGATGATAGTATGTGATAACGAAAAGTCTTTTAATTCCGAGACAGTTAAAACACTTGTAAAAAATAACTTTGGTGCTGACATCTATACAATTCCACCACTTCACAGCACATCCAATGGGCAAGTTGAACGTTTCCACAGTACGTTAACGGAAATCGCCAGATGTCTTCGATTAGATGACATCTCAACTGATCCACTGGAACTTATTCTCCTTGCCACGTCGAAATATAATAGAACAATTCACTCCACTGTTGGTATGAGACCAGTCGATATAGTTCAGGCTATACCGAACGACTTAAGAGTAACGATTCACTCAAGAATTGTAGCTAAACAGAAAGCCGACTTGCACTACCATAATAAGAATGCAATCACGAGAACATATAGGCCAGGCGATAAGGTCTATGTAAGGATAAATAAGCGTTTAGGTAACAAATTTAGCAAAGTCTTTAATGAGAAAATTGTTCAGCAAGACTTAGGAACAACACTTAGAATCGACGACAGAATTGTTCATAAGGACAATATTAAATTTCTCACCGCAATCTAAAAATTTTCTAGTTGGCAATAAATCCAGTAGCAACGACAGACAAACTTGTAGATTTATTTACTTTGTAATCTTATTTTATGTTAAGGAAATTTGTAAATGGATTTTAAAATCATATTTCACTATTTTTATATGAACTCCATAATAGGTTATTTCTCATTATTTTTCTAGTGTTTCAGACGAGGACGTCTGAATCTTAAAAGGGGGAGCAGTTAACAATGGGTTAATTAATTGTTCTACTCTGTTACATTGTTACTTCTCTCCTTTTCATTCATATTTTTTGTTAATGCTTTTTACTATTCTTCTCTTCATTCATATTTTTTGTTATTGCCTTTTTGTAAAAATTATATTTATGTTTTCAATTAATATTCTTAATTGTTACTACGCAAGTTAATATATTAAAGAATTGTTCTACTACATTTTTGCTACTCTTCTTTTCATTGATATTTTTGTTATTGCTTCTTTGTTGCTTAGTAAAGTAAAAATTATTTTGATGCTTTCTTAATTATTATTCTTAACTGTTGCTATGCGGAAGAGTTTCATTGATATTTTTTTCATTGATCTTCTTTTTCATTCTATTATCCTTTGCTATTTTAACATATTTCATTGAAAGCTGAGTTTCAGTATTAACTTACGCTTCGGTCCAGTAAGGACGGTTTTGAGAAAGTGCCATTAGCATTAAGAATATTAATTGCTTTCAGTGAAACCCTTACTTATATGATAAAACTAAACTACTTTAAAAATTGATTAACTAAAATATGAATTTTGAAAAAATAATTTCAAATAAAATTAAAAACAACAGTTGAAAATAGAAAGAAATAAAAATTAATTTAACTTATTAAAATTTCCACATAGTGGATAAAGTTTAAGTGAAACCCTTTAAATCGATAAGAACTAAAATACTCATAAGTTAAGTATTTCATAAAATAATTTAAAATAAAATTAAAATAAAATACCTGCTAGAATTAAAGTAATAAAATTATTTTAATTTTTTAAAAAAGTTCCACATAGTGGATAAAGTTTAAGTGAAAATTAAAATTAATACGAAATTAAATTAATATTAAAACTAAAATTACAACTAACGTATTAAAATAGAATAAATATATGAAAACTTTAAAACAACACATCAGGTAAAATAAATAATTTATGAACCAGAAGCCCAACAAAATACGTATTTTATTAAAAATTAATTTATACCTACATAGTTTATATACAGTAGTAGAACTGCATACAAACTTTGTATTGATACTTTTTGGAAGGCAACCCTTGTATGTCATTATCGTGCGCTTGGGAATCTGAAAATTAGAATCCTTGGGCAACCAGAATTCTATTGATAAATCATGTCTAGCCAAAGGCGACTTAAGAATATTTCACAATTTCATAAGACTCTTGGAGAGTCTCTGTTGTGAGATACCAACCAGAAACTATAACTATACGGCTGAATAGATAATATCGGATATGAGTGATATCAGTGCCCAGTGTGGTGGCTGTTACGAGTAGTTTAACCCAATCTAACCTATGCTGTGGAGCTATCAATTGATTCCATATTCGAATTTACAATGTGATCTTGAGGCATCAGTGCGTATACCGGATGGTGTTAGTCATTGTCAAAGGAAATCCTGTTTTTTAAGCGTCATTTCCGATATAGCAGAGCACAGCAAAATATCGTATTCTGCCCCCAATTATGTTATTTTACAGCGTAAGCATCTCTGCCTGTGAAGTTATTTTTAAAATTTTATTGTAAACACAGAGAAATTATTGTTTTTTTCCTTTTTCCTTTTTGCTATTTGTATTGTTTTTTGTTGTTGTTTTGGTAACTAACTGGTGCTAATTTATAGAATCACAGTCATTCATTCCATTGTTACATATGAATACATAGACGACGTCAATAAATACATACGATAATATCGTCATAATAGTTAAAACAGTTAATAGCTTCATTAGACCATATGTGTACATACATACTTACATATGTACATACATACGTACGTATAAACATATTAGGAGACGTTTTCAATATTTTACACCCCAAATTCATTCATTCATTTACACTTTATCCCCCTTGAAAATGAACTCTTAACGACGTCATAGCTGTGTTCCACATCTCGCTATGGATTTTAAGTGTCATTTGCCCCCCTTTAACCCATCACTAGCCATTAGACTTTATCCATCGCCGTTGTTGTTGAAGTGTGAAAGCAATTTTTAACTCTTTTGTCATTTGTTTGCAAAACAAAAAAAAGTGTTAAAAAAAAATAAAAATTATCGCTTAACGTTTATCGTTTAAACAATTGATCCAGAGACCTCTCTGAATCTCATCATCATCATATCCTCTATTTTATGACCATAAACTCAATAACGTCATATATTTTTGAACGTAATTATTTTTTATTACCCCTGTTGACTTAAGCAAAAAAAAAAAACAGAAAAAAACAAAAATATTAGAAATTAAAAAAAAGATTTGTTTATAAATATTTGTATGCGAAACCGAAAATCAGAGAAGAATTTATTTTTAGAATGGAATTTTTAAAAATAGATTTGAACACACACACAATAGAAAGAGTTTAACAGAGGGCGTTCGACGATAATCACTAATTAAGCTGGAAATTATTATTGTATTCTTATGCGTAGCATTTATTAATGATTAGTAAATAATATAAGAATAGTTTTTAATAAGGATTCTATCGTATGCTACACACAAATTATTCGTGGAAATAGTGAATGGTGCTTCGCTGCCCTCATTACATGAATTTCAACAAGAGTTCATCGCATCAATTAAATGAAAATTAAAAATCTCTTTCCAGTGTCCTACTTTACATACATAACATACATAATTGGTCATTACAACCCCTTTAGTCAGGTTAACAACCTAGTTTTTACACCATTTATGTTGTATGTGTTTAATTTCATAAAGAGTCCACCAAATAACTTTTTTTTTTTTGAAAATGCTTTAAAAAAAAACTACTGAATATTTTCTCAAATATCTTTTTTTATTTGAAAGTACAATCCTTCCGCTTAATAATGGAAAATAATTTCATTCAAATGGTTGCCTCGGCTGGCCATGCAGTAGCCTACACCAGAAGATGCCGATTTTGGCAAAAAAAATCATCTTTTCAGATGAAGCTCATTTTGATCTTGGCGGGTATGTAAACAAGCAAAATTGCTGCATTTGGGGCACAGAAAACCCACAAGCATACATTGAAAGGCCGTTGCACCCAAAACGGGTCACTGTTTGGTGCGGATTTTGGTCCAGAGGCATAATTGGGCCATTTTTCTTCGAAAATGAGCAAGGAGTGGCCGTTACAGTCAATGACGAGCGTTATCGGGCCATGTTGAACGAATTTCTGTGCACAAAAATTGAAGAGGAGGATATTGACAACATTTGGTTTCAAAAGGACGGCGCTACGTACCACACAGCCGAAGCTATACTCGATGTTTTGCGCCCTGTTTTTGAAGATCGCATTATCAGCCGCAGAGCTGATGTCGTTTTGCCACCTCGGAGCTGCGATTTGACACCGTTGGACTATTATTTGTGGGGTGCCGTCAAAACGAAGTGTTACGCCGACAAGCCAGAGACAATTGACGCTTTAAATGACAATATTCGTGAAGCCATTGGTGAAATACAGCTGCATACAATCGATAATGTGCTTAAAAATTGGACCGATCGTGTTGGCTACTGCATGGCCAGCCGAGGCAGCCACTTGAATGAAATTATTTTCCATTATTAACTGGAAGGATTGTACTTTCAAATAAAAACAGAAATTTGAGAAAAAAATTTTCAAAAAAAAAGTTATTTGGCGGACCCTTTACATGTGTAGCGAAAACTATAGTTTAAAGTCGATCCAAAGGACAGTTTTTTTAGAAACTTCTTCATGCCAATTTTATTTGCTCCCAGAGTTTCTACCAGAAATCTGCTGAAAGGAAGTCACCTAAGAAATATTTTCGTTTTTAAGACTGACCTGGGATTTGACATTGCGCCCGGTACTGCCATATTTTTGAAAAAGTTAGCTTTTACGTACAATGGGTCAAATTGTCATCCGGTTACTCTACTTGTCTAAATTGACAAGTGCACGTCCTTTAACCTAACTTTATTTTATCTTTAGGTTTTAATAACGAAAAGAAGTTAAAAAGAGTGGCTTTAAAGTATACTTTAGCTAAAGTGAAGTATACTTTAGCTAAAGTGTACTTTAACTAAACCTAAGTAAGTTGTAATAACAGGCCTAAGAATAATTATTTTCTCACACGTTCAAAGGGTTTGTAAAAAATTTATTGAACAATACTACGGAATATCTTTTAAGATCTCATAAAGAATTCCTCTTTTGGTATTCCTTTACAAGCAACTTCCTTTTCTCAAAAAGAGCAAAATATCTGAAGAATTTATCATATTTTTCTTTTAAATATTTTAAAACAAGAAATAATCTTATCTTGTGTCATTAATATTTATCCTCATGGTATGATTCAATTATTATTGACATTTTCACCAAACCAATGATTTTAAATCCAACGAAGAAAACAAAAAGTTTACTTCACATACAGTTCAAGTGCAATTAATAATCAGCGAAGTACTACTTATGGTGGTGGTGTCATCATTTTTTGTTTGGTAAATAAAAGGCCTTTTTTAAAATCAATTGATTGGAAATTAAATTAAAAAAAATAAATAAAAATAAATTAAAATTTAATTGTTTACATAGCATGAGAGAGATATGAAATCAATAAGAATGCTGGATGATGGATTTAAAACCAACATTGGTTTGAGTGCTAATAGGTAGACGTGAGGCCATGCTTCAAATCCCAGGTCAAACATCTCGAATAAAACGAAGTATTTCTTCGGCCACTTACTCTCACCAGATTTCTGGCAAAAACTGTGAGAGTAAATAAAATAGCCATGAAAAATTTCTCAAAAATCTGTCATTCGGAATCGACTTTAAACTGTAGGTCCAGCCACTTCTGGATAAATTTAACACACTTAGCATAAATCGAGTGAGAAACTAGGTTGTAATCTTGGCTAAAGGGTTGTAATGACCAATTACGTTATGTTTTGCTATGATGGACCTACTGTGAAAGGAATTTGTATTGATTACAAAGAAATTTAAGGATACTGAAAGCCTTACACATGTGGTCAGCTGGTGAAACTATTGCGGAGAATCTGAATTTGTCGATTTCACGGTATTTTCAGCAATTGAGCCTACCTTACGGCTTATAGTGGCGAATTATACTTTGCATTTGTTTAACTCACGCAACAATTAACACGTTGTCTACCACGTCACTAATATTCGGGTGACAGTAAAGTTTTTGATCGGGCTTCGTCACCCGTATTGGGGTGACGCTTATTTGACTACTTGCGTACAGCGGTACGCGTGGCGTAAAGGAGATTTTACTGTAAATGTGCACGGCAGTCAACGTATTAAAGACGGCGAAGCATTCACAACTGCTTAGATATACTCTTAGGGTGCTAAAGCAATTGGATTTCAATGTTGATTTTTCGCACAAAATTATCTTCAAAGCGCTGAAGATTAGTTTTTAACGTCGACAAGCAAAAATGGTGTATATGTGGCTCGGAGAATCGAAAAGCAATGTTGGAAATGCCATTAAATCGGGGAAAAAGTGACTGTATGGCGCTTAATAAGGTCGAAAATGGTCAGTGAACCATATGGTTTTGAAAATGACTTCGGAAGAACTGTTACCATCAACCGAGAGCGATAACTATCTTTTGTTGGCGCGTGTGATTCATGATTATGAACTGAATGGCATGTGGTTGCAATAAGATGATGCCACGAGCCATACAACATCAAAAAAGTAGAAAATAGGCAACCAAAGTCAAAGATTAAGATGCCTTTCAAAATTTGTTTGTGCTTCTTAGACAAAAACCATATCATTAGTGATGTGAGAAGATAGGTTGTAATCCTGAATGAAGGGAGGCGGCAAGTAATATTTCATTTGTTTTTCGCATATTTATAAAGAATTTTCTGATTTGTTTCCATTCTTACCGGCTGGGCAGACGTGGTTCTTTGAAAATAATTGATCTGCTCCACTGTTGCGGTTTTGTATTGAAACGTTTAATTATGGAAACAGTTTATCCCATGTGGGAATTTATAAAAACAGAATCTATTTTTAATAATTTCTTCTGATAATGTTATGTTATGGTTTCTTAAATGATTGTGCTATTTTATTCAATAATATTAAAATTATTCGCATATTAAACGTATTGTTTTCAAATTGTTTGTGGTAAAGTACCGACGTCATTGTAAAAAATGTAATTTTTTTTTCATTTTAAGAGAAATATTGTTTGAGAATAGAATTTCCCATTTCTAAATATTATGAAATGCCAATGCGATTAAATCGAAAACTATAAAAATTCCAAGATTTTTAAAACAAAATCGACTTTATTTTTTTTTTGTTGTTGAGATTTGCAACAATAATTGCAATCACAAGATATTGCCAGGTAATACCACCACCAATCCAATAACACCGCCACCACCACCATTGCCACCCAAGCAAACAAAATCTAACAGCCAATCCAGCAATACAACGCATGCCAGCAGTCATGTCAGCATTATCATCATCATCAGCAACAATCTCAGCAGCAGCAGCTGCAGCATCAAGCCTTAGTCGCAGCCTCTATCGCAGTCAATAACCGTCAGTATTTTCATCACACAGTTTAGTTTGAAAAATCTTATGATTTTCTTAATAAAATGGAAATATTTTTCATAAGAATTACTCGGTTTTATTCAGATAAAACGATTCTGTATCATCGTCTAATAATTTCAAGTAGTCTGCCTGTGGCTGTGCTTATTGGCTGTGGTTGTTGGTTTAAAATTAATTCAATGATTGACTCGACGAGCACGTGGTATTGAATGATTTATCATTCATCAATCATTGATCAATGCATTCAGATATAATTACTTGACTTATCACTGCCCTATCACATGCATCATCATCATCATACAAAACTAAAAAAACAATAAATTACAAACGTTTTTAAACGTTTTACCATTTTTTATGGTAATTGAATGACGTTTAATTGCTTGTTTGTTGACGTTGTTGTTGTTATTATTACACTAAGATTAAAATTTCATTTCAAATTATCTACAGTACGTAATAAAATATTTGTTTTAAATTACAAAAAAAAAAAAAAAACAGAAAAAAAATTGCCCATGCTTATCGACCCTTGTGCCTTAAAACCCTGATTTTCTTCATAGAAAACGATTGCCAGGTCTTACAATGTTGTCAGATGATATAACATAGTCGCAATTGACTGAATTATGTACACGTGAGGTAGGTAGGAAGTAGAAATGGCTGTCCTCTCGATGGAGTTAAGAGCCCATCCCCAGGAATAATTTTCACCGCAGCCTGTATTGCCGTCACTTCAGCTTGAAATACTTTGCAGTAATTTGGTAGCCTTATGGACGGATATTCCAAATTGATTCCGAGCAAATTCCACATCCAACAGTTCCCTCCAACTTGTAGCCCTTTCCGGAATGGATGTAGTAAAATTCATCGAGAAGTCGTATCGCGGTGTCATGTAGTCACTGCTTCCGACAGTTCCAAATTCTCCAAGTATCTTCGCATGGCCAATGCCCGATTCATCCCAATGTCCAGTCGCCCAGAGAGGCCTATTAATCTTAACCGCCACGCCCCTGCATTGGACATACATACATAATTGGTCATTACAACCCTTCAGTCAGGATTACGATCTAGTTTCTCACACCACTTATGTTGAGTGTGTTAATTTTATACATGAGTGGTGGAACCTACAGTTTAAAATCGACTCCAGACGACTGATTTTTGTGAAACTTTTTCATGGCAATTTTTATTTACTCTCAGAGTTTTTGCCAGAAATCTGCTGAGAGGAAGTCGCCGTTTTTGTATTTTGTTTGATGTCTGGCCTGGGGCTCGAACCCTGGCTTTACGCCTAATAAGCCAACACAGTACCAACTATACTACAGCGACTTCATTTCAATTGATTTCGAATAAATTCCACATCCAACAGTTCCCTCCAACTTGTAGCCCTTTCCGGAATGGATGTCGTAAAATTCATCGAGAAGTCGTATCGCGTTGTCATGTAGTCACTGCTTCCGACAGTTCCAAATTCTCCAAGTAATATCGCATGGCCAATGCCCGATTCATGCCAATGTCCAGTCGCCCAGAGACGTCTACTCCCCTGCAGTGGAGATGTATAATAACAAGAAATTTCAATAAAATAGGAGGCAATGGCAACTTGTATTCAAATTGCACTTAAGCTCACATGGCGGCGGTTTGCATTATTACATTAAGCGACGCTCCAGAACTAACGAACAGGTTTTGATTAACAGATCTCGACTATCAGTATCAAGGTTTTGCAAAATAAAGCTTAAAATCAGCCTGAAAGCGTAGAGAAGGTTGTGATTGATTTGATATTGAGAAAGGGTAAGCCTGGGACCTGACACGTATGGTCTCCTCTACTCCCTTCTCTTCCTCCTCATTTGGCCAGCAGCTCTTGCATTATTATTCAACGGACTGCAAGCTCTTTTGAAAGCCTTCCAATTCGTGTGCGTCTGCATCGAGCCCTAGATGGCACTGGCAAATGGCTACTTTATGGATTTACAACCTCGGCGAAAACTGCCTGCGTACTCACCAATTACTTAACACGTTGACTGCCGACTACGAGATAACTCGTAGATTACGTTCCTTTCTAGGGAGCCAACTACGAGTTATCTCGTACTCGCTAAACCTGCCATTTGTGTGTGTAGATACGAATAAAATGGCATTATATCAATACTAGTATCGATAAATGGCTTCTGGGAAAAGAACCAAAAGTCAATGTTGGCTTGCGTGGCCAGTTTTCTGAAAATTGCCGCGTCAGTCAACGTGATAATGATCCCTGAGAATAAATCCAATGACAGGTATGTTCCTGCGAACGAGTTTAAATAGTCGATGGATTGTCCAATTCACAACAGAAGAAAATGTGGAAATGAATCATGATTTTCCTTCAGCCCGGGTTTTGTTAGCTGCTAGCAAACAAAGGTAAAATACGTGCCATAGAAGCGTTTCTTTCCCATGCCAATTCATTCGGAATAGAAAGAACTGGAACTCATACTAGTCTGACAAAGGACTGCTGCAAATGTAGCCGTGGCAAATGCTAGCTTCTAAGTGGCCTGTAAGAGGAATAGAAATGTCAGATGATGCCTTACTCAAAATCAATTCAACTGATAGATTTATGACGAATACCTCTGCCTGAAGAACACAACAGTATTGAAAGACTAGGAGATCAAAACTAAAAACAAAACCTTTGCAGAAAATTCCTTTGTTTAGCTTGAGTTTAGAAGTGTTTGTATAGGCTTTCAACGTATACCCAAAGAGGACCATTCTTCTCTGCTTGGAATTACTTACTCCATCTGTCATTACAAACTTTTAGTCAACATTACAACCTAGCTTCTCACACCACCCATGTTGTTAAGCCGACTCCGAACAGCATATTTTTCGGAAACTTTTCGTGGGAATTTTATTTTACTCACAGACTTTTTTGCCAGAAGACTGTTGAGAGGAAGTTGAAATTTTTTTTCATATTTCGTTCCGGTCAAGTTGTCTGAGCTGGGGTTTGAACTACGGTTTCTCATTCAATATGCCAATACACTAACTTTTTGGTATACATACATACATAATTGGTCATTACAACCCTTCAGTCAGGATTACGACCTAATTTCTCACACCACTTACATATGTTGTGTGCTTTAATTTTATACATGAGTGGAGGGACCTAAGTTTAAAGTCGACTCCGAACGACAGATTTTTGAGAAACTTTTTCATGGCAATTTTTATTTACTCTCAGAGTTTTTGCCAGAAAACTGTTGAGAGGAAGTCGCCGAAGAAGTACTTTTTTGTGTTTTGTTTTGATGTCTGGCCTGGGGTTTGAACCCTGGCTTTACGTCTAATAAGCATGGAATAATGCATGGAATTCTGTTGTTAAATTCCTATCAAGATTTCTCTCAGGACCTGGGAAACCTGAAATAAAATAGAGGAGTGCTGTAAGGGAATAGTATGGCTGCATATCAAGAAATTAAGTTGCAGCAAGTATGGCATGTTGTTCGACAAGTAATCGAAATGGAAGTGAATTAAAAATGTGGGCTATATTCCCATTTAAAATATCCACTGAATTTTAACCAATTGCAAAAAATATTAAAATTCTTCCTCTTGAGTGTGTGATAACTTTTGCCTTCGACTATACAATAAAATAATTCGTATTTGTCGTTATATTAACTAAAGTTTTACAAAAAAAAAAAAAAAATTCTCTTTTAGTTGCTATTAGTCACACGCTATTTAGAAATTTTTACCAGCCTGTTTGACTGGGAAATGATAAAAAAAATATGAGATAATGTAGGTCAGTTTCAATCTCATTCAAATACTATGTACATACGTGTGTGGCCAGTATTTCTTAGTTTCTTAAAACCGTTGATAACAACGATTAATTGTGAACCTTTGGCGTTTCTTATTTTCCACAATTATGTCACGCGTATGAGACACAATAGAAATGATGTTGGAAATAACCGCAGTATTTACATCAAATCAAACGAAATGAAACGAAATGAAGTGACATATTTGAAAGGCTCGTCATAAATTTTTTTTTTTTTTTGTGCAACAGCTTCAACAACATTTGGTGAGATTTAGTCATGATTTTCATATTAAATTCGCTGCTCTTTTCATTTTAAAATAACTCACATGGGTGTAGGTCATGTGCTACTCTATACCTACTGCTGGTTGAGCAGCAGTAGCAGCAGAAACAGAAAAAAAATAAAAATCACCCCACATGGAATTTCTGCGCAGTGTATTGCATTGATTTTTTTAAATCGGAAATAATTAGTGACGTCAAAAATGATTTCCTTGAACTTTTAGAGACAATTAAAATTACCTTATTCTTGTTGTTGTTGTTTTTGTTATTGTTTACATTGTTTTTTCTGTTCTGAATTCTAAAATTTTTGCGCCCCATAGAAATATTCTAGGAAAAGTTATAAAACGAAAGAAAAATTCTTGTAATTGTGGGTCTAAGTTTCTGCTCACACAACGCCATTCCATATCACATGAACGCCTTTGGAAAAGTTTAAGAAATTTTAATGATTTTTACAACAAACTCATCATTAATCACAACAAATCAAAAATGAAAATGTCGCATATTGTCTGTGCATATTCAAGAAATCATATGATTTTATCACAGGAAATTTATTTTAGGTTCTTGGCAATGCTATTGCTTCATACATACATAATTGATCACTACAACCCTTCAGTCAGGATTATGACCTAGCTTCTCACATCACTTATGTTTTGTGCGTTAATTTTATATATGCGAGGCGGGACCTATAGTTTAAAGTCGATTCCAAAGGACAGATTTTTTGAGAAACTTTTCATGGCAATTTTATTTTTCTCTCAGAGTTTTTGCCAGTCGCCGAAGAAATATTTTTTCATATTTCGTTTTGATGTCGGACCTGGGGTTTGAACCAACACACTACCTACTAGACTACGGCGACAACGATGGGATTAAACATTCCCCTCTAGCAATTCGTTTTGATTACAAATTAAATCTTGTTATTGCATACATAACAGAGAAGGACGGATGAAGGATTTCTGTTTCTACAAAGATCTATCAAATAATTGTCTAGTAATTGTTATTGTTTATGCAAAGGTTATAAATAGAGAAATAACAAACAAAGCAATTGTTGTTGTTTACATCAAGTTGTGAACAGTGGCACACAAAATTGTACGAATAATAAATACAAATTTAATTTTATTTTATTTGCAATCTACGAGCTCATATTTTAATCGTTTTTAAAATGTAAGATATGCAGCTCCTGCAGGACCCATTAGGTGTTCTGTTCTGACATTAGGGATTATATCGGCATTTGTTCCAAAAAAGAGCAGTGGCCTGTGAGACACTGAAAACTGCGTAGGGTGGCCAATCAATTATTTTCCTATACATGTCTGCCAAGCAGTCTCGCACCATTGTACAAAGCTACCGTCAAGCTGCCAGCTGTTAAGGTTAGGTTAGGTTAGAGGAGGTGTACTTGTCAATTAAGACAAGTACAGTACCCGGAGGTCGAATTGACCCATTGTACAACGTCCTAGTTTCTCACACCGCTTATGTTGTGTGTGTTAATTTTATACATAAGTGGTGGGACCTACAGTTTAAAGCAGACTCCGAAAGACAGATTTTTTTGAGAAACTTTTTCATGGCAATTTTTATTTACTCTCAGAGTTTTTGCCAAAAATCTGCTGAGAGGAAGTTGCCGAAGAAATATTTTCATATTTTCGTTTTGATGTCTGACCTGGGGTTTGAACCGTGGCCTTACGTCTACTAAACCAACACACTACCTGCTAGACCATGGCCGCTAAGTGCCACAATGTTAGGATATGGTCTTTAACGAAGAAACATAAAAAATAACGAAAGGCAAAGGCATCTTAACGTTTGATTTTGGTTGCCTATTTTCTACTCTTGTGCAGTTATATGGAATCACATGCCGTTCAGTTCATAACCATGACTCACATGCCAACAAAAGTTAGTTATCGCTCTCGGTTGATGGTAACAGTTCTTCCGAAGTCATTTTCAAGTCCCACCACTCATGTATAAAATTAACGCACACAACACAACACAAGTGGTGTGAGAAGCTAGGTTGTAATCCTGGCTGAAGGGTTGTAATCACCAATTATGTATGTATGTATGTATGTTCCCCGGATGGGATATTAATTTGACGTAAGTGGGACCTTACCCTTCAAGGACAGTACACTACCTAACCTACCGTAAATACTGTGTTTTTTTTAGTTCCCAAAAATCCCCTGGCATTTAAAAAATATCACCCGTTTGGCATTCAGTCAGTTGATTTGTAATTATTTTACAAAGTGCTGTAAGAAGCTTGTAATTGATGTTTGTTGCTCCTCCGTATAGTTGCTAAACATTCCTAAACATTTTCATTTTCAATCTTTTTTTTTTGTTCGTTGCTATTCTCATGTGTTTGTTGTCAAGTTGACATGTGCAAATCAATTTTTCTGCAAAAAATCTTACGATAAAGTTTTTTTTATCATATTCTTGTTGTTGTGTTTTAAGTATGAATGTGTTGTTGTTGCATACATTACAAGCATAAAAATGTTTAATAATAAATTAATTCCCTTGAATTTATAACGAATTTAATAAGCCGTACATACGCCATGTGTTTAATTGCATTCAACACTTGCCGCACACAACAGACATGATGTCACCAATCATTGAATTTAATTGAATATACTGACTTACGCATCATGACACACGAGATTATGCGTTTTAATACACGATTATTGGTTATTGAATGAAACATTTGCAGTCAGTTAGACAGTTAGTCAGTCAGTCAGTTAGGCACTTAGTTAGTGCACACACATGCACACATACATACATATTTCATAAGCATTTTTGCAACAAAAAAAATTTTTTTAAACTAAAATTTTTTTATTTTGTTTTTTACTTTTATTTTGAGAATGTACGAGTACAATCGCATTGTAATGATATGTTAATAGGGATGCCATACCATTGTCATGCAAATCCCTAATCCCGGGATTTTTGGGATTGACAGATTTTTTGAGAAACTTTTCATGGCAATTTTTATTTTTCTCTCAGAGTTATTGCCAATAATCTGCTGGGAGGAAGTCGCCCAAGAAATATTTTCCCTTATATTGGAGACGTTTGACCTGGGGTTTGAACCGTAGCCTTAGGTCTAATAAGCCAACACACTACCTACTAGACTACCGCATTTTTAGATCTTTAAAATACAGTTGTTGATGAAAATATCCCCCACTTTTCATTTACTCGGTGATCGGCACAAGAACTGGGCTTTATGGCGGTGAAATATTGTCAATCACTCTACTAAAAGATCCTCATGAACGCCCTCTCAACAATCTTCAGGCAAAAAACTTGGCGGGTAAGTGCTTACAATGGAAAAAACTTCTGAAATCTGTCGCACGGAGTTGTCATCACTTCCAACATTGAAGGTGTTAGAAGCTAGGGCGTAATTTTTATACATGAGTGGCGGGAAATACAGTTTAAAGTCGATTCCGAACGACAGTTTTTTTTGGGAAACTTTTCATGGCAATTTTTATTTTACTCTCCGAGGTTTTGCCAGAAATCTGCTGAGAGGAAGTCGCCTAAGAAATATTTTTTTCTCAAATTTCGTTTTGGTGGCAATGACTGACCTGGGGTTTGAACTAAGGCCTCATATCTAAGATCGGCAACACACTACCTACTAGACTACGATTACAGATCACATCGGTTTTTCGAAAACTCGAATCGCGGGATTTATAAAAATCAATCCCCTTTGGCATCCCTAGTATGGTGGTATGGCTAATGAAGTGTTTTAATGAGGAAGAAGAGTAAAAATTTGATAGGAAACGTAAAGCCGCTGTCATTGTGGCATATTGTTGTTGTTCTTGTTGTTGTTCTTTGTTGTAGGTGCTGGTCAGGCTATATGGTGGTACGAGTACCGGGCAATATGATTTGTCGTTGTTGTTGCACATAAAGTGTGTTTTGTTTAGTGCTGCTCAATTAAAGTGGGAAGTTCTTCAGTTCAGTTTTTCAGTTTTTCAGTTTTATTCTGATGATCGTTTAAGAAAGGTGTTCGAAACTAAAAATTGGAAGAAAAAATGTTCTCTTTTGCCAATACGGTTCCACAATATCGGTTTAAAGCAATATAGCAGCGCCTATATTATTGTGAAATAAAAAAAAAGAAAAATCGTGAAAAATCTAAAGAAAATAATGGAAAAAGTGTTTGAAAAATTCGTAGAAAGCAACGCAACAAATTTCAATTTTGTTTCAAATTAAAAAAAAATGCTTCAAATGTGTAATAAAATATTGAAAGAAAAAAAAACGACAAAAAACAATGCTTATATCAATTAATACTTCTTCTTCTTCTTCTTGTTCATCTGTTTAATGAATATTAATTCATTGATGTTGGTTGGTTGTTGGTTGTTAAAACATCGATTAATCATGTTATAAAATATGGTTGTAATTCTGTGTTTCTAATACCAAATATTTAACACTTTTCCCTTTCAAACTGTCTAACGATCTATCTTGTTAATGCCACACATGAGCATATAAATCACAATGATCGCCTGGCAAGAGATTTAAAAGAATGCAAACATGCAATTGGGTTGATATTTTGACCGCGTTAATAAATAACTCTTCGTAGCCTAGTAGGTAGTGTGTTGGCTTATTAGAAGTAAGGTCATGGTTCAAACCCAAGATTAGACATCAGAACGAAAATATGAAAAAAATATTTCGTCGGCGACTTCCTCTCAGCAGATTTCTGGCTAAAATTCTGAAGGCAAATAAAATTGCTATGGAAAGTTTCTCAAAAAAATCTGTCGGTTGTATTCGACTTTAAACTGTAGGTCGCGCCGCTCATGTATAAAATTAACACCCGCGGCATAAGTGGTGTGACAAACTAGGTCGTAATCCTGACTAAAGGGTTGTTTTGACCAATTATGTATGTATGTATGTCTTTGTCATCTCGATTCCAAACCGAATTATTGCTATGACCAATAGTCTTATTCTTTGCCTCGGAAATTATATTTTTTTTAAGAAATTTTTGATTCCCAGCGGGCAATATTCGAGTACCCAGTGTAAGATCAACATCTTAAGAAAAAGTCGAAAATTTCTCAAATCAATCGCATACTGGAATATCCCATATGACGTAGTTTGTCACACCCGACTCCGAACGACAGATTTTTAAGAAACTTTTCGTGGAAATTTCATTTCACTCTCAGAATTTTTACTTGAAGACCGCTGAGAAGAAAATTATTTTTATTTAGGGGTTAAACCACGGGCTATCGTGTTACATCTCCTACTAGACTAAGAGGACTTCAACTAATCAAAGAAAGTAAAATAATAAATATGGAAAGTGCAATCTCCTGCAATCTCAAATTGTCATGAAAAGTTTCACAAAAATCTCACTTTCGGAGTCGACTTTAAACTAAGGTTCCGCCACTAATGTATAAAAAAATTAACACCTGCAACATAAGTGGTGTGAGAAGATTGGTTGTAATGCTGACTAAAGGGTTGTAATGACCAATTTCGTATGATAGCAGAGAGCACTGAACATTTTCTCTGTCACTACATGGCGCTTGGAAATCTAACACGTAAAATTTCCAGTTACCCATACGGCAGAGCCGTGTCTAGCTAATCTATTTGGATACAATCAATATGTTTTTTGTTTCTAATATTTTCCTGCCTTCTGTCAGCTTTATTAATCCCTTGATTTTAACTGAGCAGGTGGTTGATCTATTGTAGAAAGTTCTAGTAAGATGGGGTCATAGCTTAGAGGCAAAGCCGTTTGTCCAAATAAATATGCTGGTTGTTTTGGGCGTAGTGGTAAGGAACTTTGCTTATTGCGTCATACGCCCTTTTAAGGCATGGTGTTGGCTGACCTACAAGTGATGTTCTCTCTGGCCGTTCAATGGACTTCTGCAGGCCCTTAATTTTCTAAAAATTTTAAACCCGTCATGAATATTATTTCGTCTTCTTCCAAATTCGAACCTGCATTGCTAGAGTTTGTTTTCGAAGTCTTGAACCCCTATATAACAACATACTACACGAATACAGTCAGTCAGTACTATAGTTATTGCCTTATTTTCGTTGATGAATGATAGAAATCAGATTTAAATTTTCGTTTGAATCACTAAAGGGGATTTTCTGCAAGAGTTGCAGATAGGTTTTAAAGTTAAAGTGTGTGATAATAGAAGTTGACTTGCAAATAAAATAGAAGTTAGGAATTTCATTGTAATTTTTTATGCAATCGTCTAATAGGGTACCATATACAGTGAGCATCAAAATAAACTCGACAGTTTCTTATACTCGACATACTCGACAGTATGAATAAAATTCTAACAATCATCAAACTCAACTTTTACCACTTAAGGAGAGTGCCCGAAAATTTGTGAACCCAAATTTTTTGGAATTTTTTTTGTTTCAATTTAATTTAATTTAATTGCGAATGAAATAATTTTAAAATAAAAATAACGGTAATTTTTTTAATGTACACTTTCTTTTGGCGCTCACTGTAAATACTTTAACATGCATATAGAAGGTAAAACTGTAATGACTACTAACTCAAACGAATTCGATTCGAGATTTGCATTTCTCTGTTGTGGAAGAAACAAATGGCAACCACGGACCTCCTTTGTAGGCACAGTACAGAAATCTGAGTCATTTTTTGAATTGTAGAGAACACAATTTACCCGAAATCTCTTTTAGGAAACTACTTGCGGTTAGAAGCATACACTTCCACAGAGACAGAGAATGTTCTACACTGCAGAACTTGTAATAACGACATTTGGGTGTCTGAGATGATATGTGTTTGGGAAATAAGATATTATTGACAGGAGTTTTCAAGCCAGAGGTGAATTGCGAAAAAATATTCCTTCATGAAATTGACATTACGATTGAGGTTGCTTGATTGGAGATTAAGTGCTTGATAACAGGATGATTGATAAGAATGTAGTAAGGTACACTCGAGCCTGCTACCACACTAGATGGTGTAGAGTTGTGATCAAAGTGTTCGACTGCAAACACAAGTAATTCTGATGAAAGCCTCGCAGAATGCAAAAAATTTTCATCATGGCTTTTGTATTTATTACTTAAATACATACATAATTGATCATTACAACTCTTTAGCCATGATTATGACCTAGTTTCTCACAGCTACTTGAGCTTAGATAGTGTGATCTGTGAGAAAACTCTGTAGAAATTGGCAAAAATAACTCATTTACAAATAACTAGTTAAACTTTAAAAATTAATGAACAATACATTCTTTTACATACTGTTAACAGAATTTTATTGTTTTTATGAATGAATTATAGAGTGTAAGAAAAGAGGGCCTCAAACTGGAAGCAAATAAAAAATTGCAAAAGAATCATATTCGTTCGTATGTATATCTTCATTCATTCAATCATTCCTACATACATTCAATCATATTCATTCTCTATTGAGCAGTACAACGTACAAAATGATTGAATATATGATTGCAGAGATAAAAATTGAAAAAAAATTGAAAAAAACTTCCACTAAGACTGGTCGTACGCATGTGTTTAACCATACACAGACGACGATTGTCGTAGCCGCAAAGGCGGCGGAGTTACTTCCGTTTTATAAAGTCTACGACTTATTCAACAACAATGTGGTATCAACAGCAAAACAACCTGTGTTGCAACAAAAACAACAAGAAAAAACTGGCAATAATAATAAATTAATGAAAAGAAATAAAAAATAAAATATAAATAATAAATAAAACAACAACAACAATAAAAACAAATGCGAAAATTATAAAAAAAATAATAACAGACAACGAATTGCAAAAAAAAAATACAACAAAAAAATACGAATTTTGGTAGAAAAACAGAAGCAGAGAGAAAGAGAGACAAATTAACAGAAAAACTACGCGAAATTAAAATAAAAACGGAAAAATAATGCTCACGGCGAGAGCATTTACTTTAAAACAACGGATAAAAACAAAAACAAAACAAATGTTTTTCTATAAAATTATGTACAGCACAGTGGGACGGATCGTATAAAGTTTTTGATAAAAATGAAATGAGGAATAAATCTGGCATATTGCATTAATGAAACGTAAAACCTTTGATAAAAATTTGTTTGAAAATGAAGAGAAAAAATTAAATCAAGCTTAGACAATCACCTTAGCCTAAAGAAAACATACGTCGGTCCATAGGTTATGCTAGGTGGGAACAATAGCTTTGATACCAAACAGAGATCAGCAATAAGTATTCAAAAAGATGAGTAGAATCGAATCATACTCATAATTTCTGATGCTTATACACATTCATACTTATTTTAATAACATGGAACCTCTCCACTCATATTCAAAGTTTGAAGTACTCATCCATATTCATACTTAACAACACGTATGATTACGTTGTTGAATTCGACTCTCCAAAACTCAACATATACACGACGCACAAAATAAGTATGATTCGCGTACGAACACTAAAATACTCACTAAAAGGTTGTGTGTTTGCTTTGCTCTCTGATCTGTCTTTTTTGCTTATGTGTCTTCTTTTACTTTTTTTGCAAATGCAACAACAACTAAGAGAAACTCGAATCATTTATAAGTATTTTTCTAAAATTATGAATCTAAACGAGTAGGCTTATGAATCAAACATATTTCGAATGGTATGAGTTTGATGTCAAAGTTGTACACATACTCATTGCAACCTATACTTATAAATCAACGTTCTGTAGTGAGTACGAATGAATCAGAGTACATAGTTAAATTTCAATATTGTTGACTCGCTTATATTCAAAATTTCATGAGTACTTATGAGTAGCGAAAAAACGATTCAGTGCTGATCTCTGGTCGACAGGTTAGGTTAGGTGGTAGCAGTAGCTCACTTGAGCACCCATAACACAGCGTTGCGATGCCACTGGTAAGAGCCCTGACCCTGTACTGGAATGAATTCCAGCGAACTCATCGAATGTTGACAGGATTTCTAGTAATTTTTTTATTTATTTTTTAATTTTTTTCGGCCTATGAAATTCGTAAACCAAACCTCAGCATTTCAATTTTGAATATCTTCGAATATCTCTAATACAAGCATCTGTGTACCTAGAGACAAGTGTTGAAGTGTTTTTAATCCAAGATTCATAGAATTTCAATGTACTTCACTTACTTAATAGATCATTACAACCCTTTAGTCTGGATTACAACCTAGTTTCTCAAGCCGCCCATGTTGTGTGTGTTAATTTTTATCCATGAGCGGCGCGACCTATAGTTTAAAGTTTAAAGTCAACTCCGAATTCATGCTAGAATGACAGAGGATTGCTGCAAAGGTAGTCGCGGCAAATGCCTGTTTCTAAGTGGCCTGTAAGAGAAATAGAAATGCCAATAGAAGATGAACCCTTACTTAGGATCATTCGTTTGAAGTCGCTGTAGTATAGTAGGTACTGTGTTGGCTTATTAGGCGTAAAGCCAGGGTTCGAGCCCCAGGCCAGACATCAAACAAAATACAAAAACGGCGACTTCCTCTCAGCAGATTTCTGGCAAAAACTCGGAGAGTAAATAAAATTGCCATGAAAAAGTTTCTCAAAAATCTGTCGTTCGGATTCGACTTTAAACTGTAGGTCCCACCACTCATGTTAACACACACAACATAAGCGGTGTGAGAAACTAGGACATTGTACAATGGGTCAATTCGACCTTCGGGTACTGTACTTGTCTTAATTGACAAGTACACGTCCTCTAACCTAACCTAACCTAGGATCAATTCAACATCATCAGCCTCTGCCTGAAGAACACAACAATAGTGAAAGACTAGGAGATCAAAACTAAGATCAAAAATTCCACACCCTACCTTGAGTTTAGAACTGTCTGTATAGACTTTTAATAAATTCCCAAAGAGGACCATTCTTCTCTGCTTGTAATTACTTACTCAATCTGTCATTACAACCTTTTAGTCAAGATTACAAACTAGCTTCCCATACCATCATGTTGTTAAGCCGACTCCGAAGAACATATTTTCAGGAAACTTTTCATGCCAATTATATTTGACTCTCAGAGTTTTTTTCAGAAATTTGTTGAGGTTAAGTCACCGCAGAAATATTTCTTCATATCTCGTTTTGTTCGAAATGTCTGTGCTAAGGTTTGAACCACGGTTCCACGTCTAATAAGCCAATACTCTACCTCTTTAAACTCTGCAAAAAATTAACCAAATTCCAGCCGTGAATATTTTTTCCTTTCGTCTCAATTTTAATCGTTAATTGGGCATCTAATAAACGGTCACGAGCTTGCGTGTTAATGAAACTTTATTGCTGTGTCGCTATTACATACCTACATAATTGGTCATTACAAACCTTCAGTCAGGATTATGGACCTAGTTTCTCATACCACTTACGTTGTGTGTTTTAATTTTATACACGAGTGGCGCCACCTACAGTTTGAAGTCGACTTCGAACGACCGATTTATGAAAAATTTTTCATGCCAATTTTATTTTACTCACAGTTTTTGCCAGAAATTATATTTTTTCATATTTTCGTTTTGGCATCTGATCTGGGGTTTTGAACCGTGGCCTTACGTCTAAGAAGCCAACACAACACACTAGACTACGGCGACTTAATCTCACTTAAACTGTGCAAAAAGTTGACCTAATTCTAGCCGTGAAGAGTCAGTCTTTCTTTTCGTCCTAATTCTAATCGTTAAACGTGCATCTAATAAAAGGTCATGACCTTTATTGCTGTGACGCCTGCATTTCCAGAGTAGCATATTAAAAATTAGAACATGGTTATGAAACATGCCACTGTGCAATCCAATCTATCGGGTGTCTAATAAAAGATCACAACCTTGCCTGTTAATGAAACTTTATTGCTGTTACGCTATTATCATATGAATCGTTTATTTTGAAAGTGGTTTAAGTCCATTTTTAAAAAAGTTTAGTTAATGATAACAATAATCACAATCCTATGTAATCTTTTTTTATAAACAATTTAAGTCTAGTATCACTAAAATCACTATGATTTGAGGCACTTGAAAATTAGCTAGTTAACGAAATGCAAAAAATTTATTTTGAAACTGGTTTAAGTCCATTGAAATCCATAAAATTGGCAGTAACATGGTTGAAAATTGTGCAATCGGCAGAAAATAATGCAGATATTATTGACCATAAGTTTTTACTATCAGGACATTCATTTTTGCCAAATGATAGTGATTTTGGAGGGATAGAAATGGCTTTAAGGAAAAATAATTTAATGTATGTCCCCCAGGGTTACTATGAAACCATAAAAACATGTCGAAAGAGTAACAAATATTATATTATGAAACGTGAAGATTTTTTTCTACAAAACCTCTGGAAGAAGTAATTCATAAAAGATTAAAAACTCTAGTGGCGAACCTGTAAATGGGCTAAGGATATGTTGGATGTGAATTATAAAAACTGATTTATAAAGAATCTATGGAAGTGGATACAAAGTTCGAAATACTTGATTTATTACCTTGTCGGGGAAACCCAAACAACTTTAGCAAAATAAAATTAACGCCATTATACAAAAACGTTCCTCCCATTCCAACTCCTAAGTATAAGGAGAACTATTTAGAGGAATCACTATCACTAGTGGAGTAACTTTAAGTGAAAAAATTATGTATAATAATATTAAACAAAGAACACAAAGTGGACTTATTCATTTTCACAAACAAAAAAGTCATTTTATTCATTTTGAAAGTGGTTTAAGTCCATTTGAGGTTCTAAAACACAGCTTATTTTTCCAGTAAAGTTTACAAAACCTATAACGTTATATATTCTAACATGTTTAAGGTCACATAGATATAAAAACAACTTAATACCAGTTAACAATATTTTTGAAACAATTCAAACGCAAACTCTAAAATATCTCAATATAAGAAAAAATGGACTTAAACCACTTTCAAAATAAACAGCTCATATCATAGCCTGCGTATTGTATTAAAAATGAAAACGATTTTTTTTTTTGTTTTTATTTATTTTTATTACGAATCAAGCCACTGTGCGTGCAATCCAATCCGCAATATAATATCAAAAGAAACGACAACAATAATAATAATAAAAAAAATTATATTTAATAAAATGAGAGGAAAACAACAACAAAAATAAGACAATATTAATAACAAATAAATGGCAACAACAACAACAACAACGACTATTTAAAACGTAAAACGTGAGAAGAAACGTGTGATCACCTGTCATCGTTGTATGAATTTACAGCGCAAACTCAATAGCGAGAGTGCTAAAGCGCACGCTCCATATAATTCATTCATGCTGATACAAAATTACAATAACAACAGCAACAACAACAACAAGAACAATAAAAAATTTAAAACAACATTGATTAACAACATTGTTAAATAGTCACAGACGACAGACAGACACACGAGCCGGTTTCATATGTAAATCACTTTTTAAAAAAATGCGAGAAAAATTCGTATAAAAATAAACCGTCTGTGCCTGTGCTGTGTCTGTGCCTGTGACTGTGCTGTGCCTGTGCCTGTGCTTGTGGTGGTTGATTCAGTTTGAAACAATTTCATGGATTTTGTTTTTGTTTTTCTTCGTTTAAAAATGGTTTGAAAATGCGCGGGAGTTTGTTTTGATCGCAAATATGTTACGGTTGCTAACGGAACGGAACCGTTTCTTTGTTTTTTTTTTGGGGATTTTAATCACGTTTGTTTGTAATTTTATTTTGATGTTGTTGTAGTTGTATTACAATATTGGATTGTATTGGATTTCTTGGTAGTTTTTTTGTTTTTGGAAATTCCCTATGCAAACCCCCCATATAGTGTTATGCAAAAGAGAGAGCGTAAGAGAGAGAGAGAGAGAGAGATAGAGGCAAAGAGAGCGATCATCAAGGTTACTTGTCCATTGATTGCTTTGGTAGGTGAATTCAAGTGGTCATGATTGTGGATGATTCATCACATTGTTTACAGATTCTTTTAAACAAACAAATCATCATCACACTATTTAATACCAATAATAATAACAAAAGCAACAAAAGCAAATTAAAGTTTAATAAACTTTTCCACATATACACACCGTGCCAAAATACACGTTATAGAAGAGAGAATATTGCATAAAAACGTTGAAACTTTTGCCAAATTACGTTTTTTGAATTAAACTTTCCGTCTTATTGGATAATCAATTCAAGTGTTTGTTGGTGTCATCGTCATCACTTTCTGTGATATTTCTTAGAATCCCGTTCAAGCATTTTTTCCTACAATCATGCTGATCTTTCATAAGCCAATTGTCGTGTCGTCTGCCGGCATTTCAAAACAAAAACAAAACAAAAACAAAACAAAACAAAACAAAAAATTCCAAAACTCATCTTAAAAACAAACGAATTTGTTTTGGCGCTCATAAAACTTTAAAAATTTTTGAAGGACATCTCTTGCTCGTAATTTCTATGCAATGATGCTTAATATGTGACGTACTTTGTGACACATTTTCGTTTTATTATTAATTTCATTATAATTTTTCATCAAATGAGTAAAAACCCAACTCTCAATGGAAAGTTAAAAAAACTTTCATCGTTTTTAAAAAGAATTTTAAAAATTTAAAAAACATGAGAGTCAAAAAACATTTGAAGCATGAAAGAAGAAAACATAGAACCAAAAAAAAAATGCTTGATACGCTTTCTGTCTAGCTCTTAATACTTACACAGGATTTCTTTCTCAGATGCATCAATGAAAGTTTCCAAGTTTGTATGTCATTTTGATCATCAAGGCAATCCATATTGAAACAAAAGCTGTTTGAGTCTACAGCGCTTGGTAAAAGGCCGTCAGATTCATACTGGTCTCCTCTTAATGCCCTCCTCTTATAGTATTTACCTAAGAAAAATTTAGATTGCCTTATGATCAATTCTTTTGGAGATGTCTAGGCCTTCCTCTGCCTTTCTATTTGCTAAGTATACTCATCCAAATATCAGCGTTTGGATAGTCCCCCTCATGCCAGCTAACCTGCCTACTTTTTCCCGTAAATTCCTACATGGCGTTCTTACCAGCAGAGTGTAGAAAACCTAGCCGATTATGGATTTCCCAGATATTTTATATTATATATATTTATTTTATTTTACTCTCAGAGTTTTTGCCAGAATACCGCTGTGAAGAAATATAAAATTTTTTTCTAATTTCGTTTTGTTCGAGATGTCTGTGCCAGGGCTTAAACTACGGCCTCACTTCCAATAATCCAGCCAAATATGCTGCGCTTCTTGCACTTTTATATTGAACTACCACTTAAAGTGAAAACCTAAACGTGTAGTCAATGTCTCAAATATAATATCTTGTATCTGTATGTCTACGTTTCTGTGTCCAGCAAAATGTTAATGGGACATGTGACATCATTTTATAAAAAGATGCTCCCCATTTCTACATCAGAATGGATATCCCATGATTTGAATTTTAAGCATGACAGCTATTTTTATTCCTTTAAGACATCAGGGTTACGACAAAGTGTCTCCCCTGTCTTTTTCTCTCTTTTTTCTGGCTTTGTTTCAGCTTCATTACGGATTTTAAAGATCCAGAGGTTCCCAATGTGACCTTTGAAGTTTATAAAGATGGCAGGATAGGCTGTAATATATTTATTAAGGATTCTGATATTAAATTTTTCTTGTCCACAGCACAGTTTTCCAAGTAGGGGTCATGGCAATTTGAAGGCGCCGTACTCTAGTAGGTAGTGTGTTGGTTTATTAGACGTAAAGCCAGGGTTCGAGCCCCTGGCCAGGCATCAAAACAAAATACAAAAAGTATTTCTTCGGCGACTTCCTCTCAGCAGATTTCTGGCAAAAACTCTGAGAGTAAATAAAATTGCCATGAAAAGTTTCTCAAAAAAATCTCAAAAATCGTGGCCATCCACTGTCCTTTTGGTAGGTACGCCGAAAGACTTGGCATTCCGACAATAGGAGGTAGAGACTGTTCTTCACATCATGTCTCAGTGCTTATGATCATACGCTTCAATAATCTCAGTAGAGATTTTAAATGACTTCACACTTTAGTTCAGTTTTCCTTTACCAGTTTTGAAAGATCGACCAATTTTTCAACGACTCAACAATTAAGCCACAAGCATTTTTTTACATTGAAATTTATGGAACATAAACGAGTAATCTGGGAAATATTTCTTAAACATTCTTAAAGCCATACATTTCTTATACCAGTGGAACAAGAAGTTTCTTAGAAATTTTAATAAATTTTCTATGCAACATCTACAACTACAGCGCAGTACATTTAATACGGAAATCTATGCCTTACAGTCGGCAGTGGAGTAGATATTGATAAGAATTGATTTTTAAATTCTTTATAAAATTGCAGAAATAAATAATTCAATTAAAAAATTCTGAGTCAAATACAATGAAATCTCGCGGCAATTAAAAAGGTGTCACATGAATCAACATAAAAAATTTTCCCTTTTCGCGTACATACATATCTACGTCTTTAATTGCTTAATTTTGAAAAAAAAAAAAACTTTCCATAGTGCACTACAAAATTAATCGATTTGTGATTAAAATAAACTATTTAAGCACACTTTTCTCTGTATAGCAGCACCCCAATACAAATACAACAACAACAACACTACATTACATTACATTACTACCGTACATTGTGTAAATTCTGTGTAAACAGAGATGACAAACTCATTGAAATCTCTTACAAGTTGAATATGAAAACAAAACAGCAACAGCAACAACAACAACAACAACGATAGCAGTAACAGTAAGAACGATCGGTAGTCGGTCAAGCACGCGATCGTCAATGACACGCTTCTATGGAAAAAAAAACAACACAACACAAAAAACGTCATATGAACTATAAAAACGTTGAAATTCATTCATAATTTTTCTGTTAAACACACAAACCCAAGCAACGTAGTTAAATACATGTATGGGAGTGTGTCAATGTGTGTGTAAAAAGAGGCAAAAGTTAACAACTTGAGTCTCACAAAAGCAAAGTACTACGTTTAGCACGAGGGTATTTTTAAAAACGATGACTCCCCCGCTAAGCCAACCAACCATGCATGCATTCATACGCTCGCTCTATTGTTGCTCTCTCTCCCCCTTATGAATTTCTCTTTGCCATGGCAATTGGAAATATACAATTGCACAATGTGATTAAACAGCGGCATCATGATTATTAACATCATAATTAAGAAAAACACACGCACACAAGAGAAATACCAGTTGAACTGAACACATTAACTGAGTACGGGTGTAAGTGGCAGCTATTTAGGCACTTGTTACCTGCTATTGATCTTAGCCTCCTTAACAGCAAGTGAGAGCAAACAAACAGTAAATGTTACAAAGCGGAAGAGAGAGAAAGAGTGAGAGCAAGTGTATTTAACAATGTAAGTGTTGTTTACATAAACAGCCCACTGTATTCTTTGAGATTTTAAAGTATGGGTGCATGTTGGCTGTGTAAGCATGGGTGTGTGTATGTATGAGTAGGCAGTAAAGCAATATAATGATTGGTTGATTACTGAGAAGTTATTTACGATTTACACACGACACACACGCACATCGTGTATAAAAGTTTGCGTTTAGTTATAATGCTAGAGTGTATGCATGTATGGGTGAGTTATTAAAGGTTTATTATTGTCTTGTATGTTGGTTGTGCGATTATTAAATGGAGACGAAGTAACAATAGCGCAAAAATCATTGACAAACGAAACAATACTCATTAGCCGAACACTGTTATAAGACAGGGTTTAGTAACACTTGTGTATTAATTTCAATTTGCTTGTCAAACAATAAACAACACTTCAACACTTCATACCTACCAACTAAGTTGAAGTAGAGAAATTTAATTAAATAGAAAAGAAGAAGAATTAATTTGTAAATCAAAAGGAAAAAGTAAAAAGAAAAGAAAAATTAATTTAAAAATTAAAAAAGTGTTAAATCAAGAAGCAAGAAGAAGAATAAAAAATTTAAATATTTCAAGGAAAATTAAAAGAAAAAAGAATTGAATTTAATTAATCCAAAAGGAAACACACTGAACGGAGTATTAAAAAAAGCAACAGAAAAGAAAGAAGAAATATAAACAGTATTATTAGTTTTAAAAACCGTTATTTAAAACTATATAAACAATAAGAATAATTAAGAATAATAACAAATAAAAAAACAGTATTATTTTAAAACACAAAAACAACAACAAAACAAAAATGGAAATTATTTGTCCTGAAATTGCATTAAAACGGCCAAAAGCTGATCCACGTACAGTTTTATTTGCTAAAAATCGAAATTATATGGAATCCTCTTCGGATCACATACAAGATTTCTATACGAATTCAATACCAAGAGCATATTGTGATAAATTTAAAAATAATATGTGTAAATATACAACAACAGCAGCAACATCCTCATCACAAAACACAAATACAGTAGCAGCGACAGTGCAATTGTCAGCTGCTCGATTATCTACGCGTTCATCATCGTCCTTACTTACAGCATTGCAAACCTGCAATTTAGTTAATTTTACAAAATCCTGCCATTTTCAAAATAGTTTTAATTATGCTTTAAACAATAAAACACAAAAGACAAGTGAGTAGAGTTGCATTTCAATTTTTTCTTTTAATCAAATTTTCTGTTATGGGCCTTTTTCAAAAAATCAAAAATTTTAAATAATTTTTAATATTTTTTCTAATCTTTCAAAATTTTTTTTATATTTTCAAAATCTTTTATTTACATTTCTAAAGTAAAAAAAAATATTTCAAAAATTTCTTCTTGAAAAAGAAAATGATTTCTATTATTAAAAAAAAATATTTTTAATTATTTTTTAATATTTTTTTTAATGTTTAAAAATATTTTTTTATATTTTCAAAATCCTTTATATATATTACTAAAAGAAAAAAATATATATTAAAAATTTCTTCTTAAACAAAATAATTTTTATTATCAAAAAAATATTTTTAATTATTTTTCAATATTTTTTATTTAAGAAGAAACTTTAAATATTTTATATTTTTAATAAAATATAAACAATATTTTGAATATATAAAAAATATGAAAAATCTTCTAAAATGTTTAAAAACTAATAAAAAATTATTTTTTTTTGCTAATTAAAAAAAAAAATATTAAATAAATATTTAAATATCAAAAAATTATTTAAAAACAGATATAACAAATAAAAATAATTGTTTTAAGGTTCTAGAAAAAAATTTCCCAATAAATTTATAAAAATTCTTAAATATTTAGTTTGGCCCCGTTTTTCATTTTACTTTTCTTTTAATTTGACATTATATTTCATTAATAATGACTCAGTTCAGTTAAATAATGTAAAATGAATCATTTAAAATGAATTAGAATATCTGCACGCATTTAGAAAACATAATTAAAAAAATTATAATTCATAACCTACCGCTACTATACTCACTCAGTGATAAACATTTGCAAGAAGAATTTATTTTTAAATTTTTTTGAAATTTGATTGATGCCCCGATCATCATCTTCCAGATGCAGTAGGCTGTTGTTGTGCTCCTATAAACAAATGTGAATTATTTTTAATCGAAAACCAATTAAAAAAAAAAACAAAAATAGATTCCATGTCAGCACAATGAATTTTTATTATGCTCGGAATTTTTTGCTTAACTAAATAAATAGTTTTTTTGCCCCCCACACATCAATTGAAATTTAATTTTTTTAGGGATAAATTAACCAAAATTATAGGAAAAATTAAACAATTTACGCCTGCATAAAAGTGTATCCAAAACCATTTAAAACATGCAGAAGCATTTTGTAAAAATTTACCAAAGAAAATATGGTTAATAGGCTCGTTTAAGAGCATTACTGAAAAGCTCTTCTAGTCTTTTATTAAATTTGCAACTTGTAAACAATTTCTCCAGAATTGTCATTTTGTCCCATATATTAAGGGTACTACTTTCACACCAAAGGTCCATCCACCAGTTGTCTTGTTTGGAAATTTATTTCAACAATAAACGTTTGGTCAGAAAAAAAAGCAACATTCACGGTGCTTCTGGAATCATGTTCAATTCATTTAGTTTTTTATTAAAAATATTTTTAATATCCCTGCTGCATTGGATGTATTTAAAAATGAAGCATTTTTTACGACAATAATGGCCGAAAAATAATTCAATTAATCATCGATACAGTGTGTGCTAGAATAGTCCTTTTTTGGTAATAAAAAGTGCTTTTTAATACTTTTTAATATAAAAAGATCTTTTTAGTACTTAAAAAATGACTTAAGTACTTTTACTTTTACGTTTTAGGACTTTTTAATACAAAAATGATGTTTTAGTACTTTTTAATATAAAAGATCTTTTTAGTATTCTTTAATATAAAAAAGAATTTTTAGTATTTTTACTTTTTTAGTACTTTTTAATACAAAAATGAAGTTTTAATACTTTTTAATATAAAAGATTTTTTAATACTTTTAATGAAGTAGCCGTAGTCTAGTAGGTAGTGTGTTGGCTTATTAGGGTTCGAGCCCCAGGCCAGGCATCAAAGACAAAATACAAAAAGTGTTTCTTCGGCGACTACCTCTCAGCAGATTTCTGGCAAAAACTCTGAGAGTAAATAAAATTGCCATGAAAAGTTTCTCAAAAATCTGTAGTTCGGAGTCGACTTTAAACTGTATGTCCCGCCACTCATGTATAAAATTAACACACACAACATAAGTGGTGTGAGAAACTAGGTTCATAATCCTGACTGAAGGGTTGTAATGACCAATTATGTATGTGTAATATAAAAAGGACTTTTTAGTACTTTTTAATATAAAAAGTTTTTTTAGTACTTTTTAATATAAAAAGTTTTTTTTAGTACTTTTTAATACAAACAGGAATTTTTTATACTTTTACTTTTTAATAAAAATGGCATTTTAGTACATTTTAATATAAGTTGGACATTTAGAATATAAAAAGATTTTTTAGTACTTTTTAATATAAAGTGGACTTTTTAATATAAAAAGGACTATTAAATATAAAAAGATCTTTTTAGTACTTTTAAATACAAAAAAAATTTTTTAATAATTTGTAATATAAAAATTAATTATTAGACTTTTTAATATAAAAAGGACTTTTTAATATAAAGCGGGCATTTTTATATAAAAAAAATTTAGTACTTTTTAATTCAAAAAGAACTTTTTAGTATAGAAAAGTCCTTATTTAGTAATGGAAAGAACTTTATATATAACTTACGATCAATAAAAGGATGTTGTGTGTACTTTTTTGGTACAAACAGTTATTTAATGGAGTAAAAAACCTTTTAAGAGTACTTTTTATGTAATTTGTTAGTATATTAAAGAAAAACTATTACTTTACAATAAAATTTTAAAGTACTTTTTAAAGTACTTTTAAGGAACTGATTGCAAATAATAATACAAAAAATTTAAGCACACATACATTTATATATATGTACACTGTAAAAAGTACTTAAAATACTTTATTATCAAGATTACAAAAGGTTTTAAAGGGAGAAAATTTCATTCACTTTATAACCTGGTTTTTTAACTTTTTTTTTATTACAGAAACTAAATTTCTAACTACTTTTCATTTTATAATTGCAAAATTTATTAAAAAATTTAAAAAGTACTTTTTTGTTTGTTACTATAAAAAGGTACTTTATAATAATGTAAAAAGTATAGAATTTTTTGTAGCCTAGGTTGTATAACATTGAAGGGTATTTACATTGTAAGTAATAATGGGTTCTATAGTAAAGAGAGTACTTTTTTATAAAATACTTTTAAAATGGGGGTTTTAAACCTTTAATATAGGGAAAACCTTTAAATAGGAATTTTGTTAAAGGCTGTAATTAGTTCTTACAAAAAACCCCTTACAGTAAGATCTCCTTTAAGCAGCGCGTAGTAATAGTGGTTGTCAAATAAGCGTCACCCCAATACGGGTGACGTAAACCGATCAGAAACTTTACTGTCACCCGAATATGGGTTAATGTAGCTTTAATGTATACTTTTGTTAATTTTGACTTTAAATTTAACAAACTTTAGTATTTGTCTTCATGTTTTAAATTGAAATTGGCCTTTAAATTTTTTGCAATGAATTTCTTTAACATACACTTAAAAGGATAATAAGGGAATGATTAAATAATATTAACTTTTGTCTGAAGATTTAGAGTCGAGTGAAATAAAGGCACTTTAAAGGCATTTTCAATAGACTTAAAATGGGTTTACTAGGCAAATAATTTTTTATTAATTACACATACTATAAACTTAAAACAGGTTTACTAAACAAATAATTCATGACAATTTTATTTACTCTCACGATTTTTGCCAGAAATCTGCTGAGAGGAAGTCTCCGAAGAAATACTTTTTGTATTTTGTTTTGATGTCTAGCCTGAGGCACACTACCTACTAGACTACGGCGACTTCAAGAAGCATACAATATTGCTAAATAAACCGCCTTTAAATACTTTTCTAGTAGCAAAACTATTCTAAAAAACTAACCAAAGAATACATGCTCATCTGGCTTGGTTCGAAACCATGCTGAAATGAGCCTATAACTAGGAAACTTAATTCATTGGCTTTTTTGTGGCCCACAAATAGAATTGCAATTTACTTGATTAAAAATAGTCCCAAGAAGCATACAATATTGCTAAATAAACCGCCTTTAAATACTTTTCTAGTAGCAAAACTATTCTAAAAAGCTAACCAAGGAATCCATGCTCATCTGGCTTGGTTCGAAACCATGCTGAAATGAGCCTATCGCTAGGAAACTTAATTCATTGGCTTGTTTGTAGAACAAAAACCGAGTTCCAATTTACTTCATTGAAAATAGTACCAAGAGGCATACAATATTGCAAAATAAACCCCTTTTTTAACTTTTCTAGTACCAAAACTATGCTAAAAAAACTAAGCTTGGTTCGAAACCATGCTACATTGAGCCTATAAGTATGAAACTTGAACTTTCTTGAATATCACCAGTATTGTATCTAATGTAGGAATAGTTTAGGTACCTATCTAGTACTTTATAGTACATATATTACGAATTATGACTACTTAAACTTAAACTTAATGCTATGATAAGAATATAAAATATGTTTTATTATGCCCTTTAAAGGATTTCCTTAATAAATTAATTTGAACTGAAACTGAAACTGAAGAAGAGAAAATGTTTAAATAAAGCAGGTCATATTATAGAAAAATTATCAATTAATTGGCTAAAGCGTAGGTTTGTTACAGAGGTGTTACTCCTTAACTTGTTAGAGGAAAAACAGGAGAATGAAAAAATTCAGCAACAAAATCGTATAAAAATAATTTGTTTTGTTTTGTTTTGGTTTTTCCGAGCGCGTGTTATAACAATAACTTGATAAATTTTAATTGGAAAAAAAAAGAAAATAAAAATCAAATACAAATAGAAATAGAAATAGAAAAACAGAAATAATTGTCAACACTTATGTACGTTCTTACCATCGAGATCTTAATTAGTAGCCGTAGCTTTAATAAACGCACATATGTACGCAAGTAGTGGGAGCAAGGCAGAAGGATTCTTGTTGTCCTTTCTAACTAGGTTTTGCACATATTATGTGTAGGTTTTGTATCTAATTTTAGTTGAGTTTGTTTGATTATTTTGCACTTGGCGCTCTTTACTGGTGCAAAAGAAAAAAAATTGGTAGAAGGAGTGTAAGTGTTATTAGAAATTTGTTTTTAATAATCATACGCCTTGATATACCAGCAAACATTTTTTAGCGATTTTAGAAATATAATATGCATGTGTACTTATGTACGTACATACTTATGGTTGAAGAAATTTTCTTCTTCTTCAATTTTTTTTCTTTATTTAATGAGTTTGACTTGATTTTAATTTTAACCAATCGCTTGCTTATAAACGGTAATTAAATCTTGCCAAACCTTTCTCTTCTAAAATGATGGCTGGCTGGCTGGCTGGTTGGCTTTCTTTTAAGCCCACACACATAAACTTATTGATGGCTGTTGTGTGGCAATTATTTCCATTATTTCTGTATTCACAGCCACTTGGTCAGTCAGTCAGTTAGTCAGTTAGCCAAGCACAGTCAGTTAATTAATAATCGTTATGCGTACATAACATATGTCAACATCATCCAACATCTAAGCCTGAATGTATGTATGTATGTAACTGAATGCGTGTGTGTGTGTGTGTAATTAAGCGAATTTCTAATGTTTAATCATGTAAAATTTCATCTATGCAGACTGCAAAGTTATTTACAATTTTATTTCACTTCAGCTGCAGCCACAGATGATCTTTTTCTTTCCAGTCGTTTTATTTTTTTCGCCAAGTTTTTCTATAATTTTTGTAACGTTGCGGTAGGTTTGGTATGCCATCATCATGTCGTGTCTATATTATCAATGATGATAATTGTAACATCTCTTTTAGTTACGCTAACATATGGGTGTTTCCATGATTAATTTAAAAAAGACAAAAATCATTTAGTCAGGACTACAACCCAGCTTCTTATACCACCCATATTGTGTGTGTGTTAATTTCGATCCATGAATGACGGGAGCTGCAGTTTAAACTCGAATCCAATTATAGTTGCCCTCAGACATTTTCTTTTTAAAATATTTTTGATTTGAGAGCCATTTTGTATACGACAGCAATTCTCAATACGATCTTCCCCAAAAATATGAAACGATTTTCTTTTAAATTCTTCTTACTATGCTTACCTACTTAACTGGTCATTACAAATCTTTAGTCAGGATTACGACCTAGTTTCTTACAATACCCATATTGTGTGTGTTAATTTTCGTACTTGAATGCCGGGACCTACAGATTTGTTTGAGAAACTTTTCATGACAATTTTAGTTACCCTCTGAGCTTTTTTTTCCAGAAATGTGCGAAAAAATATTTTCTCATATTTGTTGGAGATGTCTGGACTGGTGTTTGAACCATAACTTCACGCCTAATAAGTCAACACACTGCCTGTAAAACATTAATGATCCTTAACGATCTCTGCTTGATTATCAATTGCTTCAGCTCACCCCAATACGTTCAAAATTAAACATACGTTTAAACTAAATGGTTTATGTCTTGGCTAACAAGTCCTTGTCTGTTAATGCAAACATAATTTTTTGTTACCGTTACTAAGAATCCTTTCACAGCAAATTTTATTTATTCACAGAGTTTTTGCCAGAAGACAAATGGAAAGAAATGGCAAAAGAAAGATATAGGGTTTGAAACACTGCCTTACTAATAATAAGCGACTTTACCAACCCAAAAACAGAAACTCAATTTACTTGATTGAAAGAAGTCCCAAGAAGCATACAGTATTGCTAAATAAACCCCCTTTAAGTACTTTTCTACCAGCAAAACTATTCTATAAAGCTAACCAAAGAATCCATGGTCATCTGGCTTGGTTCGAAACCATGCTGAAATGAGCCTTTAATTACGAAACTTAATTCATTGCCTTGTTTGGGGCCCACAAATAGAAAATAGTCTCAATAAGCATACAATATTGCTTAATAAACCCCTTTAGGTGCTTTTCTTATACCAAAACTATGCTAAAAACTATTCTAGAACATCCATGGTCACCTGTCTTGGTTCGAAACCATGCTGAAATGAGCCTTTAACTACGAAACTTAATTCATTGTCTTGTTTGTGGCCCAAAAACAGAATTTCAATTTACTTAATCGAAAATAGTCCCAAGAAGCATACAATATTGCCACATAAACCCCCATTAGGTACTTTTCTAATAACAAAACTATGCAAAAAACTATTCTAAAAAATCCCTGGTCATCTGGCTTGGTTCGAAACCATGCTACATTGAGCCTGTAAATACGAACCATGATTCATTGTCTTGTTTGTGGTTAGAATATATATTATTTTATTAAGTTAGAAATTATATGGAATAACCCATATGTATTATTTGCTCACAGCAAATAACAAACAGTAAAACAGTTAAACAGAAAACTCAAATACACCTTGAACTTCTTTCACTGACTACTGACAGCTACTTGAGCTATTTATCGTCTAAAACAATTGAGGAAGCTGCTACAAAACTATTATTAAAGCCGGCCGGTTAAACGAACAAAAAAAATAAAAAAACCTGCAAATTGTATCCAAACATATGGCCCAAATGGATCGTAACAACAACAGTTGGCTGTACGTACTACAGCATACAACTGACAACCGACAACTGAATGAATGAAAAATTAAAAAATTCTTCAAATAAATCATGTGTGTGCACTAAACGATTTTGTACTAATTATTACGATTGCATTTAAAAAAAAAAACACCGATCGATAATAATAAATTGAAAATGAAGATCATCATTATCATTATCACAGTCACTGTGTTTCATTCATTCATTCATTCATTCATTCACTCATTCATCATGGTTGACGTGACAAGACAATTTGATTGAATGGCTGACAACAATTCGCAACAGACCACACATGCACAATACGTTTAACAGTGTGATAGGTTGGGAAAGAGTTAAATTACACTTAGGACACGTTTGTCAAGCAAGTATGGCTAAAGATTAGCATTGAAAATGCAAGGAATTTGAATATATTTTTGAGTTAGCCTTACAGTGCTATTGCTAGCTCAGTAAACATCGAGTGTAAGTGTTAAAATAGCATGGCAGCCATATTTAAGGGGATTTTTTGTTCTTCCTTTAGTCAGGATTACAAACTAGCTCCTCACACCACTCAAGTTTTGTGTGTTAATTTTATTCATGAGTGGCACATTTTTTAAGAAGCTTTTCATGATAATTTTATTGTCCTCTCTGAATTTTTTCCCAGAGGACTGGAAATATTTCATTTTTTTTTTTTGAAATATCTATGCCGGGGGTTTAAAAAACGGGTTTTCGTCTAATGAGCCAACACACTACCTACCAGACTTCTAGAATAACTCCTTAAATTTTACTTATAATATTATGAATTAAATGGCTCCGTAAATTATGCAAGTTTACACATATTGTTACCCCTTAAAGTATGCCTATCTAACTAAGATTTGTCTAGAGAGAGTCCTATTTAAGGGGACAAATTAAATTGGGATTAAGAGACGTATTCGAATAGTTTCTATTTAAAGTTTTCCTTTACTTTTGAATTGAATGTCATGAAAACTAACTAGAGTTTGTAGACATAAAATAAAATTTCATAGAAATTTAAAAAATTTTCCTATGACAGCTTTCATAAGTATTTTTCAATGTTTAACTAGCATAAAATTTTTCTCTTTTCTTATTTTATATTAAAAACATGTTTTCTTAGCTGTTAAGTATGATTTTTTCCACTTTTTATTTAAAGTTTCCTTAAAATAGGCAACATTTGTTGTAATTTCCATTACACCCCTTAAAATATACTCAAAAAAAATTAACAAAATTTCTTTCTTTTATTATTTTTTGCAGAATTAATATTTTTCCTATTATTTATTTGGTGTGCCATATTTTTACAAACAACACAAGCAGTTCCAGTTCGTCGTGTATCGACGTCGGGTCGAAAACTGATCTTACATACAAATGTCTATCGAGAGCGTTTTCATCAGAAACTGTTAGAGGAGCAACGGCAGCACGAGCTACAGTTACAACAGCAATTACAGGAACAACAGCAGCAACAAAGGCAGCTACATCAACTGCAGCAATTGCAACAACAGCTAGAACAACTGCAACAAACAACACAGCCTCAAATACATACACATCCACACCATCAACATCTACAGCAACAGCAACAGCCATCACAATCACAGCAGCAGCAGCAACAGCAACAAGTACAAAAAAATCATATATTTTCACCAATTCATCAGACAAGACGACACTCGCAACAACTGCCCCATCATCTGCATCATTTACATCAACGTGCCGTACCATCCGTTCATCACCAGCAGCTTCAGCAACAGCAATCGCACAAAATGTCTTCCTGCGATCGCGATGAAACCTTTAGAAATTTTAAACATCAAACTGATGCCACACTCAAGACCATCAAAGACGAATTAACGGGATATGTAAGTGTATTACAAGCATTTTTTATTTTTAAAATATTTTCGATTTGAAAGCCATTTTGAAAGCAACAGCGAATTTCCCAAAAATATAACAGGATTTTCATTTAAATTCTTTTTACTCCACTTACCTACTTAATTGGTTATTGCAACTCTTTAGTTAGGATTACAACCTAGTCCCTTACACCACTTATGTTGTGTGTGTTAGTTTTTATACATGAGTGGCGGAACCTACAGTCTAAAGTCGACTCCAGACGACAGATTTTTTTGAGAAACTTTTCATGACAATTTTAGTTACCCTCAGGGTTTTTGCCAGAAATGGTCAACAAATATTTTCTCTCGAGATGTCTGGAATAGAGTTTGAACCATAACTTCATAGCTAATAAGCTAACACACTGCCTGCAAACCATTAACATTAACGTTAACGATCCTTGCTCGATCATTGCTTGCGCCTACTCACTCCACGATACGAGCAAAATTAAACCGAATTTGTTACGTTTTAAACGAAATGGTTTGTGTCTTGGCAAATAAGTCCTTGCTTGCATGCTCCTGTGCAAAATACAAAAAACAACAAACTAATTACACATCTAAAATCTATATTCCCTGGTCCAGGAAACTATTCGCTGAGGGATATAAGCTATTACAGGCTTTTGTTATTGTAGAGATTATTTTTTTTTAATTTCAATTAAAATTTTAATAACGAAAAAAAAACAATTTTTTCTTTTATTTTTTTTAGTTAAAAAATCGGGGCAATCAAGCCTTTGATGACATGTCAAAGACATGGAAACTGCATAAAATCCAGTTCAGAAATTATCAACCGACAGCAGCGTTTGACAATAAAGTAAGTTTCAATTAACAAATACCAACAAAGTGTTTTAATTCTAATTGATATTAAATTAACGATAAATTTTCGATAAATTTTCGATAAATTTTCAATAAATTTTCGATAAATTATCGATAAATTTTCGATAAATTATCGATATATTGTCGAAAAATTTTCAATAAATTGTCGATAAATTTTCAATAAATTGTCAATAAGTTTTCAAAAAAATTTCAATAATCGATAAACTTTCAATAAGTTTTTGGTAAATTCTCGATAAATTTTCGAAAACATTTTCATAAATTTAAATAAATTTTCGATAAATATTCTATAAATTTTTCACAAATTGTGGATACATTTTCGGTAAATTTTTAATAAATTTTCGATAAATTTTCGATAAATTTTCGATAAATATTCAATACATTTTCAATAAATGTTCGATAAATTTCCAATAAATTTTCTATAAATTTTCGATAGATTTTCAGTAAATTTTCAATAAATTATCGATAAATTATCGATAAATTTTCAATAAAATGTCGATAAATTTTCAATAGATTGTCGATAAGTTTTCAATAAATTTTCAATAAATTTTCGATAAATATTCAATAAATTGTCGATAAATTTTCAATGTTTTTGATAAACTTTCAATAAATTTTCGATAAATATTCAATAAATTTTCAATAAATTTTTGATAAATTCTCGATAAATTTTCAATATACATATTTTCAATAAATTTTCGCTAAATTTTCGATAAATTTCCGATAAATATTCTATAAATTTTCAATTAATATTCTATAAATTTTTAATAAATTTTCGATAAATTTTCAATAAATTTTCGATAAATCTTCAATAAATTTTTGGATAAATGTTCGATAAATTTCCAATAAATTTCCAATAAATTTTCGATAAATTTTCAACAAATTTTTGATAAATTCTCGATAAATTTTTGATAAATTTTCGATAAATATTCAATAAATTTTTGATAAATTGTCGATAAATTTCCAATAAATTTTAGATAAATTTTCAATATATTTTCGATAAATTTTCGATAAATTTTTTTTTAAATATGATGCATAACATTTTGTAGTTGATGCCTTAACTAATTTTTGTTTTTTTTTTCTCTTTGCTTTTCCCTTTCTCCCCAGATGCATGAGGAAATTCATAAATTTTATTGGAATCTAACCAATTACGCTAAACTAATCAGTTATGCACGAAAGGATACTGAAAAAAAGCCATCCGATATTGAAGATGTCGAAGGCCTTAAGAGCACTGAAGACATACTCAAGTTCTTCGATGAGGCAACCAAACAAGTTGGTTTCACATTGAGTGAAGCCGAAGATTTAATGGATAAATTGAATATTGAGAGACCCGATATAGGACCAACCGATATAGATTTTGACAAAAACTATTCACGTCCCACACGTGACTTTTTGATCTTTAGAGACTTGATTGAGGAATTGGAACGCGTCTTGAAATTGGTGGATGATTATTGTAAAAATAATGCTGAAGAATAAATTTGCACAAAAACAAAAACATACTAAAAAAGAAAATAAATTTTAATTGAAATTCGAAATCGAAATAAAAGGAGCAGAGAGAAAGTATTAAACTTACCACGATAAAAACACATCACAACATGGAAATACACAAACAAATTGTAAGAAATTTAAAAAAGAAATCAAAAAAAGTGTTTAATTTTTAATAATTATTGATGTTGTAATGAATTTAAATTAAAAGAAAAGCCGTTTAGTCATTAAAACTACACACTAATACTAGCTTTTAATGCAATTTAAGTACTTAATTAAACAAAAGAATTACTGCAGTATTGTAAAATGCATCATTATCATCATCATCAAATGTTACATCAAAACAATTAATTAAAACAATTAAACTGTACATCAAAACAATATTCATTGAAATGGCAAAGAATGATGAGACAGAGACAAAAGAAAAAAAAATATGTTTAATTTTGTGTGTGTAGCATAGTTAAACAAAACTGTTAGATTTTTAAAAAATTAAATTAAAAAATAAAAACGCATAAAAAAAGAAGAAAAAAAATTACAAACAAAATATATACAATAGTATACAGCGTATATATATATATTGATATGTATTGTCATTATCATTTACATGAATATTATATTTATTAAAAATTTATGTCTCATTGCAATCATTTATTTATTAAAAAAAAAAAGTTATGATGCTTTATTAGCATCATTATCGTCGTGATTATCCATCATTATCATCATCATTATCATCATAATCAGCATCATCGTTATCATCGTGATTATCATTATTATGTTTAACAAATAATTTATGTACACCCACCAATATTTATGAGCCCCATCCCCCCCACCTTTATTTAAAATACTTACTAAAATCCCTAAATAAAAACGGCAAGCGGAACGGTTTCTAAAGCTTAACGTTTACAAATTTACGTTAAAACAACAAATCCTTGTTGCCATTTACATATGCTGTCTTTTACAGCCAACTTCACTCATTAAACTTTCTGTCAATATCGGTGTTTTTAATTGTGCACTGTTGCCGCTGAGTTGCCGCCTTGTTATTTCGTTATGTTCCATACATATTGCGCCAACTCATCACAATACATGCATAATTAAATCGAATTTTTAAGTTTTAAACGAAATGGTTTGTGTCTTGGCTAGCAAACCTTTGTTTGCATGCTCCTGTGCAAAATACAAAAGACAACAAAGTAATTAAACTTTTAAATTCTATGTTCTAATCTAAGCTTGAGAAATTTTGACAGCTAAAAATGCTTGCCTTTCTTATCGAGGGATGACTGTTAAGCTTAGTTTGACGAATTTCTTATTTTTTAATTTATTTTTGTTTTTTTTTGAGTTTTTAAGTTTTAATATTAAAAGATAATTAAGTGATTAATTATTGATTTGATTAATTAATTAATTAATTCATTAGTATTATTAATTTACATTTTCTCCCTTTCTCCCTCCCTCCCCCTCTCTCTCCATCTCTGACTCTCTCCATAACCTAACATTATTAATTGTAATATATTTATTGTATTAACGTCTACTTATGTACTGTGTATTAAGAGTTATTTTTATATTTATTTTATATTTTATTTTTTATTTTTTAAATTTAATTTTAATTTTATTTTAAATTATTTATTTTATTATTATTAGTTAATTATTTAATTATTTAATTTATAATTTACAATTTCATAGACTTGAACAATTAATGAGGCCTGGCATTTGTTTGCTGTAAAAAAATATTAAAAAAAAAATTCCGTTTTTTTTTTAAATTTAATTACAGTCTTACAAACACCCGTTGTTTAAATTTAAATTATTTTTTATTATTATGATTATTACGAATATTATTTTTTATTTACTTAATAATAATAATTTATTGTTTTTTTTTTACATTTTTTTGTACAATAAAATAAATTTTTTTATTTAAAATTTAAAAACTTTTTTTTTAATTGCAATTATTAAATGAGTTTTCTTTTGTTTAAAAATGAAAGGAGCTACAATAAAAATAAGAAATTAATTTTAAAAATGAAATCTTCGTCTATTAAAAAATATATACAAAAAACAAAAACAAAAAAAGAAAGAAATTAAATAAAAATCAAAAATAAATTAAAATTAATAATGAAAACCCAAGCATTTAATAATAATTGATTAAGCAACATGCAATAAAACTTGTTTGCGCCATAAATTAAACTTCTATTCCTTAGCTTTTAAGGTTTTCATCAATGTTAGGTTATGTTAGGTAAGCTGGCGAATCACTCTTAGACGGCTAAACGGACGGACCGACTTTCTTGAAATTTTAACAGAAACTTCCTGTATGTCTGGAAGGAACTACATACAGGCTACTTTTTATTTTAAAATTTCATGTAGGCGAGATGCCACGCCCACATACCCATATAAAAATTAATGTTTGTTTGTATGTACCTTATAGAATCGTAACCTGTGTATTTGATAATGTTATGATTTTTAGCAAACTTGTTGCACATGAGCCGGGGAAGGTTTCTAAGTTGGTATGACTAATTTCCGGCAGGTGGAGTCATTGAAAATTACTTAAAATCAATTAAATCGTAAACTGTGCATTCGACGGAGGTTGGTGCGCTTAATTTCCGATGTATGGCGTCACTGAAAATTATTCAAAATGAATGTCAAGCAATTGGTCGACCTAAACCTCAAACATTACGAGCGTCAAAATCAGACGAGCATTGAGACTGGAAAATCTTCGAGTATATGCCGCTGAGACCCGTTCGCTTGAACCACTTGAACAACGAGATTAGAAACTGATCGAATGCTTACTACTCCGGCCAGTTCATCTGAATCATCAGGACAACGGAAACAAAATCAATAAAATGTCTTTCCTTCAAATTTATTTTAGTTGGTGGCGCAACAACACGCGCAGGGTACAGATAGTGATATACATACTTAATCATTACAATCCTTTAGTCAGGCTTACAACCTAGCTTTATGCACCACTTATGATGTGTGCGTTAATTTTAGCCATCAGTAAAGGGATCTACAGTTTAAAGCCGACTCCGAACGACAGATCTTTTCAGAAACTTATCATGGCAATTTTATTTTAATCTCCAATTTTTGCCAGAAAACTGCTGAGAGGCACGGTCGCCTTAGAAATATTTTTCTCATTTTGTTTTATTTAAGATATTTAAGCTGGGGTTTGAAACACCGACTGGCGTCTAAGCATACTACCTTCTAGATTAAGGCAACTTAGAAAGAGTTTTGCAACTAACTGCCTATAGTGGAATATAATTTGAAATATTCCATGTGCCATAAGCAACGTGAAGATGTTGAAACAAAATAGAAAAATCTGGGAATAACTTGAGGCCCTATGCTCCATTTAGAAAGAAATTGTTCAGTTTATTTATTTAATAAAAATCTTTATGACAAGTATTACTTACATAATTAGTGATTCAGTCAGGATTATGACGTAGTTTGTCACACCACATACATATATTGTGTGTGTTAATTTTATACATGAGGGGCGAGATCTACAGATTAAATTCGACTCCGAAAAACAGATTTTTGAGAAACTTTGCATGGTAATTTTATTTACTCATAGAGTTTTTGCTAGAAATCTGCTGAGAGGCTGTGTTCAAAGAAATATTTTTGATGGCCTCACATCTAATAAGCCTACTACACTACGGCGCCTTGCATCTTGCTATTGCAGCAATCTTTATTAAATCAAATCATTTTGTGCATGCAACCATATCATGCCAGATCTGTTCGAGCCTCTCAGCAAGTGAGTTCATTTTTCCAGCTTTCGTTTTCAAACGAATGAAGTTTGCAGGATACCATCGTAAGGAAATGCCAATTTCATGTCAGTTCAATGATAAGTCCAATTGAATACACGGTTTAGCAAGCGTATAAGCTTTGATGTTACCTTTAATTTCCCCTTGTCTAGCAATCCAAATGGAGGTAGCCGCCAAATGTTTTTCTATCTCCCCTAGACACATCCGAGACTTTTGGACAATCTGAGATGAGGTATACACATTCTCTAGGGATCTATGCGTATCCCCCCACAAAGAGAACCTTAACCGAGAGCCATTATTACGACCTTAATAGTACTGCAGTCGTGCAAGGAACAGTTTGGGGTTGTAAGCCATTATTATACAATGAATTTATTCGGTATCTTCGTTGCTTTACAATTTAAAAATACTAAATTTACACGAAAATAATGTTTTGTTGGATTAAGACAAGGAAGATATTCGCCATTGAACTGTCCGTAGTCTAGTAGCCAGTGTCGTGGTTCAAACACCAGCTCAGACACCTCGAACTAAAACGAAATATGAGAAAAAAAATATTTCTTCAGGCGACTTCATCTCAGCAGATTTCTGGCAAAAACTCTGAGAATATCGCCATGAAAGGTTTCTGTCCTTCAGAGTCGACTTTAAACTGTCGGTCCCGACGCTCATGAATAAAATTACCACACACGGCATGGGTGAGGTCAGAAGCTAGGTTGTAGTCCGAACTAAAGGGTTGTAATGGCCAACTAAGCAAGTAAGGCGGCCTAAATGAAGGTATTCAAGTGCTAATGGATGCCGCGTGCATGTTAATTTCCAGAGTTGGTTACCTTGGCTTGATGATAAAAGATTTCCCAACTAGAAACAGAAAGAGCCTGCGTTTGGTTGCTATTTTAAGAAACTCAACAGCTCGACCTGTAAGGAGAGCATTTGATTAAGCTGTATTCTCGTGAGTTTCTTAAAGGCTTCTCAAAAATCTATCGTTCGGAGTCGACTTTAAGCTGTAGGTCCCGTTATTCATGTATAAAACATAAGTGGTGTGAGAAGCTAGGTCGTAATCCTGACTGAAGGGTTGTAATGACCAATTACGTACGTACGTACGTATGTAAATATGTATTCTCATAAGATTATGTTGGTCATACCAGTGTAATCAACATGTTTGTTGTTGCACAGTGAAGTTTATCAAACAATTTTTATTGCTTGTGGTCCCCCTTCCAAAAACAATCTCAATCTCATTTGCTTTTATTGAAGCGCCATTACCAGGAAATACCACAGCAAACCGTTATGATATGTGAGATCTTCTAACGGCCCAAAAACCAATACAATACAAGACTTGAAACACGCTTCACAAAATGATCGACGGCAGGTTAAATTTCGTTAAATTTGGACAAGAGAGGGTGCCCAAAAAAGGGAAGGAAAGGGAAAAGATAAAATGAAATCTAAAGTACAGACAGACAGACAGATTCATTGCTTCACTGCCACAAAGCAAACACTTGTTTGGCTTTAAAGTCAAGTGAATTAAATACTGAACTGGACTTGTTATGGTTAAGGTGGCAATAGTGTAGAGCAGTGATGGTGGTGTGGTCATGTTCAAATGCCAAAATGAATTAAAAATATTACGAATTATTTAAAGGCCAACTTGTTTTTTTTTTCTCTCTTTTTTTGGATCAACATGAACTGCAAAAGCTGTATTATGTTTAACACAAAACAACAACAACTACGATAGTTACAACTTGTTTTACAAAATTTTTTTTTAAATTTTTTGTTTCCAAAAAAAATTTATTTGATTAACAGCGACTGTTTTATTTAGGACGTGCTGCGGAAATGCCACTTGATGATGCAACATGCTTGTTGGGTGTGTAACAAGCCACCAAAAAGTATTTGAAAACCGAAAAAAATAATTGACGGTCAAAAGGCCGGTTACTAACCGTAGGTTACTCCTGTTTTCAATAAAAGTTTTCATTACTAACAGCTGATTAAACTACACATACATATGAAATTTTTTTTTATTTATTTTCTCAACATAATCTCCTTTTAGTCCGTCCGCTCTAACCACTGCCACCCCCGGTCAGGATAACATCAGCAAAGAACGCCATAGTAAGGCCATAGAGCACTACCTTTTATGGAAAAGCAGCACTCACCTCATTTAGATCAAAGAAATAATGAGACAATGTGACCGCTTCTTATTGATTAAATACAAAAAAATAATTTCCAATAAAAAGTACTTTTTAAAAACATCTTCATAAAAGTACTTTAAGAATAAAGTACTTTTTCCAAATTTTACTTAAAAGATAAGATTCGGAAAATGTTTGCTTTGGAAATGTTTTTTTACATGTTGCCTTTACTAAAAAAAAGTACTTTTAATATGATTACAAAAAAGTACTATATTCATAAAAGGTACTTTATCTCTTTATCTTATTAAAAGTACTTTTCCATAAAAAGCACATTACTCTAAAACATTATCTTGAAAATTTGTTAAAACTGTACTTTTTTGCATAAAAAGTACTTTTCCATAAAAAGTATGTTTTTTTTACTAAAAACAACATTTAAAAAAATTCCAAAGCACACGTTTTCCGTACATTGTTTTTAAATAGTATTTCAAAAAAGTACCTTTTTAAAAAAAGTACTTTTGTTCTTTTAGTTTCGCGAAAAAGTTCCATAAAAAGCTGTCGTTCGCAGTCGACTAAAATTGACACACGACTAAAATTAACACACGCAATATGGGTGGTGTGTGAAACTGGGTCACAATCCTGACTAAAGGGTTGTAAAGACCAATTTTTGAAGTGTTTAAAGTACATCTTTTAAAAGTACTTTTAAAGGTACATGAAATTTTAAATTAATATCAAAAAATTATAATTAATAAAGTACTTTAACAAAAAGTACTTAAACAAAAAGTACGTTAATAAAAAGTCCACAAACTCACAACTTTAACAAAAAGTGTTTAAAAAATTTTTGAACAAAAAATACTTTAACAAAAGTACTTTAACTAAAAGTACTTTGACAAAAAGTGCTTTAACTAAAAGTACTTTAACAAAAAGTGCTTTAACAAAAAATACTTGAACAAAAAATACTTTAACAAAAGTACTTTAACTAAAAGTACTTTGACGAAAAGTACTTTAACAAAAAGTACAGTATTTTTTGAAGTGTTTAAAGCACTTTTTTTAAAAAGTACTTTCAAAGGTACTTACCTTTTAAAAGCAATTTTTATATTAATTTAAAAAAATTATAATTAAAAAAGTACTTTAACAACAAGTACTTTAACAAAAAGTTCTTTAAGAAAAAGTACTTTAACAAAAAGTGCTTTAACAAAATGTACTTTAACAAAAGGTACTTTAACAAAAAGTACTTTAACAAAAAGTACTTTAACAAAAAGTACTTTAACAAAAAGTAGTTTAATAAAAAGTATTTTAACAAAAAGTATTTTAATAAAAAGTATTTTAACAAAAAGTACTTTAATAAAAAGTACTTTTTAGAAATTATTTTATTATAAATTCATGGTTCCTAAACTAGAATCTTATAACCTATGCGTTAATGCTAAACCGTATATCAAATAGTGTCCAATGCTATGTATCTGTCACTAAAAAACAAACAAAAAAATCCTAAAAAATCAATTGCAGTGTAAAAGCGCTTGAACAACAAGAAATAATTTTTTAATATTAATTTTTTCTATTTTTTTTCTACTCTTAATTGTTATTATTCTTTAAAAAGTTTCATTATTTTCAATACTTTCTTCCCCCTCTAGCCATACATACATACCAGTTTAAGTGAAGTAAAATCAACATGCACTTGTCAATGCCACTCTCTATAGGTACGTACGTAGAGTTGTCCAATGGAATTTCCCTTATTAATCATGATGATGAGGGAAATTTAACCACGCACACTAAACGAAATTTTTTTTTTAAATAAATTCACAAAAAACCATCGTTCTACTTTACGTTTCTGTCACACATTTCTCTTTAATATGTTGTTTGTTACTCTTCTCTTTCATTTCATTTCGTTTCATTCAAAACTGAAAGAGAGCAAATAATTCCGTTTAGTATGAGTAATTAAACTGTTGTGTGCTCTTCTACAACAAATGGTGAAAAATGGGGAGAGGGATAATTGAAATGTTTTTGTGTGTTAATGCAAGCTGTTGTGTGAGTGTTTCTGGTATATAAAGAAGTAACCAATCGAGAGAGCGAAACACACTTACACATCCATACAGTAAACACATCCCTCTCTTATATACATACGCACACACACACGATACTGTTTGTGTAAGAGAATTGAGTGTTTCTTTTAAACTCTTCTTTTTTCGATTTTCTTTATTTGTCTTTTTTTTGTTTGTTTGTTTTTGTTTATGCCAACAATAATGTTTTGAGTGGAATTTTTTTATTGAAAAGATTATTTAAGAGAGGAACTTATCGGTGAGTTTTTATTGGTTGCCACTGTATAGACTTTAGCCTAAGCAATGTGTGCGTATGGTATGGTTTGAAATGAATGTGGGGGGGTATTGGTTTTTTTGTTGTTCGTTTTAAATTTGTTGTGAAATTATTCCAAAAAAATTACGTTATTTTTCCCCAACAAATTTATACACAATAAAACTGGATTGATTAACGTATTTTTTTTTCTTTTTTGCAATTAATTAATTATAATACCTGGTAATTTGTTTTTAATAATAATTTAAAGCCAAAGGAGCCTTTAGGGAATGCGTGTTGAAATATTCATTGACTTCAAGCTTACATTCGGCTTGCATTTACAATACAATGTGTTCTGAACAGCATTGGTTTACAAAAAGAATCTCCTTAAGGAGTTAGAAAACAGGGCATATGACGTCATTTTTCATACCAGCATTTATATAGGCAAAGTGAAACGAGTAGTTCATCATGACCTGACATCTTGTCTTCATTACCTTCTTACTGACTTAATTGACCTTAAAAACCTGCTTCTCAGATTTCAAGCTGCCTTAGCATTTTTTTAGGTGCCCTTGCTTTGAGTGCTTTGTGTGTGATGACAAGGGTTTCCGAATTTGTTCCTTTCAACGCACAGGTCTCTGCCTATGCCGACGAACGCTAGTCCCTTCATCAAATAGCCACCTTGACGGAATATCCTCTTCCACACGAACCACAAACCTAGGCAATGTTAATGCACAGCATAACATCAAAGTTCTTGGGCAGTTTCTTAAGCCCATAATGGGTTAGGAGGTGAAAATCATCGCCATCTCATACTAGACTTACGGTTCTGCGTTTTACATGAATATCGAATGCAGATGTTATCGCAAAAACTTACTTACTTACTTAGTTGGCCATTAACTACCCGATTAACGGATTTTCTTTCAGGCGCCTCTGCTTTTTGAGCGGCTACGCCAGTTGGTCACACCAATCGATGACAGGGCTTCGATTTAGTTCTTCCAACGCAAACGAGGTCGTCCTCTTCTCCGACTTTCGCAGATCCCCGCATCAAATACCCGTCTTGGCTGAGCATCCTCCTCCATTCAAACAACATATCCGAACCAGCGCTGCCGCCGGATGATAATATGCTGCACAACGTCCATGTCGTTGAGGAGCTCATACAGCTCACTCTTGGATCGGATGCGGAAATCATCGGCATCTCGCACTGGACCGAATATCTTACGCAGTACTTTTCTCTCGAATACTCTCAAGTCTGCTGCATCAGTGCTTAATAGGGTCAATGCCCTTGCGCCATAAAGAAGCACGAGGAGGTTGAGCGTCTTGTAGAGTATTAGCTTTGTTGTACGAGAGAGATATCTGCTACTCAATTGCATATTGAGACCACAGCGCTTGATCTCCAGACTGACATCAAATTTGGTGGTAACGGCGGAGCCAAAATAAATAAATTTCTTCACTTATCGGTCCTATCTTCATTGCAGTTAAATACAGAACTTGAGATAGTGATGAGCCACTCTTTGGGAATATGTCATGACATTTCGCTCGGCATTCCGTCAAATGACTTCTGCAGGAGCTGTGGGGGAGGAAGAGACTGTCCCTCAGAGGAGGAGGAAGAGACCGAATGCCTTTCATCTCATGTGTCAGTGCCCTGTTCTCGTGACGAAGAGACAAGAGAGGTTTTTGATTTGCTGAGACGTTGGTTGAACACTCTTATACAAAGATTGCTGGAAAAGCCAGACTCGGTGTGATTTTCTCTAAGGAATGTTTGCCGTCCCCCGTGAAATTAACTGTGGTATCACAAAGGGCCTAAATGCTGGCCTAAGTGGGGAACCCCTTCCTTTAAGGGTGGTTCCCCACCGTACCTAAGCTAGACTACCGTTTATATCTGGTATGGCATAAATGTGCAACAATTTCATGTGATTTAAATGATCCTTAAAAGCATTTGCTTGCATTCAAGGATGTTAATTTGATTCGTTTCGTGAAAATCGTTTCCTCTTTGGTTTAATTGTTTATTTTTCATACAGATTTTCCGCTTATTTACAACGACTGACACCTCTACGCCTATCAATTTAATGAAATTACCTCAGCCTCTGCCTCTATCGCATTTGATGCCGGTTGCTGGCTGGTGATGCTGATGAGCTGAATTAACAAATTTTTGATTTTCTCTTTCTTTTATTTGTTGTTGTTTTTGGGCTGCCTCATCTAACATGCTAAAGAAGCGTGTAATGCTAACGTGTAACTTGATTTCCTTTTTGTGTCTAACAAGATATGCATTTGAGGCATAATTGAGCTGTGAATAGCATCCGATGATGTTGCAAAATCATTCGAAACAGTCTTCTTCGGCTTTAAAAAGTGTTGGCCAAATACGAGTGCGCAAGTGCGAGTATAAGTTACAAGCGCAACAATTCAATTCGTTCTGCCAATTTCTTATCGGTAAACAAATCCATACTCTATGCCTATGCCTTCCTATTCAAGTCATAATATTCCTCTGGGAGTGTAACAAACAACACAAAATCCAGTGCGTGCATGAAATGCTTTGGCAACAGGGCAAGAAATCGAAAAAAAGAATCAAAAAAAAGAGGAGGTAAACATGACGAAGCACTAAAATGCGTTCAATGAACAAAAGAATATAAAAACCCGGCATAAAAAAAGAACCTTTAAAGGCCCCTGGAAAATGAAATGCTTTCGTTTGCGTACATACAGCAGGAACATCTCTATTTGCCAGGCATTGTTGGTCAGGCATTGTTGTTATGGCCCTCAATCGGAGTTGTTGTTTGTTTTACCAAAATATTCTTGCCATAACGAATTGTAAAATGGCAGGACATTAAAACAATGAGGACGTGTACGTGTACGTGTATCAGTGTGTGTTTTTATACAAATTTTCCCTGCTTTTCATCTGCTGTAAAGTATGTGTTTGTGTGTGAGATTTTCCTGTTTGTATACGCTTTAGAGCAGATCGTGTGGAGTTTGCGCACTCTTTTATAACGACAACATCAGCAGGAGCCCAATCAAACGTAATCAACAGTGTAGGTGTTGTTGTTTTTACAACATTCCGTACTTTTTTATTCGATTTCACTACATATGCACAGTGGTTTTATAAGATCATCATAAGAGACATCAAATACATCTTCACAGATCGTCAATCATTGACTATCATAAAACACATGATTGACGGCCTGAACCTGAAATTAGCCTAGCGATCAAACAACATTTCAGGCATGCGACCGGCTTTTGAATCTTTCAACTTATGCCTAGTACCCAATTCCCTTGATTCTGAATGCTTCCTCAGGCATCGTTAATCATAAAATACATGATTGGCAGCGAAAATATAAGGTTAGTTCAACTTACCGGCCTGAAACTCAAATAAGCAAAGCGATCAAACAACAATTCAGACATACGAATGGTTTTTAATGTCTCTCGTGATGCTCAATACCCAATTCCTTAGCTTCTGAATGCATCTTCAGGTATCGTAAATCATAGACAATCATAAAACACATGATTGACAGTGCCAGAAAATAAGATGAGTTTAACTTACCGGCCTGAAACTCAAATAAAAAAACATTTCAGGCATGCGACCGGCTTTTATTGTCTCTCGGCATGCCCAATACCCAATTCCATTGCTTCTGAATGCATCTTCAGGTATCGTCAACCATTGTCATAGTAAAACACATGATTGGCGCCAAAAAAATAAGTGAGTTCAACTTACCGTTCTGAAACTCCAATAAACAAAGAGAGCAATCAACACTTCAGGCATTCGACCGACTTTTAATGTCTCTCGTCATGCCCAGTACACAAATCTCTTGCTTCTGAATGCATCTTCGGGTATCGCCAATTATTGTCAATCATAGACAATCATAAAACACATAATTGACAACAACAAAGTAAGGTGAGATCAACTTATCGGCCTGGAACTCAAATAAGCAAAACGATCAAACAACATTTCAGACATGCGAACGGCTTTTAATGTCTCTCGTCATGCCCAGTACCCAATTCCCTTGCGTCTGAATGAGTCTTGCTGCTTCTAAATACTTTAAAATTGCTGCTTGAGTCACGCCTAATGATTGTTCAAGCTCTTTCTGCTTTTGATATCAATCTTGATCAGCTAATATTCCCAATTCACTGTCTTCAAACTTGTCTGCCCTTTACTGAGATTATGGGGCCGCGTCCTATGAGTTCTTGGGCCTATTGTTTGAGAAAATCTATACAAAGGCCTGAAGAACTCGTAGGTTACTGCTTTATCGGTCTGGTAGCGTAAACATATTGATGGAGTAAGGTCGCCGTAGTCTAGTAGGCAGAGTGTTGGTTTATTAGACGTGAGGCTGTGATTCAAAGCCCAGCTTAGACATCTCTCATCAGAACGAACGTTTAAGGAAATAATTCTTTGGCGAACATTTTTCTTGCAAAAACTTACTTACTCTCAAAAAATTTAGCCATGAACAGTTTTTCAAACAATCTCTCGTTCAGAGCCGACTTTATAGTGAGGGTTCGACCTCATAGAAGAGAGGTTGGAATCGTGACTAAATTGTCGAAGAAAGTGATCAGGAAAGCCCAGTTTGGATATGGACTCACCAGTTAATCCACTTGTGCTGTCGCCATGGCGTGATCCACGTTAGTCGCTTAAGCATTATTGACCTCCCAACAAGTCACGGAAGGCATAACAGCCAGAGGTTATAATGAGCAATAAAGTAAGGTAAGTAATCTGCCCTGTATGTCTTATATAATATGCCCTGGAAATTGAAGGACTTTGCCGTGTGTTTTCATTATAAAACGAAAGTAAAAAGCGGGCTTAGATGTTATGTGGTCAAGAGGGTAATCCATCGGTATTTCCATGCTTTAGTAGAGTTTAAGTGGAACTGCCTTGTGCTAAGAAAGTCAGCACTTGATGCCCGTTTCATGATCAAATTCAAAGGCTACGCTATAGCCCGTATTTCAGGGATATTGGTGCGCATGCCTTTTAAATTAATTTTCTACCAGGAGTCGCTACAAACCACTGTACGATGCAATTGTTAATAGAGATGTTTAGTACTTTGCCTATACGAGATTGGGTGTGAAATTTTATTTCAGTTTTTATCTCAAAGTACGTGTGAGAGCCTCCATCAAAGAAAAACTCTCTCTGTCTCTCTCTCCCTCACTCTCTTGGGACTGACAAAATCATAAAAAAGGCCTGTAAATTGAAAATTTATTGCATTTTTCTTCTTCTTCTTCTGGCAGTTGTCTTAAGACAATTGTAGTCCTTTGTTGCTGTGTTGGTGGGTGATATTTTTCTATTCTTTCCTGTGGGACTTGGCGGTTAATATCAAGCAAAATGTCCTGCTGTTCGTAAGTTACAGCAACAGAAATTGATGAATATGATGACCGTATAAGAGTGTGTGTTTTGTGTGTTTGTGTGAATATTTTTTGTTTAAGGATACCTTTAGAGTTTGACCAGGCTAAATATGAGGCCGTAACCAAAATATTGGTTTGACTACAGAAACATTTACAGCGCGATAATGGTTAATTTCTGAAATAAAAAGGGAGATGAAAACGGATGAAAATGGACAACAAGGATTTATTTCATGAAGTTATTGTCCTGCAGCAGAACAATACAAGCAAATTAAAATGATTTTTAGCTTCCCCTTTTAGAGTTTCAATAAGAAAAATTAAATTTTACAATGAAAAGCCTAATTTAAGTGACAGATTACAACAGTATTTCACTTATGAAGCAGATTTAAGGCCACTATTTGAAATGATAATACCTCGTCCCCCTGCCATATCTTATCTAAATTTTGCTTTTGATTTTTTTTTTTAATAATTTTTCTACCTTTTATTGCCTGCTGTGGAGCAGAGCAGACCACCCAAAACATCTTTTTTAACTCATTTTTCTTCTTTTTTTTGGACTACAATGTAGTCCTTTATGACCATCATGGCCCGCTGCGTTCCCGCATAGAAAGAAGAAAGAGAAAATGGACTCATTATCTAATTTTTTTCTTTGTTTTTTTGCAGTTTTTGTTTAAATTGCAAAATTAATCGTACTGATCTTTATAGTCTTCGTTTGCATTGAATAAAGTTGTTGTCATTCCATGATTTTCGCATCTTTTTCTCACAGAATGTGGTCTGCACTGCATCCTACCAGTCTGTCAGTTCTACAATGTGTTAATGGACACAATATTTGTGATCTTATTAGAGATGATCGTGCAGGGTGTCCATTTGCTATAAGAGTGAGATGTACATACGTAAAGAATGAGAGAAACTTTGCAAACTCATGGTTCTGAATTTATTTTAATGTGTTAACATTGAATTGAATACATAAGGATCATAGGATCACTAAGGCTAAGACTGCAGTAGCAGCTACAGGCAAAGTACCAAAGTTAACTGGTCTATTTCAAACACTCAGCAGATGATTACAATTACAAAATAAAAAGAATTTTTATTCGGCAACTTCCTATCAACAGATTTCTGGCAAAAACTCTGACAATATAATATAAAATTGCAATTTAAAGTGTAGATCCCGCCACTTATGTATAAAATTACCACACACAACATAAGTGGCGGGAGAAATTAGGTTCTATTCCTGGCTAAAGAGTTGTAATGACCAATTATGTATGTATCAGAGATCAACAATGAATCGTTACTCATAAGCACTCTTGAAATTTTATTATAAAGGATCCGCCAAAAAACTTTTTTTTTTTTGAAAATGCTTTAAAAAAAAGCTACTGAATATCTTCTCAAATTTCTGTTTTTATTTGAAAGTACAATCCTTCCGGTTAATAATGGAAAATAATTTCATTCAAATGACTGCCTCGGATGGCCATGCCGTAGCCTACACGATCGGTCCAATTTTTAAGCACATTATCGATTGTGTGCAGCTGTATTTCACCAATGGCTTCACGAATATTGTCCGTTAAAGCGTCAATTGTCTCTGGCTTGTCGGCGTAACACTTATCTTTGACGGCACCCCACAAATAATAGTCCAACGGTGTTAAATCGCAGCTCCGAGGTGACCAAACGACATCAACTCTGCGGCTGATAATGCGATCTTCAAAAACATCGAGTGTAGCTTCGGCTGTGTGGCACGTAGCGCCGTCCTGTTGAAACCAAATGCTGCCAATATCCTTCTCTTCAATTTTTGTGAACAAAAATTCGTTCAACATGGCCCGATAACGATCGCCATTGACTGTAACGGCCACTCCTTTCTCATTTTCGAAGAAAAATGGCCAAATTATGCCTCTGGACCAAAATCCGCACCAAACAGTGACTCGTTGTGGGTGCGTCGGTTTTTCAATGTATGCGTGAGGGTTTTCTGTGCCCCAATTGCGACAATTTTGCTTGTTTACATACCTGCCAAGATCAAAATGAGCTTCATCTGAAAAGATGATTTTTTTTTTGCCAAGATCGGCATCTTCTGGTGTCGGCTACTGCTACTTATAAGCATTCATGAAATTTTGAATATAAATGAGTCAACAATATTTAAATTTAACTATGTACTCTGTTTCATTCGTACTCACTACAACGTTAATTTATAAGTACAGGTTGCAATGAGTATGAGTACAACGTTGACATCAAACTCATACTATTCGAAATATGTTTGTTTCGTAGGCCTACTCATTTAGATTCATTACTTTAGAAAAATACTTATAAATGAGTCGAGTGACACTAAGCATTCATCAAAATTTGCAGTCTTTGTTGTTGTTGCATTTACAAAAAAAGAAAAAAGACAGATCAGCAAGCAGAGCAAACACACGACCTTCTCGTGAGTATTTTAGTGTTCATAAGCGATTCCGTGTATACATGTTGAGTTATGGAGAGTCGAAATCAACAGCATCATACGTGTTATTAAGTATGAATATGGATGAGTACTTCAAACTTTGAATATGAGTAGAGGAGAGGTTCCGTGATATTAAAATAAGTATGAATGCCTATAAGTATCAGAAATTATGATTATGATTCGATTCTACTCATCTTTTTGAATACTCATTGCTGATCTCTGGTATGTATGTATGTGATCTAGAACACAGTTGAAGTGAAAATAGAAGAATGTGAACAAAACATTTGCATTTCGGACCATAATAGGTTACAAGGCTTCCTGCTTACGCCACACGGCTCTGGACATACCTCTGTTAATATCAAATAATTCGAAATGTGTAGCCCATGCAATCAATGATCAAAAAATATACGACCGATAAGCCAAAACGTAATTGTTGCACGATTATTATGATGTTTTTAAAAATTGTCTTCAGCTATGCGAATAAGACACACATACAGAGACAATAACTCTGGTGAAATCCAAAATGATGATGAAATTCATTACGAAGCCAGCCAGCATAAGGAAGGAAATCCGCGATATCAGTTCATGCAACAGGCCAATACCTTCCTTTGCAAAATATTCACACAATTAATCTTCAGTCAGTCGCAATGAAATGAAATAGAAAAACCCATTCAATGTTGTCTGTTAATCCCATCGATTTAAATAATTTTGCAAAAAAAAGAAGAAGAAGAAAAGAAAACCCTCATAAAACACACACACACACACACACATATATTGGCTAGTAAAAGGAGAAGGAAAAAGAGCGTTTAAATAGCGGAGCGTAGCCATAAACTGAAGCACACCTACAACAACCGAGAGTCTACAACAGCCTTAGTAGGGCAACAGAAACAGAAACAAAAATGGATGGCGATATTCAGGCACGGATATGAATAAGGCTGTTGCTGTGTGTGTGGCTGTTGCTGAGCAAAAAAGGACCAGGCAGGCATGTGAGGGGGATCATAAAATCAAAACAAAAAAGAAGAAAAAAAGAAGAAAAAGCGGTATGCAGCTGCATATGGAACGCGTAATTAAGAGCTTAAGAAGATTAATTTTTATGAGTTTTTATGATGATGAGCTGTTGTTACCACGGCTATGCAAACAGAGAACACCAAGAAAATCGCGAATAATTAAGGCCACCAGAACGCAGCAGCACATATTTGTCCAAATGATTTATAATGACCCACGCACAGTGGGTCAGAAAAGGGAAAATCTTTATTAGAATTTTTGCTTTTCTAGCTGGAATGATATTTTTTTTATTTTGTTTTAGGAGATTACTTGCAATTACCGCAATGCGTAAACAGTTATACACACTATGGTGGCACTTGTCATGTTCTACATGAGAAAGCTGTGTTTGCTCACTTCAATTATTTTACATCGTCTTAGGTATAATGATGGGTAAGCCAGTCATAGCACAATTATTTTGGAGTCACATGGTAGCTTTACTTTACCTCCTTAATTGCTCATTACAACCCTTTAGTCAGGATTACAACCTAGCTTCTGACGTATTTTCAATTATTTTTTTTTGGATTACGGCATAACCTACGTTTCGAAGACTTGCTCAACTTTATTCTCCCAATGCAGACAAGGTCCGTTGTCCGTTGATTTTCTCTTCAAATAGTTTTTTCTCGGAATCTCTACATAAATTCAAACGACATGGCCGAAATAGTGTAGCCGCTGGATGTTAATACGCTAAACAAAGCCCATTTCGATGATGAGCTCGAAGAACTTCACACAGAACTGAAGATTGTGAGTAAAACTTTTCTCTCGGCATACTTCCAAGGCAACTGCATCGATGCATAATGTCGTTTGCCGATTCAATTGCCTATTGAGACCATGTTAGCTCCTGATGGCAAGTGTGATTCTAAGTTTGAACTTCAGACTCATTTTAACATTCAAAAAAACCTACCGGAAATAAAACCGATCTATTACGGTAAGCGATACCATGACCCCATGACCTCCTATGAATGTTAAGTTTGGTGAGCAATTTATCTCACATTGTGTAGCCATCCAGCAAAGTGACAGATTTTCAAAGCAATTTTATTTACTTTCAGAGCTTTTGCCAAAAGACTCCTGAGAGGAAGTCGCCTAAAAAATATTTTCTCTGATTTCAGGTTGTTCGAGATATCTGACTTGGGGTTTGAATCACTAGCTGTCCTCTAATAAGCCAAACTTACTTACTACATTACGGTAACTTTGAAAGAGTTCTGCAAATTATTGCTTATAACGGAATATAATTTGAAACATACCATTTGCCATAAGTAATGTGAAGATGTTGGTACAAAATAGAAAGAAGATTTGGGGAATCACTTGAGGCCTTATGGTCCATTTCGAAAGAAATTGTGTTCATTTGTTTAATAAAAATCGTTGTGACGAGTATTATTTAATTAATTGGTCATTATAACCCGTTCAGTGAGGATTACGACGTAGTTTGTCACATCACTTAGGTTGTGTGTATTAATTTTATACATGAGTGGTGGAGGCCTACAGTTTCAAAGTCCGAATTACAGATTTTTTAAAAACTTTTTATGACATTTTTTTTTATTAGTAGACTGCTGAGAGGAAGGTAATTTTCTCAGGGCTTTTATCAGTAGACTGAGAGGAAGGCGTTGTAGAAATATATGGTGTTTTTTATAGAGGTATAGAACTTTAAGTTGGCATTACTTTTCAAGATGGCGACCGATTTAACAGCTGTCAAGTGATTTATTCTCAGTTTGGTTTGGCAATTCATCATGAATACACTCACGCCAGAACAACGCTTGCAAATAATGCAATTTTATTTCGAAAATAATGGTTCTGTGCGGAAAACGCACTACGTCCATTTTATCGTCGACAAAATCGTCCATCAGAGCAGTTAATTCGATTAACCATGGAACGTTTTCGCACCACGTTTACTCTTATTGATAACCCGCATCCCCAGAGACGCTGTACGGTGCGTACAGAAGAAGCTATTGCTGCTGTAGAGCGTAGCATTGAGGAAGACCCGACTTTTTCAAAAACGATGGTGGCCAGAACGTTACAGTCAATGGTGATCGGTATAGAGCCATGATTACAAACTTTTTCATTCCTGAATTGAATAACCATGATGTCCAGGAGATGTGGTTTCAACAAGACGGCGCAACATGTCACACAGCTCGTGCCACAATAGATTTATTGAAAGACACGTTTGGTGACCGCCTAATTTCACGTTTTGGACCTGTGAATTGGCCTCCAAGATCTTGTGATTTAACACCGCTAGACTGTGGGGCTATGTAAAGTCATTGGTCTATGAGGTAAAGCCACAAACGCTTGACCATTTGGAAGACAACATTCGCCGTATTATTGCCGATATACGGCCACAAATGTTGGAAAAAGTCATCGAAAATTGGACGTCCAGATTGGACTACAATTGCGCCAGTCGTGGCGGTCATATGCCAGAAATCATATTGAAAATGTAATGCCACAAGATTATCTTTCGGATAAATAAAATTCATGTCAATCAAATAATGCATCGTTTTTTTATTGCAACTTAAAGTTCTATACCTCTATAAAAAACGCGCTTTATTTTTTAATGTATCGCTTTGTTCGAGATGTCGGAATTGAGGTTTTACGACTAATAAGCCAACACACTTTCTACTAGACTACTGCAACTTATGACGAGTATACTCGACATTATTTGTAAAATTTCTGATTTATTCAAGACTTAATTATATTCTTTACATCTTTGAAAGAACATTGATAAAGATATATTGGTCGGTTGTAGTACTGTAGTCCTACTTTTTCTAAAGAGTAACCCTACCTCCTGACTTCCCAATGATATTCCTTTCTGATGTCATCCTCTTTAGAGAATCAGTGTTAAAAAGGCTTTCTGTATGGATTATTTGGAGGGGAATTGAAGTATCTTAATTTTTTTTAAATATGAAAACCATGATGAAGTACTTGAGCTATTTTTAATTGAAGCGGTCGAATTTTTTTAATTTTGTCTTGGAATTCTGAACTCAAATCAAACTTCCTTTCATAAAAACCACGAGACGACAATAATTTTTCTCCGTACCATACAAATCTTAAGAATTTGTTTGTTGTGGTTTTCGAACTTCAAACTTTTATGGCACTTTTGTTAAGCCACAAACCCACTGTGTGGCATGATACACATAAAAAACTAAAACTTCAACTCAAAAACAAAACAAAACAAACAAAATTTTACACTCAAAGGGGAAAAATTGAGTTAAAAATTTGTCATTGGCTGGGAGAGAGACAGAGAGAAAATAAAAGAAAAACAAACAGTAAACAACAACAACAACTATGACGTGTTAACAATGACGTTTTACGTTACGTTTATCTCTTATGTTCTTAACGAGTTTATTATTGTTTTTGTTATACAACTCATGGTTTCTCTTTCTGTTTAACATTGCTTTGTTGTAGGGTTTAAAGAGGGGTTTGTTTGTGTTGTTTTTTCTTCTCTCGTATTTTATGTTTTTGCTGTTGTTGTTGTTCGGGTTATTATTCATGTTCTGTTCCATGTGGCTGGATGGCGTTGACCATTAACAAAACGGAAACAATACAACACAATCAAAACAACAACAACAACTGCAGGTATAGCAAAGAAAGGGTATGTATGGATGTATGCATGTATAAATGGTTTTGAGCACATTTTTGGTATTGTGAAATGATATTTTACGGCATTTGCTTGTGCATGAGTGTGCTTTGGAGGTAATGTAATGTTTATGTTTATTTATATGATGTTTTTATTGTTGTTGTTGCTGTTATAATAGTAGTGTAGCGAGTGTAAGCAATGGAGGTTTCCTTTTTTTGTGTTGTTGTTACTGTGTGCAGAGGAGGAGAGTTAATGTTACAAACACTAGCACATTTCGATGGCCTGCAAAAATACTGGCATGCGGCGGCAAAAAAAAAATGAAAAAATAAAAGAGTCTCAACAAAGAAAGGTAGTCAAAATGAACACAACATCCAATTCAGTCTAGTTTTAAACTTTGACGTGTAAACAACTTTTTTTTGATTGTTTTCGTTTTTAATTTTTGCCTTTATTTTTTGTTGTGTTGTGTTGTTTTGATTTGTTTTTGTTTACTTTCAAAAGATAATGAAAATATTTTCCAAAAAATTTTAAGTATTTTTTGTGTATGAAAATAATTAAAAAAAAATTGTGAATAAAATTTATTACTAATAACGGACTTTATTAACGGATGATAAAAGTTTATTTATTAACAAAAAAAATATTAATTAACAAAACAATTATTGTAAGAAAAAGGGATTAATAATATAAAACAAAAAAAAAAAAACAAATTAATTGAAAATATAAAAATTATTTAAATAAAGAAACAATTGTTTTCAATTTAAATACAAAAAAAAAATTTTTTTTATTAAAAAAAAAACATAAAAAACCATTTACATGTTGCTTTTAAAACAACTCACGTGCTTTAAATTTAAATAAAAAAAAAAAACCGAAATAAAAAACAATAACAATATCAGGCTTAAATAAATTTAAAATTGCCTACAAATGTCTCCATTAAGTGTTTTGATTGTTATCTTTAAGCTATTAGTGGTGATAATGGGTGTTGCTGCGGCTCCCCCTAGAACCATTAGCACAGCGACAACAACAATATTATCAAATAGTATTACACACAAAGCTAAAGATATTAATCACAGACAACAACAACAACAGCTACAACAGTATAGCAACACCGGCGCTTTATCTCTACTATCAACACCAACAGTAACAGTATCAGCATCAAGATCAACATCAGACTCCTTAACCACAACATTATCATCATCGACATCATTGGCATCGCCATTGTTGAACGCTTTAAGGCCGCGCAAACGCCATCGTAAACGTCATAGCATTTGGGATGATTATAATTATTACAATGAAAACTCCACAATATTGGAATGGTCAAATCCTTGTGGCGGCGAATATCATCCAAATGCCAGGCAGCCGAAAAGGCCCACCAAAAAGGAACAGAAAAGGGTAAGTAAAAGAAGGTGTAGCTTGGCATTCTTACTATAAAGTTCGAAAAAAAAAAATTTTTTTCTATTGAAAATTAAAATTTAATTCTGTTGTAATTTTGAGACTTTATGGAAAACAATATTCATTTTCATAATTTACGGAAATTCTATGAAAATAATTGTAAAAAAAACGTTTGTACTTTTGAGTATAAAAATTCGATTTTAAGCTTTAAGTGCCTTGAAATCAACACAAGCATAATTCTTTAAAAGCAAAGGGGTTTGTGGTCTCATATAAAAGCCACAAAAGTTTAAAATTCTAAGCCACAACACAAACAAATTCTTAAAATTTTCTGACTATTAGGCACCAAATATTGTTTTATTTGAAAAAAATCCTTGTAATTTTGTGTAATATTCAAAGGTTTTTCTGAAAGGAAATTTAATTTAAGTTCAGAAATCCAAGACAAAATTAAAGAAAAAAATAGCTCAAGATCTTCATCTTGGTTTTCATATTTTAAAAAATTAAGAGACTTCAATTCCTCTCCAAATAATCCATCCAGATAGCCTTTTTAACATTGATTCTCTAAAGAGGATGCCATCACAAAGTCACGTCATAGGCAAGTCAGGCATCGTTATCTCCTTAGAAAGAGTAGAACTACAGTATTACAACCGTGCAATACATGTTCTTTCATAGATGTAAAGAAAATAATTAAGCTTTGGAAATATTAATCTCAAGTACGCTCAGCCGAGTGCATTAGAAATTGTTGAAATAATGTCGAGTATACTCGTTATAAGCCACCATAGTCTAGTAGGTAGTAAGTTGGCTTATTAGTCGTAAGGCCGTGGCCTCTCGAACAAAACGATACATTAAAAAATATTTCTTCAACATCTTCCTCTCTACTATACAGTAATCCTTTGATTTACATCGCTTCCATTACCGTTGTTTCGATTTACGTCGCTTTTTTCTGGAACTAACTGCGAGGTAAACCGAGGGATTACTGTATAATACTCTACTGAAGAAGCCCTAAGAAAATTGTTTTCCTCTCAGCAGTCTACTGATAAAAGCCCTGAGAAAAATGCCGTCCTCTCATCAGCCTACAGATAAAAACCCTGAGGAAAATGCCTTCCTTTAAGCTATCTACTAATAAAAGCCCTAAAAAAATTGCCTTCCTCTCAGCAGTCTACTGATAAAAGCTCTGAGAAAATAGCCAAAAAAAGTTTTTCAAAAATCTGTAATTCGGACTTTCAAGCTGTAGGCCTCAACCAGTCATGGATGAAATTAACACACACAACATAAGTGATGTGACAAACTACGTCATAATCCTGACTAAACGGGTTGTAATGACCAATTTAGTAAATAATACTCGTCATAACGGTTTTTATTAAACAAATGAACACAATTTCTTTTAAATGGACCATAAAGCCTCAAGTTATTCCCTGATCTTCTGTCTATATTGTTGCAACATCTTCACATTACTTATGGCAAATGGAATGCTTCAAATTATATTGCACTATAGGCAGTCATTTGCAGAACTCTTTCAGAGACGCGGTAATTTAGTAGGCTTTGGCTTATTAGAGGGCAGCCCGTAATTTAAACTCCTGCTCAGTTATGGCTAACAAAACAAAATTAGAAAAAATATTTCTTTAGGCGACTTCCTCTCGGCAGTTATCTGGCGAAAGCTCTGTTGTTTCCAGGTCAACTTTAATACTGTAGAGCCCGCCGGACTTATTATTAAATGAAGATCGAGAATTATTTTCTTTAGAATCGAATTCAATGAAAAGAAATTTTAATATCGACGCCTCCGTTCTATAACATTCTAAGTCGAAAAAGTGTATTTTGAGTTACGAGCTCTCAAAGTTTTCACGCGACATACGACCATATGTGTATTTTAAATAGATTTTTCCCTATAACTTCTTAAGTTAAGAGAACGTAGAATTTAAAAATGCAAGAACATTAAAAACGTTCGAAGTACACTTAGAATGTTATAGAATGGAGGCGTCGATATATAATGTGCACATTAGTTAGTTTACACTTGGCGCTTATTAAGCGGTCGTATTCAAGATAAAGAAGTTATGTTACATATTGTCATGTAATATTGGCAATACAATTTCATATCATGGATATGTTTATATTAATAATGCATGGCAACGAATGTTTCAATTAATTATACAGGCCTACAGTATTGCATAAATAGCTATAGGCCGGGAATAACTTAAAAGTTTTTGGTGTGCTAAATATGACTTCGACTGCAGACTGTTCTGGAAAACTAGGTTTTCGAGATATCTTAACTTAAAAATGAAAAAAAAACATGGCTGTTAATAAATTTCGAGTTGATATTATATAGCGAACAAAATCTGAACGATTTTGGTTTACTAAACTTACAATAGACTTACAATAGACTTACACTAGACTTACAATAGGCTTACAATGACTTACAATAGGCTTACACTAGACTTACAATAGCCTTACAATAGGCTTACAATAGACTTACAATAGGCTTACAATAGACTTACAATAGGCTTACAATAGGCTTACAATAGACTTACAATAGACTTACAATAGACCTACAACGGTGTTTTTCATTAAACAGACCCGTTTTTGAATAGAATTTTAGAGGGTTTTGTTTAATAAACCTTTGTAAACCTAGGTCGCCGTGGTCTAGTAGGTAGTGTGTTGGCTTATTAGACGAAAAGCCAGGGTTCGAGCCCCAGGCCAGACATCAAGACAAAATACAAAAAATATTTCTTCGGCGACTTCCTCTCAGCAGATTTCTGTCAAAAACTCTGAGATAAAAATAAAATTGCCATGAAAAGTTTCTCAAAAATTCTGCCGTTCGGAGTCGAATTTAAACTCTAGGTCCCGCCACTCATTTATAAAATTAACACACACAACATAAGTGGTGTGAGAAACTAGGTCGTAATCCTGACTGAAGGGTTGTAATGACCAATTATGTATGTATGTATGTTGTAAACCTATAGTAAAAATTGTAATTAAGATTTCATCTATTGCGTCGTCGTTATAACGCTTAGACATCCTTGCATACTAATTAAATGTTAATTGAACTTCATTAAACGGCACCACAAATCATACGATGAAATCATAAACTAAATTCCTGCAATTGCAGGAGACCGAAAATTATTCTGCTAGTTCCGATCATTAATAAGGTGACAAGAATTTTATTTCCATTCTTTAAATTAAAAAAAGTTAACTTAGCTAATTTATTGTTTTTGAATAAGAGCTTTTAATAAACGCTTGTTAAACTTAAAGTGTAAGTTAGTAGCTAAAAGTACTAGGATTTGAGACCGTAGGAAAATTAAATGCAGTAAAGCCTTCAAACTTAATAACGTCTGGAATCTTCTGCCAAGGAGTTCAGGCCAACAAGTTCATTCATCACTAAAAAACGACTGAATAAGTAGTTTTAATAAACGTTTGTTAAACTTAAAGTGTAAATTAGTAGCTAAAAGTACTTGGATTAAGAAGATATACAAGTAGTCTAATAGTAAATGCAGTGAAGATTTCAAAATTAATAAAGTCTGGAATCTTCTGCCATGGAGTTTAGGCCAAAAAGTTGATTGATCATTTAAAACGACTAAATAATAAGTTTTAATAAACGTTTGTTAAATCTAAAGTGTAAATTAGTAGCTAAAAGTACTAGGATTAAGAAGATAGACGAGTAATCTGATAGTAAATGCAGTGAAGCCTTCAAACTTTTTAAGTCTGGAATCTTCGGCCAAGCAGTTTAGGCCAAAAATTTGATTGATCCCCTAAAACGACTGAATAAGAAGCGTTTGTTAAACTTAAAGTGTAAATTAGTTGCTAAAATTACTAGAATTTGAGATCGTAAGAATAATAGGCTAGTAATCTAATGATAAATGGAATCTTCTGCCTTTTCATAGGGCAAAGATAGTTTGATCACTCAAAACGTTATGCTAGCCCATTGTAAATATTGTCACAAGCTTTACACAACCTCTAGGGGTAATATACAGGCATTGCATCCATCAGCTGTTTAAAACATCATTTGTATTCGAAAATCGTTCGAAAAAAAAATACCAGACAAGAAGAATGTCCACCAAATCATTAACAACCTGCCAATGGTCATACGTACACCGGATTTTTGCTTAAACACTTTATGTTTTCAAATTTAAATAAAAGAAAGTCTAGGTGGGATATCATCGGAAATTTTAATGCTTTTGGAAGACCTATTAATGCCATTAGCCATTGGAATATAACAACGAACAAATGTCCGCCATGACTTCTCTGGGTGAAGCGCATAAATCAGGCTGACCTACCTACCTATGTTGACTTTGAGGACCACTATATTGGCTTATTTCCCTCGACAAATAAAATCCCACAAACAAAACTAATTGGCTCAAATCGCCTAATCTCGGTAGTCAGTTCACAATACCTTAACGTAAGATGATCACGTCCTTATATCGTTTGTGCAGAATATCCAATGTAGCATGAGATGTGTGGCCGTCTTATTGAAACCACATGTCGTTGGCGACCATACCATTCAATTCAGGCTAAAAGAAGCTGCTTGTCATCGCCCTATAGTGTTCGCCGTTAACAGCGAAGATCTGGTGACTTCAAGCCACTCTTTTATAAATTACGTTTGCAGAGAAGAGTTACTTTGAGGCGAATAGGACTTGTATATTCAGGGGCCTCGATAATTTTATTCATCTTTACTCTTCGAATAGAAATTTCATTAAAACGGTCAATTGATTCTCACTTTCTTACTTTAGTGTGGGCAGTTTTCTTTACAGAATTCCTACAAGCACTTAACATTTTCTAGCGAGGATTACAAACTAGTTTCTTACACTAACCATGTTGAGAGTGTTAATTTTTTATACATGAATGTTGGGACCTACAGTTTAAAGTTGACTTCGAACGACAGATTTTTGATACATTTTTCATGGCAATTTTATTTACTCTCAAAAGTTTTGCAAGAAGACTGCCAAAATAAATATTTTTCATATTACGTTCTGTTCCAGATGTCTGGACTGGTGTTTGACCCCGGGCCTTATGTCTAATATGCTAACACACTATCTGTTAGACTATGGCGTTTACGGGGTAATTAGCAGTTATTATTAATCGTGTTATGAGTAGGTTGCAAAATTATTTTGGATAACAGTTTCTGCAATTGGGCAATCTACTCTGTCCCTATTATTTCTTGTATGCTAGCTTATTTGTTTAAAGCAAATTTTAGTACAGAATATAAAAGCCTAGTATATTGAAAATAATTTCACCGGGTGTTCTAACAATATAAGCTCAATACTTAAAGTCTGTGCAATTAGGCGATGTAGTGAAAATCTGTGAAAGTGTCCCTATTATTTTTTCCGTGCTAATTTATTTGGTTGAAACAAAATTTTATACAGAATGTGAAAGCCTAGTATATTTAAAATAATTTCACCGGGAGTTCTAAAAAGTCTCTGTAATTAGGCAGTGCACTGAAAGACTGTGAAGGGTGTCCCTATTATTTTTTTCGGTGCTAATTCATTTGCTTGAATAAAAATTCTGTATGGAATGTGAAAACCTAGTATATTTGAAATAATTTTACAGGGAGTTCCAACAATACAAGCTCAGCACTTAAAGTCTTTGCAATTAGGCTATGTACTGAAATTTTGTGAAGGTGTCCCTATTATTTTTTTCCAAGGTAATTTATTTCCTTGAATAAAAATTCAGTATGGAATATGAAAGCCTAGTATATTAAAAATAATTTCACCGGGAGTTCAAACAATATAAGCTCAGCACTTAAAGTCTCTACAATTAGGCGATGTACTGAAAATCTGTGAACGTGTCCCTATTACTTTTCCGGTGCTAATTTACTTGCTTGAATCAAAATTCAGTATGGAATATGAAAGCCTAGTATATTTAAAATAAATTCACCGGGAGTTCCAAAAAGTCTCTATAATTAGGCGATGCACTGAAAGACTGTGAAGGGTGTCCCTATTATATTTTTCGGTGCTAATTTATTTGCTTGAATAAAAATTCTGTATGGAATGTGAAAACCTAGTGTATTTAAAATAATTTTACAGGGAGTTCCAAAAATATAAGCTCAGTACTTATAGTCTCTGCCAATAGGCGATGTACTGAAAATCTGTGAAGGTGTCCCTATTATTTTTTCCGCGCTAATTTATTTGCTTGTATCGAAATTCAGTACAGAATATGAAAGCCTAGTATATTTAAAATAATTTCACCGGGAGTTCTAATAATATAAGCTCAGTACTGAAAATCTGTGAAGGTGTCCCTATTATTTTTTCCGTGCTAATTTACTTGCTTGAAACAAAATTAAGTACAGAATATGAAAGCATAATATATTTAAAATAATTTCACCGGGAGTTCCAAAAAGTCTCTGCAATTAGGCGATGCACTGAAAGACTGTGAAAAGTGTCCCTATTATTTTTTTCGTGCTGATTTATTTGCTTGAAGTAAAATTCAGTACGGAATATGAAGGCCTAGTATATTTAAAACAATTCCAATGTGAGTTCCCAGCCCAGTACTTAAAGTCTCTGCAATTAGGCGATGTACTGAAAATTTGTGAACGTGTCCCTATTATTTCTTTGGTGATAATTTATTTGCTTGAAGTAAAATTTAATACAGAATGTGAAAGCCTAGTGTATTTAAGATAATTTCACCGGGAGTTCCAGCAATATAAGCTCTAGACTTAAAACTGTGAAGGTGTCCCTATTATTTTTTCCATGCTAATTTATTTGTTTGTATCAAAATTTAATGCAGACTATAAAAGCCTAGTATATTTAAAATAATTTCAAGCTCAATGCTTAAATTTTGTTGACATCTTGCTAAGAAAAAATTAATTGTACCTATAATTTCTAACAATACTGTATAGTACATACAGGGTCATTTTATAAAGTTCTGTGATTTTGTTTGAAAATATTTTTTTCAAAAATTTTCTTTAATTTCTTTCCAGATTTACAACATTTTAAGACTGACGGCCTTAAATGATTTCAATTATTTGAATGGCAGCCAAAAGCAAGATATTGACATCAGCAATATTGGCATTTGGTTTCTGCACAATTCGAGATACAAATTCTTGCCCAAATTGAAACTAAACTCCAGTGTAAGTATGCAAATTCACGTATACGTAGTAATTAATAATTTTGTAGAGAAAATATTTTAAAACGGAAATGCCAATGAAGATGATCATGAGTTGACATGCAATGGAAAAAAAATTTTAAAAACAATTTTCTCCCCCAAATGGACTTTGATCATCATTATGATAAAAAAGCTTTACGTTTAGTTTGATTGTAATTGCGGGCATGGTTGGTTTAGTAGTGAATAATGAATTTAAGTACAAACAAAATTAATAACAAATGATTAGTCATCTACCGAGTATTTAAACGAAACTACTAAACTAACTAAAATGAGCTACAAAAACCGAGAGACACAATCAATTAATCATTTGAATTTGAATTGAATGAAATTTTTTTTTTTGGATAACTACCACTGTGACTCATATTTATTTTATTTTTCTGTTTTCTTTTCTTCTGTTACACTTACAGATTGCCTTGAAGAGATGGTATCGCAATATGCAAACCTATGTGGCCACCTTTGCCTATTTGCATCGCATACAATACAAATACGATCGTTCCAAGACCCAAAGGGAATCGTCGACATCCAGTGAATTGAAGGAGCTTTTGAAAAGCTCACGTAATATGCTGTGTGAATTGGAAACCGCTGTCAATAAGACTTATGGCTTAAAGAATCGCCAAATACCGCAAATAACACGTTTGGAAATGAATAAACGCTTGAAGCTGCGCACCAAACAACGTTTCCTGGACAATGCCAATCTATTGGCTGAAACCGATTCAATTGATTTGAAATTTGTTAAGTACCATTACATTGAATACTTGAAGAGCATGTGGCAGCTGTTAAGGAAATTCAATAGACGTAAGGGTCAACAACCTCTAGTAACAAAAGTAACAACACAAAACCCTACTCGATGCCCGTCAAATTCCAATTGCAATAAGCAGTTCAATGAGGTGGAGAAGTCTTTGAATAAAAATCAAACCAAGAGGAATAAAAGAAGAAGAAATTCGAAAACTAAACATAAATTAGTTTAAATTAGAGTGTAAATAGGTTTGTGAATGTAAAGTTTAAGTCCTTCTTTTTTTCTTAATTTATTAGCATAGTTAAGTAAGCCCCTATCCCATATACACACAACTTTCTTAAATCTCTTTCCCTTCCTTAAAAAATCATTGTTTCTTTTTTTATTTAGTCTAGTCAAGCTAGGATTATTTATAACTCCTTTCATCGCATTTACCAGTTTTGTAGCTTCTTATTCGAATTTAAAAAGAATTTCCAGAAAAAAAAATTTTTTTTTTAAATTTATTTACCATGTAAATTAGCTTCTCCTTTTGAATGCCTCAACTCAAACAACAACAACATCTCCAATAATGTATTATTAAATAATTTAAAAGTATTATAATGTTAATTATTAATTTTATTAATTTTTATCTTTTAAAATAGCCAGGGTTCCTGTAAAATTTAAGTTAGTTTTTCATTATTATGCTCTAAACACAATGTAAGCAGCAGTTGCGGCGCGGCAATTTTCTAAATGCAGTCTTAGGCAAGCGGCATGTGATTTGCGTTAGCGGCAATATATAAAAAATTCAATTATTCATTATCAATGCAGCCACTATAATATTTGTTCGTGTTTTTAATAGTTTGCGTCTCTATTTCAAGCATATTAGTGTACCTAACACCACAAATCTTCTCACTGCAAGCTCTGATTCTCTTATTGGAGCAACAAATATAGAAATGAGCCTAAGGGTGCAGTAGCATCATCAAAACTTTCTTTCGCATTGCCTTGAAGTCGCCGTAGTCTACTTGGTAGTGTGTTTGCTTATTCGACGTAAGGCCACTATTCAAACCCTAGCTCAGACATCTCTAGCAAAACAAAATACGTAAAAATATTTCTTCAGCGACTTCCTCTCAGCGCACCCGTGGCATCACAATGGGCCGCTATGCGTGCTCAAGTAAGCTTTGTGATATCAGAGCTACCACTCCGACCTAAGCCTATCCTCTCAGCTGATTTCTGTAAAAAAAAACTCTTGCTTTTTCATGGCAAAGTTTCTCAAAAATCTGTCGTTCGGAGACGGCTTTAAACTGTAGGTTGCGCCACTCATGTATAAAATTAACACACGACAACATAAGTGGTATGAGAAGCTAGGTCGTAATCCTGATTAAAGGATTGTAATATCCAATTATGTATGTAAGCATGTAATAGTTGCACTGCACACATCGAGTTTTTAAAATCTAAATTTCATGCATGTTATGTTTCTAACAGCACCAAGCCTTTGATTTCCAGCATAAATCTTTCCCCTGCTATTACTACTTCTCTCATTGCTGCAAGCATAAATATAAATTTACCTAAGGGCGGAAGCAGCAGCATTGACGCTTTCTGTTGCATTGCCTGTAAAATATTATATTTCTAACAGATTGCCGCGTCGCAAGTGCTGCATCTAACCCAAGGTTGCAGCAGCAGCATTGACACTTGCTGTTGCATTGCCTGTAAAATAATCACTTTCATATACACCCATGTATTCTAATTTTGATAGATTGCCGCGCCGCAAGTGCTGCATTTAACCTAAGGTCCCAGCAGCAGCACTGACACTTGCTGTTGCATTGCCTGTAAAATAATCATTTACATATACAACTACGTATTCTAATTTTGAAATTTGCCGCGCCGCAAGTGCTGTATTTAACCTAAGGTCGCAGCAGCAGCATCGACACCTGCTGTCGCATTGCCTGTTGAATAACCATTTTCATATATACTTATGTAGATATTTTCATATATTTTTAACAGATTGCCGCGCCGCATAAGCTGCCTCTATTGTGTTTATTGCATTACAATTTTTAGACATTCCAATTAAAAATAAAAATTTAAATTAAATTAAATTATAATAAAAACTGTGATATTAAAATAGAATATAATAAAATAGTGTAGCATAGATTATCATAAATTAAGAACAAATAAAAAAACATTAATTTAAAGTTGCAAATAAAAAATAAATAAAAAAATATATATTTTTTATAAGTGTTTTTATACATAAGTTTTGTGTGCATATTTAAGGCTGTTTTCCATAAGGCAGTATTTTTAAAAAATATTTTTTTTTAATATTTATGACATTAATAACGACGATCTAATATTTATTATTTTATTTACATATATTTTAAGACCCATTATTTTAAGTATTGTTTCTCATTTTTTTTATAATAATTTTTGTATTTAATTATCGTATTAAGAATATTACGTAAGACAATAAAAAAACAAAACTCTGTAATGTAAAGAAAGAAACAAACAAACCAAGAATGTAGTGTGCATTGTGAAATTAAACAATTTTAGACAACAACTGAATTAAATCTGGTGTTTTCATTAATAATGGGTGATTTTTTAAAAGCTATAGGAAAATTTAAAAAAAAACACATAAGATTCAGAAAAATGCATGAAATCTTTATTTGAATCTTGTTGAAACCACATGTCATGCAAGTCAAGCTCTTGCATTTTGGGTAAAAAAAAGTTGGATATCATCTCACGGTAGCGCTCACCATTCACAGTTACGTTACGATTCGCAGCACCTTTGAAGAAGTACGGACCAATGATGCCACCAGCCCATAAACTGCACCAAACTGCGACTTTTTCTGGATGCATTGGTAGCTTTTTCAATGCTTCTGGCTGATCTTCACTCCAAAATCGACAATTCTGCTTATTTACGTATCCATTGTGCCAAAAATGGAGCTTCGTCGCTGAACACAATTTTTCGATAAAGAAGTGGATATTCGGCCAACTTTCCAAGAGCCCATTCACCAAAAATTCTGCGTTGCGGTAGGTCGTTCGGCTTCAATTCTTGCACCAGCTGTATTTTGAAAGGCTTCACACCTAAATCCTTCCGCAAAATTTTCCACGTTGTTGAGTAACAGAGGACCAATTGCTGCGGACGGCGACGAATCGATAATTGATGGTCATCATTAACACTGGCCGATACAGCTGCGATATTTTCTTCAGTTCGCACTATACGTAATCGTGTTGGTGGTTTAATGTCCAACAATGTAAATTTGGTACGAAATTTAGTCACAATAGCTCGAATAGCCGCTTCAGGGGGGGCGATTAAACTGACCATAAAATGGAAGAAGCGCGCGATGAACTTTCTTAACAGAGCACGCATTTTGATAATAAAATTCAGTGATTTGCAAGCGTTGTTCGTTTATAAGACGATTCATGGTTAAATTTTAGACCAAACTAAAGATGTTTGACAGTGAAACAAAACATGAAACGTGCATGAGCTGTTTAAACCAGTGTTGCCAAAAAGATAATAGCTAAAAAATCAACCGTTACATTTGGTAATTTGGGTCCAAGGGTCATTAAACAGAGACTTCCAAACTCAGACTGTCAATAATAACCATCTTGTTGATGCTACATCTGCCAAATTATTTAGCCTGTTTGTCATTTATTCAGTCCAGAGATCAGCAATGATTATTCAAAAAGATGCGTACAATCGAATCATACTCACAATTTCTGATACTTATATGCATTCATACCTATTTTAATAGAGTACTCATCCATATTCATACTTAACAACATGTATGATGTTGTTGATTTCGACTCTCCATGACTCATCGTATACTCGAAACACAAAATAAGTATGAATCGCGTACGAACACTAAAATACTCACTAGAAGGTTGTGTGTTTGCTGTGCTTGATGCTCTGTCTGCAACAACAACTAAGACTGTAAACTTTGATGAATGATTCAAGTCACTCGAACGGTATGAGTTTGATGTCAAAGTTGTACGTTGTAGTCATTGCAACCTGTACTTATAAATCAACGCGTTGTAGTGAGTACGAATGACTCAGAGTACATAGTTAAATTTCAATATTGTTAACTCACTTGTATTCAAAATTCCATGAGTGCTTATGAGTAGCGAAAAAACGATTCATTGCTGATCTCCGTTTTAGTCTGTTTTGTCTAATCACTAGTCTACAGTCATGGAACATTCAACAACAATTGCAAATAATTCAATTGTTTCATCAAAATGGTCGTTCTGTTTGACCTGAATTCCCATCGAAAATTCATCTCATCAAAGATGAGACAGTGATGGCCTTATAATTAGAAACGACTTAGTAACATGTATGTTTGTTAATTTGTTTTACAGTTTTCACTGTGTATCTGGGATCAAAGGCTTTGTTTGGAGGACGTCTTACATACGTTTTTCCATCAGATTGGGACAAATTAAACTTAGATTCGTCACTCCAGAGAACTCTGTCCAAGAAACATCGTTTCTAATTATAATAAACAAATTGGCACGACATCGATTCACATGAGATTCAAAAGTGCCCAATGCATTACGAAAAATTCACTGTTTGCTAGGGATTTTGAGCTGGCAGCGTCATAGCTTCATATTTCGCTAAGGACAACGTTGTTCAGACCATTACTATCAAGTGCGAACATTATAAATCGATGATTGTCAACTTCTTTTGCTCTGAATTGCAAGATCTGCATACCAATACAGCTTATGCCACATTGAGTTTTCTTTTCGACCGATTTGAGGGCAAAGTCAAGAAATGAACTGGCAAACGATATTGTGCACATTGAACCTGTTAGACTGTTTATGGTAGAGTTTTCTTAAGTGAATACATACACATAATTGGTCATGTTTACGATCTAGATTCTCACAACATTTGTGTTGTGACCTACGGGACCTACAGTTTAAAGCCATGCAAACGAAATTTAAATATTTCTTCGGCAACTTCCTCTCAACAGATTTCTGGCAAAAACTCTGAGAGTAAATTGCAATTGCTATGAAAAATTACTCAAAAATCTGTCGTTCGAAGTCGACTTTAAACTGTAGGTCCCGACACTCATGCATAAAATTAACACGCGTGACATAAGTGGTGTGAGAATCTAGGCCGTATACCTGCCTAAATTGTTATAATGACCAATTATGCATGTACATATGTGTAGGTGTCTGACCACTAGACAAAGGTCATGGCCATTTTGAAAACGGTGCAACGCTTGCTGAATGGCGGTAATTTCCCTGAAAATCCCTAAATTTGCTAGGACAGCCAGACTGCGATTAAGACCTTAACGAACGTAGTTTCAACGTCCATCGTTGTCTATTATTTTTATTTATTTATTGGTCATTACAACCCTTCAGTCAAGATTACGACCTAGTTTCTCATCGTTGTCTATGAATGTCAAAGATTTCTCAGGGAAATTTCGTGCTATTGAAAGGTAACTTTTTTATGAGTTCCGGGACATAGGGATATCGTTGGAAATCACATTGCTAATGAAGTGGGCAGGGGCGGTACGGAGCTAGCAATCTTTGACGTTTTGAAGGGCATAGGTATTCCGATTGTTAAATGGGATATTTTCCAGTCGTTTTATAGGCAGCCTCACTGTGATTGATAGCAACAGAGTACTTGCAATATTGCTAGACTATGCTGGATATGTATGGAGAAGGAGAGGATCGACACACTTCTTTCCTTAAATTGCATGGCTATTCTTCAAACAATAGCGCTTTTCACGGGTCACTGTTCTTATGGCAAACTCGCCAAAAGACTTAGCATTCCGTATAATAACATGACTTAGCTGTGGGTATGAGGAATAGAAAGAGACTGTCTTTCACATTAAGTCTCAGTGCTCTACATACATAAGTGGTGTGAGAAGCTAGGTCGTAATCCTGACTGAAGAGTTGTAATGACCATTTATGTATGTAAAGGCCTGATGTTTCAAAGCTTTTCCTTTAAAGCTTTTATTAAGAAGAAATTGTCTGAATTCCTTTCGAATTCAGGTGTTTTTTTCACAATTTTTATTCGTAATTCGTGTTAATTGCGCAATAACAGTTAATTTGCATATGGGGCCGCTATGATATTAATAGTTGCGTTGGCGTTACGGTATTTATATAAGTTATCAAAGCCAACTACCGTTTAAACACCAGTTTTTATTACCAGCCATTTATTTCAGCAAAACAGTTAATTAACGCAATGCGAGGCACCTTAGATAGAAACGATAATAAAACATTTTATACTTTTTCCCTGGGGAATATATTTAAACGCCGATAAATACTAAGAATAGTTCTTCTTCTCCGTAAATACCATACACAGAGATATTGCGATGGTATTGAAAGGGTATTCTAATGATTCAGCTTCTCTTCTCTCGTTTAAAGTCATAATTTATGGAATAATTTTTATTAGAAACTCTTCTGTTTTCTTCTTCTTTTTATAATTGAAATAAATTGTTTAATCATAATGGTTAAATCTTTTATAGAAAAAAAAAAGAAAAGACTTGCCTAAGATAACAAGTCTACACACACGCACCAGCAGCCTATTAAACTTTAAATTGCCTTAAAAACTCACCAACTTAAGGTTGTTATCTCCAGAATAATTTCGGTTTTTATGACACTTTTATACAATTTTTATTATAAATAAAAAATAAAAATTAAAATTAAAAATAAAAAATAAAAAAAAATCATAATAATTTCAGTATTTAACAAAAAAAAAAAGAAAAAAAATTTAAAAAAACACTACCTAGTATAAGACCAACTAAAAAAAAAATTGTGGACAAATCTCAAGTTCATTGTGAAGCAATTAAAAAATAAGCAACAATAATAACAACACTAAAGCAAGAAACCCAAAAAAAAAAACAAAAACCCTAAACGTTTAACCAGTTTTTATTACAGAATAGTTAGTCAGTACGAGTTTAACTTAAAGGAATCTAACCAAAATATAATACATACAGTCTAGGCCGAAATAATAGGTACAATTGGATGTTTTTTAAATAAATTTGAAATTTGTTCAAATAAATTTTCATACAATTTTGTAAACTGAATGGAATGAAGTCGTCGTAGTCTAGTAAGTCAAGCTCCGCTCGCAGCAGATTTCTGGCAAAAACTCTGAGAGTAAAATTAAATTGCAATAAAAAGTTTCTCAAATAATATCGAGTATACTCGTCATAAGTCGTCGTAGTCTAGTAAGTAGTGTGTTGACTTATTAAGCTCGGGGTTCAAGATACGCTCTCAGCAGATTTCTGACAAAAACTCTGAGAGTAAAATAAAATTGCCATAAAAAGTTTCTCAAATAATGTCGGGTATACTCGAAAGAATCAAAAGAATCTCAAAAATCTGTCTTTCGCAATCGACTTTAAACTGTAGGTCCCGCCACTCATGCATAAAATTAACACACACAACATAAGAGTAGTGTGAGAATCTAGGTCGTAATCCTAACTAACGGGTGATTTTTTTGCTTTTATCTTTTTGGCAACACTGGTTTAAACAGCTCACGCACATTTCGTGTTTTGTTTCACTGTCAAACATCTTCAGTTTGGTCCATAATTTAACCATGAATCGTCTTACAAACGAACAACGCTTGCAAATCATTGAGTTTATCGCGCGCTTCTTCCATTTTATGGTCAGTTTAATCGCACCCCTGAATCGGCTATTCGGGCTATTGTGACTAAATTTCGCACCAAATTTACATTGTTGGACATTAAGCCACCAACACGCTTAAGTAGAGTGCAAACTCAAGAAAATATCGCAGCTGTATCGGCCAGTGTTAATGATGACCATCAATTATCGATTCGTCGCCGTTCGCAGCAATTGGGCCTCTGTTACTCAACAACGTGGAAAATTTTGCGGAAGGATTTAGGTGTGAAGCCTTTCAAAATACAGCTGGTGCAAGAATTGAAGCCGAACGACCTACCGCAACGCAGAATTTTTGGTGAATGGGCTCTCGGAAAGTTGGCCGAAGATCCACTTCTTTATCGAAAAATTGTGTTCAGCGACGAAGCTCATTTTTGGCACAATGGATACGTAAATAAGCAGAATTGTCGATTTTGGAGTGAAGATCAGCCAATGCATCCATAAAAAGTCACAGTTTGGTGTGCTTTATGGGGTGGTGGCATCATTGGACCGTACTTCTTCAAAGATGCTGCGAATCGTAACGTAACTGTGAATGGTGAGCGCTACCGTGATATGATATCCAAGTTTTTTTTTTCCCAAAATGCAAGAGCTTGACTTGCATGACATGTGGTTTCAACAAGACGGTGCCACATGCCACACAACACGCGTAACAATGGACTTATTGAGAGGCGAGTTCGGTGAACATTTGATTTCACGTTCGGGTCCGGTCAATTGGCCGCCTAGATCGTGCGATTTAACGACTATAGATTATTTTTTGTGGGGCTATGTTAAAGCTCTTGTCTATACAGACAAGCCCGCTTCAATTGATGCATTGGAAGACAACATTGAAGCATTTATTCGTGAGATACCGGCCGAACTGTTGGAAAGGGTATGCCAAAATTGGACTAAGCGGATGGACGATTTGAGGCGCAGTCGCGGTAAACATTTGCATGAAATAATCTTCAAACATTAAATTATATGGACCGTACTATCGATTCAAATAAAGATTTCATGCATTTTTCTGAATTTTATGGGGTTTTTTTTGAAAAATGTTCATATAGCTCTTAAAAAATCACCCATTATTATAATTGGAAATTTGATTTAAATGTATGGCTATCCTCAGTATGACAATTGAAGGAGCTGTAGGGATTTGGAAGAATCAATTCAAAATTTTATAGGGAAAACTGGACTAAACTATCTCGATGAGGCGAAATAAAACACTTTCTAATCTGAAAAAATAGATTTGTTAGGGGATTTAGTTGAGTTTCAGGAGAACCAAATGCAATGAACATCGGGTTGAAATTTCCAGGGTTTTCCGAAGGACCTTCAAGTGAATTTGAAATATTTTCCGGGCAACAATTTAAACATCTTGAAATAAAAATGCAGAGATTGTGGTTTGCAAGGAAACTTTGAAATTTTTGGGTGTCCCTATTATTTCCACCATTACTGTATACATATAAGAAAATAAAAACATTAAGAAAAAAATATTTTGCCGGCTTAGACGAGAGTACAATTGGTTTGAAGCCACATACGAGGCGTGTGTGTGTGTGCGTGTGTTGCGTTTAAGCCATAATAAAGAGATTTAATGTCGCTTCTATTATTACCAGTTTGCTCGTTTTTTTTTCTTTCTTTCCTTCTCTTTTAGTCACTTCATTTAGTGGTTTTATTTGGTTGGTTAGCTTAGGTTTTAGTGGACTTAGGTTAGTTAGTTAACAAAGTTATAATTGTTCATGGTTCAACGACACTTTTATTTGTATGCGACATATTCCATACCATTGTGGGAAACTTGTGCGTATAAATGTCGTAAAATCTTTAACGCAATAAATCTAAATATGAACAGGGTCCATGTTAAGAATCCAAAACATTATTATGGGTGTTATCATCAGAGATATAATCACAAAATGTTTATTATATAATTTCCTTATGCTTCTTCTTCTACTACTGCTATTCTATAATTTTAATTTGGTTGGGTTGGTGTTAAAGGCCTTATGTTTTACTAAGCAAATTGTACGAGTATATGCTTGGCTTTTAAACCAACTTTGTTTAAAGTTTTCTTTCTTAAACTAAATCGAAAACAAAGAAAAAAAGGTGTTAAATTCTAATGAACATTTAAACACAAGCAATTCACACCCGCTTCTAACCATCATCAGTCATCATGTGATTAGCAAGTTATCTCAACCGCCTGCCTGTCGTTTTGTGTATATTTACAGGCTTTATTAGAGCGAAATTGAAATTTTTTTTACGTATATGTGATGAGTTTTTTTAAGCTCAGCTTGCTTCTAATTATACTCGAATTATCAAACCAACTTTCCTTAGCTTAAGCTGGCTATTGGCCAGAGTAAACTTACAAGTTTTGTAGCCATCGACTGTGAAAGATTTTTCAAGTGTTTGCCAATGCGTATTCTAATTGTCCTTGTACAATATAGCCTTAAAATTAGATAATACTATGGTCAGACATGCACTTTTATTGAGTCAATATTCGGTTTATTGAGTGCAATATTTTAAGCGTTCAGACATAACAATATACGCAGTTAAGCTGCTTATTCAATATTCATTTGACAGCTGGTAAACAAAACAGCTGGTTGTTTCAAAAACATTGTTTTTATTTTGTTTTTTTTTTTGAGTTATCAAATATCAACAGCAAGTGTTCAGATAATTGTAATATGCGCACTGAACATACTTATGACAGTGCTGTATTTTCAGTTTTATTCAATATTACAACAATTTGCGTATTTATTGCGCAATAATTAATTGAAACTTTATATGTAATATTGTGCTCAATAATGGCGTTTATTGCGATTTACGCAATAAAAGTGCATGTCTGAACATAGTATTAGCTACCTTAGAAGACATAGGTTTTTACATTTCACGCTGTCATCTTATCTCAGTGAGGTACCAAAGCAATAATGTTGAACAAAATTTAAAACAAAGTTATCGCATGATCGTCAACTAAGGATAGGCTGATCGTTTTTTAATACTAATACCAATGAATGTGTGAACACATACATTATTGGCCATTACAACCCTTTAGTTAGGATTACGGTCTGGCTTCTCACATGACTCATGTAAGCTTAACACACTGTCGACACTTGCAGCTAAAAGAAGATTCTGAACAGTAAATTTGATAAAGTTTTTCAATAAAATCTGTTACTCTCAGATACTTATGAAATGGAATCTTCGATTAAAATATCCTTTTGCAAGATGTTAGAACTTATGTGAGAATTCGGAGTTACAATTATGTAATCCCACACTTTGCCCTTTAGACTACGGCGAGCAGTCTACGATAGCAGTCTTCATATACTAGCTTAACATAGTATTTGACAAAACAAATGAAGTAAAGAGGACTTGTTATAAATTCTGAGCTAACGAAACTCATACACTCAAGCAGTATTTTATAAAGGAAGTGAAGAGGACAAGGATTGTCATCTATTCCTGAATGAAGGCAATTACAAGGAATTGATCTTTATACGCGAAAGAGATCTACTGAATCTCCAACAACATAGCTCGAGGTCTAAGGTCTGATAGGGGTGAACTCGACGCTATAATAATCCTTCAATACGGTGATTATTCTCCAGGACCATAAGCAGTAGGGTTGTCGAGCCGGAACGCTCCGGAACGTCGTTCCGGTACTTCCTTTTTGGACAGGAACGCGTTCCGGAACTAAAGATGATTTCTGATAACGAGAATTGATTTTTTTTCTAATTTTTGACGAATTTTTATATGTATTTTTATAAACAAGGGTTTGAGCCGAACCCGAACCGGAACAAAAAATTGGAACGAACCGGCCCTGCCTATATAATTGTATATACGCGTTCCAGTAAAAAAAATTAGCACAACACCACTGACCATAACATAGCATGAATGTAGAATTTGTAGACCTAGACTGAGTCTATAAAGAAAGATTCATTTATCAGGCATAAATTTGGCGTTATTCGTGGGTGGGTTCCCATGGTGTTCTGTAAAGCTAAACTTTACTTGAAACTGCAAATAGAGAGTAACTGCCGAATAGCAACTATGTTGTTTGAAGTTAGGCAAAAGGTATTATGCCGTAGACAAGTAGGTAATGTGTTGGCTTATTAGAACCCATGGTTCAAACCACAGCTCAAACTGCCGTAAACCCCTCAGGGGAATATAAAGACAAATGAAATTGCCAGAATTAAACTGTTTTAAGAGGAAACGGTGGTTTAAAGTCATGCTTTAATATGATCTATTTTAGGAACTGCGTATAGTACATTTGCAGTTGAGGGAAACTGCCGAAAAGCCTTCTAGCAAAACCAAAGTTTGCTTGGTGATAGGGACATATACACAGCAATTAGGCACGACTACTTTCGTAGCTTGGGAGATGAAATGAAGAGGAGAGTATAAAACACCTTCCATATAGTGGCATGGTGTTTGGTTTCGTAATAAGCTTGTGCTTGTGCTACATTGGGTACTTTGTTTAATTAGGGTCTTATGGTATCACAATATGCTTCGGGGTCGATTGTTGCACTTACCTCGCACAAACTAACTTAGGTTTAAAAGTTTTTTACTCCACACACAATGTCTGATTATTTTAAAATTCTTAGGTTTTTACATGAGTCTGGTAAAATGTGAATGTGTTCTTTTCCTGTATTTTACTGATCCTGGAAAATTTTACTCATCACATTCATAAATGAATTTTTTTTTAAATTCAAATTGTAAAATGTTCTCATTTATCACAGCTGTGTGTCCATTACTTAAAAAAAATTATTATTTTTTGTTTTTGACAAGTCATAATTCAAAGGAAAAAGGATTTACTGGTGGTGCATGCTTGTAAGCCCTTAAAAAAATACTCAAAAAATCTCAAAAAAAACGAAGAATTCTTGCAATGTATAGACAGACAGCTCAAGACAAATGAAAATAAAATAAAAATAAAAATAATGGCAGATAATATAAGAGATTAAAAATTATTAAAAAAATATTGCCAATCTTTCTATTTCTTCAAACAATTCATATTCAAATTTCAAACAAATTAAAGCCGATCAAACAAAACAAAACTAATTGTTTGAGATTAAGACACGGCTTAGATGCTTTCAAAATTGTTTTGTATGCATTTACGAAAGACAAAAAAATAACACTAAAAAGAGAGAGAGAGAGAGAGAGTGATAGAGAATAAGAATATTTTGATTTGAATGACACTTGACACTTGGCACTTGGCAGCACACTCTACTGCTGAATAAAACTAAAACGAGACAAACAGGTAAAATTAAGAGCCGGGGAAGAAAACCCAAAGAACATTTGAATGAAGAATCGATAATGGATTGTTGGCTGCTCTATGGCAAAAGGAGTAGCAGTATAGTGAGTTTTGTGTCTCTGTACCCAAAAGATTTCAATCTATTGTAATCAATAAAGGGCTTAAATATCATAAGTAAACAGCATTTCCTGTAGTACCTACATACACATACTTTAACTCAGGCCGTGTCTACAGTTACAAAACAGTTTTTCAATTCAAAAAATATTTTCCTGATTTGTTTATCTAAGGATTTTAATCCTTTTTTACCGTTTTAAATTGCGTAGTTTTTTCCCCTAAGCCTAAGCACACCCTAATCTCTGCAGCATTGCTACTCTAGCTACTCCAGGGACTTAAAAACTTAAAACTCTTTATGAGAGTGGCTTAACACCTTGCTAAACTATGGCTTAACTCTTCTCCGGTAGCAAAGTAAACAGTCAATCGTCAGTCAGTCAGTCAGCTTGTCAAACAAATGTAAAATATTTCTTCACTGTTTTCTTTGCTGGCTGTACATTAATCACCATCATCATCAGCGCGATGGAAATGCTTGTAAATCTTCAAGTACCAGTGCACAGTACAAAACATATATGATTTTTAAATATTATCACAGCTTTCCTCAACGTTGTTGTTGGGGAGAGAGTAGGAGAGAGATATTTAAATATGTTGTAAATCTCTTTTTTTTTTGAAGCATTTTAAATCATCACTAAGTCCATACAAAACATAAATAACTTCTGGACTTATGTGGACAATCCCATGCCAATTTTTGTTTTTACGGGTTTTTGCTACAGCAACAGTCTCTTTTTGTCTTTCCTAAACTGGCTTTAATCACACAATTAGCCACAAGATTTATCATCAATTGGTTTGGTTTTCCTTGTCTTATGGCCACAAAAAAAGAATGTGTTGTTTTGCAATGTCTAGACAATTTTCGCAAATCTATTGTACGTTTACATGAATTTTCTTGTACTTACAACACCATCATCATCATCATCAGCAGCAGCATTAGCATTTTGGTTACATGTTTGGTACAAATGCTGACTGTGTGGCATGTTAGAAATAAAAAAGAATTGTTTTGTTAGATGCACTTGACGTTTGGTTTTGCTGGCTGCGAGTAAAAATTTTCGCAACTGTTTGGTGTCGGGCTTTAAATTTTATTGCTTCTGCCACTACTGTTGCTTTTTGAGACGAAATTAGTTAAGTATTCTAAGCGACATTGTTTTTTTAACAGACTGCCTAACAAACCAGCAAGACAAATTCAGTCAAATAAGTCGATTAATACACATACAAGGTAAGGTGAAAGGAAATTTAATTGATGATGGCGTTAGAAAGATATGATTTCCTATGAAATGAACATCGGAGAAGGTTTTCTGATGACCGTGGTAAGTATTTTTGAGAGTGTGGACATTACTTACTTACTTATGGTCATTACAACCCTTAAGTCAGGATTACGACCTAGTTTCTCGCATCACTTATGTTGTGTGTGTTAATTTTATACATGTGTGGCGGGACCTACAGTTTAAAGTCGACTCCGAACGACAGATTTTTGAGAAACTTTTTCTTGGCAATTTTATTTTCCTCTCAGAGTTTTTGCCAGAAATCTGCTGAGAGGAAGTCGCCGAAGAAATCTTTTTTGTTTTGTTTTGTATTTTGTTTTGATGTCTGGCCTGGGGCTCGAACCCTGGCTTTACGTCTAATAAGCCAACACACTACCTACTAGACTACGGCGACTTCACATTGTGGACATCAGGAAAGCGAAAACGTGTCACTTTTTATGTTTTTTTTTATTAACGCGAAATAGTACTCACACACATAACATAAAATAATTGGTCATTACAACCCTTTAGGCAGCACTACAACCTAGCTTCTCACACCGCTTATGTTGTGTGCGTTAATTTTATATATGAGTGGCGGAACCTATAGTTTAAAGTCGACACAGAACGACAGAATTTTTGCCACAAATCTGCTGAGACGAAGTTGACGAAGAAATATTTTCATATTTTCGTTTTGATGTCTGACCTGGAGTTTGAACCGTGGTCTTATGTCTAATAAGACAACCCTCTACTTACTAAACTGCGGAACTTCATAGCAGTACTCACACTGTACAAGTAATTTCGTATTCTACATTCCGATAACTTTCATGTTAAAAATGAACGTAAAGTGAAAACAAAGTGAAGTCGCCGTAGTCTAGTAGGTAGTGTGTTGGCTTATTAGACGCAAAAGCCTGGGTTCGAGCCCCAGGCCAGGCATCAAAGACAAAATACAAAAAGTATTTTTTCGGCGACTTCCTCTCAGTAGATTTCTGGCAAAAACTCTGAGAGTAAATAAAAATTGCCATGAAAAAAAGTTTCTCAAAAATCTGTCGTTTGGAGTCGACTTTAAACTGTAGGTCCCACCAATCTCGTATAAAATTAACACACACAACATAAGTGGTGTGAGAAACTACGACGTTGTACAATGGGTCAATTCTACCTCCGGGTACTGTACTTGTCTTAATTGACAGGTACACGTCCTCTAACCTAACCTAACCTTCTCATAATAAGTGATGTTATGGTTGTGTGCGTTAATTTTTATACATGATTAAAGGGACCTACAGTTTAAAGTTGACAAAGTCGACCAAAGCCGTGCTATAAACCTTATTTAACTTCTCTAGCTATGTCTCTAACTACAGTGAGTGTCAAACGAAACTGTACACTATGGATAAAATTCTAACAGTCACCAAATTCAACTTTTACCACTTAAGGAGAGTGGCCGAAAAAATTTGATCATATTTTGAAATTTTTTTTGTTTCAAGTTTAATTTTAACTGGCAATGAAACAATTTTAAAATAAAAATAACGGTATTTTATTAAAGTATATATTCTTTAATGTACAATTTCTTTTGACGCTCACTGTATAAAGATCAGTTCCATGCAATCGCCGCCTTGCAGGAATAGATGACAATCATAGTCCTCTTCACTTCCTCTATAATATGCTGCTTGAGTGTATGAGTTCCGTTTGTCTAGAATTTACAGCAGGTCCTCTTCCCTTCATTTGTTTGAAGTCGCCGTAGTGTGGTAAGCAGTGTATTTGTTTAGTAGACGTGAGGCCACGATTCAAATCCCACATCAGATTTCTCTAATATAACGAAATATGAAAAAAAATTTCTTCGGCAACTTCCTTTTAACACATTTTGGACAGAAACTCTGAGAGCAAATAAAATTGCCATGAAAAGTTTCTCAAAAATCTGTCGTTTGGAGTCGACTTCAAACTACAGTTGCCGCCCTTTATAAATAAAAATTAACGCACGCAACATAAGTGGTATGGAGAAACTAGGTTGTAATCCTGACTAACCAGGGATGTAGTGATCAATTTCGTAAGTATCCAACTAAACGAAGTGATTGGTCTACTGTAGCTGGTCCCAGCCAATGTCTACAGAAATCTTCTTTTGTAAAAGTATATTGGATTGTTGAAGTCGCCGTAGTCTAGTAGGCAGAATGTTGGCTTAGTAGACCTGAGGCCATGGTTCAAATCCCAGATCAGACATCTCGAACATAACCAAAATATGAAAAAATATTTCTTTGGCGACTTCCTTTCAACAGATTTCTGGAAAAAAACTCTGAGAGTAAATGAAAATTGCAGTGAAAAGTTTCTCAAAAATCTGTCGTTCGAAGTCGACTTTAAACTGTAGACTCCGTCACTTATGGATCAAATTAGGTTATACAGAACGAGTGCTGTGAGAAGCTAGGTTTTAATCCTGACGAAAGGGTTGTAATGGCCAATTTCGTAAATAAGTTATCAAACTAACGAAGTGATTGATCTGCTGTAGCTGGTCCCAGCTCCTGTCTACAGAAATTTTCTTTTGTGAAAGCATACATGGTTGCTGTGTTCAATGTAGCGGAGAAAAATTATGCTCATTGAAACCCTTTCTTTTAAAAATATGGCCATTTGCTACAGATTCTTTTCGCTTTTCCAAGCCAATTCCAAAATTTATTTTATATTTTGCAATCGTTTCTGTCATAATAATCTCGTCTGAGTTTTAAGAAAATCTTATCCTCGGCTTATAAATAAACAAAGTCTACTGGCTTAAAGCCATAAAAGGAACATCTGACGCCAATTGTATGGAGATTGAAAATGGCATGGCTCTAGCCAATATTTATAAATTCAGATTTCGTATCACAATTTGTTTTACAACATCATTATCGATGCTGTGATAATGCTGTGTGAAAAATCTTGAAAAAGAAGAATATTTCTACGAGTCTTTTTTTTGTTTTTTTTTGTTTTTTCTGCTTCATGCCACACAACAAGAATAACTGATGCCGATCGCTTGTGTGATCATTCTGTCGTATCATTGAGAAAAATCAACAGCAGCATAAAGGATTTCCGTTTTGGTTTTCAATGCACTATGGGTCATCGTAATCAAAATACTTAATCATTCACTGTAAAACGAGTGAATAATATCCAGATTAACTAAGGCAATCCGAATACTTGTGCCCTGTAAAATGTTGGAGATTGCGGGCTCTTTACTAGCCCTGGCCAGTTCGTTAGCAATGCAATTTCCGAAGATATCGCTATGTCCCGAAACCCATTTAAATGAATGAATCGAAATTTCTCTGAGAAATCCATGGCATTTATGGACAATTACGGACGTTGAAATTACGTTCGTTTAGATCTTAATTGCTGCCTGGTTGTCCTAATAAATCAATAGATTTTTAGGGAAAATCCTGTCACTCAACAAGCATTACGCCACTTTCAAAATGGCCATGAACTCTACTTGAAAAACACTGACGTGTGCTCAGGCAGCTTATAAGTAAAACAATGCAGTGCTCGAGAGTATTTTTATCTTCACCATGAGTGAGGTTAAGACTGACCGATAACTTATCCTGATGCTCTTAATTACTTACTTACTTAATTGGCCATTAACTACCCGCATGCGTTCCTATAATACAATGCCTCGTAATAACCCCGATAACAGTGCTAAAGCGTACTTCTTTTGAGTTTAAGCAGAACCGCAGCACGCCTCTAATCCAGCTTTGGCCAGATTTTCTGCGCGGTTCTGCCCGTGTCCGAAGCTGCCCATCTACTGTTCACAATGTCCACGATTGCATTTTCAATTAGAAGCTTTCAGGTTCTCAAAAGGATCCCCAATTTAGAGAATTCATCAGAGAGTTTGATGGTCGTGCCCCTTCTGCTTTGTTCAGCCGCTCAGCAGTTACCTTAATCACCTAAGGAGAGTGCACGAAAAAAATTTCACAATATTTCGAAATTTGTTTGTAATTTTTTTTGTTTCAATTTCAATTTTAACAGGCAATGAAACCATTTTAAAATAAAATTAACGGTAATTACTTACTTAATTGGCCATTAACAACCCGATTAAGGGATTTCGGCCTGCCTTAACACACTCTTCCAGGCGCCTCTGTTTCTTGCGCGCCTACGCCAGTTGGTGACACCAATCGATGACAGGGCTTCCCCGATTTGGTCCTTCCAACGCAAACAAGGTGGTCCTCTTTGCCGGCTTCCGCAGATCCCCGCATCAAATACCCATCTTGCTGGAGCATCCTCCTCAATTCGAACAACATGGCCGAGCCAGCGCAGCCGCTGAATGTTAATACGTTGCACAGCGTCCATGTCGTTAAGGAGCATACTGTTGGTTCGCATGCGGAAATCATCGCCAACTCGCACTGGACCAAAGATCTTGCGTAGTACTTTTCCTTCGAATATTCTCAAGGCTGCTGCATCAGTGCTTAATAGTGACAATGCCCTTGCGCCATAAAGAAGCACGGGGAGGATGAGCGTCTTGCGGAGTATTACTTTTGTCGTACGAGACAGGTCTCTGCTATTCAATTGCCTATTGAGTCCATAGTAGCATTTGTTTTGGCAAGAGTGATCCTGCGCTTGATCTCCAGACTGACATCATTTTTGGTGGTAACGGCAAAGCCAAGATAAATAAATTCTTTGACTATAACGAAAGTATAGTTATCGGCCGTAATCTAAGATCCAATATGACGCACGTCTCTACTTGTCGATAACATATAACCTCCTTCCAAAATGTTAGTTGCTTTGTGTTTGAACAAAGTATCGTGTTTCATAATGCCGCTGTACAAAATATATACAATGTATTCCATTTCAAAACGTCGTCAATGTGTATTTTTAACGCCGACAAAAAGCAATCAGGCATCGGATTTATTAAGGGTGTTTTTTTATAGAGGTATAGAACTTTAAGTTGGCATTACTTTTCAAGATGGCGACTGATTTAACAACTGTCAAGTGATTTATTCTCAGTTTGGTTTGGCAATTCATCATGAATAGACTCACGCCTGAACAACGCTTGCAAATAGTGTAATTTTATTTCGAAAATAATGGTTCTGTGCGGAAAACGTATCTCGCACTACGTCCATTTTATCGTCGACAAAATCGTCCATCAGAGCAGTTAATTCGATTAACCATGGAACGTTTTCGCACCACGTTTACTCTTATTGATAACTCGCATCCCCAGAGACGCTGTACGGTGCGTACAGGAGAATCTATTGCTGCTGTAGAGCGTAGCATTGAGGAAGACCCGAATGAGTCCATCCGCCATCGAGCACAGTAATTGGATCTGTGTCCATCCACTTTATGGAAGATTTTGCGGAAGGATCTTGGTTTGCGTGCTTACAAAATCCAACTCGTGCAAGATTTGAAGCCAAACGATCATCAAGTAAGGCGTAGATTCGTCGAATGGGCCCAAAACGAGATTACCGTTGTTCCCGATTTTCATAAGCGAATTTTGTTTAGCGATGAAGCGCACTTCTGGTTGAATGGCTACGTCAACAAACAAAACTGCCGCATTTGGAGTGAAGGTAATCCTCAAGTGTATGTGGAAACACCGTTACATCCAGAAAAACTGACTGTTTGGTGCGCTCATTGGTCCGTACTTTTTCAAAAACGATGGTGGCCAGAACGTTACAGTCAATGGTGATCGGTATAGAGCCATGATTACTAACTTTTTCATTCCTGAATTGAATAACCATGATGTCCAGGAGATGTGGTTTCAACAAGACGGCGTAACATGTCACACAGCTCGTGTCACAATAGATTTATTGAAAGACACGTCTGGTGACCGCCTAATTTCACGTTTTGGACCTGTGAATTGGCCTCCAAGATCTTGTGATTTAACACCGCTAGAGTACTTTCTGTGGGGCTATGTAAAGTCATTGGTCTATGCGGTAAAGCCACAAACGCTTGACCATTTGGAAGACAACATTTGCCGTATTATTGCCGATATACGGCCACAAATGTTGGAAAAAGTCATCGAAAATTTGACGTCCTGATTGGACTACATCCGCGCCAGCCGTGGCGGTCATATGCCAGAAATCATATTTAAAATGTAATGCCACAAGATTATCTTTTTGGTAAATAAAATTCATGTCAATCGAATAATCCATCGTTGTTTTATTGCACGTTAAAGTTCTATACCTATATAAAAAACACCCTTTAGTTGATACATTGTTTGGTTACTTTGCATATCTACACTGTTTATATACAATAGTAGAACTGCATACAAACTTTGTATTGATACATTTTGAAAGGCAGCCATACTTCATTTTGCGCTCATTTACTGGCAGACCCATCTTACTGGACTCCGGTTCAATATCACTAAAGGCAGCAATAACATCTCACTTGGTACGCCCTATGATATCAATGTCTTCAGCGTAAGCAAGCAACTGAATGCTTTTTTGAAAAATTGTGCCATTGTGATGCACTCCCGCCTTCCGCAGAACACTTTCCATTAGGAAGTTAAAGAGGTCGCCCTTAAAGCCAACATGAAAATTTTTGCCCATTGTGCAACAATTGATGGCAGACGAAGTTTGCCATCTCCATACAGTATCATGATCAGTAATGTTGGTCACATATTAAATAATACCTGATCGTACCTCCTCTAGTCCAGTCAATGCAAGTAAGCGTCGTGAAGTTGAAGTACGTACATATGTACGTACGTATGTATGCAATGGAAACAAAAGTAAACGTAAACGTAAACGACAAAAGTTTATTGCATTTGTAAGATTAATTTACTGCCACAATTTTTGCGCTCAATTAAAGTATCGTATCGTATCGATATCGATATCGATTCATTGCGTGTAATTAGTACGTAAATATTAACATTGTCGAGACTCATTAGCTGACAAGGCATAACTGCACGCACTTTGTCATACATTTTAATTTTTTCTCTTGCTTCTTTACTTGCCAGAGCAGGACGTATCAGCAATACGTACGTACCGTATGCACGACAAAATATGACAAAAAAAAAAAACGAAGAAAAAAATGCTTTGAAATAAAAGTTAAATATACACACAGTATAGGATATATGAACGTACATATGTATGTACATATGTATGTATATATAGGAACGAGTACATTAGCAATTATGCTCATTATACTTAATTATAGTCGAACGTAGTGGTAGTTACAGCTATAACAGCAGCAGCTGGCCATAGTAGCCCGTTGTAGTTGTAGAAATACGAGTACAAACTAGGATCTCACAACTCAAAAAAAAATTCGAAAATCATATGAAAGATTTCCTTAAGTATGTATGCATGTATAGATTTACGTATGCATGTGCATACGTACATACATATGTATGTATGTATGTATATGAAGCCTGTATATCGACATTTAAAGATGGCTAGAAAGATAGACGATGTTGAAATGGATAGGAAACATCAAGACCACTGCCAGAGTATGTGTGTCTGTCTGCATGGTAATGGCTGGCTGTACGGCTGTATACTACAACAAAAAATTTGTTGTTGAAAAAAAAAATTTCCAAACGCAATGGTTTTCGATGATGAATTACAAGTTGGCAGTTCGTTGTGGTCTACCACCAGCCCAGCGAGGATTTTCATCATCGGTCCAGCCAATGAATTATTACCGCCTCATTATGTGCTATGAGTTATGTGCTCAGCATTACTGTTCGCCAGCCGGCCATGAAGGAAGGAGCGCGTGTGCATGCCTTCCTCTTTCCGCATTTGCACTTGTTGTTGTGTTGAGGCTTATCGTACATTGCAGCAGCTGATGTTGCCATTTACAAGGCATTTTTGTTGTTTTGAGCGCATGCGCGCACGTACGTTGTATGTTGCCGTGTGCTTTGTAAAAACGTAAATACGGTCACCTAAATCGAGCACTTAACGAATGATTTACATTCCAAGAGACAGCAAATACACCGCTTTATTGTATGTGACGTTATGTGGCCATCAACATCATTATCATCATCATCCTGTAAGATCTTTATGGACCAACAACATCAACAACAACAACACGAAGAACATCTACGAAAATGAAAAACATCATTCAACCCAACAAATCATCACAAGCAGTCAGTCAGTCAGTCAGTCAGTCATTCAACAACAAAAGATTTCTTTATCACACATATAGACAGACACATGCATACATACATACATATGTACGTACATGTCCATCATCAACATCATCGGTTACTATTCAGTTGCTTTGTTTAACCCATTATGGTACGAAATATGAAAATAAGTTCCTGTTCTTAAGAATAGCTAAGCAAGCCATCCAGTTCCTTGAGGTTAGTTTAAGAGCTTCAATTTTATCTTATGCTATTCTGTAATGATAGAGTTGCCATATATCTTTCCTTAGAAACAACATTCTCTGTGAAAGTCTACTGAGAATTGAAGATGTACTCTAGAATGCATCGTATAGTTGGTTAAATCCAAAGAACACGATTAATTTTCAGTGCAGTTTTCGAATGAAGTCGTCGTTGTCTAGTAGGTAGTGTGTTGGCTTATTAGACGTAAAGCCAGGGTTCATGACAAAATACAAAAAGTATTTCTTCGACGACTTTCTCTCAGCAGATTTGTGACAACAACTCAGAGAGTAAAAAATTGTCATGAAAAAGCTTCTTAAGAATCTGTCCTTCGGAGTCGACTTTAAACTGTAGGTTCCGCTACTCATGTTTCAAGTTAACACGCACAATATAAGTGGTGTGAGAAACTAGGTCGTAATTCTGACTGAAGTGTTGTAATGACGAATTATGTAATTATGTATGTATGTGTCTATGTAACTCCATCGAAATCTGTCAACCAGTAAGACACCTGATTTCTGAATCAACAACGAACATGTATGTAAGTGTCATGGTTGAACTCATTTTTCTTTTCTACATCCAATTCAGAATCCAACATATTTTCACAGAGTTGGCAACCCTATCATTCTAGAACCTGCCATTGTAGATCCCACCATCAGTTGAGTTGGGAAAACTTCATCTAAGACAAGGCGAAGAATAAAAAACCACATAATACCACAACCGATTAAAAAGATAGTTGGCAACCCTATCATTCTAGAATCTGTCATCGTACATCCATGATCAGTTTAGTTGAGAAAACTTCAATTGAGACAAGTTGAAGAATAAAAAAACCACAAAATACCGCAACCGATTAAAAAGATAGTTGGTAACCCTATCATTCTAGAACTTGCCATTGTAGATCCATCATTAGTTTAGTTGCCAAAACTTCAACTGAGGCTAGGTGAAGAATAAAAAACTACAATAACACAACCCATTAAAAATATAGTTGGCAACCCTAGCATTCTAGAATCTGTCATCGTACATCCATAATCAGTTTAGTTGGGAAAACTTTAACTGAGACAAGGTGAATAACAAGAAAACCACACAATACCGCAACCGATTTAAAAGATGGTTGGCAACCCTAACATTCTAGAACCTGCCCTTGGATATCCATCAACAGTTTAGTTGGGAAAACTTCAATTGAGACAAGGCGAAGAATAAAAAACCACAATACCAACGGTAACCTATTGAAAAGATGGGTATGATTCGTGGCAGCATAAAGGGATATAAAGAAGAAATGAAAAGAGTAGTTTTCGTTGTAGAACTGATCTCATTGTATACATACATAATTGGTCATTACAACCCTTCAGTCAGGATAACGACCTAGTTTCTAATTGCATACTTGTAAATCTTTTTCTTGCCAGCTATTAACGCTACGATAGGGTTTTTGCGGGAGTCGACTTCGCTTGTTTGGCATTTTGGAAATTAGAAAACTGATTGGAATTTTAGAATATTTTCTGAAGCTGGTATTTTTGATTCTGTTTACTAAGGAGCTGTACCATACTCAGCTGACTACACTCAGTCAGTGGGACTAAGCGTTTGCTATCAACGCATATTTTACCAGGTGCTGTTAAAATTTACAAGACTAAGCAATCAATTGCCTTGACTTCTAGAAACCATGCATTTTTTTTCTGCACGTCTTATGTCAATTATGAGTCATGCCCCTTAACAAAATCAACGGCAAACAATATATGTCTCGAGCAAGTGAAGCCTAAGGATTGTAAATTCACCGTAGTCTAGGCAGGTAGTGTGTTGGCCTATAGGTTGGACGTGAGGCTTCGTTTCAAACCCCAGGTCAGACTTCAAAACGAAAATATGGAAACTTTTTTGCAGGTTTCTGGCAAAAACACTGGGCCGTGGGGCGACCCTTTTGCTCAAAGAACTCAAACTTATCAAAATATGGAAAAAATTTCGCAGCAAACTTCGGGCAAAAAATCTGAGAATGGAATAAAATTGCCATGAAAAGTTTCTCAAAAATCTGTCGTTCTGAATCGTCTTTAAACTGTATGTTCCGCCACTCATGTATAAAATTAACAGACCACTGCCTTAGTGGTATGAGAAACTAGGTTCGAATCCTGGCTAAAGGGTTGTGAATTTAAAGCTGAATTCTTAAAACGAGGAGAACCAACGAGAACAACGCGAATAACCGACCTTTAACTCGGTCTATCAACATAAACCGCATTTCGTAAGTCATGTCCTACAACAAACGGTTAAAAATATGGCACAACATTTGCTGCTGCAGTGGAGTTTGCTGGCACTGCATTGTCATTATTTTAATTTCTTGTTGACTAAGCGAGACTGAGACTGAGACAAAACGCTTCCTCGCATAAATATCGTCAGCAATTATTTCAGTCATAAGTTGTTGCCGCTCGTACTGAACTGAACTGAAAGGAAGAACCAACCAAGAAGGAAGACAAACAAAACATCCAAGACCATAACGATTATAGCAGCCGCCTGGTAACATATGACACGGTTTGCTTAACTTTTGCATGGATAATGTTGCGATATCTTGTTTTGTTTTGTTTTGTTGCTGTTGTTGTTTTTTTTTTTTTGCAACTATAACTGGCCAACATTATTTTTGCTTAGTCGGTAGTGTTGTTGTTGTTGTTAGTGGTTCATAGCAAGTATAGCGTAAAGTGTCATGCCGTTGGGCAAATTGTAATCGCATCTACGAACACATACATGCACACATACATACAGGCTCATTTATATAAACATAAATTTGACTCTCATAATGTCCATCTATTTCTGGAGTCTGGAGTTGTGCCTGTACAAACGATAGATGTCTGCCTTAGTAGGCTGCTGTATGAAAATCATTTACTCTTCCTCTTACATATATTACGACCCCGCCAGTCATATTTTGATTTAACACATACACATACATACATACACTTACTATAAATGCTTTTATCATCCTTTTGATGCCTTGTTTTACTTGCAGGAAAAAGCAACTACTGCGCTTGCCTTTACTGCTGCTTTGTGTTGTGTAGCTGTGTAGCTGTGCAGCTGTTGATGTGTGTTTGTGGCTGGTGATGCGTCTGGGCGGTAATTTGTTAAAGCTTCTTTACTTTTCAACACTCCACTTTAGCGGCAACCGTTTACTGACTTGTTACCTTATTTATCCTGTTACAGTTGCAAGTTGTGAGCAGCAACCAACATGCTCTCATACATACATGTGTGTATGCTTCCTGTTGCTGTTGCTGTTGTTGATGCCAACTTAATTGTTGCCCTTCTGTGCGCCATCTCATGCACACCCAAGCACACACACACACACTTATGCCGAGTGTAAACAGCTATGTACGTGGGGCAGTCTGTTTTCATTGTTTGGAGTATTAAGAATGCCTTGTTGGTTGGTTGGTTGGTTGACTGGCTGGCTGGGCTGTTTACATGTATAAATGTTTAGCTAGATGAGTGTATAGTGTGTACCTAACTGACTGTCTCCCGGCCTGCCTGTTTTATTTTGTTTTACTTTACCCGCCTGGCAAATGTTACATTTTATACAGTCTCGTCACATTCACATTCATTTGTGGCTGATAAACTATGTTGTTTCACCAGATTCATTGAGTGCTTCATGTCGCATTTGGTTTTTTTTCAGCATTTTCTTTACGGTTCTTTTTACAAACAGATTTTTTCCCTTTCTCTTCCTCTTCTTTGGCAACTTCGGGACTGTTTTGTTGCTGCTGTGGGTCGTTACCAATAGCCTCTAGTCATTCATAATTTTTCATACAGTAGTAGTGCTGCTGCTGTTGTTGTTGTTATTGTTATAAAAATGCAAATGCTCGTAAAGTAAAGAAAATAAGAAAATAATTACGTTAGTAAAGCAAAAAAAATATTTTTTCTTTAACGAAACTCAAGCTATATGTACCGTACACCAGTTGGATATTATCAGGAGAAGAGCTTTGGCTGCCATGGATAATTAATTTGATTTGTTTTGCAAATCTCTTTCAATAGGAAAATATTTCATATAGGAAATGATGGATTTTCAATTCAAAAAACAAAAGAAAAAATTGGAAATATGTGAGTAAACATGTGTTATGGAAATGGCAATCACTTGACTTTGACTTTCACTAGGATTTGTGGTGATGTTTTCACAGATGTTCTTTAAACGAACGACAGCTGAAACAGAGCTGTGATTCCACTAAAAGTCTTGAATTTTCCATCGTATAAGTACGTTTGGATCTCAGAAATCAACTACCATAGGCTGTTCCCAGCTTTGGGATTTAGGGGAGCAACTATAGCATGAAACATTGGTTCTGCATGAGGTCATGTACACTAAACAAACTGACGACTTTGATTTATTTCAAAGGATTTCTATTGTATTTACGCTCTGCCCGTGTGATACTATTCATTAAGGATTCTGTTACTTTTTTATAGGCTGCCAAGACTATTGCAGTGTATTCTAACCGAAGGTCAAGGCCATTTTGAAAGCGGTGCAAAGGCGGCAATTTCCCTGAAAATCTCTTCATTCACTAGGACAGCCAGTCCTTATCGAACGTAATTTCAACGTCCATCATTGTTCATGAAGATCAAGGAATTGTCAGGGAAGTTTCGGGTAGTTCTTATAGCTCCGAAGCTAGCTCCGATATGTTACAGGGCATAGGTAAAGCCGCCATAGTCTAGTATATAGTGTGTTAGTTTATTAGACATGAGGCCTCGGTTCAAACTCGAGGTCAGACATCTCCAACTAAATGAAATCTGAAAAAATATTTCTTCGGCGACTTCCGACAAAAACTGTGAGAGTAAAATAAAACTGCCATGAAAAATTACTAAAAAAATCTGTCGTTCGGGGTAGACCTTAAAACTGTAGGTCCCGCTACTCATGTACAAAATCAACACTTACAAAGCATAAGTATTGTGGGAAGCCGGGTTGTAAAACTGACTAAAGCGTTGCAATTATCAATTCGGACGGAGGTCATGGACAATGCTTGTTGGAACGGAAAATTCCCTAAAAATCTCTTGATTTACTAGGACAGCCAGGCTGCGATTAAGGCCTTGACGAACATAGTTTCAACGTCCATCGTTGTCCATGAATGTCAAAGATTTCTCAGGAAAATTTCGTGCTATTGAAAAGTAACTTTTTTGTGGATTCCGGGACATAGAGTATGGAGTTCGCAATATCTGATATGTTACAGCGCACTGGTATTCCGTTTGCATTAGTTAAATGGAATATTGTCCACTCGTTTTACATGGAGCCTCTATGCCTTTAGCAGCAAGAGGGTACTTCCAATATCGCTTGACTATGCTCGACAAGCATGGCACTTCCTCGCACAATAGCGATTCTCCAGAGCTACTGTTCTCTTGGTAGACTCGCCGAAAGACTTTGCATTCCGGCTAACGACTTCTGACTTAGTTGTGGGTATGAGAAGGAAAACAGACTGTCTTTCACATCAAGTCTCAGTGCTCTACATACGTATATAATTGTTCATTACCACCCTTCAGTCAGAATTACGACCTAGCTTCTCACACCATTTATGTTGTGTGTGTTAATGTTATATATGAGTGTTACAGTTTAAAGTCGCGCTCCGAATGACAGATTTTTGAAAAACTTTTCATGTCGATTTTATTTTAATCGCAGAGTTTTTGCCAGACACCTGTTGAAAGAAAGTTTCCGAAGGAATATTTTCTTCATATTTCGTTTTGTTGGAGACGTCTGTTCTGCGGTTTGAACCGTGGGCTGATGTCTAATATGACAATACATTACCTACAGTGCCCAGCTCTTGTCGTAAAGGAATGGAGGTTTCTGACTTTCCGGCATCGGTTTGGTTTTCTATAGGAAATGTTTGATCCAAAAGTGATTTGATTTATTAATTACAATACAATTACAAATTATATTTTAATTATATACGAGCTGAATAACTTAGACCACATGCTCGGTGTAGTGTCACAGACCAGAGTCTCTGGTGGGAATTGAACCCACGACCCTCACGCTAATAGTCTAGCACAGTACCCACTAGACTACCAGGGCACCCGTACTGATCCAAAAGTGAGTATTGATTGTGGTATCAATATTGTTCAAGGAAGGTCTGCCACCTTAACTAACTGAACCTTGCCACTTTATATTTCCATCTAGTTAGCCAGTAGTAGCTATTTAAAGGATTTAATCTTCAGCATTGTCATTGGCTTCATGGGATTCTCCATGAACAAAATTTGGAGCAATTTTGAGTCAAAATTTTTCTATGAAGGTTCTCATTCAATCAAAAAATGTTTGAATTAAGAAATATTGAGAGACTGTATCAATAGTATCGCTACCAGAGAGAAGTTGGAGAAGGTTTTTATGATTCTACGAACAATTATTACGACTTGCCATTAAATACAGGTTTAGTTAAAGGTGACTTTAAAGTTCACTTTAGCTAAAGTTACCTGTTAAAATCCTCCCTTTAGTTAACGGCAAGTTGTAATAATGGTCCTAAGAGTTGTTGAACAGAACGAGAGTTCAAACTGTTATTTGAAAAAGAAAACTTAATCCTTATTGCACCCCCTGTAGAGTTGTCTTTAAGCTTCTGATGACATGAGTAACAAACCTTTTATAACATTTCGGAAGCCACAAGGCTAATAATAGCCCGACAGACATAGGAAAACTAAACTTTAAAAATGTTGTTTAGATTTGAAATAAAAAACAAGAAACAACGTGGCGGTAAACATTTGACCGCATGCCTAAAATGCGTACGTATTTTACAAAAAAAAAAAAAAATTAATCCCGCTGAGCATAACGAAAGTGATGACAATAACACCATCAGCGACAATAACTATGACAACGACAAAGCCAATGCCAATGCCAATGGAAACGAAGACATCATGAGAATATTCATCTTCATACGTTCTGCACTCTTGAGGATTGTAAAGATCATGTGGCCAATACTGTTGTTAGCCAGTTGGAGGCCAACAGCTACGCTTTAATTAAGCCAACGATTATCGTAACTAATTGCGATTACATGGTCGACTGGAAAAGCAAGCAGCAAACGTAAGATCTTCCTTTGGTGGCATGGCTTTCGGTCAAACGCAAAAACCTAGCGTGTGGTTGAACTGTTTGATGCTCGCATAATGTCTCCACACAGACTGTAATAAAGTGACAATAAATGTGTGACACAAAATGGAAATGTTTGCAAAAACTTAAGCCTTGAAAGAGGATTTCATGGCTCTTAACACATGCTATACGAGGGGAAACATGAGCAACTACATAAGTGATGGAATGACTGACCTTTTTCGCCAATTTGACGACAAAGTGAAACATCTGTGAGAATCACATTTTCATGCTCATAAAATAATCACATGCAGTATTAGTACTCATATCTTATATATGTAGCACACCCCCATGTGTAGGCAGAGACAGAGAGGCAGTCAGTCGCATGCAGATCAGTTGAAAGCAAATACAGGATGACAGTTAGCACGATCGCTGGAAGAGAAGAGAGGAAAATAACAATACTGGTGTCCATACTAAAAAGGTGATATTCAAAAGCAAACTTGGAACGAATTAAGGCACCCATTGTCAGCGCATATATGAGTGTAACGCGTTAAACGTGTCACACACTTTGATCACGTTCTCGCACGGCAAGCACTAAGAGAACACAACATTGAATTGTGTTCGTAAACGCCGTTATTGTTATTTTAATATTGTACGCCATTAAATATGCTGATCGCGTTTAGTCCACAAAAAAAAAAACGAAATCTAAAGCACACGATTTCATCGTGTACAGGTAGATGATGGTTGAAGTTCGTTCGATCGTAACCCGATATATTGCTTGTGTGCGCACATGAGTGTAGAGTGCAATCAATGCAGCCAATGTAAGTGAATGAAATGATCTTTCGGCAATAAATCAATTACGTTTAGTAACCCCCTAACTTAGATGCTCATACTTGAACGCACACTCATGTACTAGAGTGTGAGAAGTAGTTGCACAGGATGCTGCATGTGCGGCACATTACCAAAAAAATTCAATTCTTGGAATGCAACAGCGCCTAAATATTTTTGGTTTTTTTTGTTTCTTTAATTTTTGTATGGGGTTTTATTGTCGTTTTTATAATAGATTTTAAGATTTAAATGAAAAAAGAAGGAAAATTAAATTTTATATGTTTTCTAATGATTGCTCATGGGTACATGGGTACGCATAATGAAAAAATTTGAAATGTTGCATGTTAATTAGGAACTTTAAAAAGATACGTTTTAAAATAAAAGTGTTTTTAAAATCAGTCTTAATCCATTAAGATCTTGGGGTTCCTTGTTTAAAAGTTTAAAAAAATAATTGAAATTTTTAATAAATTTTGGCACAGCATATTGAATCCAGCATACCAAATGCAGTCGCCGTATTCTAGTAAAGGGTCCGCCAAGTACCTTTTTTTTGAAAATGCTTTAAAAAAAAACTACTGAATATTTTCTCAAATTTCTTTTTTTTATTTGAAAGTAACAATCCTTCCGGTTAATAATGGAAAATAATTTCATTCAAATGGCTGCCTCGGCTGGCCATGTAGTAGCCTACAACAGAAGATGTCGATTTTGGGAAAAAAAAAACATCTTTTCACATGAAGCTCATTTTGATCTTGGCGGGTATGTACACAAGCAAAATTGTCGCATTTGGGGCACAGAAAACCCGCACGCATACATTGAAAAGCCGACGCACCCAAAACGAGTCACTGTTTGGTGCGGATTTTGGTCCAGAGGCATAATTGGGCCATTTTTCTTCGAAAATGAGCAAGGAGTGGCCATTACAGTCAATGGCGATCGTTATTGGGCCATGTTGAACGAATTTTTGTTCACAAAAATTTAAGAGGAGGATATTGGCAACATTTGGTTTCAATAGGACGGCGCTACGTGCCACACAGCCGAAGCTACAATCGATGTTTTGCGCCCTGTTTTTGAAGATCGCATTATCAGCCGCAGAGCTGATGTTGTTTGGCCACCTCAGAGCTGCGATTTGACACCGTTGGACTATTATTTGTGGGGTGCCGTCAAAGATAAGTGTTACGCCGACATGCCAGAGACAATTGACGCTTTAAAGGACAATATTCGCGAAGACATTGGTGAAATACATCTGCACACAATTGATAATGTGCTTAAAAATTGAAACGATCGTGTAGGCTACTGCATGGCCAGCCGAGGCAGCCATTTGAATGAAATTATTTTCCATTATTAACCAGAAGGATTGCAAATAAAAAAGAAATTTGAGAAAATATTCAGTAGTTTTTTTTTAAAGCATTTTCAAAAAAAAAAGTTATTTGGCGGACCCTTTACAATTAAACTGCAAACCTTTATAAAAAAGACACAAGCATTGTCGCCGTAGCCTAGTAAGGCCAAGGTTCAAACCCCAATCAGACATCAAAACGAAATATGAAAAAAAGAATATTTCTTCGGCGACTTCCTCTCAGCAGATTTCTGGCAAAAATTCTGCGAGTAAATGAAATTGCCGTGAAAATTTCCTCAAAAATCTGTCGTCGAGTTTAAACTGTAGGTTGCGCAACTCATGTATAAAGGTAGCGCCCACAAATACCTAAATGGTATGAGAAGCTAGGTCGCCATCTTGAATGAAGGGTTATAGTGATCAATTACGTATGTATTGTTGACAATATTGTGCATTTGAATTAATTTTAATATCACTGAACAGCTTATACATACATACATACATAACATAATTAGTCATTACCACTTATGTTTAGTTAGTCATGCCACTTATGTTGGGACCTACAGTTTTAAAGTCGACTCCGAACGACAGATTTTTTGAGAAACTTTTCATGGCAATTTTATTTACTCTCACAGTTTTTGCCAGAAATCTGCTGAGAGGAAGTCGACGAAGAAATACTTTTTTGTATTTTATTTTGATATCTGGCCTGGGGCTCGAACCCAGGCATTTCGTCTAATAAGCCAACACACTACCTACTAGACCACGGCGACTTCACAGAACAGCTTATAGTATGTGATAATTGTATAATTAATCTAATTGCGGTACAATTAGAGTTGTAAGTTCGATTCTTGCTGCAGATTAAACAATTTCTTAACTACAAGCATTATGCCACTAAACAAATCTTAATATTTCTACACAATATTTTAATTGTGCGTTGAACTCCTCCAAAAGCATTTCTTCTAATTGCCCAACTCCATTTCTTTGTTTAATTTAATAACAAAGAAATGTCTGCACAACATTTTTATTATACGTACCTCTTGGGTACAACTCACTTTTGTGGACCACCCTCGTTTTGTACCAGTCTAACTGTAAACAATTAACACTTTGTTAGTTAGGCTATGAAATATTGCAAAAAAGAAAAAAGAAGAAGAAACTTTACCTTCAACTCATATCTTTGTTTCCTACACTATCTATGCAGCACTATATTCTAATATTTTTTCAAATATTTCACTTAAAATGGCGTAAAACATACATAAATTAGCGACAAACCTTTACAAAAACACAGAAACAACATTCAGGAGGTTATTGTTGCATGCAACTGAACCATAGCGAATCTGTCTGTACCGCTATAAAACGATAAAGTCATTTAAATTTGTTGTACATTTTATGACAGGCCATAAAAGTGACAGAATACCCCGACATAGCGACATAGCGATGTAGACACTCAGTTACACTGCCACTACACTGCTACTACCGAAATGTGAAATGCTAAACGCTGTATGTAGACGTATACGTGTACGTGTAGTAGGTGCCAGTGCGACTGAATAAGTGAATTTCATCTAACAATTGTTGCTGCTTCGGTTTGTTGCAATTACTGGATTGTATACCCATACCCTCAGCCATATATACAGTGAGCATCAAAAGAAATTGTACTGTATGGATAAAATTCGAAAAATCCAAACCAAACTCAACTTTTGTCACTTAAGGTAGGTAGGTAGGTAGAAGCGGCGGCCCTCTTGATGGAGTCATAAGCGAACACACTGAGGCTCATTGTGATACCACAGTATCACACATCTAGGCCAGCAACCACGAGCGGCTTCCAAGCGACTCAGACTACCAATAGCAATGCATGACAGTTCATCTAGATCATCCATATAGTAGGCACCCAGGTGCCTCTTTCTTCTCCGAGCAAGTGCCGGGCATGTACACACTTGGTGAAGAACAGTCTCATCCTCCTCCTCGTCTCCACAGCTTCTGCAGAAATCATTTGCAAGTTGTCCAAGACCAATACGCCTCTCGCATGCGTTCCTATAATACAATGCCCCGTAATAACCCCGATAACAGTGCTAAAGCGTACTTCATTTGAGTTTAAGCCGAACAGCAGCGCATCTCTTATCCAGCTTTGGCCAGATTTTCTGCGCGGTTCTGCCCGTGTCCGAAGCTGCCCCTCTACTGTTCACAATGTCCACGATTGCATTGTCAATTATAAGCGTGCAGGTACTCAAAGGAATACCCCACTGTAGAGAATTCATCAGAGAGTTCGATGGTCGTGTCCCTTCTGGTCAGTTCAGCCGCTCAGCAGTAACTTTAATCATCTAAGGAGAGTGCCCGAAAAAATTTCACAAAAATTCGAATTTTTTTTTTAATTTTTATTTGTTTTAGTTTTAAAAACTGGCAATGAAGCAATTTTAAAATAAAAATAACGGTAATTACTTACTTAATTGGCCATTAACAAACCGATTAATGGATTTCGACCTACCTTAACACATCCTTCTAGGCGCCTCTGCTTCTTACGCGCCTACGCCAGTTGGTTACACCAATCGATGACAGGGCTTCCTCGATTTGGTCCTTCCAACGCAAACAAGGTGGTCCTCTTTGCCGCCTTCCGCAGATCCCCGCATCAAATACCCGTCTCGTCGGAGCATTCTCCTCCATTCGAACGACATGGCCGAGCCAGCGCAGCCGCTGAATAGTAATACGTTGCACAGCTTCCGTGTCGTTGAGGAGCTCACTGTTGGTTCGGATGCGGAAATTATTGCCAACTCACACTGTTCCGAAGATCCTGTGTAGGACTTTTCTCTCGAATACTCTCAAGACTGCTGCATCAGTGCTTAATAGGGTCCATGCCCTTGCGCCATAAAGAAGCACGGGGAGGATAAGCATCTTGTAGAGTGTTAGTTTTGTCGTACAAGAGAGGTCTCTGCTACTCAATTGCCTATTGAGATCATAGTAGCATCTGTTTTGGCAAGAGTGATCCTGCGCTTGATCTCCAGTTTGACATCATTTGTGGTGGTAACGACGAAGCCAAGATAAATAAATTCATTGACCGTATCAAAAGTATAGTTATCGGCCGTAATCTGAGAATCAATACGCCGCACGTCTCTACTTGTCGATAACATATAGGCTGCCTTCCAAAATGTTAGTTGCTTTGTGTTTGAACAAAGTATCGTGTTTCATAATGCCGCTGTACAAAATATATACAATGTATTCTATTTCAAAACGTCGTTCATAAGTATTTTTAACGCCGACAAAAAGCAATCAGGCTTTGGATTTATAGTTGATACATTGTTTGGTTACTTTGCATATATACATTGTTTATATACAGTAGTAGAACTGCATACAAACTTTGTATTGATACATTTTGAAAGGCAGCCAGACTTCATTTTGCGCTTATTTACTGCCAGACCCATCTTAGTAGACTCCCATTCAATAGCACTAAAGGCAGCAGTAATACCTTGCTTGGTACGTCCTATGATGTCAATGTCGTCGGCGTACTCAAGTAACTGAATGCTTTTTTGAAAAATTGTGCCATTGCGAAGCACTCCCGCCTTCCGCAGAGCACTCTCCATGACGACGGTGAAGAGGTCGCATGATAAGGCATCGCCTTGTCTGAAACCTCGCATGGTATTAGAAGGTTCGGAGAGGTCCACTCATTCCTTTTGGTAATTTATTAATGTATAGTTTTTTTTTTTTATGTCCAGCTACTTTTGATGCTCACTGTATGTATTTGCATGGGTATTTAAGTAAGTGCAACCAATTTTAAATATGATCTGTCGATTGTTAAATTTATTGCCGCTCATAAAAATAAATTTTTCCGTGTCTCTTTGTGCAAACAGAGAAAATTTTCTTTTTTCTTTTGGGTTTCGCAGCCTGACAATTATTACCTATAATACAGTATTTACGTATGTGTGTGCGTGTATGTGTCTATCGGTTCGAAACTTATTTTTTGAAGAGGCGTATCTGGCTCTATGCGTTGTATTCTTCATCCGTTCGAGAACAATGTCAGTGGCTTAGTGTGTTAAAAGGTCGCGTTTATATTTTGGTTAAATAATGGCATGTATCCCTCTTTACTCACTATTGCTGACCTGAGGCGAGTATAAAGTACTCGCGAGTTGACCTTGTACTCTACCTAATTGCCTGGGTTATAAAATCATAACGAAAATATGTATGTACTCCTCATAATTATTTTAATATGGATTTCAGTTTTTTTTTTTCTTTGCGATTCGATTCTTTTGTTAAAAAAAAACTTATATTCTTTGGAAAATTTAAAATTAATTTTATGCCGGCCATATTTCCCCCGAAATCGGCTTAAGAAATACGCAGAAATTTAAAGAAAATAAAATTTTTTGTTAGATTTTTTAAAGTAAGGAGTTGTAAAACAATTTAAAATTCGAAATATTCTCGAATGTTTTCTTTGTCCTCAAAAATTTCCATTGGTATTGCAAAATATTTCAAAATTTGGAAATCCTTTCGATTTTCTTTAATGCTACAATCAATTGCTACAGGCTTAAGGGAGGTTTATTTCAACAAAATTTCTTTATCGTACTAGGCAACCGTCTTTAATTAAACAATTCATTGGTACTTAATTGTTTAATTCAGCCGGAATACCTATAGCAAATTCCCGTCTCTGGTTGGTGTTAAACATTTTAGATTTTATAATCCAGAATCTTTATTTCATCCCACATTCAATCTGTTTGGTACCGTGCGAGGTTTCAGATAAGGCGACCCCTTATCATGTGACCTCTTCAACTTCGTCATGGAGAGTGTTCTGCGTAAGGCGGGAGTGCAACGCAATGGCACTATTTTTCAAAAAAGTGTCCAGTTGCTTGTGTACGCTGACGACATTGACATCATAGGGCGTAGCAAGCGAGATGTTATTGCTGCCTTTAGAGCTATGGAACGGGAGTCTACTAAGATGGGTAGCAAAATGAATGAATAACAAAATGAAGTATGGCTGCCTTTCAAAATGTATCAATACAAAGTTTGTATGCAGTTCTACTACTGCATATAAACAATGTAGATATGCAAAGTAACCAAACAATGCATCAACCATAAATCCGATGCCTGATTGCTTTTTGAGGGCGTTAAAAATACACATTGACGACGTTTTGAAATAGAATACATTGTATATATTTTGTACAGCGGCATTATGAAATAGGATACTTTGTTCAAACACAAAGTAACTAACATTTTGGAAGGCAGCCTATATGTTATCGACTAGTAGGGACGTGCGCCGTATTGGATCTCAGATTACGGCCGATAACTATACTTTCGATATAGTCAAGGAATTTATTTATCTTGGCTCTGCCGTTACTACCAAAAATTATGTCAAACTGGAGATCAAGCGCAGGATCACTCTTGCCAAAACAGATGATACTATGGTCTTAATAGGCAATTGAGTAGGGGAGACCTCTCTCGTGTGACAAAACTAACACTCCGCAAGATGTTCATCCTCCCCGTGTGTCTTTATGGCGCAAGGGCATGGACCCTATACAGCAGACTTGTGAGTATTCGAGAGAAAAGTCCTACGTAAGATCTTTGGTCCATTGCAAATTGGCAATGATTTTCGCATTCAAACCAACAGTGAGCTCCTTAACGACATGGAAGCTGTGCAGCGTATTACCATTCAGCGGCTGCGCTGACTCGGCCATGTCGTTCGAATGGAGGAGGATGCTCCCGCGAGACGAGTATTTGATGCGGGAATCTGTGGAAGTTGGCGAAGAGGACGACCTTGTATCCGTTGGAAGGACCAAATCGAGGAAGCCCTGTCTTCGATTGGTGTGACCAACTGGCGTAGGCGCGCACGTAGCAGAGGCGCCTGGAAGGATGTGATGAGGTGATTATAAAACAAAATAAGAAACTCAAACGCAATATAGTACTCAAGTACTTTAATTATTACGTTTTTACCTTTTGAAAACGTTTAAAATAGGAGCCTGCAGATTCCAAATAAAATAAAAATAAATTTGTGTTTAGTTTTTAATTAAAATTCTTTACTATTCGCACAATTCTATGTGTCACTGTTCACAACTTGATGTAAACAACGACAACTGCTCTTCTCTGTTATTCCTCTGTTTAGACCCTTTGCATAAACAATAACACTTACTAGTCAATTTGTTCGACAGATCTTTGTAACGGATATCTTCAAACCACAATTACTCTCTCCAAACACACCGCATCTTCATACAAGACTGACTGACATTTGAGTGTATCTTTCGATTTATAACAGAAGCAAAAGTTGCCGTAGTCCAGTAGGTAGTGTGTTGGCTTATTAGACGTAAAAGTCAGGGTTCGAGCTCTCGGCCAGACATCAAGACAAAATACAAAAAGTATTTCTTCGGGGACTTCCTCTCAGCAGATTCCTGGCAAAAACTTTGAGAGTAAATAAAATTACCAGGAAAAGTTTCTCAAAAATCTGTCGTTCGGAGTCGACTTTAAACTGTAGGTCCCGCCACTCATGTATAAAATTAACACACACAACGTTAAAGTGTGAAAAACAAGGTCCATAATCCTGACTGAAGGGTTTTAATAACCAATTATGTATATATGTATGTATGCTTACGGTTCAAAACCCAGCTTAGACATCTCAAACTAGACGAAATGTGAAAAAATATTTCTAAGGCGACTTCCTCTCAGCAGATTTCTGGCAAAAACTCTGAGAGTAAAAAAAATTTCCATAAAAAGTTTCTGTTTAAACTGTAGGCTACTCATGTATAAAATTTACACACACAACATAAGTAGTGCGAGAAGCTAGGTCGTAATCTTGACTGAATGGGATGTAAGGATATTATTATTTGGTTTTATGGATCCATTCTGCTGTACTAAGTGAACATAAGTTTTAATCGCATGGGAATTTAACACAAGTAGTTGTTGAAATTAATTCACCATAACCCCATTATTACTTGTTAGTTTTCTTTATCAATTAACCAACAAATTTCCCTTCAAATTCCTTCAAATGATTTCATTAGTGGCAAAAGAGATAAAAGGAAACAAGTCCTTGAATTTAATTGCAAATCAAACACAATTAAAATGTTGTAAACCTTGGCCAAAATCTCTTTGGTTAGCAAGATCCCTAAATTAACATCTCAAAAGCAAAACAAATTAACATTGCCAAACCAAACTGACCGACAAAAAAAGACCAAAAGTCTGTAGAGGTCAAATGAGACCACCCAACAAAAAAAGAAAATACAAGAAGGGAAGGAAGGGAAAGATATGTTAATACATGTAGTTTAAGAATGTTGTAACTCCACTCACTTATAGTCGTTTAAAAACATGCTCGTGGTTGTTGCATGTTGCAAAACTACCAACAACACACGGAAAAAAGATAGAAGAAGACATTTAAACATGCTGAGTTCAAAAATGAGTAACAAAAACACTCATGCAGTGTTGAAAAATGTTTCAAAATAAATAAAACAGCAGTAAAATGACACACACACACAGGTACACACACAATAAAAAACATACAAAATTAAATGGTTACATACGTACAACAACAAAGACGAAAACGAAAAAAATAATAATTTTTAACAAAAGAATGAAAGCAAAAAGGAAAAATAAAAAATACAAACATTTGTACAACAAAATGAGGCATGATTGTGTTGTAAAAAAACAAATACAATCACATACCCAGAGGCATAAAAGAAAATATTTGTTGCATGAACTACAATACATGAGCCATAGGCAGGTATTTAGACAATGAGAGGTACGAGTCTCTTGGCTTAAGACTGATAACCTTATTATCGATAATTATCGATACAAAATTTACATGAATTACAAAATTACAATGGGTTACCATAATTGAAGGTATTTGCGGCATATGTGGCATTAACAACAACTTTAACGCATTCTTTCTATTGTTAAACTAATTGGTTTGATGATAATTTAATCGCATTCACACATGTTTGAAGATACATGTTTTTAAAAATTATAATTTGAGGCTGTAAAGTAATCGAAACAGAATACAAATTATTCTAACAAGTGTCAAACTATCGATAGTTCATAAAAATATATCGATATATCGAATCAAACTATCAATTCTTACACAAAATATTTAATTTAATAGATTAAAATACTAAACAACGCTTTTTGCATATACAAAAATAAAGAAAACCGAACTTTATTTCTTAGATCAAAAATCAAAAATTTAAACATGAAGTATTTAAGATGAATGGTCAGTCAACCAATAGTTTTTGTTTGTAAAAAGAAGCATATTGTTACATAAATCGAAACGACCTAATATCGTTTAACAATAAAAACGATAAACAAAAGCTACCAGCTACACCAACACAATACACGCGACACAAATACACACTAACACTAACAATACAATGAACGTGTTGATTATCTAAAGCTGCACACACACATATATGTACGCCGAACCTGGTTGCGCCTAGTACCAACGGCAACATAAGCAAAGTACACAAACAACAATGTATTAGCAATAGAGCTCTCGAGAAGACGATATCACGAACCTTCCACTTCAAGAATGTTCGTTAGACTAGTTGTGTCGGACTATAAAAGAGCTGGGCAAAGCAGGCAGCAGTCAGAGTTATAATTCATTCAGCCTTCTGTGAAGACACGTTGCGGTTTGAACGTACAAGTGGTATTGCTTGCAAAAAGGTTGAAAGCAGAGAAGATCTAACGAACAGTTGTTAGTGTTAACGCGTACAGAAGTGTGAAATAGAGTAGCGAACAAGAAAATTGTTGTTGTATCGTTAAGTTGTATACGGTAGCACACAAAAGTAGTGTAAAGAATAAAGAGAGTTTAAGAAAAACTAAACAGATATTTGTTTTTACTTTGTTTGCAATTAACGAACTCATATTTAAACGTTTTTAAAAAGGTAAAAACGGTAAAAATACTAGTTCACACAAGTATTCATTGGATCTTTACAACCACGACTTGTTTTGTTGACACGCAACTTCACAAAAGGCTGACTGAATTTTTACTGACTGCTTTGTCCAGCCCTTTTATAGTCCGACATAACCAGTCTAACGAACATTTTTGAAGTGGAAGGTTCGTGTTCTCGCCTTCTCGAGAGTTCTGTTGTTAGTACATTATTGCTTGTGTACTTTGCCTATGTTGTCTATCACATATTTGTCGTAGCTGATTTATTTTCATTTCGTGTTGTTGTTGGTACCAGGCGCAACCAGGTTCGTTGTACATATGTGTGTGTGCAGCTTTAGATAATCAACACGTTCATTGTATTCTTAGTGTTAGTGTGTATTTGTATTGTGTGGCTTTTGTTTATCGTTTTTAATGTTAAACGATATTAGGTCGTTTCGATTTGCGTAACAATATACTACCTACTAGACTACGAATAGACCAACAGAAGTGTTTTATTTTAACATTGAGTCTGAAATAATCTTATTATGGCAAGTGTTACGCTTCATTTGATCAAATTGAAAAGAAATAAGTCTACGTCCTAACCTGTGTACAACAAACAATGTTGAGTTCTTCCTCTGTTGTGGCATTCAACATCAAAAAGCGGTTGTAAGCGCATGACATTTGTGGATCAAAGCAAGTGTCTGAATGAAAGCGATCACAAAATCATGTTTATCATCATTGTCAGAAGCTCATCTCATATGTAGAGGTTGTTTTAAGCATTAAAAAAACCTGCTTGTAGAGGTTCACTGAGCTCACGCTTATCCTCTTAAATTTGTTGAATTTTTTGATGCTCAATTTCCCTACCAGTTGCAGACAATAATGGGCAAAGCATTTAAGGCGGCATGTCCTTCATGCTTTTGTCATATTTTTTTTCTTTTATTCAGTTTTGGGTTTTAATGCAACACATGCATGCGTATTTGTTGAATGATTTCGTATTATTAAGGCTCTTTTGTTAAGGACTCTTAATCAAATAGATTTTGTTGTGTTTCGTTCGATGTTTGTTTGTTTGTTTAAACAAACTGTTTACAAAAGTCAAGATTAACAACACTGAACTGAATACCAACTCATCAATACTTGTAATCGGTATGGCAAAGCATTGAAGCATAAAGAAAATCAATATGAAAATTCATTGACTACAGTGGATAGGGTTACGGTTTCACATGCTCCCGTTGTTATATGCCACGTAATTGTGTGTCTGTGAAGTGACTGTGAAGTGGGTCTTTTCTTTACGTCTTTTCTTCTTTTCTTGTGCATTCATTCATTCATTCCGTCATTCATTCTTACATATGCGTAATTCAATTAAATGTTTGACAAACGATTGCTTGTTTGTCAAGTGAGTGCCATGGATAAATATTCTGACTTGCATTGACTGCCAAGGATTAGCTGGCGGTGGTGATATTCTAACATTTAAGCGACTTCAAGTGATTTTCAATCAAATTTTTCAATTCTTTATTGCTTTGAAAGGCATTAGGTAGACACACACAAATAATTAGAAGAAAAAAACCCAAATTGTTGCAACACAGTTTATGGAATATGTAAAGTACCTTCTGTGACTGTATCTACAAAGGTGACTGGGTATCTACACATGATTTGTAATTTATTTTTTTTTATATTTAAAATTTGTTTAAATGACTGAATGATTTAAAATCTATTTTATTGCGTCGAAACTATTAGTCATGTTAGTATGTTTACTAAACAGTTAATTTCCGGTGATACATTTAAAAACCATTTGCCCACCAGCATTGCATAATTAGATCAACCGCAACTGCAAATATGCACTTGATGGTTGATGTAATCAAGTATCTCAATCGATAAGCTCATCGCTAATGATATTATCAAACAAGAAATGAGTCATTATCTGAAGAGATTTTCAAGCTACAAAGCAATTCAGAAATATCTTTGGCAACATTATTGCAGCAGAGCTTAAATTTGAATCAAATTCATTTGTTCGCGGCTGCATAGGTCACCGGGAATTGGGTAATATAAGTGCAATGGGTTGGTGTTGCCCTTTGAATAAATTAATCCATGGAATACCTCAAAGCTTGTCATATAAGTTAGTTGAATTGGAAAGGAAGCTACATATGAATTGTGACAATTTGTTGGGGAAATATTTTAGAGCATGAAAAATTTCATGCATAAAGGGGTTTAAGTCTAAGCTAACGTACAGAAGTCACAAATATGGTGTTGTCCCGATTTTCGTCCTCATAGGCTATTTATTAATCATATTGTTACGCATATGGAAACGACCTAATATCGTTTCACATGAACACATCGTTTAACATTAACAATAAGCAAAAGCTACAAAAACAAAGACCATGAGTACGAAAGAGATAGATAACAAAAACGCAACAAGAGGCAATGTGTACGACACAAATACACACACATATGTACAACGAACCTGGTTGAACCTGGTACCAACAACAACATGAAACGAAAGTAAACCAACTACAATAAGTATGTGAGAAAAAGGGATAGACAACATAAGCAAAGTAAACAAACAATAATGTAGTAGCAAGAGATTTCTCGAGAAGGCGAGAACACGAACTTTCCACTTCAAGAATGTTCGTTGGACTGGTTGTGTCGGACTATAAAAGGGCTGGACAAAGCAGGCAGCAATCAGTAAGAATTCAGTCAGCCTTGTGTGAAGTTGCATGTGAACAAAACAAGTCGTGGTTGTAAAGATCTAGCGGATAATTGTGTGAACTAGTAAAGTGAAGAAACCAGATTATTATTGTTGTATCGTTAAGTTGTATACGGTGGCACACAAAAGTAGTATACAGAATAAAGAGTTTTACTGAAATTAAACACATATTTGTTTTTACTTTGTTTGCAATTAACGTACTCATATTTAAACGTTTTTAAAAAGGTAAAAACGTAACAATATTATGGGTATGTCAGACATTCCGATATACGACCAACAATATAGAGTCCAATTATTACGCTCATTAGAAGCCTAATCGTTATTGTTCTAAAGGCTAGGATTGTTTTAAACCTTTCCATTGACAAAGAAAGCCAGATGATTATGGAGTTCTATCATCCTTAATAAATATTCATCTATCATGTTCGATTACGAACATGGTGCATCACAACCAGAGATCAGCAATGAGTATTTAGAAAGATGAGTAGGATCGAATCATGCTCATAATTGCTGATACTTATTCATAATTATTTTAATATCACGCAACCTCTACTCATATTTAAAGTTTGAAGTACTCATCATATTCATACTTAACAACACGTATGATGTCGATGATTTCGACTCATAAAATAAGTATGATTCGCTTACCAACACTGTAATACTTACTAAATGGTTGCTTTTTTGCTTATGTGTTGAATGGTATGAGTTTGATGTCAACGTTGTGCGTTGTACTGATTGCAACTTGTACTTACAAATCAACGTTGTAGTAAGTATGAATGAATCAGAATACATAGTTAAATTTCAATATTGTTGACTCACTGTATTCAAAATTTCATGAGTGCTTATGAGTAGCAAAAAACGATTTATTGCTGATCTCTGTTACGTACATCATTGTTGTTAAACGATATTAGGTCGTTTCGATTTGCGTAACAATATATATGTACGTTATATACAATCAGTTCTTTACTCTTTCGAATGACTTAACTATAGTTTGTGGTATTTTATGTCATCAACAAATCATCGTATAAAGAAAAACTGCGTGATTAATACAAACTTGCAGCATATGATTGATAAGAAGAAATTCTAAATTCAAATGGAATGAATAATTATTGACTAACATTGTAAATTCTATTCAAATGTCATAGTTTTTCTATTCTTTATTTTTCAAACTATGATTGATATGATGATGACTATTGGTTGATCGGTTGGTTGGCTGGTTGGCCGGTTGGCTGGTGTGTATTTAAAGAGATCAAAACTAGTTCCATATAAACAACTGATTAATGCACGAACGCAAGCATTATTTATCGACATTGTTAGGAAGTGAGTGAATAAATTATTTTGATTAGACGCTACCATTTCCATACATTTTTAGGCGTGTGCCTAGTGATTTTATGAATGAAATTGATAACTACTGGTGTCGCTACTACCATACATAGATATGTACATGCGTTTGTCAGTCAGTTATTCTTCATAGTCATTCTCATTGATATCATATGTACGTATGTATCGTAACTTATTTGCCTGTATGATGATGTCTTCACTCCGTTAGAGGAAAAGAAGGCAGCCATAAAAAGAAAAACTTGTACTTCTGCTCCGTATTTCTTATCATTTCCACTATTTCTAGTCAAATTGACAATGACTGACTAGTCATCATACACGATGACAAAATAATTATAAAGTCTCGCGCTACAATACAATACGTAAACTAGTCATCATTTTGTGTTTATTTTCGATTTTTATTGTATACACACCAATAAATAAATATAAAAAAAAATTGTTATCGATAAAACAGCACAGACGCTTTGCTTTGCGTAGTATTTATGTGAAGCACAACAAAATTTCAATGAATTTCATATAAAATTGCGAGAAATTCAAGTAAATTTCTAAGAAATTTAATTGAACAACTTCCAGCTCGCATGCGAGCAAGACAATGTACATACATACATACATTTACACATACATACATATGTACATACATATGATCATCAACAGTTTAAAAGAATTTTTTTTTCCTTGAGTGTCTACTTTTGACGATTTCTGTTATAAGGTATGATTATATACATACCATAAATATGTATGTATGTAGTTAAGTATGTATGTACATATGTATGAATATATACAATGAGCATCAAAAGAAACTGTACACTAACCTCAACTTCTAAAGGGTACGCCAAATAACTTTTTTTTTGAAAATGCTTTAAAAAAAAAAAACTACTGAATATTTTCTCAAATTTCTTTTTTTATTTGAAAGTACAATCCTTTCGGTTAATAATGGAAAATAATTTCATTCAAATGGCTGCCTGCTGCTGGTCATGCAGTAGCCTACACCAGAAGATGCCGATTCTGGCAAAAAAAAAATCACTTTTTTCAGATGATGCCCATTTTGATCTTGGCGGGTATGTAAACAAGCAAAATTGTCGCATTTGGGGCACAGAAAACCCGCACGCACGCATACATTGAAAAAGCCGACGCACCCAAAACGAGTCACTCTGTTTGGTGCGGATTTTGGTCCAGAGGCATAATTTGGACATTTTTCTTCGAAAATGAGCAAGGAGTGGCCGTTAAAGTCAATGGCGATCGTTATCGGGCCATGTTGAACGAATTTTTGTTCACAAAAATTGAAGAGGAGGATATTGGCAACATTTGGTTTCAACAGGACGGCGCTACTTGCCACACAGCCGAAGCTACGCTCGATGTTTTGCGCCCTGTTTTTGAAGATCGCATTATCAGCCGCAGAGCTGATGTCGTTTTGCCATCTCAGAGCTGCGATTTGACACCGTTGGACTATTATTTGTGGGGTGCCGTCAAAGATAAGTGTTACGCCGGCAAGCCAGAGACAATTGACGCTTTAAAGGACAATATTCGTGAAGCCATTGGTAAATGCAGCTGCACACAATCGATAATGTGCTTAAAAATTGGTCAGATCGTGTAGGCTACTGCATGGCCAGCCGAGGCAGCCATTTGATTGAAATTATTTTCCATTATTAATCGCAAGGATTGGAAATTTGAAAAAATATTCAGTAGTTTTTTTTTAAAGCATTTAAAAAAAAAAGTTATTTGGCGGACCCTTTACCACTTAAGGTGAGTGCCCGAAAAAATTTGCAAATATTTCGAAAATTTTTGTAATTTTTTTCTTTTTTTGTTTCAATTTTAAAAACTGTTAATAAAACAATTTTAAAATAAAAATAACGGTAATTTATTAATAAATATTTTTTGTAATGTATACATTCTTTTGATGCTCACTATATGTTGAAAATTCATATATGTATACATTAATAGGTATTACTACATACCATAATAACGGTAATTTATTAAAAAATATTTTTTAATGTACAGTTTCTTTTAACGCTCACTGTATGTTTGAAATTGCATGAGTATACATTAGTAGGTATTACTACATACCAACAGCCAACGGTAAAACGTAAACATTAACAGTTTTTTTCCCTTTATTACTGTTGTTTTTGGTTGGGGATTTTTTTTCTTGTGGTCTTCTCTTAAGTAATATAACCAGAAAATGTACACCAGGGCAAAAACGTTCGAATTTTTATTTAATTTTTTTTGCGTGTAAATGACGTAAAAAAATACCAATGATGTTAAGGAATTTTGCAAAATATAATTTTTTTTCGGCCAAGTTAATACGTATTTAAGTATGTTTCAAGCTGTAAAAGAGGTTCACCCAAATTATGTTTGCCTTTCCTGTGTTCACAAATTGTAATTACAGGGATATGCCACAGAATTCGTAACGTATGTAATATTTTTGACAGAAAGGTATTTGGCAAAGGAAGGAGATTATTTTAAATACTGTTATCAGCAGGAAATTGACACACTTAATGGCTAAACCTTAATAGTGGAAAAATTCAACTCACCTAGGCCAAAATATAAAATGCTATGAAGCCACTCAAGGGAAAATAACTTCGGATAAACAAGCAATAACACAAAATTCTTATCAGTAAGGAACTGTGGAAGGGAGAGGACACGGTGTTATATCCCTCATCTATTTAGAATAACCTATTCGCTGCCAAGCCTAAATTATATGAAGTAATTTTCATTTTATTTACCAAAAACCCTGTTATTTCTTGGTAAGAGCACATATATTATCATACATAATCATTTACAAGCAGAAAACCAAAGACGAGTATACTCGTCGTTGGCAATAGGAAGGCAGAAGGACTCGATATCCTCTTGCGTATTTGCGTACGTTTTAGTAGAAAAACAAATAATAAATCACGCAGATGGATAAAATAAAGAAAATGGAATAAAACGAGACACATTGCGAAAATTGGCAACATTTAGAAATGTTTGAGGCAAAAAAAAATTCTCTAATTCAAAAGCCTGCATCTTATAATACATACATACATACATAATTGGTCATTACAAACCTTCAGTCAGGATTACGACCTAGTTTCTCACACCACTTATGTTGTGTGTGTTAATTTTATACATGAATGGCGGGACCTACAGTTTAAAGTCGACTCCGAACGACAATTTTTGAGAAACTTTTCATGGCAATTTTATTTACTCTCAGAGTTTTTGCCAGAAATCTGGTGAGAGGAAGTCGCCGAAGAAATACTTTTTGTATTTTGTTTTGATGTCTGGCCTGGGGCTCGAACCCTGGCTCTTCGTCTAATAAGCCAACACACTACCTACTAGACCACGGCGACTTCATGCATCTTATAATATGTATATTTAAAGTAGGACGAGTATACTCGTCTTGGCAGTGCGGTATACCCTGACAAAGACGAGTATACTCGTCTTGGTAGTGCGGGATACCCTGTCAAAGGCGAGTATACTCGTCCTATACTCGTCCGGCAGCGAATGGGATAAACACGCAATAACACAACATTCTTTTCAGCAAGGAACTGTAAAGGGGATAACACACAAGTATATGTAGCTCTTCTGCTATCTAAGAGTCTCAAGTTGGCGAGAGGGAGTTTATCAAAGCAAATCGAAAAAATTCATTGGTTTTGTATACGCAACAGGTTGGGCTTTAATGGCTGATATCAGTAGCCACCTCGAATTTTGTATCTTGAAATTGTGCCCTCCAAAAAGAGAAGACGTCGTATTATAGTCGTCGTAGTCTAGTAGGTAGTGTGTTGACTTATTAGATGTAAGGCCAGGGTTCAAACCACAGGTTAGACATCTTCAACAAGACGAAGATTTGAAAAAATATTTCTCCGGCGACTTCCTCCCAGCAGATTTCTGACAAAAACTCTGAAAGTAAAAATAAAATTGCCAGGAAAAAAAGTTTCTCAAAAATTTGTCGTTCGGAGTCGACTTTAAACTGTAGGTGCCGCCACTGGTGTATAAAAATTAATGCACACAACATAAGTGATGTAAGAAGCTGGGTCGTAATTCTGACTGAAGGGTTGCAATAATTGACTATGTATGTATGTAAATAGAGGAGCCGTGTCTGAACTGAACTGAACCTAGCAACACATATTCCATCGCCTTTTCGAGCATTAGAATTCTCAGATCACCGCCTCCACTTCCATTTAGTAATGCTTGGAAGAGAATTATGTGTTCGCAAGAATTCAAGCACACTGAACTCTACAGAATTTTATGTATTAAGCTCTTTAATCACCATTTTTCTTTTGAGCAGGAATTGAACTTGGTCAGCTAGAAGTCTTTCTGTCACTTAGTTTTGTTAAATTATATTTGAGGGGCATGTGAGCAGCCCATTTGCTTTTTGAGCATTTGCTTATCATAAGATGTCTGGTTTTTTCTTCTGCTGCTCTGTCTTTAAGCAGAGTTCTTGCGATGAAATTAGCCGCTAAGTTGCCTAAGATTTGCATGCTTACTGGCATATTTTGCAAGCATAGGCTGCCTTCTAAAATGTTAGTTGCTTTGTGTTTGAACAAAGTATCGTGTTTCATAATGCCGCTGTACAAAATATATACGATGTATTCTATTTCAAAATGTCGTCAATGTGGATTTTTAACGCAGTCAAAAAGCGATTAGGCATCGGATTTATAGTTGATGCATTGTTCCGTTACTTTGCATATCTACATAGTTTATATACCGTAGTAGAACTGCATACAAACTTTGTATTGATACATTTTGAAAGGCAGCCATAGTGTACGCAACCCATGTAATTTTAATCGGCAATCATTATACCCAAGAATGAGGTTAGGTTGTTATAAGGTTAGTATCTCTTCTAATAATTCGAATCTAATGACTCATATAGTGCTGCTCTAGGCTGTTTACAGGGTAGGCCCAATATAATATGTATTAAAGTGGCCACTTAAAATCCTACAAGAAATTTTTTTTTCAGTATTTCCTTTCCTTTCCTTTTTGAGAGAATCGGGAATAACCTTAGCCTCCATGTATTAATATCTAGTGCGGTCTAAGTAATGAACTTGCAAGCATTAAATGTTTCTTTAACTAAGTTTTCTTTTAAAAATATTTTATGGTGACCTCATTTCTTGGGCACAGTACATGATTACGTTTATCATGACATTCTAGGTGAGGTATGTCAAACCCTAGACATTAAAGTGATAACGAATCATAGAATCAAAACTATTTGAAAAGTAAACATATAAACAAGATCGACGACGACCTAATTTAAAACGCTTAATCAAGAAGTAAGGTACAGTGGGACAATCTAACATATTCATAGGCAATCTTTCCACCCATTGTTTAGTTATATAAATATTACTGGCATATGCGATTAGCTATGCTTCAGAGATTCCCTGCGAAAGACATTTTTGAATAAAATTTTCAAAAGATCACGCGATAACCTAACTTCCCGAAAGCCCTTAATGGTTTCAAAAGGTGTTCTCCAGTATTAACACATGAACTCTTGTCCGTTTGAAACATTCTCTGCAGTATAAGGCTGTTGTCTATAAGACTACATTCCCGAAAATCGTTTCTTAAAAACAGAATTAATTGGCTACACCCTTTAATGTGATGTTTCCAATAAAACTGTCATACACTGTTGGCTGTTGGTTGTTGGTTGCATTCATCCTTTCCTACTTCTTTTTCAAAAACCAATGCAACAACGTTTTCTGTTTCAACAATCGAAACAGGAGAGAGAGAAAAAAGTGTGGCGCTTGTTATAATGATTACGTATCGTTTAAAGCCCTGTTGTTGGCATTTTTTTCCTTCGATTTTTTATTTACACACTCTCCCATCGTTTTTTTTGTTGGTTTTTTTTTGCTTCGGGTTTGACATCCCAAAATCTAAAATGATGGGATAATAACGATGGTTGGGTTGGTGGCGGTGACGATGATTTGTTTCTCCATATTTTGTTCGACCAATACTTTGGGTCAACAACATTGTCTTGTCGTCTGGTCTTGTGTTGGATTGCGTTGCGTTGTGTTGCGTTGCGTTCTCACATTCCCACATACCATATGAAATGTCGTTTTAAAAATTTTTTTTCTTTTTTTTAATAAATTTTTTGTAATTCTTCTTGTTGCTGTTGGATTTTTTTTAATGTTTCTTTTGCTGTTGGTATACGAACATTAAAGTCCAGTTTTGTTTTAAGTGCAGCAATAAGTGTTCAAAAAAACGAAAAAAATTATGTTGCTGCGTATGTTTTGCTACGAGTGTGTGTATGTATGTTTCTTCTGTAAATATCGTTAACAAGTACCTTTTTTCCCTGAGTTGTACAGACCAAAAAAAAAAACATTTAAAATACAAAAAAAAGTTAAATTTTTAATTTTGAATTTTAACATTCTCACTCCATTATGTGTGTTTTCATAAACATATGGGGGTTTCCACAATTCACGAAAATGTTTTTTATTTATAGGCTTTGAAAACATATCCCTATTTTACATGTACTGGATACAGTGACCGCCAAAAGTGAGTAAACACCACTGAAATAATTCATTTTCTTAGGATAGCGAGAAAAGTAAATGAGAATAGTCGAATAAATTTCCAAAAATAAAAACGTTTATTTATTACTTATAAAATGTTAAAACAAAAACAACAATTCATGATAAAGGAACTTTTTTATACTTAAGAACAAAAGTGTTGACTCACTTATGGCGCTCAGTGAAAGTCCTGAACTGAAATAATTCTGTTGTGATACTGAACATCAGTCGAACAAGGCTATACCTCTCACCAGGTAAGGTAACTTTAGGTAACTCATTACAACCCTTCAGTCAGCATTACGACCCAGCTTCTCACACCACTTAAGTTGTGTGTGCTAATTTCATACATGAGTGGCGGGACCTACAGTTTAAAGTCGATTCCGAACGACAGATTTTTCAGAAACTTTTCATTGCAATTTAATTTACTCACAGAGATTTTGCCAGAAATCTGCTGAGAGAAAGTCGCCGAAGAAGAATTTTTTTCATATTTCGTTTTATTGGAGATGTCTGACCTGGGGTTTGAACCGACGCCTCACGTCTAATAAGACAACACATTACCTACTAGACTTCGGCGACTATCAATAGGCTTATCGCAGACTACAATTTGATGAATTTTATGTGGTAACTTAACCAAGAACGCAAGGTAAGCGAGCGCAAAACCAACGCTGTGTGTTCGAGGTGGCTCTGCAGCAGTGTCAACTGGCCCCAATTTTCATTGAATGTTTTATTCAGCGATGAAGCCCATTTCTACATGAATGGATACGTAAATAAACAAAATTGCCGCATTTTGGAAATATACCAAAATACCGAGAAAGATACAAGAGCGACAAATGCTTCCCGAAAAAGTCGTTATTTGTTATGGATTTAGTGCTGGCGATGTAATCGATGCACATTTCTTTGAGAATGATGTTGATCAGGTCATTACTGTCCACGACGAGCATTTTAGATCGATGAATAGCAATTTCTGTTGACCTGAATTGGATGATCTCAACACTAAAGATACGTGGACTCTACAGGACGATGCTACGTGCCACACAGCTCATTCCATATCGCACTAGTGGTTGAGGATATGGTCACCTCACTAGAAATTCCCATCCATACATACATACAACCCTTCAGTCGGGATTACGACCTAGTTTCTCACACCACTCATGTTGTGTGTGTTAATTTGTATACATGAGTGGTGGGACCTACAGTTTAAAGTCGAATCCGAATGACAGATTTTTGAGAAACTTTTCATGGCAAGTTTATTCACTCTCAGAGTTTTTGCCAGAAATCTGCTGAGAGGAAGTCGCCGAAGAAATATTTTTTGTATTTTGTTTTGATGTCTGGCCTGGGGCTCGAACTCTGGCTTTACGTCTAATAAGCCAACACACTACCTACTATACTACGGCGACTTCTCGGGTCCCACACAGCTCATTCCATATCGCACAAGCGATTCTCAATTCACTGACAATTCATTGTTTTGCCGATGGATCATGCTTCTTCAATATTGATGGAAATTGCAGTGATGTAGCTAATGAACCGAAGTACTGTGCAATGTTCACGTATTTTTTTTTGCTACATGCGTGACAAGTTACGTCATTCCATAATCATACTGAGAGGCAGGTTGGCCGCTTAATTCATTTGATTTGTCATTACTAGACAACTTTTTGTAAGAATACGTGAAGGCTTTCGTAAACAATCCAGTCACAATGTCTGGTTTTGAAAGGAATAATGCTGTAGCCATTGTCGGCAGGTTTATGGTGATGTAAACTGGATCACCGAGATCGTGCTATTTGATCCATTTAGGGTTGGTGTTTAGACGCCTAATTCATTTGATTTGACATTACAAGATTATTTTTTGTGGGCACACATGAAGGCACTTGTGAACTATCCGGTCACATTTTTTTTGGTTTGAAAGGAACAATGCAATCCCAAAATCGTGGGATTTGACGCTGTTGGGAGTTTTTATTGGGGGAGTTTTCGTAAGCGGCTTGTATGTATATGCTAACAGGCCACGAACTACAGCTCAAAGTCAATATAACCCATGCTATAGTCACCGTAGTCTAGCAGGTAGTGCGTGGGCTTATTAGACGTGAGGCCACTGTTCAAACCCCAGGTCAGACATCTCCACGAGAACGAAATATGAAAACAAATTTTCTTTGGTGACTTCCTCTCAGCAGATTTGTGGCAAAATTCCTGTCAATAAATAAAACTGCCATGAAAAGTTTCGTAAAAATTTAGCGTTCGGAATCGATTTTAAGCTGTAGGCCTTGCCACTCATGTATACAATTAACACACACAACATAAGTGGTGTAAGAAACCAGGTTATGGTCAGAGGTCAGCAATGAATTATTTTTTCGCTACTCGTAAGCACTCATAATATTTTGATTATAAGTGAGTGAACAATATTGAAATTTAACTATGTACTCTGTTGCATTCGTACTCACTACAACGTACGTTGATTTATAAGCACAGGTTGCAATGAATAAGCATACAACTTTGACATCAAACTCATACCATTCGAAATATGTTTGATGCATAAGCCTACTCATTCAGATTCATAACTTTAGAAAAATACTTATAAATGCGATTCGAGTGACTCGAATCATTCAACAAAATTTACAGTCTTAGTTGTTGTGGTATTTACAAAAAAAAATAAAAAAAAGAAACATAAGCAAAAAGACAGAACAGCAAACAGAGCACCCAGACACACAACCTTCTAGTAAGTATTTTAGTGTTCGTACGCGAATCATACTTATTTGGTGCTGCGTGCATATGTTGAGTTATGGAGAGTCGAACATCATACGTGTCGTTAAGTATGAATATGAGGAGTACTTCAAACTTTGAAAATGAGTAGAGGTTCCATCGTATTTCAATAAGTATGAATAATCTGAAAGGATCAGAAATTATGAGTAGATTCGATTCTACTCATCTTTTTGAATACTCATTGCTGATCTCTGGTCGTGGTCGGTTGAAATTTACCAATTATGTATGTATGTATGTATGTATGTATGTATGTATGTATGTATGTATGTATGTATGTATGTATGTATGTATGTATGTATGTATGTATGTATGTATGTATGTATGTATGTATGTATGTATGTATGTATGTATGTATGTATGTATGTATGTGTTTCGTTAAGTCGTAGGTGTATGCCAATAAGCCAGAGACCCATGGAAAATATAACTTTTCTGATGTACTCTAACCAAAGAAGCATTCGCTTACATTTTCTGCTAGGCTTGTGAGATTACTATGGAGAACACCGTAAATATGCTAGTGTAAGCAGTGTAAGTATTTTTTAAACGCATATTTAGTACCGGATGAATGTTTTTAATGTTAAACATAAGCCATGTTGGTGGTTTAAACTTCATTTTGTTACCTTAAGAAACGATCATAATTTTTTGTTTTCTGTTTTACTTGTTGTCTTAAACCCCTTTTTTTCTTAATTTGTTTAAAGTACTATTTTTGTGTTCATGTTGTTGTTGTTGTTTTTGTTGTTTTTTGGTTAATAACAAAAACTAATATTATCTTCCTGTGACAATTTGTGTTTTTGAACTCAAAAACATTTTCGTTCTTGTTTAAGTTGTTTTCGTATATTTTTTTCAGTTTTTTTTCGTCCAGATTTATAACGTTTTTAAGCGGCTTTTACAGTATTTTGTACGAAGTACGTACATACATACATATGTACATGCACAAGATGAGCTCTACTTATTATTAACGGGTACCACACACCACTTTGTATGGATGTATGGTATGGTATGGGACAGTGGGAATAATACTTAAATGCGTTAGTGTTTTAGCATTTCATTGTTGTTGTTTTTTTATTTCTTTTTGTGTCTTTTATTTTTTTTTTTTTGTACACTTTCTTGTTGTTTTATGGAAATTATTTGTAATACAACTTTGCTAATGTGTTAAAACAATAAACACCGTTTTTATCATCAACATAAGCACACATTAGACACGAAAGAAAGAAAAAAAACAACAGAATCATATTCAGTATGTACTGGGGCTTCGGGAAAAAATGTTTAGAGCCCAGAGTCACATCAAACTCAGACACAGTATGTTTGATGTATTATGTTGTGGTAGTGGTGGTGTTGGTGGGCTCTCTGCCAACTGCCCAACTGCCTGTGTGACTAACTAACTAACTGCCTGTCTGTCTGACCTGTTGCTTGTTTATTTGCAGTAAATAGTTGGTGGAATTTTTTTTCTTCTTCTTCTTCTCAATTTCTTTGTTTGTTTTTTTGTTTTTTTATTTGAAATATTTTACATTTTATTTCTCTTTTATAATACCAGTGTGTGAAAGAGTATTTTTTGTTTTCTTCTTCTTCATTTTTTGTTTAAAATTGGAGACAAAAAAAAATATTTTTTTCCTTTTGTTGTTTGCTATTGTTATTGTAGTTGCTGTTGCTGTTGTTGTTGTTAGTATTAGATGTGAACAATTCTAGTTGCATAAGGAATTTCATATGTATGCATAATTTAACGCATGAAAGAATGATTTAATATTTGATCAATATTGACACAAACCTTTAGGCCCCAGCAGAATAAAAAGGAAACAAATAAATCGAGGTGGTCTTGAGAATTTTTCAATGTTTTTCCAATGCAATGATAACTTATTGCACAATGGGCGTTTTGAGGTTTTTTTCTTTGAGAATCATAGATCAGCAATGAGTATTCAAAAAGATGAGTAGAATAGAATCATGCTCATAATTTCTGATCCTTAAACGCATTCATACTTATTTTAATATCATGGAACCTATACTCATATTCAAAGTTTGAAGTACTTATCGTAATCATACTTAACGACACTTATGATGTTGTTGACGTTGACTCTACATAACGCAACCTATACACGAACCACAAAATAAGTATGATTCGCGTACGACCACTAAAATACTCACTAAAAGGTTGTATGTTTGCTCTTCTTGCTGCTCTGTGTCTTTTATCTTTTGTTGTAAATGCAACAACAACTAAGACTATAAATTTTAATGAATGATTCGTGCTACTCAAATCGTAGGCTTTTGAATCAGACATATTTCGAATGGTATGAGTTCGATGTCAACGTTGTACGCATACTTATCATTGCAACCTGTACTTATAAATCAATGTTGTGTAGTGAGTACGAATGAATCAGAGTACATAGTTAAATTTTAATATTGTTGACTCAATTATATTCAAAATTTCATGAGTGCTTATGAGTAGCGGAAAAACGATTCAATGCTGACCTGTGGTACGTACATCCGCGTGCTTCAATTTTCACATATTTTTTCCATTGTATCGACCGGTATTTCATCAATAGCAATTGTGTTGCTCTCTTTCAGAGCAGAAATTGTGGATGGCAACCCCTATTCACAAGAGACTTTACATATCCCCACAAGAAATAGTTTAGTGGCGTCAAATCGAACGATTATGGAGACCAAAAACCTACCTGCTTCACAGTATGTTAATGGTATCACGTGCTTTGATCACATCTAGCATCTTGGTTCTACCCAAGAGTAGTAATTTCATCTGATGGCGGTCTGTGAATATGACCACCTCACTTGCGGCAATGAATCTTTATCAATCAACTTGCTTGTAGCCTCAGCGTTTCAATAAATTTGGGAGTAAATTTGTTCAGGTGATGACTGATGAATGTCAGTATCTTCCTTATGATGTCTTCTTTTTGCTTCATGTTGCATAAGTCTTCAGCAGCATCGATTTTTTCTTGTGATTTTGTTTCAAATAATATTTTGTGCATCTCGAATACAGCAGCTTCAGTTTTATTGATGCGATCAAGTTTATTTCCTTTACATCTGCTATCCTTGGTTACTTTTGTACCTAAAATGGAGGTCGTTGCTAAATAAATAGAAAAGAGATGAGAGAGATGTCCTTACGATCTAATTCAATGTAGTTTATTGGCGCGTTTCATATTCAATTTTGGCCAGATGAGTCTGGCAATAAAGAGAATTTTTTCCATAGGCTAGCATTTGCTTAATGGACGACCAGCCCAATGGATGTAAGGGGTACACTATATTATTCTGTGGATTGGTATTCGATAGGAGTGTGTCTGGTTTTTATAGAGGTATAGAACTTTAAGTTGCAAATAAAACAACGATGGATTATTCGATTGACATGAATTTTATTTCTCCGAAAGATAATCTTGTGGCATTACATTTTAAATATGATTTCTGGCATATGACCGCCACAGCTGGCGCGGATGTAGTCCAATCTGGACGTCCAATTTTCGATGACTTTTTCCAACATTTGTGGCCGTATATCGGCAATAATACGGCAAATGTTGTCTTCCAAATGGTCAAGCGTTTGTGGCTTTACCGCATAGACCAATGACTTTACATAGCCCCACAGAAAGTAGTCTAGCGGTGTTAAATCACAAGATCTTGGAGGCCAATTCACAGGTCCAAAACGTGAAATTAAGAGGTCACCAAACGTGTCTTTCAATAAATCTATTGTGGCACGAGCTGTGTGACATGTTGCGCCGTCTTGTTGAAACCACATCTCCTGGACATCATGGTTATTCAATTCAGCAATGAAAAAGTTTGTAATCATGGGGCTCTATACCGATCACCATTGACTGTAACGTTCTGGCCACCATCGTTTTTGAAAAAGTACGGACCAATGATTCCACCAGCCCATAAAGCGCACCAAACAGTCAGTTTTTCTGAATGAAACGGTGTTTCCACATACACTTGAGGATTACCTTCACTCCAAATGCGTCAGTTTTGTTTGTTGACGTAGCCATTCAACCAGAAGTGCGCCTCATCGCTAAACAAAATTCGCTTATGAAAATCGGGAACAACGGTAATCTCGTTTTGGGCCCATTCGACGAATCTACGCCTTATTTGATGATCGTTTGGCTTCAAATCTTGCACGAGTTGGATTTTGTAAGCACGCAAACCAAGATCTTTCCGCAAAATCTTCCATAAAGTGGATGGACACAGATCCAATTCCTGTGCTCGATGGCGGATGGACTCATTCGGGTCTTCCTCAATGCTACGCTCTACAGCAGCAATAGCTTCTTCTGTTCGCACCGTACAGCGTCTCTGGGGATGCGAGTTAGCAATAAGAGTAAACGTGATGCGAAAACGTTCCATGGTTAATCGAATTAACTGCTCTGATGGACGATTTTGTCGACGATAAAATGGACGTAGTGCGCGATACGTTTTCCGCACAGAACCATTATTTTCGAAATAAAATTGCACTATTTGCAAGCGTTGTTAAGGCGTGAGTCTATTCATGATGAATTGCCAAACCAAACTGAGAATAAATCACTTGACAGCTGTTAAATCGGTCGCCATATTGAAAAGTAATGCCAACTTAAAGTTCTATACCTCTATAAAAAACACCCTTTACTAAGCATGTGAGCCACACAATTACCGAAAACATTTTTGTAACCAAAGAACTAACACAGTGCTGTTGCAAGAGCCGATTCGAGAAAACAATTCTTATGTCAAGATGTTTAGAACTGATTTCCGTCCGGCCGCCAGAAAGCATATCTAACTAGTTGGAGATCCCTGACTCAGTTAGTTAGTTCCACAGCGTACTCCATAATCGTTAACTTGATCTGAAACACATTGCAATCGACAAGGAGCCGAGGAAGTATCCTAAGTTTAAACTCTTCTTCGGAACGAAGTATTAAAACTGTCGACCTATATCCTGGCTATGTACTATCCCTCAACCTATTGTTCTGGATCCTATACAATACACTTCATGTGTAGGAGCTATCCCCTGAATATTGGTTGTAAGTTAGAAAATTACACACTTTTCTTCCAATAAAAATCATTGTCCAGAGAAAAATGCAGAAACTTTCATTGTTTTCATCCTGCCCATTGTGCACATACATAATTTTCGTTTTCCTTATTCTTATGCACATGATTTGTTTGTGTATTTAAAAAAGTTTCTATCAATTGTACGTTAATCGTTTAAATCTATAAAAAAAACTAACAACAAATAATTAAACAAACTGACTTGGTGGCCTAATTTTCATTGTGTGCTCTTTTTTTAGAAAATCAATCCATACTGCGTAGCGCTCTAACATTTTAACTCTGGTGGCCTAGATTTCGAAAAATATTCTCCATTTCATCTCTTCTAGCATATGATACCGGAAATGATTGTTGGAAATGGAATTGAAATGTATTGAACAGGAGAAAAAAAGGAGGATTCTTTTAAAATGTTCTTTTTATTCACATAAAAAGGACAATAAATGTAAAGGAAGACGTAGAAGACAGACAGACAAGCTCTTAATTCAGGTGTTTGGCTTGTTGAATAAAGATTATGATGATGACATTACAAAAAAAAAAGAGAAGAAAAAACAGTTAAAAACTGTTCATATAATACAAATGAATGTGTATGTGTGCATGTGCCTGTAAGAGAGAGTAAATAAAGACATAATCTTGTAACAAAGAACGCAGGAAATGTCATTTCATTTGTTTTCTTTAATATTTTACAAAAAAAAAAATAAACGACATTTTCTTCTAACAATCATGACAATAGACGTACAACTACTTACAGCAGGACATACACCACACTCTCTACGCATTATTTCTGGTTGTTGCACACCTTCCAACCAACCATACAACCAAAGGGATGTTGTACTCAATAATGGTTAGGTTTTCAAAACAATTCTTCTTCGTTTTTTTTATTCACTTACAACATTATGTTCACGAGCGAAAGAGAGAGCGGCAGAGAGACGGTGAGAAAGGGAAATAATTATTTACTTAATGAAATTTGTAAATAATTTCCATTGTATGTATTGTATACACATTACATTATGTATTGTTTACATAGATTACTTACATGCTTACACTTTTACTCAAAACAAAACAAAAGAAAAGAAAAAAATAACAAAAAAAAGAAGTGGAATTACAAGCACACACATTCATTTATGTACCTGCAAAGTCTACACAGAGTGTAAAGTGTGTGTGTGTGTGTTGTATGTGTCAGGATGATGATGTTTGCTGACATGTTGGCTGCATGGTTCACTGACAACGGCAATGCTATGAATGGCTGTATAAACCACCATAAGCGAAGTGTACGAGTATATCTGCTGCTGCTGTTGCTGTTGTATTTACCGTATTCAGTGTTGCGAAGTGTAGAAAATCATGTAGGCTTGCTTCATACGGATTGTTTTCTTAACAGATCAGTTTGATCAGTTTTTAATGAACTTCATTCATTCACTCTTTCTTTTATTTTCAGTTTTATTTTCCTTTAATCTCATACAATACTTTGATCCAAGCCGTTCTTAACACACATATATATACGTTCGCCTATTTATGATGTGTATGATTTTTCATTTATTTACGTACGTACGTATTTACATTCGTATACAATGTAAAATATTACAATAAATAGAAGTGCTTATGTAAACAATTTTTCAAGTGTCTGTTTTTGTACGTCTTTTCTGGTTTAGTTTTTTTAATTTTTGTCTAGAAAATGTCTGTATGTACAGATATGTGTGTGTGTATTTATGTAAAAAAATAAGTTGGTCTAGTTTTTTTCTACAGAAAATTATACAAAATTTTTGGGAATGCTTTTTTTGGAAGCAATTTAATAAAAGAAAAGAAAAAATATGTACGATATTATTAATAAATAAACAGAGGAATAGGAGAACAGACTTAAATTTTGCAAAGCATCACCGGATATTTCTAAAGAAGACAGCGAGATATTCATTGATGATCCTTAAATTGGTCTCTGGACATCGGTACATAGAATTGTAACAATCAGAGATCAGCAATGAGTATTCAAAAAGATGAGTACAATCGAATCATTCTCATAATTTCTGATACTTATACGACTTATTCATACTTATTTTAATATCATGGAACCTCTACTCAAATTAAAAGTTTGAAGCACTCATCATATTCATACTTAACAACACATATTATGCTGTAGATTTCGACTCTCCATTACTCAACATATACACGAAGTACATAATAAGTAAGAATCGCATACGAACACTAAAATACTCACGAGAAGATTGTGTGTTTGCTCTGGCTTTCTTGCTTATGTGTCTGTTTTCTTTTTTGTAAATTGAAAAACAACTAAGACTGTAAATTTTAATGAATGGTTCGAGTCATTCGAAGTCATCGATTAGTATTATGAATATTTTTCTAATGCTTATGAATCTAAATGAGTAGGCTTATGAATCAAACATATTTCGAATGGTATGAGTTTGATGTCAACGTTGTACGCATACACATTGCAACCTGTACTTATAAATCAACGTTGTAGTGAGTATGAATGCAACAGAGTACATAGTTAAATTTCAATATTGTTGACTCACTTATATTCAAAATTTTATGAGTGCTTATGAGTAGCGAAAAAACGATTCATTGCTGATCTCTGGTAACAATATAGCTAAAGCACTGGTGGATTCAGATAAAAGTTTGGACCCTTAGAGGGCAACCAAATGAACTCAAAAAACTTAACTTCTTCATAAAGGAAAAGAATTGAAAATTATTTACTTCCAGACAAACTTTGGTCGTTTATGGATACAAGGTGAACGCGATTTCCATTAAACACACCACAAGTGCTTTGGATAAAATGAATTCCTTTATAAAGTTCCCCGGATAGTTAAGAAATAATGTCAGTCAAGTGAACAATTTCAAAAAACGTTTACGAATAATGTGTTCGGTTGTATCGGTTCTTTCTTTATTTTTAAATAAAACAATGTGCCTATATGTGAGAAAACATCGAATTTTTTTTTTTAGTTTAAACGACCTTTTGATGCCGCTATGTAAACTATATACAACGGGCCACCTTTTCTTTGGGTGGAGCGCACCTGGAATATAAATCACACTGAACTTGACCGATGGTAGGCGTTATGTTGGATTTGAGGGCGGTAGTGGTTTGTGGCCTATTTGCATTTACTTGCTACTTAAGAAAATCTCTCAAGAAAAAGCTTAACAGGGCAAATCGCACCATCACGGTGTCCAGTTCACATCACCTCCACATAAGATGAACATGCCATCTAATCTTTCGTACAAAATATACCATGTGACCTGAATTGTGCGCCGCACCGTCTCTATTGTTAAGATTATGCAATTCAGGCCTAGACAATGTCGTTCTCAAAATCCATATCAAGGAAGGATTTTTTGGAGATGCTTTGGACTCTCTTTGATTTCATGTGAATTTCTATCGCCCCAATTTCAATAATTCCATTTGTTCATGTACACATTCCTCTAGAAATGGACATCATCGCTGAAGATGGTTTGATATTGACAATATAGGTTCGAAAGCCCATTCAGCGAGCACAAGTCTTTGCCTATGACCATTTGACTTCAGTTCCTGGATCAGTTAAATTTTATATAAGTGCAGATCTAAGTTAAGACTCAACACCACTAAATTGTGGTCTGCGAAAGGCGGTGAAAAGTCGGCTGCCTCGGGCTCATGTCTGCAGGGCGGGACGAATATGGCGAGTGGTGAAGAGAACGCTATCTTCTCCGAACAAAACACCCATTTTGGTAAAACAATTTTATTATTTGGACATGTTATTGAATGCTTGCATTTACGTATCCTTAGTTTTTACCAGAAGAACAATTTTTTACCTCTAACGTTCGGCACCCATAGTTATTGCACAGTCGAGCATTCTGAGTAATTTTTATTTGAGATGCCGAATTAGTATTGTCATTAACTGCTCATCAGCTTCAGGTTTAAAAAGATTTTTTGTAATACGTTTGTTTTAGGCAACAATTTATAAACACTTGCAGGTTAGGTTGTGATTATTCTGGGCAAATAATACAAATTGTATACGAGTTCTAAACTTTCATAGTCGGCTCTATAATAATCGTGCCTTCCAATAAAATGCTTATTAACGAAGACAAAACTGCTTGTAAAAATTCTTTATTAATCTTATTTACTATAAAAAGAAATTGTGTGTGAATACTTGCTTTTTAATTGAATTGCATGAATACATATATGATTGCTTAAAACTGTTTATTTTTCACTTCCTTTCAAACAATTTCTATTAATGGATGGAAAATTACCAAAGTGTCAGTAATTTGGTTAAAAAAAATTGTTTTAACACTTCCATTCCACTTCTGGCCATAAACAAAAAAAAAAAAATCGAAACTATCAACAATTAAAAAATTACTTACTCACATATGGCAAATAGAATACATACATACATATATATTTGTACCACCACAACCTTTGTTAAATATTTAATTATGCAAAATAATTCATTATCTATGTATCTGCACAATAACGATTAGACAAGACCTTGGCAAAGTGTAAAATTCGCTCCTCTCGGTTATATTTCACAGGGCTGGGGTGTAATAATTTTTAAAATAATTTTTTTGGAAGTTATTTGCCGCCAAAAGATCAAAGCCTTAGATACTCTAAAATTCTAATTTTTATTGACCAAACGATTGTCATTATAATGCGAAATAATTTCGAATATTTTTTCGAACAATTTTTTTATTATAAAAGCCCGAGTAAAATATGGAAGTAAAATAAAAATCTGTTACAGAAAGAGCTTGCAAGCGTTTAAGAGGTGATTTCCATACGGAATGTTTAGTAGGTAGCAGAGATCAGCAATGAATCGTTTTTTCGCTACTCATAAGCACTCATGAAATTTTGAATATAAGTGAGTCAACAATATTGAAATTTAAATATGTACTCTGATGCATTCATACTCACTACAGGTTGCAATTAGTATGTGTACAACGTTGACATCAATCTCATACCATTCGATATATGTTTGATTCATCAGCCTACACATTTAGATTCATAACTTTAGAAAAATACTTATAAATGATTCGAGTTTCTCGAAGCATTCATCAAAATTTGTTGCATTTGCAAAAAAAAAAAGAAAAGGAAGACACAGAAGCAAAAAAGACAGAGCAGCGAGCAGGGCAAACACACAACGTTCTAGTGAGTATTTTAGAGTTCGTACACGATTCATACTTATTTTCTGCTTCGTGAATATGTTGAGTTATGGAGAGTCGAAATCCACAACATCATGCATGTTGTTAAGTATGAGTACGATGAGTACTTCAAACTTTGAATATGAGTAGAGGTTCCATGATATTGTTACGCAAATCGAAACGACCTAATATCGTTTAACAACAAAAACGATAAACAAAAGCCACACGAGACAAATACACACTAACACTAAGAATACAATGAACGTGTTGATTATCTAAAGCTGCACACACACACATATGTACGACGAACCTGGTTGCGCCTGGTACCAACAACAACATGTATGTGACAAAAAGGGATAGACAACATAAGCAAAGCACACAAACAACAATGTATTAGCAATAGAGCTCTCGAGAAGGCGAGATCACGAACCTTCCACTTCAAGAATGTTCGTTAGATTAGTTGTGTCGAACAAAGCAGGCAGCAGTCAGTAAGAATTCAGTCAGCCTTGTGTGAAGTTGCGTGTGAACAAAACAAGCCGTGGTTGTAAAGATCCAGTAAATACTTGTGTGAACTAGTAATTATTATTGTTGTATCGTTAAGTTGTATACGGTAGCACACAAAAGTAGTGTAAAGAATAAAGAGAGTTTAACTGATATTAAACACATATTTGTTTTTACTTTGATTGCAATTAACGAACTCATATTTAAACGTTTTTAAAAGGGTATAAACGTAACAGTATTAAAATAAGTAAGAATGAGTAAAAGTATCCGAAATTATGAGTATCATTTGATTCTACTCATGTTTTTGAATACTTATTGCTGATCTGTGGTAGGTAGTCGCCGTAATTTAAAAGGTAGTGTGTTGGCTTGTGAGACGTGAGGCTAGGGTTCAAACCACAGCTTAGACATATCCAATACAACAAAATATGAAAAAATATTTCAATGGCTACTTCCTCTCAACAGATTTCTGGCAAAAAATTTGAGAGTAAATAAAAAATTGCCATGAAAAGTTTCCCAAAAAAAAATCAGTCTTACGGAGTCGACTTTAAACTGGAAGTCCTGCCACTCATGTATAAATTTAACACATAACAACATAAGTAGTGTGAGAAGCTAGGTCGTAATCCTAGCTAAAGGGTTGCAAGCAACTATTATGTATGTATGTATGTATGTTTAGTAGCTATTGAGAATGATTTTTGAGGCTAAAAAAGATCTGTAGAAATTCTTAGAAGTCTGTGGAAACATGAAACATAAGATTTCATTGATTCATTTGCATTAAAATGCTGTCAAGCAGCTGTCTTCAATCGTATGAAGCTTAGCTTGAATAAGTGTTTGCAACACTTGTTGCAAATCCACAAAGTTTATCAGTGATTGGTGGTTGAGTGAAAGTATTAAATTGCCATCGTGGCAGGCAGACAGATGGCGTCTAAAAGGCATTGCACCATGAAGACCAATTGGTGTCAAATTCCCATTAACAAAATTGTTAACATTGGTGGTGGTGGTGGTGGTTGGTTATTTAATAATGGTTGACTTGACAGACAGCCATCCAAGTCAATATGGATGGATGGCGTGTGCAAAAACCACAAAATCAAATTATCCCCTCTCTCTCTTTAATTATTAACACTTGATGGCATAAACATCAACATCATCAACAAGTGTGGATGATATTAAATGAACCCAGGGGAGATTAATGATTCTGCCTGCCTTCAAAACTCTTAATATGTGTTCCCATGTGTTCTTGCCCTTCTTTTCAAAAATGGTGGTTGTTTTAAAAACGAACCCTTTTTTCCTTTCATTTTTTTTCTTTTTGTTTTTGCCACGATGAAGTTTGTTTGGTAATAAACATGTTCCCTGATTTTATGATCTGAGAAACAAACATGAAAAATTCAATTTTTTTTCTTCCTTTTTCTTGTTGCTGTTGTGTAGTGCTTGTAGAAGTTAGGCTAAGAGCCCATAATTTTTTTATTAATAAAATTTTATCAGAACAAAATAATCAGTTTAGTTTCCTTTTTCTTTTTATTCTTCTTCTACTGCATGTTCTTTAGATCGCATTATAAAATATTTTATTAAGTTAATCAAAAATCATATCCTTTCTTCTTCTTTGTTTTTTTTTTTGACGGAGAGGAACTGCTTTGTTGGGTGAAAAAATTTTATTAACCCTTTTAAGGCACATATAAAAAATAATTCGGGTGTCAAAAGTTGGATTGTCATTATTTTATTGTATTTCGGCGGGACCTACAGTTTAAAGTCGACTCGAAACGACAGATTTTTTGAGGAACTTTACATGACGATTTTAGACTTCTTACCCGAAATGGCCGAAAAAATATTTTCTCATATTAGTTCGAGTTGTCTGGACTGGGGTTTGAAGCATAACTTTACGCCTAATAAGCCAACACATTGCCCTGCTTGATTATTGTTTGCGTCAATTCATCACGATACGTGCAAAATTAAGCCGAATTTGATATGTTTTAAACTAAATGGTTTGTGTCTTGGCTAGCAGGTCCTTATTTGCATGCTCCTGTGCAAAATACAAAAGACAACAAAGTAATTAAAATAATTAAAGTCGCCGTAGTCTAGTAGGTAGTGTGTTGGCTTACTAGACGCAAAAGCCTGGGTTCGAGCTCCAGGCCAGGCATCAAAGACAAAATACAAAAAGTATTTCTTCGGCGACTTCCTCTCAGCAGATTTCTGGCAAAAACTCTGAGAGTAAATAAAAATTGCCATGAAAAGTTTCTCAATAAATAAAAATCTGTCGTTCGGAGTCGACTTTAAACTGTAGGTCCCACCACTCATGTATAAAATTAACACACACAACATAAGTGGTGTGAGAAACTAGGACGTTGTACAATGGGTAAATTCGACCTCCGGGTACTGTACTTGTCTTAATTGACAAGTACACGTCCTCTAACCTAACCTAACCTAATTGAAATTCTAAAATCTATGTCGCCTGGTCCAAGGAACTAATCGACAGATTTTCGAGAAACTTTTCGTGGCAATTTTTTATTTATTCTCAGAGTTTTTGCCAGAAATCTACTGAGAGGAAGTCGCCGAAGAAATATTTTTTCATATTTGGTTTAGCTGGAGATGCCTGACCGTGGGTTTGAGCCAGAGATCAGCAATGAGTATTCAAAAAGATGAATAGAATCGAATCATACTTTCAATTTCTGATACTTATACGCATTCATACTTATTTTAATATCATGGAACCTCTACTCATATTCAAAGTTTGAAGTACTCATCCATATTCATACATAACAACATGTATTATGTTGTTGACGTCGACTCTATACAACCCAACCTATACAAGAATCACAAATTAAGTATGATTCGCATACGAACGCTAAAATACTTACAAGAAAGTTATGTGTTTGCTCTGCCCATCATATTCATACTTAACAACACGTATGATGTTGACGATTTCTACTCTCCATAACTCAACATATACACGAATCACAAAATAAGTATGATTCGAGTACGAACACTGCAATACTCCGTAAAGAGTTGTGTCTTTGCTCTGCATGCTGCTTTGTCTTTTTTCTTTTTTTTTTTAATGCAACAACAACTATGAATGTAAATTTTGATGAATGATTCGAGTCACTCGTTTCATTTATAAGTATTATTTGAGTATTTTTCTAAAGTTATGAATCTAAATGAGTAGGCTTATGAATCAAACATATTTCGAATGGTATGAGTTTGATGTCAACGTTGTACGCATACTCATTGCAACCTGTACTTATAAATCAACGTTGTAGTGTGAGTATGAATAAATCAGAGTACATAGTTAAATTTCAATATTGTTGACTCACTTATATTCAAAATTTCATGAGTGCTTATGAGTAGCGAAAAAACGATTCATTGTTGAAATTTTTGAATCAGGCAAGCAGAGAGAACAGAAAGAACTGCTTAATATGGGAAAGACAGGCAGTATATCGAGAAAATTCCTTACATAAGTATCATGTACTAGGAAATGATTTAGGCAGTTTACAATTGTTTTAGCAGCTACTTCTGTCTCATTAATAGTTTGCGACAATATTATTTTCATACCCCATTGTTGTTTGTACAATTGGTCAATTCGACCTCCGGGTACTGTACCTGTCTTTATTGACAAGTACACGTCCTCTAACCTTCATACCACATTAATTTGCGTTCAAGATTTTTATTCCATTTCTGTCTCCTTCCATCTCTCACGGTTTACTGTAATATTTTTGCCACAAGTTTCTATCGTGCTTTTAAAGGTATTTTTTTTTGGTCTATCAAAATTGCAACTCTGCGGATTCAACGTTGTCTTTAGGGTATGCTTAATTTGCTTCAGAATACCTTCCAGGGATCCGCTCTCTAAATTTAGGTCTGTCTGGCTACTTGTGAGCTTCTTCTATGTGTTGATTGCAATTGTCGAACTGCAATTTTCGCTGCGTTGAGCTATTGTTTGTCGCTACTTCTAGGTAGTCAATCGTTTTCAGTATACAACCTGGACCGCAGAAATTATGGTATGTTCGAATTCGCGTATGCAGCTTTGTCTCATTATGTTATACGTGCAAATCTTGTGGAATTATTCACAAATCTCTCGGGATCTGCAAATTTTTGTTGGGTATTGTGAATGTGGTGAGAGCGTAGGCAAGTGTAATGAGCATAATTCCTATCCTGGCTCTGATCTGGGCGACTATATTTAATTCTAAGTTTCTCTTTACAAACTTTTTGAGTACTGTTGAACAGTTGAGAATGAAATTTTTTTTTAGACTCCTACATTAGTTGATTGACGCCGCCTTTCTTAGGGTCCTAAGAGTTCTATATAATCTTAGACAGTTTTTTTTCGGTTATAGAATATGCGTGCATTTCTGTGTTAGGTTAGGTTAGCGTGGTAGCTTTAATTTACCAAAAAGCTCACTTGAGCACGCATAGCGGCCCGTTGTGATGCCACAGGTGAAAGCAGCCTCTGCACTGACCAAGTTCCTCCGATCCAAGGAGGGGGAAGTTGGTCAGCGCAAGGCTGCTATGTTCATTATACACAAAATTTTGCCCAAATGAAGCGCTAGCGTGAAGGGTAACGTAAACGCAATTCGAAATAATTTTTAGGCAAACATTTATGTGACTGCTTGACATCCTAGACAATCTTTTTAATCTGTGTTCTGTACAGTTCTAAATTCTAAGTATACAGTATTGTTTGCTGTAACGTTTTTTTTTATATAAGTATGCTGCAACTTACAACTTCAACTCTCTTAATCGCAACCCATTCACACTTTAAATAATTTGTTGTTTAACTGTTAAAGGGTTAAGCCCATCATACATGATAAAAAGTCTTCAGACTAGAAGTTATGGAACCATTCAAACACAAAAACTCATCTTAAAACATTCCTTTGAGTTTAGTAATGCACATGTGCATGTAAAAAGGACCGGAGAAACAATAATAAAACAAGCAACAGCAACAACAACAACAACATCACAATCAACAGCAACTGCAGCTACAAAACCCAATACAAAGCGTAGAAGAACGCACGCGCTCTTATCACAATGAAATCAAAACAATTGTTGTGAAATTATTTTACATGAGTTTCTTGAGTTTTTTTCGGTTCTTCGGTTGTCTTGCCTTTTTTTTGTTGTTGTTGAGAGGGTAAATTAGTGAAACGCACCATTTCATAGAGCTGCGACAAGTTTGTTGCAGTCATTGTTTGATACAAAAACAACAAAAAAACCAAAAAAAGGAGCACAAAGTTGCTGCTGTAGTAGATGAGTATTTAGTATGCAAGTGATGCAACGCCTAAAAAAATACATATTTATTGTAACAACAACAACAAAGAAAAGAAAAAAAGGGGAAACGTATTAAATAAAGACAGAAAAGAAACGTAGAGATGGCTATCGTGGGCTGTATGGCGTACAAACAAAACAAAACAAAACGCTGTGACAAATTGTAACACAGAGTATGTACCACATATGTATACAGCAGAGCACCTAAGTATACACGAGGAATTGTAGCAGCCAGCAGCTTATAAGAGTTGAAATAATTTTATTTGTTGTTGTTTTTGTTGTTGTTGCTGTTATATTTCTGTTACAATAGAATTTCTATTCAAACGATTTTTATTTCATGGCATTTAAGGTGCCACACGTACGCATTGTTACTATTACGCACATAAGCATCATCATATGCATCCATCCATGCAACGAGTGCAAGTGCAGTATATCGCTGCCTAGTTAATGTTGCAACACTTTTAATCATCATTTTTATTATGTTTTCTTTCTCTGTGTGTTGATTATCTTTGCTTCGTATCTTTATTTCTCTTTTTTCTCTCGACTGTAACTCACCGAAATAAAATATTTTGTAAGTTTCATGGACAATGTTTCCTTTCCTGTAGAGTGCCAAAGAAAGAAATAAATGAAGAGTTTAACAGCACTGGTCGAATTTTAATTGTCACGTAATTCGTTAAGGAAGTTATATGGATAGACAAACTGTGTGACTGTATGGTACGATGTCCTGGATCGTATTACAAGCATTTACAGGAAGAAGAAAATTACTTAAGAGGAAGAATATTTAACTTCCAAATGAAATCATATCACAGAAATTGTAGGTAAAATATAGATAAATACTACTGGATAGTAAATTGACGAGAAGGGCTCATATAGTCAGCAAAGATCAACAATGAATCGTTTTTTCGCTACTCATAAGCACTCATGAAATTTTGAATATAAGTGAGTCAACAACATTGAAATGTCACTATCTACTCTGATTTATTCATACTCACTACAACGTTGATTTATAAGTACAGGTTGCAATGACTATGCGTACAACTTTGACATCAAACTCATACCATTCGAAATATGTTTGATTCAGAGCAGCAAGCAGAACAAACACTCTCGTGAGTATTTTAGCGTTCGTAAGCGATTCATACTTATTTTGTGCTTTGTGTATATGTTGAGTTATAGAGAGTCGTAGTCAACAACATCATACGTGTTGTTAAATATGAATCTGATAAGTACTTCAAACTTTGAATATGAGTAGAGGTTCCATGATATTAAAATAAGTATGAATGCGTATATGTTAGGTTAGGTTAGAGGACGTGTACTTGTCAATTAAGACCAGTACAGTACTCGGAGGTCGAATTGACCCATTGTACAACGTCCTAGTTTCTCACACCTCTTATGTTGTGTGTGTTAATTTTATACATGAGTGGTGGGACCTACAGTTTAAAGTCGACTCCGAACGACAGATTTTTGAGAAACTTTTTTTTAATGGCAATTTTATTTACTTTCAGAGTTTTTGCCAGAAATCTGCTGAGAGGAAGTCACCTAAGAAATTTTTTGTATTTGATCTTGTTGTCTGGCCTGGGGCTCGAACCCTGGCTTATCGTATAATAAGCCAACACACTACCTACTAGACCACGGCGACATCGAGTACAGGTTCCATGATATTAAAATAAGTATGAATGCGTATTAGCATCAGAAATTATGAGTTGCTGATCTCTGATATGGAGCATCTCTATCTCTGGATGTGCAACTCGGGAATTACGCAGTAGCTGCATACCCTGATGATGAGACTAATATCTACATACATACATAATTGATCATTATAACCCTTCAGAGAGGATTACGACCTTGCTTCTCACACCATGCTGTGTGTGTTAATTTCATACATGAGTGTCGGGTCCTACAGTTTAAAGTCGACTTCGAACGATAGATTTTCTGAGACAGTTTTTGCCAGAAATCTGCTGAAATGGAAGTCGCCGAAGAAATATTTTTCCAAATTTCGTTTTGAGGTTTGACCTGGGGTTTGAACAATGGCCTTATGTCTAATAAGCTAACACACTACTTACTAGACGACGACGACTTCATGTACAAAATATTAATTTATAATTGCTCTGTATTCCCTTCAGGCATTTGACACACTTGACCTTCTTTATCTTCAAAATTAATCTCCATTTAGCATCGCTTACTTATCTATTCGATATTTTAAGTTATTTCGGTGCGCAACAAAAACAATTTAATTTATTTACAGTTTTCAATACATGTACAGTGAGCGTCAAAAGAAACTGTATATTAAAAAAAATATTTATTAATAAATGAACCGTTATTTTATTTATTTTAAAATTGTTTCATTGCCAGATAAAATTAAAATTGAAACAAAAAAAATTTTTGAAATTTTTGAAATTTTTTTTGAATTTGTGATATTTTTTCGGGCACTCACAACGTAAAAGTTGAGTTTGTTGATTGTTCTATCCTTTGTCTTAGTTGACAAGTACACGTTCTCTAACCCATACTTAGTGTATAGTTTCTTTTGATGCTCACTGTATGTAAAGGTAGAATATATGCAATGAACAGGTCTTAATAAATACAAAAAAATATTGAAATTTTTCTGAATATATTTCCTTTCATTGAAAAAAATACAAGAAAATTTTTATAATTTTTGTCACACACTCCCTTCATTTAATCCTTTTTTCCAATTGATTGAAGATAAAAGAAGACAATCTTAAAAGCAAGTCATTAATAATAAAGTGACTAAAAAAATGGATTCCTTTAACGAAAAGACTGAACAATTTAAAAAATATTTTTTAAAGAAATTAAAATAAAAAAAGAAAATATTTTCAAAACATGAAAGAAAAGACAGACAGATTTTTAAAACGTTGTTCATATAGAAGAAATGAACATTAATTTCAGGGTGTTTATCAATCTTAAACCATCACTAACGGAAACGATAATTCAAATTATCAAAAATATTAACTCGCGTACAAGAAATACAACAAAAAAAATCTGTTTCAAATCGTATTTTTTTCTTCATATAATTTAAACAAAAAAAGAAGAAGAAAAACAGAAAAAATAAGGTAAAAATATCATATAAAAATATAGATTTGGCTTTTAAGATTGTTAACATGTTACCAATTTTTATGAGGCTGCCTTTGGCAAATGCAATCACGTATTTGTGGCTAATGAAAAAGAAAACTCATAAAACACTTTTCGATAAAAATCTCAACCGAAAAAACAATAAAGAAAACAAAATATTGTCCACCTTTAATTCAAAAACATATTCATACGTATACATACGTATACAATACGTACATATGTCTACATTTATTTATTTTAAAGTAAAATAGAAAATATTTTTTCATAATAAAGAGTTCATTGAGCGCCACCAATGTAACACCCATGAATCGTGTTCTGAAACCAAAAAAAAAAAAGAAAACAAAAACAAAAAAAAATTATGAAATGCCTCATGTTTGTCCAACAAAATGTTTCTTAATGTTTCCGTAATAGTTTTGAACATTTTAAGTGTTATGATCTTAATTTTTTTTCTTTTTTGGTTTTTAGTCTCTTACATGCAACTATTTTTATGAGTTTTAATATGTTTGTACTCTATGGCCAGCTATGGTGACACAGTAATGGTTTTGACTAGGCATAGTTGTACAAACATACAACTTCATACATAGTTGAAGTCGCCGTGGTCTAGTAGGTAGTGTGTTGGCTTATTAGACGAAAAGCCAGGGTTCAAACCCAGGTCAGACATCAAAATAAAATATGAAAAAAAACTACTTCTTCGGCGACTTCCTCTCCAGCAGATTTCTGCCAAAAACACTGAGAATGAAATAAAATTGCCATGAAAAGTTTCTCAAAATTTGTCCTTCAGAGTCGACTTTAAATTGTAGGTCCCGCCACTCATGCATAAAATTAACACACACAACGTAAGTGGTGTGAGAAACTAGGTCGTAATCGTGACTGAAGGGTTGTAATGACCATTTATGTATGTATGTATGTATAGTTGAACAATTCTACCGTTTCATGAATGAACTTTTTAACTGACAGACGTAGCGAACATGTAAATGAAATCAAAATAATGAAAATATCACATCCAATCGATTCAATTGCCTAAATAGTTGAATTGCTGGCATACAGCAAGAGATCAGCAATGAATCGTTTTTTCGCTACTCATAAGCACTCATGAAATTTTGAATATAAGTGAGTAAACAATATTGAAATTTAACTATGTACTCTGTTGCATTCATACTCACTACAGCGTTGATTTATAAGTACAGGTTGCACTGAGTATGCGTACAACGTTGACATCAAACTCATACCATTCGAAATATGTTTGATTCATAAGCCTACTCGTTAAGGTTCATAACTTTGGAAAAATACTTATAAATGATTCGAAAGACTCGTTGTTGCATTTACAACAGAAGATTAAAGACACATAAGCAAAAAAGACAGAGCAGCACACAGGGCAAACACACAACCTTTTAGTGAGTCTTTTAGTGTTCGTACGCGAATGTATATGTTGAGTTATGGAGAGTCGAAATGTTAAGTATGAATATGGATGAGTACTTCAAACTTTGAATATGAGTAGAGGGGTTCCATGATATTAAAATAAGTATGAATGCGTATAAGTATCAAAAATTATGAGTATGATTCGATTCTATTCATCTTTTTGAATACTCATTGCTGATCTCGACCTCTTTGCGCACCACTAATGTTGTGTGTGTGCTAATTTTATACATGAGTGGCAGAATCTACAGTTTAAAGACGATTTCGAACGACAGATATTTTGAGAAACTTTTCATTGGAATTTAATTCCATTCTCAGATTTTTTGCCAGAACTTGGCTGCGAAATTTTTTCAATATTTTGATAAGTTTGAGTTCTCTGAGCAAAAGGTTCGCCCCACGGCCTTACGCTTAATAATTTAACAAACTACCTACTAGATTACGGCGATTTCAATTATAATAAATCTCCCTAAAAAGTCAAAGCTGGATAGGGGAATGATCATCAAGAACCACATCGAATGATAAACGGCCCTGTTCTCCTTTAATAACATATTTTGAACAAACAGAGCGACGAATATAAAACAGTAGGAACAATTAAGCCAACGTCCAACGTTCTAGCTTCCAAAAAAGCGCTACATTGCTTAAATACTTCGAAGACGACTTGAAGACATAGATCTGCCAGAAACTGAAATCGCACTGAAAAGTGAGCAAACTTCCTCCTTAGAGGTGTCAAATTGACGCCGAAATCTACCAAACTGGTGGAAACTGGACGTAAATGAAAAAATTGCATCAAACAATATACTTCACAAGTAACAAGCGTTACAAAAACTAACCAGAATTTCCTCTGCTTGTCTGTGAAGAACAGTTGAATTCTTTTTCAATAGGAACTAGAGTTTCTGTTAGAGATAAGAGAGATATGATCTGATCAGTTATTAAACAAAGAACTTTAGATTTGGCATTTGGGTACCAACAGGCTGGCTGATGAAATTGATAACGATCATCAATTGGAAATATGTATATACCACATCAATCACATTCAAACATCATTTTTGCCTTCTTAAATATTTTACACGATGCATATGTCCTACAGCAATATATTCGATATTTATATGGGAATGTAATCAAAATAAATTTTGAAAAAATCTTTCATAATTCACACCCAAAATATGCTACACAGTTAAAATACCCAATTGAGCCGTGTTCTACAACCAGACATTATTTGTCTTCTTTTTTACATTTGCATGACTTGTAATATGATTCCCCGTCTCAATTGACCCATTTTTTTTTTTTGCTCTGAAATCAAAATCTTTTAATTCTCATGACTTGAATTGAAACTGAATTGAATCTGCAGATTTTGTAATCTTAATTGCGCAAAAACTTCAAACTTCCAAAGAAATGTCAACACCATGTCCTCTATTTCTAATTAATGGCAACAACAGCAGCAGCAGCACCATCATCAGCAGCAGCAGCCGCTTAAGTTTTTAATTTCATTTCTCATGCTGTTGTTATTTGTTTATATTAGAAAATTAAATAAAATGCTGAATTCAATTTATTTTTTTTAATTTTTTTGTTTGACGATGAACTAATTTATTTCAAAATAGAGTTCTTTTTTTTCTTTCTTTCTTTCTTTGGGAATTTATGATTTGCTGATTAACAATTTATTTAAGAAGCACTTTAAAGACAATTACGTTCTCTATTCACAAATTACTACGTTCTGTTTATGACAAATGTCTGGTTAAGTGAAGTGAATAGTTAAGTGAATACAGTGTGACAAATAATATGTGAAACGTACCAAATCGATAAACAGCAAAGATTTGGAATTTATTGGTGGTTATCATAGATCAGCAATGAATCGTTTTTTCGCTACTCATATGCACTCATGAAATTTTGAATATACGGGACTCAACAATATTGAAATTTAACTATGTACTCTGTTGCATTCATACTCACTACAACGTTGATTTATAAGTACAGGTTGCAATGACTATGCGTGCCACGTTGACATCAAACTCATACCATTCGAAATATGTTTGATGCATAAGCCTACTAATTCAGATTTATAACATTAGAAAAATACTCAAATAATACTTATAAATGGTTCAAGTGACTCGAATCATTCAACAAAATTTACCGTCTTAGTTGCTGTTGCATTTAGAAAAACAGAAAACAGACGAATAAGCAATAGAGACGGAGCAGCAAACAGATCAAAAACACAACATTCTAGTAACTATTTTAGTGTTCGTACGCGAATCATACATATTTTATCCTTCGTGCATAATTTGAGTTATAGAGAGTCGAAATCAATAACATCATACGTGTTGTTAAGTATGAATACAATGAGTACTTCAAACTTTAAGTATGAGTCGAGGTTCTATGATATTAAAATAAGCATGAATACGTATAAGTATTAGTAATTAAAAGTATAATTAGATTCTACTCATCTTTTTAAATACTCATTGCTGATCTGTGATTAGCAGTTATGAATTGTTTAAACATTTTACTGGGTTCTTAAAGATTAAGGTGTTATAAAGTAGCACGATCATCAGCATTTTATATAAGTAGTTATTGCGAGTCTATTGTTTTCCTCTCCTACCCTCCATAGCCAACATAATCTTACCTTACCTAACAATTTTCCTTCGATACAGATCTAAAGTCTGTCGAGTCATTCGAACCATTTTTAAGTATTATTTGAGTATTTTTCTAAAGTTATGAATCTTGAATGAGTAGGCTTATGAATCAAACATATTTCGAATGGTATGAGTTTGATGGCAACGTTGTACGCACATTCATTGCAACCTGTACTTATAAATCAACGTACATTGCAGTGAGTACGAATGAACCAGAGTACATAGTTAAATTTCAATATTGTTGACCTACTTGTATACAAAATTTTATAAGTGCTTATGAGTAGTGAAAAAACAATTCATTGCTGATCTTTGCTGCTAATATCTCTAAAGAATGCTTAACACATTTCCATTTCCGTGTGAATTTTCGTTTCATTTATTTTATGTCACATTGATCATCAGCCATGGAATATCGCAGACTTTATTGGAGTATTTGACAGTACTTGGTAGCGCCTATAATTGTTTGCATCGAGCATAATTTTTCTTTCTGGAAATTATTGCGTTTCGTATTTTATTTAAAAAGCTTTTAAAGAAGTTTTAAAAATATTTTTCCCGTCTTTTTTTTTGAAATGTAAACATTTTAAAATTAAATGAAAACAAAATTTTTGGCCGCCAAAACCATAAGCAGTTAGGATGTTTGATAAGGTCAAGGGTAGCTCTTGGTGGTTTAAGAAACCAATCTATTACTTGCAGCTTTTACTGCTCGAACATTTAATGAATGTCCTTTTGATTTTGAAAATAAAAAGATTGAATAGACTGAACGGGCAATAATTCATCCATAAAAGCGGTGCGACATCAAAGGTGTGAAAAATATTTTTTCCAAATTTCTGAATTCAATTTCCAAAAATTGAAAAATCAAATAAACTCTACCTTTTTATTACACGATGTCCAAGAGCCAATTTACAATTGAACAACAACCAACAAAAAAAATTTACAAAAAATTTTAATTGTTTTTGGATAGAAAAAGATTTGTTGCAGCCAGCAGTCCCTTTTAGTCATACAGAGCACGTACTACCCCCTCTTAAAGCAGATGATCATGGTGATGATGATGATGATCGTGACGTTGATGATCGTATACACTTTTATATGTATGTACATACATACAGTGAGTGCCAAAAGAAACTGTCTTGTATGGATAAAATTCTAACAATCGCTAAACTCAACTTTTACCACTTAAGGAGAGGAGTGCCCGAAAAAATTTGTTAAAATTTTGAAATTTTTTGAATTTTTTTTTATTTCAATTTTAATTTTAACAGGCAATGAAACAATTTTAATTTTAACATAAAAATAACGGTAATTTATTAATAAATATTTTTTTTCAATGTTTAGTTTCTTTTGACGCTCACTGTACGTGTTTATCTATGTAGTATGGCTTCATAACAATTCTATTCGAGAATTCAATACAATTCTGTTTAAAAATAATAAGAATAATAATAGCAACAACAATAATAAGGACAATACAGGCATAATACAATCATATTTAATTGTCAATGAATAGCCGAGCAACAAAAAAACACACAAAAATTGTTACCAGAAGTAGAAAAGAATAGAAATTAGAAAATCAAAATCAAAATCAAACAATTGTTATCCTGGACATAGATTTATAATGCTCATTAGACGCTCAATAGGACAACAATTGAATGGATGTGAGAGGCATTTACAAGAGGCCCCTTTAAAGGTATAATAGCAACAACAAATAACAACAACAACAACAATAATAAAAATAATAATAAAATCTACACTTACAAGCTGATTATTAGAACCGCGTCTGGTATGTTTCTCAATTGTTTTGTATTGTTTTGGTAAGTGGCGCCTGTGTGGTCAACAGTTTTATTTTTATAATTGAAAAATATTACAAAAAAACAACAACAACAACAATATAAAATTGTGTAATAATAATAATAACAACAATAACATGAGCAGAAGTTCAACAGAACCAGATGTTTTTCAAAAAAAAATTTTTATTTTAAATCGTGAATTAGTTTTGTAAAGAGAATGAATCCATTCACCCAACAGCTGAATTTTTGCAATAAATTCTGTTAAAATTTCTTACGAGTTCTATTAACGTGTTCTTATTCCAGGGAAGAAGGGATTTTTATAGGCTATCCTAAGTACTTTTATTCTAACAAGGCTTCGTGACTGACATGACATTTTACACTATGGCACTAGCTAACCTTTTCAGTGCCTCATACCTTTTCAGTTACTTCATACTGGTAATATTCCAAATTCGCTGCAAGATTGCTAATGTAATGCCAGTTCCCACAATACATGAAGCTAATAACAGTGAGAGTTACCGTCCAGTAGCAATATGTCTCGCACTTTCCAGAGTAAAATATTTAAAATTTAACTGATTAAAATGGTTTATATAAGGCCTATTCTACTTTTTGGTATGTTCAAGATTGTGGCTTAAACTTACTTTCTCTCAGATTACAGAACTCCGATTGGTATTGCCTAGTCAGCATCTTTTGATTGGAGGATGAAAATCCAATACAATGTTCGTTTGAAACATCATATTTTTAAGCGGTCGAAGGCACGGTTTAAATGTCTTAATTTTTTAAGATACCATAGGCTCTTTCGTTAAGAGCTTCCTCTCTCCAAAAAGCAATAAAACGTAATATTTATGAGGAGTTCATAGTAGTCTAGTAGGTATAAGGCCACGGTTCAATCCCCAGGTCAGACATTAAAGCGAAAATATGAGAAAATATTTCTTCGATGACTTCCTCTCAGTAGTCCTCAGATAAAAACTCTGAAAGCAAATCAAATTGCCATGAAAAGTTTCTCAAAAATCTGTCGTTCAGAGTCGACTAATCGGTCATTACAACGCTTTAGTCAGGATTACAACCCAGTTTCTAACACCATTCATGTGTTGTGTGTTAATTTTGTCCATAAATGATGGGACCAACTATTTAATGCCGGCTCCAGATAACAGATTTACAAGGCAATTTTTTTTTACTCTCAGATTTACTCCGATATTATTGGCGAAAGAGATATTTTTTCAGATTGCGTTTTGTTTGAAGTGTCTTAGCCCGAAGAAGAACCATAGGCTCTCATGTTATTCCTCAGCACAGCTGACTAGACTACATACATACATAATTGGTCATTACAACCCTTCAGTCAGTATTACGACCTAGTTTCTCACAAATCCTATCACATTCGACAGTGACACACTTTCGAGAGAGCCTGCAACTAAAAAATATTTGTATTACGTGTCTTAGTTCTTTAGGTCGAATTAAAACTGTCCTAATAGGCAATATGCTATCCGAAACATCATTTTCTTTAACAAAAGCTCGACTTTAATTCTCCAATGTAAGGAAAAAATGGCGCTCTTTAGTAACGAATACAATATTTCCGTAAATTGGGTTTCGAGATACAAATTTACTTACCTACTTTAATTGGTCATTACGACCCTGTAGTCGGGATTACAACCGAAAATCTAGGTCCAACCATGTTGGATGTATTAATTTTATCCGTTGGCCATTGGAACCTATAGTTTAATATTGACTCCGAAAAGCAGATTTTTTAGAAACTTTTCATACGAATTTTATTTACTACCGGATTTTTTGCCAGAAATCTGCTGAGAGGCAATAGCGGAAGAAATTTTTTGTAAATTTTTTTCTCATCTTATTCTTCTAAAACATTTAGAACGCCTTTACCAACTTTTTTCTTAGGTGCCCTGAACTATTATTTGGCTACTTTCCTTTTGATTTTATCAACTCCGTATTAGAGAGTGTACAGGGTGGCTGATATGTATTGCAACCAACTTCAGGTTGTTATTATGTTTAAACCGTTCGTCTGACAGCTGACAGACTTATTCCAGTGACAGTTCATTTTATTATTTACAAGCTTACAAAAGCATTCTGATCTATTGCATTCAGAAAAAAAGTTATTCGTGATGGAATTCAAGCGTGATAGTGTGATTGCTTTATATTTGGCTGGAAAACCGCAGGTGACTATCGTTAGAGCCGTCCAGCATTTAAATGTGAATAAATCTTTTGTTTCTCGTACCATTGCTCGTTACTGTGATACTGGCAGTGTTGCATCGCGTCCAAAAAGTGGACGAAAAAAAAACGGTAACAACACCAGCAATGATCCGAAAAGTGAAGGCCAGATTTGATCGAAATCCACGCCTCAGTGGTAGAAAAATTGCTCGTGAGCTGAACATATCGCGAGAACGGATGCAACACATATTGAAAAATGAGCTTGGACTAAAGCCATTGAAGTTCCAATAAGTGCAAGAGCTCACCGATGGACAAAAAAAAGTTAGACTAGAAAGAGCCAAGAAGTTACTTCGCTTGCACGAAAGTGGCCAGTTACCGAATTTGGTTTTCTCCGATGAGAAGCCATTCCAAATTGAGCAGTTTGTGAACAAACAAAATGATCGGGTTTACTTGCCAAAGATGTCAGCTGAAAATTTACACCTGCGATTGGCCACCAGAACTCAAGCGCCGCCGATGGTAATGGTGTGGGCCGCCGTAACGCCGATGATCGCTCCCCGCTCGTATTCATTGACCATGGGGTCAAAATAAATGCCGAATATTATCGGGAAAATGTCTTAAAGACAGTATTGAAGCCCTGGGAAGACAAACATTTCGGCCGCAGACCATGGACATTCCAACAGGACTCAGCACTACCGCACTCAGCACGCGTCAACCAAGAATGGCTTAAAAAGGAGGTTCCTCGCTTCATTTCTACCGCACAATGGCCACCAAAATCTCCGGATCTGAATCCGTTGGACTTTTGCGCCTGGGGAATTTTGGAGAGTAAGGTTCTGACTAAAAGATACCAAAGTGTCGATCATCGCAAGACGGCGCTTCGCCGGGAATTGGCCAAAATACCGCAGAGCCACTTTCGTGCAGCCTGTGATGGCTTTGTCGGCCGTTTGAAGGCCATAATTCGTACCAAAGGTGGCTAATTCGAACAAATCTGAACTGATTCTAAAATTTGATGGTATTTCCAACATTTTTTTCTTTTTTCTTTTACTTTGTTGCATTATATATCAGCCACCCTGTAATTACGTCATTTCACCTTATTTACAGTTGCAAGTGTAACGTCTAAAATAACAAACTCTTCCTGTTTCATAATGTTCTTTCAGATTTTCTTTCGACAGTATTTTCCACTTGTACTCTCTCTCTCTTTACTTAACTCTAAAGAAAGTTATTTATTCTTCGCATTACGATGCTAAGTGTGATCATCACTTTAATTAAATAAAAAAGAAAGAAAAAAATGAAAAGTAAATAAAAAAAACACAATGAAATAAAAACAAAAGAAAAATAGAGAATAAAAAACGAAAATGTATGTCAACAAAAACCAGCAAAAGGCGGTGAGCCAAAGTCCTTTTTTAAAATAGAGGGAATAAATTTTACCCTTTCTTCCCTAACTACACTAACATACGTATGGTATAGCAATACCTATGTAGATATGCCTCAAATAGAATTTTTATTTTGTGATACAAGGATTCATTCAACAACGACGATGTCTTTCAAAACTAACACCCAAACTGAGCTATTAAAAGCAACAGTTTCTGGCAGAGTATGCTTCAAATGCTCGTATATAATCACAGCGAAGAGAACAAATATTGACAAACAACTTGTTGTTGAGGCGTAAAAATATTTGTCCAGCTAAGGAACACACAGAGAATATAAAACAAAAGATTTAAGAAACAAGCACAAACAAATGAAATAAGAGGGCACATGAAATGGAGATAAGAGAATCAAATCTGTTATTTGCTTTCCTTTCCTTTCCTTTCTTGACTTTGTTTCTTTAATTCAATGTTTAATTAGTGATAAGGAATGATGAGCCATGAGTGATGAGTTTTAATTGAGAAATGAAATACTCTCGTTAGAGTTTAAATATTTAAACATTGTTAACGTTTGCACAGGGAAAGTGTTAAGCAATTGAAATGAAACATAAAAGTGTAAAGGATCACAAACATATTTTTGTTTTTTTTTTTATTAAAGAAGGTTCGATTTTAAACAATTTTTACCTCTTCTGAAACATTTTTTAAGTCATAGCTAGCATCTGTTCTCATGTCTATCAATATACAGTGAAAGTAAAAAAGAAACTGTCTACTATGAATTAAAATTCTAACAATCCAAACCAAACTCAACTTTTATCACTTAAGGAGAGTGCCCGAAAAAATTTCACAATATTTCGAATTTTTTTGTATTTTTTTTAATAAAAATAACGGTAATTAATTAATAAATATTTTTTAATGTACAATTTCTTTTGATGCTCACTGTATACCCTTCAATATGTATACCTTGGAATACAAATTTAAAAACCTTGAAATAATATCCTTATTGGCTTTTAGTCCATTATTTCTGGTGCACATAATTCGTTTTTACGTAGAAGACATGCAAACCAGCTTACATTTTGATGAAATGTATCAAAAATACATACTGGAAGCTTGTACGATTCTAATATATACATATATATATACATATACATATATACATACACAATTGGTCATTACAACCCTTCAGTCAGGATTACGACCTAGTTTCTCACACCACTCATGTTGTGTGCCTTAATTTTATACATGAGTGGCCGGGACCTACAGTTTAAAGTCGATTCCGAACGACATTTTTGAAAAACTTTTCATGTCAATTTTATTTACTCTCAGTGTTGTTGCCAGAAATCTGCTGAGAGGAAGTCGCCGTAGAAATACTTTTTGTATTTTATTTTGATGTCTGGCCTGGGGCTCGAACCCTGGCTTTTCGCCTAATAAGCCAACACACTACCTACTAGACCACGGCGGAACGAGATGACGTTACGATCATGTCCGAGAAATTAGTTGGTGCGCCTTCTATCCATCGAGGGCCAAGTGATTGTTGAACTATGAAGTGCTAGAGGAGTGTGCAATTGATGGCTATTTAAGAAAAATGGAAAGAAACGAAAAGTCAAAGCTATTTCGCCTAGAAATCGAGTATGGCTGACTTCCAAAATGTATCAATACAAAGTTTGTATACAGTTCTACTGCGGTATATAAATTTTGTACATATGCAAAGTTACCAAACAATGCATCAACTATAAATCTGATGCCAGATTTTGACTACGTTAAAAATACACATTGACGACGTTTTGAAATAGCATACGTTGTAAACATTTTGTACAGCGGCTTTATGAAACACGATACTTTGTTCAAACACAAAGCAACTAACATTTTAGAAGGCAGCCTATCAAGTTGACATGAGATTATGATGGAAAAGAGAACAAATATGTTCCCAAATTTGTTTTAAGTCTTCTTTGCTAGAACTGCTTATCTATTGCCTTTGAATATTTTTAAGCTAAAGGGTCCGCCAAATAACTTTTTTTTTTAAATGCTTTAAAAAAAAAACTACAGAATATTTTCTCAAATTTCTTTTTTTTATTTGAAAGTACAATCCTTCCGGTTAAAAATGGAAAATAATTCCATTCAAATGGCTGCCTCGGCTGGCCATGCAGTAGCCTACACCAGACGTAGCCGATTTTGGCAAAAAAAAATCATCTTTTCAGATGAAGCTCATTTTGATCTTGGCGGATATGTAAACAAGCAAAAATGTCGCATTTGGGACACAGAAAACCCGCACGCATACATTGAAAAGCTGACGCACCCAAAACGAGTCACTGTTTGGTGCGAATTTTGGTCCAGAGGCATAATTGGGCCATTTTTCTTCGAAAATTAACAAGGAGTGGCTGTTACAGTCAATGGCGATCGTTATCGGGCCATGTTGAACGAAATTTTCGTTTACAAAAATTGAAGAGGAGGACATTGGCAACATTTGGTTTCAACAGGACGGCACTACATGCCACATAGCCGAAGCTTCACTCGATGTTTTGCGCCCTGTTTTTGAAGATCGCATTATCAGCCGCAGAACTGATATTGTTTGGCCACCTCGGAGCTGCGATTTGACACCGTTGGACTATTATTTGTGGGGTGCCGTCAAAGATAAGTGTTACGCCGACAAGCTAGAGACAATTGACGCTTTAAAGGACAATATTCGTGAAGCCATTGATGAAATACAGTTGCACACAATCGATAATGTGCTTAAAAATTGGATCGATCGTGTAGGCTACTCCATGGCCAGCCGAGGCAGCCATTTGAATGAAATTATTTTCCATTAATAACCGGAAGGATTGCACTTTCAAATAAAAAAAGAAATTTGAGAAAATATTCGGTAGGTTTTTCTTAAAGCATTTTCCAAAAAAAAAGTTATTTGGCGGACGCTTTATTTTTAAGCTAACAATTTAAAACAAAGCCTCTTGGATTAAATAAAATTTCATGTTTTTTGTTTTGTGTCTTTAGCCATATATTTGTTCTTATTTTAATGTGTACAAAATACAAATAAAAGTGTTTTTTTAGAAAAAAAAAATAAAGGAAATAAATTACAATTATATCACAGTTTTGTTGTTGTTTTCTAAATGAAAAAGAATATGTTTTTAAAAAAAAAAATGTTAATACATGATAAGGATAAAAAGAATGGAATAAATAATTAAAAAAAAACCGAAAATAAAATGTAAAATCGTTTAACAATATCAAAAATACTTGTGTGTTTGAGATATTCACAGCAGTTGCCGCACAGCATATGTATACAGTGAGCATCAAAAGAATGTATACATTACAAAAAAATATTTATTAATAAATTACCGTTATTTTTATTTTAAAATTGTTTCATTGCCTGTTAAAATTAAAATTGAAACAAAAAAAATTTTTCAAAAAATTTCGAAATATTAAAAAATTTGTTCCGGCACTCTCCTTAAAATTTGTCAAAAAAAAATGCAAAATATTTGCAAATTTTTTCGGTTACTCTTCTTAAAATTTTTCAAAATAAATCGAAATATTGGAAAATTTTTTCGGTTACTCTCCTTAAAATTATTCAAAAAAATTTCAAAATATTGGCAAATTTTTTCGGTTACTCTCCTTAAAATTTTTCAAAAAAATTTCAAAATATTTGCAAATTTTTGCGGTTACTCTCCATAAAATTTTTCAAAAAAAATTTCAAAATATTGGCAAATTTTTTCGATTACTCTCCTTAAGTGATAAAAGTTGAGAATTTTATCCATACTGGAGAGTTTCTTTTGATGCTCACTAGTCGTCTTAAGTGCTGTAAACATGTGTGAATATGTTGAATTAAATTTAATTTAAAATTAAAAAAAATTAAAAAATAATACTACGATAATGATTAAGTGTCTAAGTAAATATGTTATAATAATACAGTACATTTTAAATAATTAAGTAAAAAAGAAGGAAAAAAAGATGTTCAATTTTCACCGAATAAATTAAAAATAATCGATTAAATGCTTAAATGCTTAAACGTTTAAGGAAATACTTAAGATTTGTTAGAAAAAAATCGTATGGAATTGCAATTGTTAATTGAAGTTGAATAATTGCGTTGAGATTTTGTTGTCTAATGTCTGTATTCATATTTTTTCTCCTCCTTGTATAACTCATTCGAATAACGATGCTTAATTTAATACTGATTCGAGTTTTTTACTTGAATGTCTTATTTTCATATTTTGAGAATTTTTACGTTTCTTTTGTCGCTGCTGCTGCTGCGGTTGCTGTTGTGTTTTATGCTCTCTCTGTTGTTTTGGCTGTTTACGCATTTTTGGCGCCGCCTGCTGTCCCTCATCTTGAGCTTTATTAGCCTTATCAGCCCTTTTACCCAAATACATTGGCCCCTTCTGCTTTGTATGCATCCTTAAGATTTTCAATAACCGGCGCACATAACCGAAATAATACGATTTTGCAAATTTCAAATCAATCGGATCCACCAGCTTCAATGTTGTCTCATCTTTAATTTGATTCCAACGCAATGGCGACACGTATTTAATGTCCGTGGTAAAATTCAAAATTCCTTCCATTTTCGTACGACTTATGAACAGAGCGTCAATGGTTGAGAAACCACGTCGTGTGGTGGTATTATTAATCGCATGCTCAATATTGCATAGAATAGTGCGGGCATCTTTCATCAGTTCGTCCAGTTCCTGTGCTATGGTACTCTCCTGGCTGGCCTTAATGTTATTGAAATTTAGTTCGGCACGACGTAGATATTCGAAGGCAGCAACGTAAACCTGTAATTGGCGATGCCAACGGCGTAAAGCAATCTGTAAAGATAAGAAATATGGGAAGTATTTCGTTTAGTAAAGTTTCAAACCAAGTTATGTTAAGGTAACAGAATTAAATCTACCTCAGAGTATATTTCTTGTATAAAAATTTGGTTTGAATTTGTAAAATTGCTATAACAAATCCTAGAATATCATTGACAGAGCAAAACAAAATGTAACAGCTGAAGCTTGGATTGGTCCTATCCCCGGACATTAATCAGTTATTGCCCGCATAATCTAAGTTTACTAAGAGATATTTACTAACAGAGACTTAATTTCAATCTAAATGCATTTTATAGGTGTATGCGCTCATACGCATTGCCGTTATTATTTAAGGCCCGAAGTAGAATTTTTAATCTCAAACGGTATCGTAGACTAGCAGTGCATCAATCTGCCTTTAGTTATGCACTATATGGAGAACCCACTGTTGTCTATGAGTCTACACTGACGGCTTAAGGATAAGTGACTAGGTGGGCTGCAGTATATTTGTTAAGGGTTTTGGTATTAAACTTTTTTATAGGCTGCCAAAGGAGAGGTCATGGCAATATCAAAAGCGGCGCAACGCTTGTATTCCCTGAATATTATTTGAAAATCTCTTGATTTAGTCGGACAACCAGGCTGCTAACGAACGTAGTTTCAACATCCATCTTTGTACATTAACGCCGAGGATTTCTTAGAGAAATTTTGAATCATTCAAAGGTAACCCTTATGTGGGTTCCGGGATATAGGAATATCGTTGGAAATTGAATTGCTCGAGAGCCCGTATGGAGCTTGCAATCTCCGATATGTTACAGGGTATAGGTATTCCGATTGACTCAATTGAATTGGGTATTGTTCACTCGTTTTAGAGAGAGGCTTGGTCTCGTTGACAGCAGAAAGGTACGTGGAATACTGCTAGACTCTACTAGGCACGTGTGGATAAAAAGAGGACCGACTATCCTGCACGGCACATAAGTCGCAATTCTAACGTTTCTAGCCACAGTCCTTTTTATAGGCATTCTGTCATGCGAGCTGTGAGTCTGATGAGGAGGAAGAGGTTATCAGTGCCCTGCTCTTGTCGTAAAGAGACGGTTTCTGACCTCTTACTATCTAACATCTTTGACCGAGCTGTCTAATATACGGATTGCAATAGCAATACGAATAGCTGCTTGAATTTCCTCTCTTGCAGAGCAAAGAAATGATTTCTCACGTTCTTTATAGATATACGCAGGACCTTATAGCGGTTATAACGAATAACTGATAATACTTTATAACGACTTTTGAAGGCATTGTATCGACGGGGAAATGTAGGAAACCGTTGAACATCTTATCTCTCATAGTTCGACTCTTAGAAAACGGAAACAAAAATTCTTGGTGTCCCAGAATTTATCGACAGAACTTGCCTACTAATAAACTACGTCATTATCCTGACTAAAGGGTTGTAATGACCAATTATTTACAGCGGGCGTCAAAAAACTGTACTGTATGGATAAAACACTAACAATCACCAAACTGAACTTTTACCACTTAAGGAGAGTGCCCAAAAAAAATCGCCAATATTTCGAAACTTTTTTCTCTATTTTTTTTTGTTTAAATTTTAAAAACTGGCAATGAAACGATTTTAAAATAAAGATAACGGTTAATTTATTAAAAAAAATTTTTAATGTACATTTTCTTCTGACGCTCACTATATGTATATACTTATTTAATTAGGAATGATTTACATAAGATTACATATGAACCTATAAAATTGTTAGAATGGTTGAGAAGTATCATTACAGATATTTAGTAAGATAAACAGAATGAAGCTCTGATAAGGTTGATCTACACTTAAGGCTGTTGACAATTTTAACTAACCTAACCTAACTTAGAGTCTTATAAATAAAATGCAATACTAATAAAATATCCGCCTACACTTTTTATTAGAATCGAATTATTGCAATTTATTGGAAACTAGAAGCCGTAGTCTAGTAGGTAGTGTGTTGGCTTATTAGACGTAAGGCCACGGTTCAAATCCCACATCAGATATCTCCAACAAAATGAAATAAAAATAAATATTTCTTCGGCGACTTCCTCTCAGCTGATTTATGGCAAAAACTCTGGGAGTAAATAAAATTGCCATGAAATTTTTTTAAAAAAATCTGTCATTCAGAGTGAACTTTAAACTGTAGATCCCGCCATTCATGGATAAAATTTAACAAACACAACATGTTTGGTGTGAGAAGCTAGGTTGTAATTGTGATTGTAATGGCCAAGTCAATTAGTAAGTATTACGTATCCAGAGTATTCTGAGACATACTTTGTTCCATTATTCTGAAAGTTGGTTTAACATGTTTTATCACAAAGTTGAAGTAACCTTAGTCTAGTAGGTAATGTGTTGGCTTATTAGACGTGAGGAGTGGTTCAAACCTCAGCTCAGATATCTCAAACAAGCTGAACGATGAAAAAAATATTTCTTACAACGACTTGATTTCAGAAGTCTTCTTGAAAAAACTGCTGAAAAATTGCCATGAAAAGTTTCTCAAAATATCTGTCGTTTTAAATTGTAATTCCGGCCACTCTTGGCTAAAATTAACACACATAATAGAGGTGGTGTGTAGTCACCGTGGTCTAGTAGGTAGTGTGTTGACTTATTATCATGTTCGTAGGAACCACTTGGTATTGTAATTATATGGCCAAGTTGACAAAATGACTCAAATTTCCCAAGGTTTTGATGACAGATAAAAGACGGTGAGATGTTCATTTCATTCAATAGTGTGGTCGTGGGTTTTACGCTGTTTAATCTCGGACCGTACTTAACAGTTTCAGTTACTATACAGTTTTAGTTGCATGTTCAAATTCTTATGGACATTCATCAGATATTACCTGCATCACCCATGACTTCTAAGAACCCCAGACTGCATTACACCATCAATAGCGTAATTAAAATAAAAAAATAAAGATTTAGGTACTCTTACTTAACTCTACTCCTAATGCCAATTTGATGAGTTTGAGTAATTAGTCTTAGCGGTATAAATCTGCTTTAGAGCTGATGTCATATTGCTACTTGGTTTACAGTATCGAGTTACATAGAAATATCCGGTTATTATTCGCACAGGGGCAGTACTTCAGCCAATCTTGTGCTCCTTGTAGTATAATTCCAGTCACATAATACCTGTGAAGAGAGTCCGCAGGATAAAGTTCAGGAAAAACGTATATGAAACGGTGAGCTACACATATTTTGTGGCAGCAAAGCAATGATTAGATTTCAAGAGTGTGTTGAGTTCAAGAGGGTGATGAGCAATGAATCGTTTTGTCGCTACTTATAAGCACTCATGAAATTTTGAATATAATTGAGTCAACAATATTGAAATTTAACTATGTACTCTGAGTCATTCGTACTCACTACAACGTTGATTTATAAGTAGAGGTTGCAATGAGTATGCGTACAATGCTGACATCAAACTCATACCATTCGAAATATGTTTGATTCATAAGCCTGCTCAGTTAGGTTCATAACGTTAGAAGAATACTTATAATACATACGAGTTACAATACTAGTGACTCGAATCATTCATCAAAATTTACAGTCTTAGTTGTTGTTGCATTTACAAAAAAAAAGAAAAAAAGGACACAAGTAAAAAAAGACAGAGCAGCAAGCAGAGCAAACACGCAATCTTCTAGTGAGTATTTAAGTGTTCGAACGCGACTCATACTTATTTTGTGATTCGTGTATATGCTGAGGTATAGAGAGTCGAACATCATACGTGTTGTTAAGTATGAATATGATGAGTGCTTCAAACTTTGAATTTGAGTAGAGGGGTTCCATGATATTAAAATAAGTATGAATGCGTATAAGTATCGGAATTATGAGTATTATTCGATTCTACTCATCTTTTTGAATACTCATTGCTTATCTCTGGTGTTCACACTGCAGCAAAGACTGCCGAAGAATATGGGATGTCTCTGAAGGAAGAAGCCAGTCAATGGTTAACCTTTTGTGGACCAGCTATATTTTGTAAAAGTATTCCCTCAATAAAGGAATTTTATTTGATTTTTATTAAGAAACTTTGCGATGATTAATTACAATTAATTGCAATAAAAAATAAAAAAATTCTTAAATAAACGTGATGTTAAAAGCAGCAGCTAATTCGTGTTTGCTTATTTGAATTCAATACTGGTTTGCACTTGACATTGTACTCGTATTGCAAATTGTTTACTCACGTGATAACGAAAGAAACCTTTCACTGCCAGTAAGAGAGAAAATATTTCCTTTTTATTGGATAAATTCTGTGACGATAATTTTCATTATTTTTCCGTTTGTTTTTGTTACAGAGAAAAAAAAGTTTAATGAACTTGAGAATTTGTTGTTATTGTTGTTGTTGTTGTTGTATAAACAATAAAATTGAATAATTAATGGAAATTAAAAAATAAAAAAATGTGATCATAATTATTCAACTGAAAGCTAAGCTAAGCAAAGCTAAGCAGTAAGTATTGTTGAATAAATAAATTAATTATGGACAGTTTAGTTGAGTTGTTCTAAATAAACGAATGTTATTTAATAAGAAAACGTGAAATTTATTTATAATTTTTTTTAAATAATTTTTTTTCTCCTTCTCCTCCTATAAATTTATGCGGTAATAATACGTAAAATAAACAACAAAAAAAACTTGTTGCGGTAGCACACAACGTCATTAAACAACAAAAACAACAACAAAAAAATAATAATAATTATTTGTTGTTTTTTCTGTATTTTTTTTATTACACAAAATAAATTGTATTTATATGCAGACATACATTCATACATACATATGTACAGTGAGCATTAAAAGTAAGTGTACATTTAAAAAAAAAATTTATTAATAAATTACCGTTATTTTTTTATTTTAAATATTGTTTCATTGCATGTTAAAATTAAAATTGAAACAAAAAAAATCACAAAATAAATTTCAAAATATTAACAAATTTTTTTTGGCACTCTCCTTAAGTGGTAAAAGTTGAATTTGCTGATTGTTAGAATTTTATCCCTACTGGACAGTTTCTTTTGAAGCTCACTGTACTCACGTTCATCATCATCCTCGTGATCATTTGCTTTAAAGGAAAGCTAGTACGTGCTGTGTATGACTAAAGGTCGAGCTCCAAACAGTACATTTTCTTTTGACGCTTACTGTATAGACATATGTACATACATATGTATACAGTATAAAAAAATAATAACAAATCAAATTAAATACAAGTGAGTTAAGTAGACTTAAAAGCCTTTCTACTGATTCTACAATTAAAATTGAAGCCATTTTAAGGGGCTATTAGGGGAGCTAAAGTCTTATAAAAAATGAAATATAAACACCAACAACAAAACAATAACAATTTCATTCATGTGATAAAAAGCATTTTATTTTATGGCTACATTGTTGTTTTGTATTTATCAAAAACACCTGGCACTTGATTAACGGTTGTTTGGAAATGGAATTTAAACCCAAATTCTAAAGAAATGAGTTTTTTATTTCATATCACAAAACCAAGATCTTTTTTCTTCATTTAAAAAAAATAATTTCTTAGGCCGTTTACCTAGGTCGAGGTGTAGTTTATAGAATGGTTTTTGATTTCTTATTTTGTATTAAAAATTAAGATTTTTTTTCATTTCAAAAAAATAATTTCTTAGGCCGTTGACTTAGGTCGAGGTGCATTTTTGATTTCTTATTTCATATTACAAAACCAATATTTTTTTTCATTTTAAAAAAATAATTTCATAGGCCGTTTACTTAGGTCGAGGTGTATTTCATAGAATTATTTTTGATTTCTTATTCCGCATTAAAAACTAAGATTTTTTTTTCATTTAAAAAAATAATTTCATAAGCCGTTTACTTAGGCTGAGGTGTAGTTTATAGAATGGTTTTTGATTTCTTATTTTGTATTAAAAAACTAAGATTTTTTTTATTTAAAAAAAATAATTTCTTAGACCGTTTACTTAGGCCGAGGTGTAGTTTATAGAATGGTTTTTGATTTCTTATTTTGTATTAAAAAAACTAAGATTTTTTTTATTAAAAAAAAATAATTTCATAGGCCGTTTACCTAGGCTGAGGTGTAGTTTATAGAATTAATTTTGATTTCTTATTTCATATTAAAAAACTAAGATTTTTTCATTTAAAAAAAAATTTTTTAAATGGCCGTTTACTTAGGCTGAGGTGTAGTATATAGAATGGTTTTTGATTTCTTATTTCATATTACAAAACCAAGATTTTTTCATGAAAAAAATTTAAAAAATTTTTAAATGGCCGTTTACCTAGGCCTAGGTGTAGTTTATAGAATTGTTTTTATTTTCCGTTTTCTGTTTTTTTTTTGCTTAACAAGTATAGCGATTTCACTTGTGCTTTCTGTGCTTTTTTATACATTGTTTGTGTGTAGCATAGTACAGCGCTTTTGATTTTTTAGCATTGGGTGTGTATAACTTACAGTGCGAGCCCCCTGCTCTATAGTTGTTGGGGGTATTCCCCAAACAATACAGCAAAAAAAAGTTGGAATAAAATACAACTCATAAATATGTAGTCATAATACAATCACACAAACCTGTACGGCATGGACTGTAGTATGCCAGACTGATAAGATGATTCATCGCCACAAAATAGCTGGGAAAGCATTTTATTTTTTACATGAAAATACTTGTGTTGCCTAATTTTTTTTAGCAAGATAACATTGCATTTTAAGTGGGGGAGGGGGGTAGTGTAAGCAAATATTTTCTGTGAAAAATGGAAATTTTTATATGCACCCTCACCCTGCACCCTGCACCCTCAATGCTTAAGGCAGCACATTGGTTTAAAGAAGGGCTTGAAATGCTGTTTGCTTACTGTTTGTTGTTGGTTGTACTTGTGGTTATGCAAACCTAGTTTGTGTTTTCATTTTGACTAACGATTGACGTCAATTTGTATGTATTTTAGAATTTCTCTGAAATTCCACTTTAATGCTGATGACTGATTCCATAATTAAATATTTAATTCCATGTACTAGACAGAGAGAGACGGAGAGAGTGAGCGTGAGAGAGCGCCCCTAAACTGATTATGGCTTATGGTATGGTTTTTCTGTTGTTGTTTATTTTGTTAATTGTTTATTTAAAAATTGTTTTTATTTTGTTTATCAAATATTTTTGTATTCCGATTCTCAATAAAAATTTATAATGTCATCATAATCACCGTAGGGTTTAAAAATAAAATTTATCGTGTGTTAATTATTTATAGCAGCCGAGTGATATTTCACTTGAAATTGGTTTAGAGTCCAAACAGCATTTACGTCTGTCGTTAATATTTATTTTTGGCTTTGCATTGCAATAATATTAACTGAGATTCTAAGTAAATTGGAGGCATAATAAGTAAAGAGTTGGAAAAGGTCTTGGCTTAAGGCTAAGTAATCGACAATTTTTAGATTTAAATTCTCAAAAGTCCAAAACGGTATAAAAAAACAACCAAAATGACAGAAGTCGAATTAAAAATTGTGGTAACAAGCAATACTTTACTTATGCATGGAATTGAAGGCTCTCGAAGACAATGACATCGATTGGGAATATCAGAGAAAGGTCAGACATCGCCATCTTTTGAAATAAAGTACGACTAAAGAAGCCGATCTAATCCACTAAACACCACTACATTTTCACTCTCTATATTCTAGGTAGCGAAAGATGTCAACCCTATTATTCTAGCATATGCCACAGCAGACAAATCAGCTGCTAAGCTAGAAAAACTTGATTAACAGACAATAACAGGCCCTATGCTTCTTATAGGAACAACAGGAACTTATATATATATATATAACAGACTTAAAACAATAAAAGAAAATTAGAATTAGAATTGGGGGACCGCCCTTAAAGGAAGAGGTTCCACTTAGGCCCAGTGTGAAACTACAAACAATTCTACACGTGAATTAAACATTCCCTAGAGGAAATCAATCCGAGTTCAAAATAAATTTTGTTATTTTAGTCACCGTAGACTAGTAGCTAGTGTGTTGGCTTATTAGACGTAAGGCCACGGTTTCTTCACCGATTTCCTTCCAATTTCTGGCAAAAACTCCTGAGTGCGAAATAAAATTGCCATGAAAAGTTTCTCAAAAATCTGCCGTTCGGAGTCAACTTTAAACCGTAGGCACCGCCACTCATGTATAAAATTAACAAACACAACATGTGTGTATGTTCTAGGTGACGAAGGATGGCAACCCTATTATTCTAGCATATGCCACAACAGACCAATTAGCTGCTTAGCTCGAAAAACTTTTATTAATAGAACTAAAACAAAACAAGAATATAATAACTTAGGTTAGATTAAGTAAGGTGGCGGACTACCCTTAAAGGGAGAGGTTCCACTCAGGTCAGCATTAAGGCCCAGTGTGAAAACACAATCAATTCCACCCGGAAATCAAACATTCCCTAGAGAAAATCAACACGAGTTCAAAATAAATTTTCTTTTCTTGACATTAGAGGGCTCTATTGAAAATGTCAGAAAGTGAGAGGCCGAAAACCTCCATCTCTTTACGATAAGAGCAGGGCACTGACACATTAGGCCCAAAGCTCTTGCAGAAATCATTTTATGGAATGATAAGTCTTTCATCATGCCTACCAAATGGACAATGGTCGTTAAGAATTGCTCTTGTACGATGGATGGCCATGCTATTTAGGGACAGAAGTGAGTCGTTCCTCTTCATATCCATAGGTGTCCAATATAGTCTAGTAATACTGGACTTACCTTCTTTTTTGCTAGCAGGATTGTGGTTCCTTTTAAAACGAGTGAATAATATCCAAATTAAATGAGACAAATGGAATAGCTATACCCTGCAACATGTTTTAGATTGCAAGCTCCCTACGGGCCCTGTTTAGCTCATTAGCAATACAATTTCCAATGATATCCCTATGTCCCGGAACACATACAAGAATAAAATTTCAATCATTCGAAAATTCCCTGAGAAATCCTCGTCGGACAATGATGTACGTTGAAACTACGTTCGTTAGGACTTAACCGCAGCCTAGCTGTCCAAGTAATTCAAGTGATAATCAGAGAAAATTCCGCCACTCAAGAAGAATTGCGCCGCTTTCAAAATTGCTGCGAGATCTGCTTGGAAAACATTACAGTGGTCAAGAAGCCTTAGAGAAAATTTTATATTAGAACTCCCCTTAATAAATATACCACAGAGTCTACCCTGCCACTCATCCTTAAGCCATAAGAGTAAACTCTAAGGGTCCCATTGGAAATCTGCGGTTCTTCAAACCAGAAGTTCATAGTTGGAAGTCTAGGATCGAATGTTTAATTCAGAAAGTTATAAGGAATCATAAAATTCTATGCTCTCCCCAGAATTGCTGCATATCCATAGTCCAGATTGAACGAGAATTTAACTGCATTGAGAGCCCAGATATATCACGTGGAGATGATGTGAACTAGCCACCGAGATCATGCGATTTGAACCTTTTCTTCTTCTTTTTTTGTGAGTTTTTCTTAAATCTTAAGAGGTATGGGAGTGTTCTGCGCATTAATTCGCATATAAATTCGAAAAAGGTTTTCCCGTATGCGTTCGATATACCCAAGCCAACGTAGACATTGTGCTTTGAAGCATCCAAAGTCCACATAAATCAAAAACAGTTCATTACTGTATTGGATACGTATACTGGCCGCCAAGCCTCAGTCAGGTTTAATAGTTTTATGTGTAGAATACTGAATTTCAGCATACAGATATGAAACGATCTTAAACAACTTGATGTCAAAGATGGAAAAACAATACTTCCTTCTAAGAACAGATTTATGCCGACCAGCTTTCAAGTCCTGGTTCAAAATAAGATTATTTGAGTCCTTTTTTTTCGGGGCAACTTTAATAAGAATTGTTTTTCCCAAAGGCTCACTTCAACACACATAGCAGCCCGTTGTGACGTAACAGGTATACGCAGTCTCTGTACTGACCAAGTTAGTCCAGACCAGAGATCAGCAATGAATCTCTTTTTCGCTACTCATAAGTACTCATGAAATTTTCAGTATGAGTGAGTCAACAGTATTGAAATCCAACTACTGCGATTCATTCGTACTCAGTACAACATTGATTTATAAGTACAAGTTGCAATGAGTATGAGTACAACGTTGACATCAAACTCATAACATTCGAAATATGTTTGATTCATACGCCTACTCATTCAGATTCATAAATTTAGAAAAATACGTATACTCGAGAGACTCGAATCATTCATCATAATTTAAAGTCTTAGTTGTTGTTGCATTTGCAAAAAGAGAAGAAAGGCTCATATGCAAAAAAGACAAAGACAGCAAGCAGAGCAAACACACAACCTTCTTGTGAGTATTACAGTGTTCGTACGCGAATCATACTTATTTTGTGATTCGTGTATACGATGAGTCATGGAGAGTCGAAATCAATAACGTCATGCGTATTGTTAAGTACGAGAATCATGAGTACTTCAAACTTTGAGTATGAGTAGTATGAGTATGACATTAAAATAAGTATGAATGCGTATAAACATCAGAAATTATTAGTATGATTCGAATATAGTCATCGTTTTGAATACTCATTGCTGACCTCTGATCCAGACCAGGGAAGAAGAAGTTGGTGCTGAACAACTTACTTGCGCTGGCAAGGGCTGCAGCAAAGCTTTGTAAGCTTTTAAAATTTTTTTACTCTAAAAGCTATTTACGAGTAATGAAAAAAAGTTCCTAATAAAATTGAAGAAGTGTAAGGTTACTTTTTTCATGCACTGTATCAGTTTTAGGTGGTTTTATTGCAGTCCAAAAAAATTCAAAAAAAATTTTTTTAAAAAAATTTTCAAAGATATTCCTTTCGCAACTAAAACTGAAATGATCACCTATTTATGGCGGCATTCTTACAAGTCTTGCGTTGCAGCACATTTTGGACTACTTAAGGAACAACTTTTCACATTATTAAACTACAGCCTTCAGATGAGCGAAAAAAAACCCTTAAACCGAGGGACAGCCACTCAAAAGAAAGAAAAAACGAAAAAACGCAACAATAAAGTCGGCCCAAAAGATAAGTAAAAACTTCATAAAGAAAAAAAGATGGAATGTATAGGCAAAGAAAGGGAAGACATGGAGAGGCGCAGTGATAGTTAACAACTGGTTAACAAGACACCTAAATCATACAAGCGAAATAAGCCAGACACTAACTGATGCTACCAAAACGAGGTCCCCATACATACATATGTATGTACGTATAAGGATAGTATCTGTTCGTACATCCTCATACCATCCATCCATCAGACGAGACTGTTTTTACTGTTGCCTTGATGCCTGTTGCCTGGTATCTTAAGATAAATGATGATGTTGAGAGAGAATGAAAGAATAAATTCATAAACTACTCAATCAACGCCCCCAGGGTAACGTGCCAACAATTATGGTTTTGTGAACGTAACAGCAACAGCAACAACAAAAAACAAACGTTAAGACAACAACAAAAAGAGTCAACAACACAACATTGTAACTGATTTTGAAACAAAGAAGAACGTTGACTTGTATGTACAGTGTGGCTGTCTTTCCTTGAAAGGAAGGAAGATCACCAGAAGAAAGCAAATGCAATGCAGATCGATGACTCAAAATTATTTTAAGCAGCATTTCCAAGTGAATTACGAGCATTTGAAAATGCAGGGAAGCCTTTTCTTTTAATTTATGGAATGGGGGCGCAGATTTTTATTGCGTTTTTTCAACTCAAATGTTTAAGCAAAAAAAAAACAGGCTACCGAGGAAGGCACAGGAGTTAAGCTAATTTCCTTAGTTTTTTTTATAAACAAAGACAAAATATTTGTGATTACTTACACTTGAATTGGCATTTAGTTTCGGCAAGAATATGTATTTCTTTTCAAAATATTCCATTTCATGCATATCCTGTATGTTAATTGTCCTCAGATGATTCTTAATGAAACTGTAGTTCTTAGCCACCGTACTTTGTAGCTTACGCAGCTCCTAAAAGAAAGCAAAAGAAAGATTTTTTTAAATTAATTAAATTATTATTAAACATTTTAAATTATTATTTAATCTGAAATTAAAAATAGCTTTTGCAACATCTTCCATTTCAAATTATTCCATTTCGTAGTTTTGTGGGTTTTTTTCGTTGTCGTAAATTTCCAAAATGAAACTTGTTTGCCTAATAAACGTCAAATTAATTAAAAGAAATTTTTTTTATTAAATCTTGTTTAAAAATATAATAAAAAAGAATACATTTCAATTCCCAGACAATGATTTAATAATTCTTATTAAGTAATCTCTTAATTAAACAATTACAAAAGCTGTGATTACATATTAAAGTTACTAAAATTTTACTTGTCATGCCATTTGCCGCTTTTACTATCTAATGTAACCGATAGTTTCTATAAATAAAATAATAAAAAATGACGTTGGTATAAAACAGCTCATTAAGCTTTTCTTAATTGAAAATTTCGAAATATTTTCCACAACTACATACAAATATATGGGCATTACAACCCTTCAGTTAGGATTACAACCTAACTTCTCACACCACTTATGTAGTGCGTGTTAATTATATTCAAGAGCGGCGTGACCTACAGTTTAAAGCCGACTCTGAACGTAAAATTTGCTTAAGAAACTTTTCGTTGCAATTTTTCTTCACTTTTCTAGCAAAACCTTCTGCTAGATATCCTCGGAGAAAAGCGTCCGTAGGTCCCGCCACTCATGTATAAAATTAACACACACAACATGAGTGGTGTGAGGAGCTAGGCCGTAATCCTGACTGAAGGGTTGTAATGTATATATGAGTACAATCGAATCATACTCATTATTTCTAATACTTATAGCGCTTATTTCGTGAATGGTAACACTTAGCTCATGTCTGATTTGACAGATAATTAGTTTTATCCTTCCGCTGAATGAATATGGACCATCCAATGCGTTTTCGCTTCGGTAAGAGAGCCTGCGATCGACTTACAGAAGATGCCGTTTTTGGCAAAAAAAATCATCATATTTTCAGATGAAGCTCATTTTGATCTTGGCGGGTATGTAAACAAGCAAAATTGTCGCATTTGGGGCACAGAAAACCCTCACGCATATATTGAAAAGCCGACGCATCCAAAACGAGTTACTGTTTGGTGCGGATTTTGGTCCAGGGGCATAATTGGGCCATTTTTCTTCGAAAATGAGCAAGGAGTGGCCGTTACAGTCAATGGCGATCGCTATCGGGCCATGTTGAACGAATTTTTGTTCACAAAAATTGAAGACGAGGATATTGGCAACATTTGGTTTCAACAGGACGGCGCTACGTGCCACACAGCCGAAGCCACACTCAATGTTTTGCGCTCTGTTTTAGAAGATCGCATTATCAGCCGCAGAGCTGATATCGTTTTGCCACCTCAGAGCTGCGATTTGACACCGTTGGACTATTATTTGTGGGGTGCCGTCAACGATAAGTGTTACGGCGACAAGCCAGAGATAATTGACGCTTTAAAGGACAATATTCGTGAAGCCTTTGGTGAAATACAGCTGCACACAATCGATAAGGTGCTTAAAAATTGGACCGATCGTGTAGGCTACTGTATGGCCAGCCGAATGAAATTATTTTTCATTATTAACCGGAAGGATTGTACTTTCAAATAAAAAAAGAAATTTAAGAAAATATTCAGTAGTTTTTTTAAAGCATTTTCAAAAAAAAAAGTTATTTGGCGGACTCAGTATATTGCCTAGCCTAACTTGATCACCTAAAATCCTATAAAAAAAATTACAAATTTTTTTAGTAGGAAAAACTGTAAATTCTGTTAGACTTCGAAATTTATAGCCAGCAAAAGCTAACGCCCTAGACCTTTATGGGCATAATTTTCAAATCCATTTTATTTACTTGAATATGAATTATTTTTTTTTACTGGTATTTAATTTTTTATGAATTTTTTTATTATTATCTATGTAAACTTACCTTTTTTATTGGTGGCGGTTTTTTCCGCTTGACGGGTGTTTCATTCCTTAACGAAATGCCACCGCAAGGATTATACCAATTAATGGCCTGAGATTGCATTATTCGCTGGTAATATTCATGCCAACTTATTTCACGTTTACGCAAACGATCTTCATCATCGTCGCTGCGCTCATACCGTATGATGTTGGCTTTGGATTTTTTTAAATTCCTGTTTAAATCAGTCTCTATTTGTAGTTGTTGTCGATGTTGTTGCTGCTTTTGATGATGACGATGATGATTATTAATGTAATTATCATGATCATATCGATGTCTTTCAGCCAACAAGATTTCATGTAATTGTGAAGGCTGCTGCTGCTGTGGCTGATGATAAGTATGAAGGAAAAGCTGTCGATACGTATGTTGAGGTTCCAAAGGTGCTGCCATTGTTAATATTGTTGTTGGCTGTAGACTTAATATTGTTAATAATACAGTAATCAAAACAAATAATTGTTTATAACTGTCGGTTATTGTTCGGGTGGTAATTTTGTGAATTTTATATGTTGTATGCTTTTGTCCTAACATACAACGGCAATGACAATTACAACTGCAACAACAGCAATCAATATGTAGATGTTGTATACAATTGTTGTTATTGCTGTTGTTGCTGGTTGTATGTAATTGCTGGTGTAGCTGTTTCGGTTGCTTAGTTAAACTATGATGTTGTGTGAGATGTTGATGCTGCTGTTGGTGTTGCTGTAGCAAATGTAGCCGCTTTAATGCCAACGGCTCGCCTGTTGGTAATACTTGTTGTCTTGGGTTGGCCGTTTTGTCGGTATCTCTTGGTTAGTTGCGTTAGATTAGCAACCAACACCTGCAAACAAATAGAAAAAAAATGATGCACACACACAGAGAGAGAAACAGTGTGTGTTTATTTGTTTTGTTAATAAATTTCATTTTTATTATACACAACAAAAAAGTTATTAAATTTTAATAATAAAATATTGAGTGTGTGTGTGTATATGTGTGTGTGTAAGAATTGAAATATAAAGTGTGAATGAATGGAAGATCTCTCGCCTTTTAAAATACATTCCTTAACTATTTAAGTATTTTTTTAATTCTTTTTTTTGTTGTTTTATTGATGAAGGCAGTTGTAATATACGTACGTATTTTGCATATTTTATGTTAATTGTTGTGACGATGAGGCAAAAGAAAAAAACATTTCCTTTATGGAAAAATTTTTATTTCATGTTGGAGTATGCGTTTTTGACAACAACTTTTTTTTGTTACTAGTTTTGTAAATTTTCTTTTTGTTTTAATTGGTATAAAAAAACAAACAAAAAGTCCCCTCATTATTATATTGGGATTTTCCAAAACTAATGAATACCAGCCAGACAGCCAGCCAGCCACACTATTGAAGGTTGGTTGGCTGGCAGGTTGCTTGGTGGTGGTGATTCGATTAAAATTTAATGTATAGTTTCGTGGTTTTTGTTGTTATTTTGTTTCCACAGTTTTTTTCGAAAGTTAAGTCAGCTAACTTTGTAGATTGCCTGCCTCTACTTAGTTACTTTGCTGCTATTATTTTCAAATTAATTTTTTCTTTCTTTTTTTTTTTCAATCATGCGATCTTTTTTTGTTTGTTTGTCTGTTTCACTGTTAGAATTTGAATAAAGAATTGATTTGATTTTGTTTGTAAACAAGAAGAAGAAAATGTGGGAAAAAACTCTATGTGTGTGAACAACGTCATCACATGCCATGCTTTGGTGAATGAATGCCTTTTGTAGCTGGGCTGGTTGGCACTTGTATTAATGGATTTATGTGCGTATTTGGTGTGATTTTAAGCTGTTAATTAATTGTTTAATTCGGGTAAATATTCATGATTTAATTTGACGTACATATTTAATTATTTTTTATTTCTTCTTCTTCTTCTTTTTCTATGTACAATAAAAGATAAATTTTCCGATGCTCTAGTTATTTGAAATGAAATTTTTGGTAATTCTTTGGCAGCTCCTTTGAGCTGCAAGGGGCGAACAAATGTAGGAAGCCAAACCAGAGTCAAATTTTTGGCAGAAAATTTTCTCAGCGTATCACCAAGTACAAAAACCCAATTGATTTGCTCAAAAGCACTGTGTCTAGGCAAAAATAAATGAAAACTTTAGAATTCTAGAAACTAACAGGTCTTTTATTAATTGCTTTCTATCTTTAAATTTGATACATACCATTTATGTTGTGTGTGTTCATTTTACACATGAATGGCGACTCCGAACGACATATTTTTGAGAAGCTTTTCATGGCAGTTTTATTTACACTCCGAGTTTTTGCCGGAAATCTGCTGAGAGGAAGTCGCCGAAAAACGGTGGCCTCACGTCTAATAAGCCAACACACTACCTACTAGACTACAGCGACACTGAGATAACACACATACATAATTGGTCATTACAACCCTTCAGTCAGGATTACGGCCTAGCTTCTCACACCACTCATGTCGTGTGTGTTATTTTTATACATGAGTGGCGGGACCTACAGTTTAAAGTCGACTCTTTTTGTGAGGAACTTTTTTTCATGGCAATTTTATTTATTTTATTCATTGTCAGAGTTTTTGCCAGAAATCTGCTGAACGGAAGTCGCCAAAGAACCTTGGCCTCACGTCTACTAAGCCAACACACTACCTAATAGGCCACAGTGACACTAAGATAACATCGCAGATTTTTATACGTTTGAAAGACCTATTGTTGTCACCATTTGTGGAATATAATATCGTACAAGTATTCGCCATGATCGCTCTGGATAAAGCCCATCTGAAATGTTCCATTTTTCATTTCTCTAAAGCATAAATCAGCCTGAATTGGCCCAATGGCTTTAAGGACCACTGATATTTGTGGCTTATTTGCGTACATCTGCGACTTATGAAAACCACACGGGTTCAGATCACATTATCTCGGTGGCCAGTTTATATCACCTTCACCGATCGCATGGGTTATGTTGACTTTGAGGACCGCTGTGGTTTCTGGCTTATTTTGCATCCATAAGAAAACCCCACAAGAAAAAGTCTAACAAGGTCAAAATGTGGCCAGTTCATGTGACCTCTACAGGAGATTACCATGGTTTCAAATCGCTTATGCAGAATATCCAATTAGTCATGAGTTGTATGGCACGTAGAGCCATTCTATTGCAAACACATGTCGATGAAGACCAGATCATTCAGTGCCTACACTTGATCATATAGTCCTCGCACTTGACAGTGGTGGCTTGCTCAACAAAGTTCCCAAAAAAAATATTGACCGATGACGACGCCAGCCTAACATGTACGTCAAAAACTCATTTATTCAGGATGCATTAGATGCTTTTGGTTCAAATGGTGAGTGGTATCGTCCCACATTCAACAATTTTACTGGGCCACATAACTATTCATTGAAAAATATGGACTTCATGGTTGACGATATTCTTTCGATGAAGATTAAAGTCAGACAAACCAGTTGTTGTTGATTTCGAAAAACAAACTGAATAAATGACAACCATTTTGACAGCTGTAGCTTAAACAAGATGACTGCTTATTTATTGTCAAAATTTTCAAGTTTCTGTTGCACTTTACTACCATTTTTTGTAAGAAATTGGAAAATATTTCAAACATTTAAGCTTATATTGAATCATTCTGGCAAAGAAAAAAGTTATTTATGAATTAACAAAAAAAAAAAAAATTTTTTTTAAATTACGCAAAATTTTGTAAAACATCGTCAGCTTGTTTAAAGTTGGTTGTACTTTATCTGTTAAACTGAAATTTGTTTTTTTAAATGGAACTGTAATAAACAAATGACGTCGTAATTGCAATTTAAAATATTTTAGTGTGTTATTCATACGATATATTTGAGACTAACTTGCCTTAATGACATCATTTCGTAGAGTCTCAGTTTTAGGTTTCTGACAAGAGAAATATTTCAAATTTGTTATACATTTTCAAACAGACTTTATTTAACAGACTAGGGTTTATAAGGATTATAAATATAGTGGGCGTCAGAAGAAATTGTACATAAAAAAAATATATATATTAATAAATGACCGTTATTTTTATTAAAAAAATTGTTTCATTGCCAATTTTTAAAATTGAATACAAAAAACAAATTTCAAAAAATTTTCGAAATATTTGCAAATTTTTTAAGGCACATTCCTTTAAGTGATAAAAGTAGAGTTTAGTGCCGTGATCAGCAATGAGTATTCAAAAAGATAAGTAAAATTGAATCATACTCATAATTTCTGATACTTATAGGCATTCATACTTATTTTAATATCATGGAACCCCTCTACTCATATTCAAAGTTTGATGTACTCATCGTACTCATACTTAACAACATGTGTGACGTTGTTGATTCCGACTCAACATAACTCAACGCATACACGAATCATAAAATAAGTATGAATCGCGTACGAACACTGAAATACTTATTAAAAGATTGTGTGTTTGCGCTGCTTGCTGCTCTGCCTTTTTTGATTATATGTCGAATGGTATGAGTTTGATGTCAATTAAGAGAAGTACAGTACCCGGAGGTCGAATTGACCCATTGTACAACGTCCTTGTTTCTCACAACATTTATGTTGTGTGTGTTCATTTTATACATGAGCAGTGGGACCTACAGTTTAAAGTCGACTCCGAACGACAGATTTTTGGGAAACTTTTTCATGGCAATTTTATTTACTCTCAGAGGTTTTGCCAGAAATCTGATGAGAGGAAGTCGCCGAAGAAATACTTTTTTGTATTTTGTCTTGATGTCTGGCCTGGCGCTCGAACCCTGGCTTTACGTCTAATAAGCCAAAACACCACCTACTAGACTACGGCGACATCATAATGAATCTAAATGCGTAGGCTTATGAATCAAACATATTTCAAATGGTATGAGTTTGATGTCAACGTTGTACGCATGCTCATTGCAACCTGTACTTATAAAACAACGTCGTAATGAGTATGAATGCAACAGAGTACATAGTTAAATTTCAATATTGTTGACTCACTTATATACAAAATGTCATGAGTGCTTATGAGTGGAGCAAAAACGATTCATTGCAAATCTCTGGTTTTGGTGATTATGAGAATTTTACCTATAGTGTATAGTTTCTTTTGACACTCACTGTATAAATTCTATCTTAAAGAACTTGTCGTATCACATTTAAAACAAGGCTGATAAGCCAATAAACGTGATAACAATAGTAGGTATTGTATGAAAATTTAATTTTATTTCAATGGATTTAAACAATAATTTTTTTAAATAATTGTTTAATAATGTTTGCTTAAACATGTTTAAACAAATTGTAAAATTCATTGTTAATCCCCTTATTGTCTAACAATAAACAACAAAAAAAAACTAAATGTCTAGCGAACAGAATACAGGTTTGTAGGTTCCTCAAATGCACCTGTTAAATCACTCAGCAGTCAGCAGGCCAGCACTTATTCAAACAAATGCCATAAAATATCAAATAAAAACACACTAGTATAGTTAAATAGTTTAATAATATTTTAATTATTAAACAAAACAATGAAAATGAAATAAAATTTTACAATAAATCGTTGTTTTAAAAAAAAATCGAATATTTTTAAGAAAAATCCCCCACAGACATAAAGACGACACTCTGTTGGGAATATTAAGTGGTTTTGTGTGTTTTATTTTATTTTTTAATCTTCTTTTTTTTTAAATAAATATTTTTGTTTTGTTTTCTTCGTTTTTAAACAAAAACAAAATTATTGTATACAACACATGGATATACAAACGTTGTAAGCAACAGGTGAACAAATTTTATTTACAATGAAGAAATGATTGTTACGCTCGATATTACTACACTCCAGTATATTGTTAGTCATATCACATTACACTCACACACACAATTAAGGTCACATTTTATTGTCATAATTCTTCTCTTTTTTTTCTTAAATAATAAAACTTTAATAAGAATAATTATGACTTCATTACTTGCAGGCACAATCATTACATCGTTGCAAATAAATTGAAAAAAAAATTTGAAAATCATGCGTAATATGCAGAATTTTCTTAACGTTTAATGGAATGCAGTTACTATTCTGTTCTAAATGTCGTCATTTACATACATACATACATACATAATTGGTCATTACAACCCTTCAATCAGAATTACGACCTAGTTTCCCACACTACTTATGATGTGTTTGTTAATTTTATACATGAGTGGCGGGTGGGACCTACAGTTTAAAGTCGACTATGAACGACAGTTTTTTTGAAAAACTTTTTCATGGTAATTTTATTTTCACCCTCAGAGTTTTTTTTTTGCCAGAAATCTGCTGAGACGAAGTCGCCGAGGAAATACTTTTTGTATGTTGTTTTTAATGTCTGACCAGGGGTTTGAACCGTGGCCCTACGTCAAATAATTTTAATTATATACATGAGTGGTGAGATCTACAGTTTTAAGTTTTTCTGAAGAACTTTTCATAGCAATTTTATTTTGCCGCATAGTTTTTGCCAGAAATCTGCAGAGAAGAAGTCACCGAAGAAATATTTTTAGTTGGAAATGTCTGACCTGTTGTTTGAACCGTGGCCTTACGTCTAATAAGTCGACACACTACCTTCTAGACCGCGGCGACTACAAGATAATTAACGCAAAAGAAATTTATGATAACATTTCCCTGTGCTAGGTACAACGTTTTTTTTTTCATCGCTTTGGCATTTGACGGATATCTAACCAAGACCAACTCTTACATTTTAAGAGCCCTTCTGAACCAAACACAACAATTATCTTAAGTGAGAGGGTTAGTATTTGACGAACGGTTGAAGCAAATTATACGTTACATACATACATAATTGGTCATTACAACCCTTCAGTCAGGCTTACAACCTAGTTTCTCACGGCACTTATGTTGTGTGTGTTAATTTTATACATGAGTGGTGAGACCTACAGTTTAAAGTCGGCTCCGAACGACAGATTTTTGAAAAACTTTTCATGGCAATTTTATTTTTTACTCAGAATTTTTGGCAGAAATCTGCTGAGAGGAAGTCGCCGACGAAATACTTTTTGTGTGTTGTTTTTGATGTCTGGCCTGGGGCTCGAATCCTGGCTTTACGTCTAATAAGCCAACATACTACCTACTAGACTACGGCGACTTATACATTCAATTACTATATTTACATTTCATTTAATCCTATAAATAGCACAGGGTCCCAACAAACTTCTTCTATGTGTGGAATACAACATCGTTCAAATGTCCGCCATGGCTTTCGTTCAAATGTCCGCCATTGCTTCTCTGAGTACAGCGGATCCGAAATGTAGAATTTTCCACGGCTTTCGCGCATAAATCAGTGTGAATTTCATCGATAGCATGGGTTATGTTGAAGTCATCATAGTCTAGTAGGTAGTGTGTTAGCTTAGTAGACGTAAGGCCACGGCTCAAACCCCAGGTCAGACATCTCCAACAAAACGAAATATGAAAAAATATTTCTTCGGCGGCGACTTTCTCTCAGCAGATTTCTGGCAAAAACTCTCGAGAGTAACTGAAAATTGCCAGGGAAAGTTTCGCAAAAATCTGTGGTTCGGTGTCGACTTTAGATCGCGCCATTCGTGTATAAAATTAACATACATAACATAGGTGGTGTGCGAAGCTAGGTTGTAATCCTGACGATAGGGTTGTAATGGCCATGTAGGTATGTATGTAGGCAAGTAACATGCTGATCTAACAACGGGGTGAAGATCCTCAGTATTATGTGCACAAGTATTTAATTTAAGACTTCAGTAAAGATAAAAGTGCTGTAGAACTTATGATGACGACATTGGTGGTTATGGAATCTTTAACTTCCTACTTTAATACGTGAGAGGGCACAGCAGAGGTTGGTGACCTGTTTTAGAAGAGTGCATTTACAGTGATCATCAAAAGAAACTGTCTACTATGCATAAAATTCTAACAATCGCTAAACTCAACTTTTACCACTTAAGGAGAGAGGCCGAAAAAATTTGTTAAAATTTCGAAATTTTTTGTAATTTTTTTTTGTTTCAATTTTAATTTTAACAGGCAATGAATCATTTTTTAAAATTAAAATAACCGTAATTTATTAATAAATATTTTTTAATGTACATTTTCTTTTGACGCCCACTGTATTTCAGAAATCTACTCCAAATGCTTAGATTTACTCAAGTAAAACAAAACTTTGTATTGTAATTGTAAATAAATTTTAAATCAAATTTATTTTGTTTTTTATAAAATTCTGTTACCCTAGATGTACTAGTAATCCTTCCCGGAACAATAAAAATTTTACAAAAATTTCTTCTGCAATTTTAAGAGAATTTATTGCCAAAAGAACTTTGTATTCTTTATTAATTTTCTAAAAAAATCCAATTTCAGTTTACCAAATAAGGTTATACGCTCCACACCGTACACATGATTAAGTTTTTATGACGTTTTCGAGTCATAAATATTGTCTAGCAGGGCACACTTTTTTTAATCGAAACCAATTAGACATCGAATGTTGATTAAATTAAAAGAAATGCCAAAAACAAAGAGGGCTAGTGGTACCACTCTTATCATGTGAACAGAGCCATAATTTAGAAACTATATGCACGAGGGTTGTCTGTAAGCAAGTTCTTAACTTGACAACAATATTTTCTAGTTTCTATGCTCATTAATAAATTACCGTTATTTTTATTTTATAATTGTTTCCAGTGTTTAAAATGTGGCCAGTTTTTAAAGTTGAAACAAAAAAAATTTAAAAAAAAAAATTCGAAATTTTGTTTACTTTTTTCGGACACTCTCCTTAAGTGGTAAAAGTTTAGTTTGGTTATATTGTTTCTTTTGGCGCTCACTGTATTCAAACGAAAAATATGAAAATTTTCAAATTGCTTTTAGCATTACTGTATGGAATTTGACAGACACTTTAAAGTGGTAAAAAAAAATTTAATTCAAAATCTTTTAAAATCCAAAACAAAAGTTACGGCCAATAGAACAAATTAAAAAAGGTTTTGTCTTGAAAAAAAACTTGGAAGATGTTGAAACCGTTATAATTGCTAATCGTTAATCTAATAAATAAATCACAGTTCTATTAATAAAACCATGCTTAAAAATAGATCAACAGTGTTTTGTTCTTCCAAAGTCAATGCCAAAACGTCTTTAAAACGTCACACGAAAATGATTAAAAAAATTTTTTGAAAAAAATTACAAAATTATTTTTTTTAATTTCAAAAAAAAAAAAACATATTAAATTATAATAAATAATAAACCGGCATATAATCAAATTGTAAATTAAGTTCACATGTTTATTTTTTTTTCATTTTTTTTTATTATTTTTTATGGGCATAAATTCACAACCGCTACCGGCTAAAGTGAGCATGAACTTCTATTAATTAACGTGTTGGGCTTGATTTTGAAAAAAAATTTTATACGTTCGCCTAACATCTTTCAAAGCAGCCAATAAAGAAATAAAAAACAACAACAACACCTCATTCATTGTTGGCTGTTTTATTTAGTTTAGGCCAGTTAAGATGTTTTAAATACAGAGTTTTTTTTTTCTTACTTCTCTAAGTGTTAATGGCTTAGCTGTTGTTTTCAATCATTTTTTTTTACTTTTTTTCCATTTTGATCGAGTCTGCCTTAGATTTTGTTTTTGTTGTTTTCTGTATTTAAATAAATATTGGCCCATGACAAATGACGTCACAGCATTAGTAACATTAAAAAATTGTATCAAAAAAAAAAAAGAAGAAAAATTCGATTATTCATTTGAATTCCAGCTGTTGCCAAGTGTTATGTTTTGTTGTATGTCTAGGAGATCGTGTTGATTTGTAATACAATTTAATTTAAATGTCATGAAATGGTAGAGTGGTTCTGGTTTTTTCTGTAATTTCATCATGATTACAACATACATATGTAAGCATGCACCTTAAAAGACAAGGACACAGTTTTTTTTCAGGGGCATTAAATATATCACACCGCTAACTAATTAACTAACACATACTGTAAAATATCACACTTAATTGTAAAGTAACTCAAAGGCAATTTGTTAAAATTCTCCATTTTAGGCGTAAAAAGTTGGGGGACTCCAACAAGATGTCAAGACTTAAAGGTAGAAAATGATTGTAGATCAGCCATCATATTAGGAGGAAGTCTAATGGTATCAAAAATAAGACTGAAAGCTATGAACGAGTTATGACCAGAGATCAGCAATGAGTATTCAAAAAGATGAGTAGAATCGAATCATAGTCATAATTTCTGATACTTATACGCATTCATACTTATTTTAATATCATGGAACCTCCTCTACTCATATTCAAAGTTTGAAGTACTCATCATATTCATACTTAACAACACGTATGATGTTGTTGATTTCGGCTCTCCATAACTCAACATTTACAAGAATTACAAAATAAATATGAATCGCATACGAACACCAAAATACTCACTAAAATACAACAACTAAGACCATACATTTTGTTGAAAGCTTCGAGTCTCTCGAATCCTAAATGAGTAGGCTTACGAATCAAACATATTTCGAATGGTATGAGTTTGATGTCAATGTTGTACGCATACTCATTGCAACCTGTACTGATAAATCAACGTTGTAGTGAGTATGAATGCAACAGAGTACATAGTTAAGTTTCAATATTGTTGACTCACTTATATTCAAATTTGAATGATCTCTGATGCATACATACACACATAATTGGTCATTAAAACTCTTTAGTCAGGAATACAACCTAGTTTCTCACATCACTTATGTTGTGTGTGTTAATTATATACATGAGCACTGGGACCTACAGTTTAAAGTCGACTCCGAACAGATTTTTGAGAAAATTTGCATGGCAATTTTTTATTTACTCTCAGAATTTTTGCCAGAAATCTGCTGTGAGGAAGTCGCAGAAGAAATATGTGTTTATGTTTCATTTTGTTCGATATATCCGACCTGGGGTTTGACTGTGGCCTCCTGTCTAATAAGCGAACACACTATCTGCTAGACTACGACAATTACAAGACGACTAATAATATCAATAATAAGGCACATAGGCAATGAACCAGGTAGAACAATAAGAGCTTAAAAGCGCAAGTAATTAACAACAGCTAATCGAGTAAACTTTGTACAAACAAGGATAGTAATGCGAAGCAAAACTATTAGTTCAGACGACAACCCTGAAATATTAATGAGAACAATCGGATATAGTTTGAGAATGGATTGCCAAGGTCTAGAACAGGTCAGGTAGGCACAACGCTTATGCTATTGTTTATTACAACAGAATTGACAAACGCTGGCAGTAGGTTTAAAAATTGTAAAATCCCTGGTCCTACAGCAATACCTGCAAGAGTGATGTAGAAAATAGTGATAAGACAATCAGAAATCTGACGCAGTACGTTCAACAGCTTCTTAAATTGAAAACGTATTTCCAAAAGTATGAAGAAAGCCTTCAATAGCGATCATATACAAAGATAATATTTCCAATTGCTATCGGAGTACAAGACTAAGAAGGTAATGTTGAGTGACTCAAGAAGCGACGTGTAAATGATGCCGTAAACATTGGCGCAGGAGTCTCAAGAAATCAAAGGATTAGACCAGTCAGGTCCACCATTTGAGCTCTAAAAGAAGTTATGGAATTATTAAGAAATGTATTGCAATACTCAAGTCATTGTGATCTTGGCTATTTTGGACGTGAAAAACGTTTGCAACAGACTCAAGTGGCCTTTGTTCTGTGCCTGGATTTTTTGTAATTTCTTTTCACATCTTAAGGCCCTTAATGATGCTACAAAGCGCCCATTTGTCCCACATTACTGTTTATTTGTCGGTTAATTTATATAGTTTTTCCTCCTAAAGAGGTTTTTGATCATAATAGGTCCTAATGCGACTTGAAACTACAAAATCTTTTAGAATGCCTTTCACATAGGCAGCTCTTGTACAGTTGTAGGCCAAAGAATAATGACAATGAATTTGGGAGGCACAATAGGTATCTAAACTTGGTTCAAATCTTTGGACAGGCTTTTGAGCAAAATGCGATCTTTGTAAGATACGAAGACGTTATTGCGACTGTAGTCAACAGTCAGCAGTGTCAGTGAAGTTAAAGGGAAACACAGTAATTTTCCAATAAGAACCTAAGTTCAAATCACGGTTAATTTTGTAAAAAGAAATTAATTTTGTGGTTTTAAAAGCTTTGAGAAATATTAACCTGGAAATGAAATGAAATGTGTTTCAGTTATAATTTAAAGAGAACCTGCAATTCAGATGATCTTGTAGGTTGTAGGTATCGAAAGCTTTATCTAGCGCGTACATTCTCTGAAATTTTTGGAGATAAGAGAGCTGAGAGCAACATGGGCTCCAAGTTTATTGCGAAAAAGAAAACGTTTCTTCTTCATGAGCTGAGCAACATTTTACACGTGCATTATTGCAGTGGTTTGTGGTCGCCGTAGTCTAGTAGGTAATGTGTTGGCTTATTAGACGTATGGCCACGGTTCAAAAAACGTGAAAAATATTTCTTCGGCGACAGACTCTCAGCAGATTTCTGGCAAAAACTCAGAGAGTATTTACTCTCTATTTACTCTTTAAAAATGCCATGAAGAGTTTCCTAAGGAATCTGTCGTTCGGCGTCAACTTTAAACTGTAGGTCTCGCCATTCTTTCACATGCGACATAAGTGGAGTGAGAGGCTAGGTTGTAACCCTGAGTGAAGGGTTGTAATGACCAAAAAAATGACCGAAAACTATTGCAGTGGCTAAAATCAATGGATTAAGTTTCCAATTGCTTCAGCATGCATCTCACATTATTCAGGTTAAATACCCTCGGATTATTTTCTATTTCCTAGCATGACAAAATGGCTCAGTGGCGTGGTGCATAGTTAAAAACTAGAGTCTAAGCTAGTTAGCTATTTAGAAAACCTAGACTTGACAGTTCTTATTATCAACAGGGTAAAGAAGCTAACGAGTAGCGCCAGAGAAATGTATCGCATTAATAGAAGATTATGTTGAAAAGTAAAGACATTTATTGCCTCAAATTTCTTGTATTTTCTTATCCCCACGTGTTATATTCTAAAGAATTAAAAGTTTTTTTTTAATAATTATAACAATAATTAAGAATTTCTTTACCACAGATATGTTTAATTTTTTTCCTTTCAAAATATGTGCTACAATCTTACTGGTTTTTTTCTTAGAACAACCGGTTTAACAATTGTTTAACTTCAATGCTTAATTGGTGACAAATAATTGCTTAAAATTTAATTAAAAAATTTGTTTTTTTTTCTCTCTCTCAAACAGAAATTTAAACATTCAAAATTTATTGCCGGCAATGATGACCTAGGTTAAGGTTTATGACTCAGCTAAATGAAACCGCACACTAGGCACACAGTTAAATGTCATTTGAAAAAAATGTTTTAATTATTGATAAGCGTATCTAAGCGCACCTTTTAATTAGGGAAAGCCTAGCAAAAAAAAATTTTTTTTTTTTGGAATTGAAATTAATTTGAAAAAAAAATCAAATAAAATTTTGTAAAAAGAAAAAAAATATTTTTTAGAGAATAAAAAATTCAAATAAAATTTTTTTAAAGGGGCATGTCTGTAAGAGGAAGAAAAAAAATCTCATGGAATTTTGTAAACGGCCATCCATGCCTACAAAAGAAAAAAATTCTCTTTCTTAGGGAATAAACCGGATGTTAATAAATTACAGAAAATTCCTTAAATGTGAATAAAGTTATCGTGTGATAAGATAAAGCTATGCTTTCTTAAAGAAAGAAATTTCATCACATCCCAGGTAAAACCCCATTTTACACCATAAGACAAATTATTAAAAAAAATCGGTATTTCACCATTAAAATCAATGCCAATAAAAAATTGTTTAAAAAATTCATTTAAAAAAAATAAAAGTTTTAGTACTCACCATTAAAATAATGAAAATAAATAAAAAAATCATAAAAAACCGTTGAAAAATGTTTATAAAACTCGTTTTAAAATAAATTCCGTTTAATTTTTCTTTTCCTTTTTTCTCCTTTTTTTTGTTCTTTAAATTCCTTTTAAAAATCACTTTTTCCAAAATCTTTGTTTATTTGTTTAAAAAAATCCTTAAATCCTGTTTATTAGCCATTAAACTTGAAGTTCTTTTTTATTTCTTATTTTTTTTCTTTTCTTTTGAAAGGTTTAAGCCACCATCTTAAATAATCTTTTCTTTTCTTATTTTTTTTATTCTTGCTTTTGTAGCCTTCTTTTTTATTTCTTTTTGTTATTTGTTTTAAATACGTTGTTAACACTTCAATAACTTTTTAGATACTAAACAATTTGCAACGCTGAATTGAATGAATTTAATAATATAATACAACAACAACAACAAATATATTTTGTGCAAAAACAAAATATTCAAGTAGAAAAAGCAAAAACAAACCTCAACCATAAGAGAGTATTTTTTCAAAAGGTGTTTAGTTTGAGTGGAACTTTTTTTTTTAGTTTGATTGTGCTTTCTTTATCCAAAACGTAACGTTCTCATTTTTATTCGTAGCTGTTGTAGCTTTACTGTCTCTTTTTTATACAATTAAGAGTGTATTCGTATCATATATAGTCACTATAAAGTGTTGACAATTTAGCGTTTTGTTTTCTTTTGTTTAATCTTTATAATTTGAAAATAATTTTTCATTTTTAAACGTTCTACCATCCATTTTCTTTAATATTGTTACGTTTTTACATTTTAAAAACGTTTAAAATATGAGCTCGTAGATTGCAAATGAAATGAAATTAAATTTGTGTTTAGTTTTTAATTAAAATTCTTTATTATTCGAACAATTCTGTGTGCCACTGTTTACAACTTGATGTATACAACAACAATTGCTTTTCTTTGTTATTCCTCTGTTTACACTCTTTGCATAAACAATAACGATTTCTAAACAATAGTTCAACAGATCGTTGTAACGGAGATCTTCAAACCACGAATACTATCTTCAAACGCACTGCGTCTTCACACAAGAGTCACTGAACTTTTACTAACACACTCGCCTGCTGTGCCTTGCCTTTTATATGGCATGGTAAACAGTCTACTGAATGTTCTTGAAGGCGAATGTTCGTGGCTGCGCCTTCTCGAAATCTCTATAAATGTAAACATCGTTGTTTCATTATTGTTGTTGGTGTATTTTGTTTACATTTATTCTGGTAGTGTTTATTGTTGTATTTTTGTTTACTTGTTTACCATTGTGCTGGTGTTTGTTGTTATATTACGCAATGCGATAATTTGTAAACAAGTTCATTGTTTTTGTTTTTGTAGCTTTTGTTTACAATTTTAAAGTTAAACGACGTAAAACCAAAACACCAGTATATAGATTTTTCCATTTTCGTAACAATATGAACACGAAATTTTTCAAACATATTTTATATTTACCGTTAGGAAAGTTCCAATGGGCTGTATCATATCGGGCAATAGCTTAGTAAGTCCACTAATTAGGTAAGTAGATAGAAGTGGTTGTCCTCGATGGAGTCATGAGCGGACACAATTAGGCCACACATAGAACCCATTGTGATACCACTGTTTCACATTTTCCCCAAGTCCAGGAATCATTCGGAACATCCGATTAAGCGACTCAAACTGCCAATATCAATGCATAACAGTTCATCCAGATCCCCTATTTGGTAGGCAAGAGAGATCAGCAATGAGTATTCAAAAAGATGTGTAGAATCGAATTATACTCATAATTTCTGATCCTTATACGCATTCATACTTATTTTCATATCATGGAACCTCTACTCATATTCAAAACGTACTCATCATATTCATACCTAACAACACGTATGGTGTTGATTCCGACTCTCCACAAGTCAACACATCACGAATCACAGAATAAGTATGATTCGCGTACGAACACTATAGTACTCACTTGTATGAATGATTGGAGTCACTCGAACAGATGTGAGGAAACGGTTCAAACCCCAGGTCAGACATGTCGAACAAAACGAAATACGAAAGAGTATTTCTTCGGCGACTTCCCCACAGCAGCAGATTTCTGGCAAAAACTCTGAGAGTAAATAAAAAATTTCCATGAAGAGATTCTCAAAAATATATCTTTTGGAATCGACTTCAAGCTATTGGTGCCTCCATCCATGCATAAAATTAACGCACACAATTTACGTGGTGTAAGAAACTAGGTTTCTTTCTCGTTTTAATTAATAATTGAATCATAACGTCTTTACTAGATTATACGTCTATATTTTAGCGTTTTTTTTTTTAAATCACTGTCCGCATTCTATTGGATTATTGCCATGACTAATAAGTTTTTTCTCATGCTGACACACACACACTCCCATACACATATTTTATACACAATAATCAGCTGTCTGCTAACAACTTAAGCAAAAATTCTCTCTCTCGAGAGAGAATTTATTAATTTTTCAGATACACATACAAACAACCGAAAAAAGCCGGCTAATCATTGACGTTATGGCCCAAACAGATGTTTTTTAGCGGTTTATTGTCCGTGTCTGCCAGAATAAAAGAGCGAAAGGAAGAGAAGAAAAAGCATTTTAAACGTTTGGATTTACTCATCGATTAAAATCGGTGAGTTATTGAACGGTGTGTTAAAATACTTATGAATGGATAGATGTTGGATTGTGCTCTTTGGGGAATATTTAAGCATTCTTAACGGTTTCAATGAGTTGGCTACATATTGTTGTTGTTGTTGTTATAATTTGTAAAAAGTTTTTTGGATTTTATTGTTGTTTTTGTAGAATAAATTAAACACACACGATATTATTGAAAATGATTTTTATCGCACAGCAATTTGTAGCCAAGTATTATTGCAGATCTCTCAGTCCATCTTTATTAATTTTTGGAAAGTTTTCGGAGAGTTTTCGGAAGTTTTTTTTCGATAAATGTCTCTGGTTACACAAGTTCTAGCGTTTAATTATGGGGGTGGTCAAAAATCTGTTGCCTCTTATGACATTAGGTTTGGTTAGAGGATGTGCACTTTTCAATTAACACAAGTACAGTACCCAGAGGTCGAATTGACCCATTGTACAACATCCTAGTTTCTCACACCACTTATGTTGTGTGTGTTAATTGTATATACGAGTGGTGGGACCTATCATAATGACATTACTTGTGCAGAAGTCGTTATAAAGCACTCTCTGTTTCTAAAAGTACAGGCCATTGTGATCCTTAAAATGTATTCTAGGCAGACTTAAAATAAATCCAGCCTACCATGTATCCATAAAGCTATAAAATTGCACGATCGTTATACAAGTTGGATCTTTTCCTCATCCTCTCAACAAGGAAATGGCAACCTCACGTTTAAGTTTTTTTTTAACGAATCGTTCTGCCCGCCTTCACAAGTACATCAGCTGTGACATTACCTTCGGTTTATTTTTCCAACTTTACTTGGCGAATATACAGTGAGCGGAAGTCGTCGTGTTCTAGTAGGTAATGTGTTGGCTTATTAGACGTGGGGGATCGGTTCAAACCCTAGGTCAGGCATCTCCAACTAAACGAAATCTGAAAAGATATTTCTTTAGTGACTTTCTCTCAGCAGATTTCTGGCAAAAACTCTGAGAGGAAGCCACCGAAGAAATATAATGCCAGAAGATTCTTGGCAAAAGCTCTGAGAGTATATAAAATTGCCATGAAGAGTTTCTCAAAAATCTGTCGTTCGGAGTCGACTTTAAACTGTAGATCCCGCCACTCATGTATAAAATTAGTGAACACAACATAAGTGGTGTAAGAAACTAGGTCGTAATCCTAACTAAAGGGTTGTAATGACCAATTATGTTTGTATGTATGTATACAGTGAGCGTCAAAAGAAATTGTACACTCATTTCAATCAAATTTTACCACTTAAGGAGTGTGCCCGAAAAAATTTGCAAATATTTCGAAATTTTTTGTAAATTTTTGTTGTTGTTTCATTTTTAAAAACTTGCAATGAAACAATTTTAAAATAAAAATAACGGTAATTTATTAATGTATTTATTTTTTTAATGTACATTTTCTTTTGATGCCCACTGTATACTGTGTGATAATTGTTTGTTTCCGCCTTAAAAGGGAGTGGCAACTTCGGCCCTTAATTCGTTTGAACAGATAATTTTACCAACATTTTTAAATGCATCGTCTATATTGTTAGTCCCTATGTTTCGTATCTATGAACCCAAAAAGAAACTGTCAGAAGTACATCAAGCGAAAGCATAACCTCTACTGCTTATGGAAATCTCTTTGTCTTCTTCCTAAATCATTCTCCTGATACGGAGCCATAATTTTATTGTTATTTTGTCTTAAGCGCGCAATGGTAGAATCTCTCTTCCATAAATGTGAATCGACCTAAAACATAAACACATACACATAATTGGTCATTACAACCATAGCTTCTCGCAACACTTATATTGTGTGTGTAAATGTTATCCATAAGTGCTGGTAGCTACAGTTTAAAATCGGTTTCGAACGACAGATTTTTTAGAAACTTTTCATTGCAATTTTAATTACTTCCAGAGAATTTTGTCAGAAATCTTATATTTTTTGAGATGTCTACCCTGGGGCTTGAACCCTGGCATTTCATCTAATAAGCCAGCACACTATCTACTAGACTACGGCGACTTCAAACGACCTAAAAACTCGACGTTATTATGGTAAAGTCTCACTAAACTTCCTACTTCTGTATTGTCAGAGCGCTGCTTATATTCTATCGTAAGAAAACACGATATTCAACGATAAACCAACTCTAATACAAAATCGTTTAGGGCGTGGCTAACGTAAATTGTCGATCTCTAAAACTCGTAAGACGTGGTTAAAACTCCGCCAGAGAATTTTATACAGTTTTCTCTACTAATGTAAGAAGCTAGGCAGTAATTCTCATTAAAGCCAAGTAACTCTTTAAATTCTGACCGATTTTGTACGCGAATTAACAAGTTTTTAACAAATTTAGCGTAGAAATTTTGCAGCGTTTCAATTTTGTTGAATTTTTCAGGTATGTAACGTACGTCATTGGTCATTGCAACCCTTCACTCAGGATTCCGAACTGGTTTCTCACACCACTTATGTTTTGTGTGTTATTTTTATACATGGGTGGCCGGACCTACAGTTTAAGGTCGACTCCAAACGACAGATTTTGTAGAAACTTTTCATGGCAATTTTTTATTTACTTTCAGTGTTTTTGCAAGAAATCTGCTGAGGGGAAGTTGCCGAAGAAAAATTTTTTCATATTATATAAAATAAAACATGAGATAAAAAACATTTAAAATAAAAGTAAAGTCAATGACTCAAAACGCCAACACCAAACACTGTTATTCAGAGCAACATAAGTGTAAGAACTTTGAACATAATTTCCATTAAAATTTTTATGATTGATGGCCATCAAGCGTAGCTAGTTGTTCAAATTTCGTATAACTTTTGGTCTATATTTAGGAATCCGTGTTAATAGTACAGAAATAATTTTAAACAAATCAAAAACAAAACAAAAAACAGAAATAAATTGTGGAAAAATACTTTTGTATGGACAGCATTTATTTATTTATAGAGTATACGCAACGTTTTTTTTTCTTTTTTTTCTGAATTTCTTATCAATAAAGCAACTATTTTTGCGCAATTTTATTATTGTTTTTGTTATTGTTTATATTATTGTTGTTCTTATTGTTATTGTTTTTAAATTTAATACAAAATTAAATATCTGATACCAGAAGTCATAGGCATGGCACCGGTTAACAAAGTTATTTCATCAAGAAAAGTGATTTAATGCCCCTCATAAAATCAAGTCTCGTGCTGAGACAATGTTAAATAAAACAATTAAAAACAATTTTTAATTTGACGATAAGGAACGACTCGGCGGTACACTACATTGTGAGGAATTCTGTTTTATCAAACATATTATTTAACCGGACAAGTCTGGCAAAAGAATTCTTTTGAAGTTGAAACGAAAATTTAACAGGATTTAAATCAATTAAACAGTATTTGGCAGGGGTTCCCACATTAGCTGACCTGACTAAGAAAAGACCACGAATTTATGCTAAATTTTTCTTTTTTATTAACGTAATTTCCTCTTAACGTGACACATTTTTCGCAGCCATCTTAAATAGCATACGTGCTACAGCTGACCTCACTATATTCGCGATAGAATTATCCTCGGTACTGCTAATGATTTTCACTTTCGAACCAAAAATGATAGGTATGAGGCACTCAACAACAAGCACGTTCATTCATCTGATACGCCGTCATTCATCTGATACGCTGTCATTCATCTGATACACCGTCATTCATCTGATACGCCGTCAATCATCTGATACGCCGTCATTCATCTGATACGCCGTCAATCATCTGATATGCCGTCATTCATCTGATACGCCGTCAATCATCTGATATGTCGTCATTCATCTGATACGCCGTCATACATCTGATACGCCGTCAATCATCTGATAAGCCGTCATTCATCTGATACGCCGTCATTCATCTGATACGCCATCATTCATCTGATACGCCGCCATTCATCTGATACGCCGTCATTCATCTGATACGCCGTCAATCATCTGATACACCGTCATGCATCTGATACGCAGTCAGTTATCTGATACGTCGTCATTCATCTGATACACCGTCATTCATCTGATACGCCGTCAATCATCTGATACGCCGTCATTCATCTGATACGCCATCAATCATCTGATACCCCATCATTCATATGATACGCCGCCAATCATCTGATACCCCGTCATTCATCTGATACGCCGTCATTCATTTGATACGCCGTCATTCATCTGATACGCCGTCATTCATCTGTTATGCCGTTTCAGTCTACACGGTAGATAACATGATCAGAACGGAAGAAGATGTTCTGTGTGGACGGCTATCTGATGCGAGGATCAGCAGATAGTACCTTAAGGCACGACATTATTTGCGTTTCAGAGGCTGGTTTTATTGGCTTAAGCACGTGTTCTTGGTAGCCTAATTCTTGGACTGAGGCTCAAGGGATTGTAATAACTTTAGTTACCCTACCTAAACGATTCAGTTTCTATAGACAATATTCCCATACTACCATAGTCCCATACTACCTCATACGAGCCGAGAGCAGAATGGCAATCTGACATTCAGAAAATACTTCGATATCCTATCTTTTGTACCTCCCACCCAAGTTTAATAGATCATCATTCCATGGTTTAAACTTCCGCTTGAAAGTTACCCGGGAGCATTTTCATGGGCTTCGAATATTTCATTCTAAAACGAAAAACTCCTGCTCTTGTTCCAAGAGTGAAGTAGGGGAGTACGAACATAAATTATGCCACACAAATCATAAGAGAAAGTCGCCCAAGATATATTTTTTTATATTTCGTTTATTTGGATATGTCTGACCTTGGGTTGGACAAACAACTTTGCTTTATTGCGGTGAAATATTGTCAAATTTTCAGTAGAAATTGCTTTAAGGACCAAAGTTTGCGTTTAAAAGGTCAATGATGCAGAAATTGCTTCATCGTTTTGATTCTCTCTCTCTACATGCCGCTCTTATTTTGACCACCTGAGAAATTTAAGTACGTCTAACGAGTGTCTTTTGTTCTCTAGTTCCACCTCATATCTAAGACGCTCTAGTCTTTTTGAAGTATCTTATCCTAAGTGACCAGTTATCCCACTCTTGTTACTCGATTTTCAGTAACCCAAGCGAGTTTACTTAGATAACTGATCACAACAACCCTTCAATGGTGATTACGACCTACGAAACATGTTGCGTGTGGTTTATCTGTGTTTGACGGGGACCTACAGTTTAAAATCGATTCCGAAATGACAGATTTTTGAGAAACTTTTCATGGCAGAGCTTTTGCTAGAAGGCTACTGTGAGCAATTAGCCGAGGCAAGTTTCCTCTTTTAATTTCGTTTCATTCAAGATATGTGGACTGAGGCTTGAAGGCGCCACACTACCTACTAGACTACGGCAACTTTCCAATCCATTTTCCAATCTTAACTCCTGTAATTTCTAGCAATGTTAGCTACACAATTTTCTTCTTGTTTTATGATACTCAACTAGATACTGCACTTGTAAAAGTGCCTTGAAAACTAAAAACATGTGCTTGACAGAATTTTCCTCTTATCGCTTTATTTGTGTGCCCCCATTCTCAATAAACTTATTGAATGAAAAATCTTTTACAATAGAATTGAATGTCAACCAATAGCTATGGTATACAGTGAGCATCAAAAGAAACTGTATACTAATGTGATTACCAAACTCAACTTTTACCACTTAAGGAGAGTGCCCGAAAAAATTTGAAAATATTTTGAAATTTTTTGCAATTTTTTTTTTGGTTTCAATTTTAAAAACAATTTTAAAATGAAAATAACGGTAATTTATTAATAAATATTTTTTTTTGTAATGTATACATTCTTTTGATTCTCACTGTACATAGTGTAGGGTAAAACAAATATGTTCCCATACAACAAAAACACTTGAATGAAAATTATTTCGTATATGTTTTCTTATAATTCTTTTTGAGGAAGACCCCCACCAATATTATTATTTTTGTTTTGTTTTTGAGGCTTATGTTGCTTGTAATTTCCGTTGAATTTCATCAGAATTTCTTATTACTCATACGTCTAGACTGGCCACAATAAAGAGCGAACAATTGGCGGGCTAGCTGGCTGTGGCTGTCTTTAGCTGTTGTTTGAAAACATGAGTGATTTTTTGTTTTTGCATTGATTCTGTATGTGACTCTCAATAAGCTGCGTAACCACCAGCACATATTTCTCTTTTAATTTGCAATAACAGGGGGACTCTTAAAAGTTTTTTACGCTCATTCTTCATGCTCTTTTTAATTGAAAAAACAAACAAAAAGTAAAGTAAAAATAGACGTAGTATTGGAAAGAGTGTAGAAAAAGAAAATTCAGAATTTCATTCATAAATTCGTTACTTACCGGGTATATAAGTTTATCAGAATGTCGACAAAACAATTAATTTTTTTTATTTAATTTTTTATTTATTTATTCTTGTGTTATTATCATTTAATTGTGTTTTATTTTTTTAATTTTATTTCCCTTATATTATCTGTTTTATTATCTCGATTTTATTAAATGTGGGCCAATATTTTTATTTGAAATATTTTTTAATTTTTTTCTTAATTTTTATAGAAGAAGATAAAATAATTCCACATTAAGAGAATAAGAAAAAAACTCATTGTGGTGGTCTATTGTTTGTGAATGAGTCACATATTGAGAATTTGTTTCAGTTGTTAAACATTTTTGTTAACAACTTTATTAAAAACACGTAAACTTTTTGAGTGGATCATTATGGAATACTGAAATACCCTACAAAGTAAATCTAGTGGCCCGTTTTTTTTTTTTTTTTTTTTTTTGTTGATTAATTTGAAATAGACTGCAGAGATCTACCTACAGTGAGCTTTAAAATAAAAATTTACATTAAAAAAATTAAAAATTAATTTATTACCGTTATTTTAATTTTAATATTGTTTCTTTGCCAGTTTTTAAATTAAAAAAAAATTACAAAAAATTTCGAAATATTGTCCAATTTTTTAGGCACTCTCCTTATATGGTAAAAGTTGAGTTTGGTGATTGCTAGAATTTTGTCCATGGTGTACGGTTTCTTTTGACGCTCACTGTATAAGTATACAGAGTAGGCCAAAAATTTTGTCCATGGTGTACGGTTTCTTTTGACGCCCACTGTCTAAGTATACAGTGTAGGCCAAAAATACACAAAATCTACTTGCTTTTGAAAATCAAAGCATTCTTGAAGAAATATTGTAAGATCCTGTTTAAAAAATGTTTTGGGGTACTTACAGTGAGTGGCAAAAGAAAATGTACGTTAAAAAAATATATATATTAATAAATTACCGTTATTTTTATTTTCAAATTGTTTCATAAACAATTTTTAAAATTGTAACAAAAAAAAAAATTACAAAAAATTTCGAAATATGAACAAATTTTTTCGGGCACTCTCCTTAAGATACCATTTTAAGTGGTAAAAGTTGAGTTTGGTGATTGTTATAATTTTATCCATAGTGAACACATTCTTTTGATGCTTACTGTATGTAAGTTAGGTTAGGTTAGGCGGCGGTCTCCTTAAAGAAAAAGGTCTAACTTAGGCCAGCATTTAAGCCCACAATCAATTCAACCGCAATTCAATGCAATCAAATTCAACCCGTTTCGAGTCCAAAAGAATTTTTTTGCAATTGTAGCAATCTTAATATTTGAGAACTCGTTCTAGGATGTCACGAATTAAGTAGCGCAAATATCCGTCTCTTTATGAGAAGTCCAGGCCATTTACACATGAAATGAAAAACAGTCTCCTCCTTTTTCTCAGACTCACAGCTCATGCAGAAGTCATTAACTACAATGCCAATGCTTACCAAAAGAACAATAACCTGTAAGAGTCTCTAATGTGGGTTCGATAACCATACATAAATACATAATTGGTCATTACAACCCTTCAGTCAGGATTACGACCTAGTCTCTCACACCACTTATGTTGTGTGTGTTCATTTCATACATGCGTGGTGGGACCTACAGTTTAAAGTCGACTCCGAAAGACAAATTTTTTGAGAAACGTTTTATGGCAATTTTATTTTATTTTAGAGTTTTTACCAGAAATCTGCTGAGAGGAAGTCGCCGAAGAAATACTTTTTTTTGTACTTTGTCTTGATGTCTGTCCTGGCCTTACGTCTAATAAGCCAACTACCTACTAGACTACGGCGACTTCTAGGCCAGCATTTAAGCCCATTAATATACCACAATCTATTCAACCCGGGAGTCAACCAATCCCTAGAGAAAATCATTCAGGGTCCAAACTGATTTTTTTTTGCTATTGCAGCAATCTTAATATTTGAGAACTCGTTCTAGGATGTCACAAAATGAGTGGCCACAAATCTCCGTGTCTTTATAACAACTGCAGTTCACTGACACATAAGGTGAAGAACAGTCTCTTCCTTTTCCTCAGGCAAACAGCTTCTGCAGAAATTATTTGACGAGATGCCAAGTATTTCGGCCTGCCTACCAAAAGAACAATAGCCTCTAAGAGTCTCTGTTGTGGGTTCGATAACCATTCGATTTAAGGACATTAGTGAGTCGTTCCTCTTCTTGTCCATAGGTGTTCAACAGAGTCTAGCAATATGGCACTTACCTTCCTGCTGTCAAGTAGATTGAGCATCCCTGTAAAACGAGTGAATAATATCCATATGAACTGAGGCAATCGAAATACCTAGATGTGCCCTGTAATATGTCAAAGATTACGAGCTCCGTACCGGTTGTGGCCTGGTTATCAGTATTACAATTTCCAACTACATCCCTACATATATCCCGGAACCCTCTTAACCTTCGATTGACAAGAAATTTCTGTGAGAAATCCTCAGCATTCATGCACAGAGACTGACATTGAAACTGAGTTCGTTAGGGTTTTAATTTCGAGGTCAAAGGGCGTCAGTGTTATAGAGCCTCAACGTATTTTCTTTACTTCTGTTTGCCTTGCTTTACAAAGCTATCTTTAAACATTCCTTAGGAGACCTATTCAAGCAATTTCATCTGATCCTAACTGATTTAACTACCAATCTGTAATTCGATTACAGCAACATTGTCTGATATGGCAGGGTTTCAAGGTCGCCATTATATAGTAGGTAGTGTGTTGACTTATTAGCCGTGAGTTCAAGTTTCACACTCCAGCCCAGACTTCGAACGAAACGAAATATGAAAAAAACGTTCCAACGGCGACTTCTTTCTGCACAGTGATCTGGGAAAAACCCTGAGAGTAAATACAAATTGCCATGTAAGGTACCTCAAAAGTCTGTCGTGCGGAAACTACTTTAGATTGTAGGTACTAGCCACTCCTGGATAAAATTGACACACACAACATGGTTGGTGTAAGAAACTTGGTTATAATCTTGACTGAGGGGATTGTAATGACCAATTAAGTAAGTAAGTAAAGCAGTTATTGGAGACCCAAATGGAACATCAAATGCGTATTCCATCTGCAAGTTTTGATGAACGTGTGCAACTTCTTAACAATGAGTTGTATTGTAAAGGGCCCGCCAAATAATTTTTTTTTTTTGAAAATGCTTTTAAAAAAAAACTACTGAATATTTTCTCAAATTTCTTTTGTTATTTGAAAGTACAATCCTTCCGGTTAATAATGGAAAATAATTTCATTCAAATGGCTGCCTCGGCTGGCCATGCAGTAGCCTACACGATCGGTCCAATTTTTAAGCACATTATCGATTGTGTGCAGCTGTATTTCACCAATGGCTTTACGAATATTGTCCTTTAAAGCGTCTCAATTGTCTCTGGCTTGTCGGCGTAACACTTATCTTTGACGGCACCCCACAAATAATAGTCCAATGGTGTCAAATCGCAGCTCCGAGGTGGCCAAACGACATCAGCTCTGCGGCTGTATATGTGATTTTCAAAAACAGGGCGCCAAACATCGAGTGTAGCTTTGGCTGTGTGGCACGTAGCGCCGTCCTGTTGAAACCAAATGTTGCCAATATCCTCCTCTTCAATTTTTCTGAACAAAAATTCGTTCAACATGGCCCGATAACGATCGCCATTGACTCTAACGGCCACTCCTTACTCATTTTCGAAGAAAAATGGCCCAATTATGCCTCTGGACCAAAATCCGCACCAAACAGTGACTCGTTTTGGGTACATCGGCTTTTCAATGTATGCGTGCGGGTTTTCTGTGTCCCAAATGCGACAATTTTGCTTGTTTACATGCCCGCCAAGATCAAAATGAGCTTCATCTGAAAAGATGATTTTTTTTTTGCCAAAATCGGCATCTTCTGGTGTAGGCTACTGCATGGCCAGCCGAGGCAGCCATTTGAATGAAATTATTTTCCATTATTAACCGGAAGGATTGTACTTTCAAATAAAAAAAGAAATTTGAGAAAATATTCTGTAGTTTTTTTTTTAACTTTTTCAAAAAAAAGTTATTTGGCGGACCCTTTAGAAAAGAGTTTGAGAAGGAAAGTATACGAAGTGTGTCATATGTATTGCAATAAAACTTTAGAGTTCGATCGGTATGCTCTTAAAAATAATTTTCGAAGCATTTTATAAAATTTTTCTTCTACAATTTTATACAAAACTTATTACAAGCTAAGTACACCCGCTTAATAGGAGTAGCGTTTCGAAAGACGAAGATAGCACTATTTTCACTTCTATAAATTCTATCTGTTAACAATTTAAAATTAATAACCATAACAATCGAAAGAACAAATACAACAACAAAAATATCTTCGAAAACAATATTTTTGTATTGAGTCAGGTTAGGAGGCTCAGTCTAAGTTAATGTGTACTTTGCACCCAGCGTTTGGATACTTGAGTTATATTTCATCATATTGTTTAAATTAATTTCTAATTAAAGTTTTAAAGTTTTGCTTCTTCTCTCTACGCTTCTTTATTGATAATAGGCACACGTAAACCAATTAATTAAACGAAGATAACAAAACTTAACTTTCTAATGTGGGCGGAAGCTATGTATGTATGTATGTACGTGGTAGCATACGTGGTTCTATTTTTAAAAATTAAAATGTTTTTTTTTTTATTTCATTATCTTTTAGGGGCCAGTTAAAGTAGCTTAAAAGCTAATGGCCCCCCTCTTTGTAATTTGTATGTGTTTTGTTTCACTAGCTGTTTTGGCCAAACAGCTATCGATCACACCGCAATGACATGATCATTGCCGATATAATGCTTATAGTTTTAGTTGCTTTTTAATTTAAATTGAAATTTTTTTATTGTCAATTAATATGAGGAGAAGCAAAATTAGTCAACAATTATATTGAGCGTCAAAAGAAAGTGTCTAGTATGGATAAAATTCTAACAATCACCAAATTCAACTTGAGGAGAGTGCCCAAAAAAATTTTGACAATATTTCGAAATTTTCTTTTGTATTTTTTTTGTTTCAATTTTAAAAACTATCAATGAAACACTTTTAAAACAAAAAATAACAGTTAATTTATTAATATATATATTTTTTATTTATGTACAGTTTTTTTTTGACGCTCACTGTACTTCAGACAAAGGTCTGATGAAAGTATCAAAAAAACTAGAGAAGACTGAGAAGTGATCGTCAGAAAAGATATTCCGCTTTCATATTTCTTTTTTCAAGACGTCAAAGCTGAGATTCGAACTATGAACTCTTGTCTAGTAAGAGATTACACATGCCACTACACTACGTGACCCATAGATGTTGTCATTTGCATAAAAATGAAGAGAATTTCTTATGAAAGCATGTGTAATAGGACATTAAAATGCAGGGGGCCATCAGCACTTAGAATTTTTAGAACTAAAATGATGGCAATCAAGAAGAAGAGTACAAGTAGTCACAAAATTAGACTTAAATTCAAGTAAAACGCATTATAAAGAAAAATAATACAAGTGTTGTTGCCACAAACACGGTGTCGACTGTTCAGTGATGAAAAGTGAGGAAGATTTTGTGGAAGCCATAGGCATCTCATTATAGTACAGACAAACTATTACGTCGCTAAGTGACTGTGGTGTATCCTCAGATCCTCTTCAGATCAGAGGACAGGCAGTAGTTGAAAAACAGATTTACTCGAACTAATTGACATCAAAGAAGGTTCAGATGTTATAATCCAAATTGATTGTCTTCAAGATGGAAAATCAGTCAATGGCCACAACTATGCAGACTTAGTGGGTCGATTTAATAAGGTTTTGTCTGGCACCTGGACAATGCAAGGGTTCAGGTATAAGTAGTTTCCCTGACAAGAATCTCTCAATTAGGCTGCGGATTACTCATATATTCGGCTGATTCTTTGTACTTGGTCCCGAACGGCTATTATTGGTTTTCAAAGACATTTGGAAGTTAAATAAAAATACAGTGAACTAATCGAATAGATTCCAAAGGAGACTATTTTGCAAAATAAAATAACTCTTCATTGCAAGACCTGTGTATAATTTAAACAGTTACAGACTTATTGATCCTCAAGACGTATTCAACTTGAAGTAAGGAAAACACAAACAGTGAGCGTCAAGAGTGAGTAAACACCACTGAAATAATTCATTTTCTTAGGATAGCGCGAAAAGTAAATATAGTAAATAAAAGTAAATAGTCGAATAAATTTACAAAAATAAAAACGTTTAAAATGTTAAAACAAAAAAACAATTCATGATAAGAGAACTTTTTTATGCTTAAGAACATAATAGAAAATTTAAAATTTTAGTGGGTTGATTCACTTATGACGCTCACTGTATAATGAGAACTGAATTTCAATTATTTGTAAACGAAAAACTCAATCTTATCATGTCGTTCATAACAACCATTTAGCCAGGATTACAACCTAGCTTTTCCTAGCACTCATGTTGTGTGAGTTAACTTTATTCGTGAGTGGCGCGAACTACAGTTTAGATACGACTATTAACGACAGATTTTTTTAAGAAACTTTTGTGCAATTAAAGTCGCTGTAGTCTAGTAGGTAGTGCGTTGGCTTATTAGACCTGAGGCTTGGGTTCAAAACCCTAGGTAAGACATCAAAGCTAAAAATAAAAATCGGCAGACTTGTGGCAAAAACTCTGAGAGTAAAAATAAAATTGCCATGTAAAGTTTCTCAAAAATCTGTTGTTCGGAATCGACTTTAAATTATATGCACCGCCACTCATATATAAAATAAATGCTCACCACATCGGTGATTTCAGAAGCTAGGTTGTAATCTTGGCTAAAGAGTTGTTGTGAACGATTAAGATTGAATATGAGTGACCTTTTCGTTTGCAAACAATTGAAGTTCATTTCTCATTATATGTGTTCAACTTCACTTCAAGATGAACTCGTTTTGAACTTGTCGTCACCATGTGGTACAACTTCTTTGGTGTGAGAAACTAGTTTGCAATCCTGGCTAAAGGGGTGTAGTAACCAATTATGTACGTATATATGAACTTTAATTATTTGTAAATGATAAACTTACTCCTATCTTATCTTAATGGGTTACAGTAACCTTTCAGTCAGGATTACAACTTAGCTTCTCACATCCCACGTGTTGCGAGTATTAGTTTTATCCATGAATGACGCGACCTACAGTTTAATGTCGACTCCGAAGGACAGATTTTTATGAAACTTGTCATGGCAATTTTATTTACTTTCACGGTTTTGCCAGAAGAGGAAAAGAGGAAGTTTCGTGCGAAATGTCTTGAACCACGGCCTCGCGTTTAATAATCCAAAGCACTACCTACTACAATACAACGACTGTTTCATACGTTTGTAACAATAAATTTCTTTTAATTAATTTACCATATGAAATATGAAATATAATATTTCCTGGTTTATAGTTTCTATACGTTATTTATTATATTTCCTGGGGATTAAATTTCTCTTCAATCGATTTAGTTTTTTTTTTATAAAATCTGAAGAAAGTGTATTGTTTCTAAGCCTTCCCTCTCCATCTCTCTCTTTCCCTCTCTCTGTGTGTATATAGCAGCCTATAATTAAAAAATTAATTCTTTTGTTAAAGCATAACTCAACTCAACTCAAATGAACTGAATTGAATGGAATGGAATGAGAGGGCTTTCACTATAACATGCCATACCATATTTTTTTTTTTTGCTGGCCACAGCAATTATATTAATAACGCCAATAAATTCCCTCATATGATAATTTGCCATATGAAATGTGTTTGTAGCCGTCCGTGGTTTTAACTTTCGTTGTTCGTTCGTTTGTGTTCCTTGTGAACATGTTATCATTTTCGTTAAAGTGTAGCCAATCATCAGCCATTATATGTTAAGGGAAGGAGAACAAAAAAAAGAAAAAAACAAGAAAAAAACGTGAACATCAAAGTGTAAATTTGTTAACGCTTGTGGTAAGAAAATATTTGCCCATTATGTGGATAATTTCACTTGTGAACTCCCCATTAAGTTGCAATGCATAGACGCAGGCGCGCATTAAAACGTGTGATGATTATTTGGCAACGCCCCTGCCGACATAACATAGCGCCAATGTGCAACACAGCAACATCATGATCGTCGTCATATCTTTAACCATGCCAGGCCATGCCAAACCATGCCAATGCCAATGCCATGCCATGGCTACTAAGGCACAAAAGGCCAGGCCATACAATATCAATATCAATAATAAATAAAAATGAAATGAAAACAACAAAAACAAAAAAAAAAAAACAACAAAAAAACAGAAGAGAAGTGAACGGTTACGGGAAATAAGCTTTTCGTTAAGAAATTCTTGACTTATAATGATGCATGATGGTGTTCAAGATGATGATGATGAAGATGGTGATGGTAGAGAGATGCTACAATACGGCTTAAAGCCACAAAATGTTGATGAGGATGATGACGACGACGACGACGACGACGACTGCAGTTGATTGTGATGGTGATGCTGATATCCATGGTAGTTTTATTTTAATGAAGGGAAAAACAGCCACAAGCACAATGAAAACAAGGCAAGTTTAACTACTTGAACATGCAGTTGAAATCATTCTAAATGTTACAAAAGAAAAAATGAACAAAATCAAGCCGCCATAAGTAAACCATAATCCCGACTGTCCCTTATTTCTTCTGGTTTTTTTTTCTTTTGCTTCCTTTCATTGCTATCGTGGCCGCTTTCATTGTGGTGTAACAGCCAGTGGCATTCAAATCCTTGGCCAATATATTATAAATAAACGAAGAAAAAGAAAAAGAAGGAGTATGTTGTGGCAATGGCATGCACATCTTCAGCTAATCAATCCAAAAAAAAAAAGTTAACTTGTATCGCCACTCAAAATCAGCCAACAAAATCAACTCGTTAACTCGTTATACACTCTCCGCGTTCCAGACAACAGCCACAACCACAGAGTCACCACACAATAAAACGCTTTATCGTTCATATAATAAAAAGTGGGAATAGAATTTAAAATGTTTCATTTCACACAGTTTAGCAATTGTCTGTGATGTTTTCGCGTTTGTTTCTTAAATCCTTTGTTTGCATTCCTGTTGGCGGCCAACTTCAAACATGCACGCACCTACGCATACACTCGTACACATACGCTCGCACACATACACTTTCCTTGCTTGATAATATGAATGCAAAATTATAAAGGACAAATGCTACGCAATGCCGACATTCGAAAATCATCACCACAACGAAGACGAGCTCTTTTCTCACAACCCATACGCTAAGCAGCATGTATGATGATACAAAGGGCGTTCGCAAATTGTTGAATTGTTGTTATGCCGCACCACTCACTTTCTGCCTGCCTGTGTATATGTAACGTCGTCGTCGTTGTCGTCGTCAATTGTACGTTTCAACCCATAAAGTAGGAGGTTTGATGATATACCCGATGATCATTATATGAAGCAATAAGACCGACTTTAAATATCAAATTTATACTCACACTGTTGATTATTTTCCTTTTTTTCATTTCTTTTCTTGTCTTTTGGCAGACGATTTTTAGCCGCTTTTTAATCCCATTTTTAAGGAAGCCTTTACTCCTTTACTGTTTTATTGCTGTTTTGTTTGGATGGTCGACAGAAAATGCAGCAGCGGCAGCAGCAACCAGAAGAAGGGCAATAAAATGATGTTTGCCAGCCTGTGTGTGTATGTTCCTTCACTTTTTTAACTTTGTGTTGATTTAGTCTCACAAAAATGAAGAGGAAGGAGCTCTCAGACCTAGAGGAGAATGTATGCTGAAATAGATCTGAGTTCCAAGTATAATTTCATTTGAAAGAAATTATTGAAAATATCGGCGATAAGGTTATCGAAACCGAAAGTTATTTTAGGGGACTGGAAATATTCACTGATGGACGAGATTGAAATTGCCGTAGACTAGTGAGTTGGCTTACTATATGACGTTTCGAGAATTCAAACTTCAGATCGGATATACATACATATATTTAAAAAGAATAAGTCTTCCGACAAAAGTACAGTGCAAGCTAATTGCCATTCCAAAGCTTCTCAAATCTGTTTTTCGGATTAAACGTTAAACTGCAGGTCCTCCCGTCCATGGATTAAATTAACGCATAAAACATGGGTGATGGGAGAAAAACCAGGCCTTGATCTTGTTGTAATGGTCAATAATGGAGTTATGATAGTCGTGATCTTAGCAATCGAAAACATACTCCAGAAGAACTGGTTTTAGTCAAAACCTTATTTAGTAGGCACTGCTAAATACCACGTGAAGTACAGCGTTGTTAAATTTGCAGGTTTTAATTCGTATCGAACCAACAACGTATGTACCTTATAACACCAGGAATTAAAGACAGCTGCTCAGCATGTGTTCAAAACAATGCGTTTTTATGCGTATAGTGTTGCCGTAGTCTAGTAGCTTGCGTGTTGGCTTATTAGGCATGAGGTCATGGTTCAAACCCCAAGTCAGACATCTCCAACAAAACGAAATATGACAGTAGATTTCTGTCAAAAACTCTGAGAGTAAATAAAAACGCCATGAAAAGTTGCTCAGAAATCTGTCACTCATGTGTAAAAATTAACGCACACAACATAAGTGGTGTGAAAAACTAGGTCGTAGTCCTGACGAAAGGGTTATAATGACTAATTATGTATCTATGTTTGTACAGTGTTGCCTCCATTTCGTGATACTGCAGGTGCAAAAGAGGACTGTGTTTCCAAGACAATCAAAGTTAACTTAAAAAATAGCTTCGCGGGAAAGTAGGGCCCACCTTAATACCATAATCTCTGGTTTTACAAGCATCCACTTTTGTATTCATTCCAACAGCAGGGCAAAGTAAATATTCTCATCGTCAGCAGTCTTATGGTCCCAGTAGTCATAATAATTTACCCCACCCGTGTATGTATTAAGTCGTTACCTTCAATATCCATTTTACTCTTTAGGCGGTCTAAAGCCACTTCCAAAAGGCAATCTTCCACACAAGTTACAGGGCTGTCAAAGCATCTTTATTTTCTACCAAGCTGCCTTGTTTTAGGTTATCTCTTGTACTTCAATTTATTGAGCTGTCGCATAAGGTGTACATACATATACGACATTTGGTCGTTAAGTACAATTTCCCTATACGCAATGCTATCTGATCTTCCTATCTTACATCTTGTTACAAAACTGAAAAATCTAAATACTGGTGTTTTGCTTTTACATCACTTAATATTAAAATAGTAAACAAGTAAACAAAAATACAACAACAAATATCAGCATAAAAAATTTTAAACAAGTAAACAAAAATACAACAACAAACACTACAAGAATAAATGTAAACAAAACATACAAACAACAATAATGAAACAACTATGTTTACATTTATAGAGGTCTCGAGAAAGCGAAGTCATGAACATTCGCCTTCAAGAACATTCATCAGACTGTTTACCCTGTCGTATAAAAGGCAAGGCAAAGCAGGCGAGTGAGTTAGTGAAGTTCAGTCAGTTTTGTGTGAAAACGCGGTATGTTTGAAAAGATGGTGGTTTGAAGATCTCCGTTGCAAAAATCTTTCGTATAATTGCTTAGTGATTGATATTGTTTATGCAAAGGGTGTAAACAGAGGAATAACAAAGAAGAGCAATTGTTGTTGTTTACATCAAGTTGTGGACAAGGGCACACAGAATTGTGCGAATAATAAAGAATTTTAATAAAAAATTAAACACAAATTTATTTTTATTTTATTTGCAATCTACGAGCTTATATTTGAAACGTTTTTAATTTGTAAAAACAACCCATTCATTACAACCCATCAGTCAGTATTACGACCCAACCTATAACCTTTTCCGAGTGCATAGTTTAGACGTTGAATGACATAAGACCCGATATTAACAGCATCAAATGACTCTTATATAATTCACTACCTTAATATAAAACCGTCGTAGTCTTGTAGGTAGTGCGTTAGCTTATTAGACGTCAGACCGTAGTTTTAACCCTGGCTCAGACGTCTTGTAAAATAAAAATATTTCTTCGGCGATTTCCTCTCGATTTCTGTAAATAAAATTGCCACAAAAAAATTCTCAAAAATCTGTCGTTTGGATTCGACTTTAAACTGGTCATTACAACCCTTTAGTCAGGATTACAACCTAGCATCTTACACCACTTTTGTTGCGTGTGGTAATTTCATATATGAGTGGCGGGACCTACATTTTCAAGTCGACTCCGAAAAACAGATATTTTGGAAAACCTTTCATGGCAATTTTATTTACTCTCAGAGTTTTTGCCAGAAATCTACTGAAAGGAACTCGCCGAAGAAATATTCTTTTTTAAAGAGTGTTAATACACTTCCAAAAGACAGTCTTCCATCTAGGTTATATGGCTGCTAAAGCACTTTTATTTTCTACTATGCTTTCCTATTACAAGTCAACTCTTGTACGTCCTGTCGTTTGCTAAACATAGAAAAATTTATTGGATTGTCGCATTGGGTGTACGGTTAACGAACCTTGTCCATTGAGTACTATTTCCCTACAGACAAAGCTGTCCGACCGTCCTATGTTGTATGTTGTTGACTTTGCCCTCTCCGGAGTTTTCAGAGTGATTATCAACTGTGGAAGATTGGAGAGATAAATTTGATATTTCGATGAAAGTTTAAAAGAATGTTTGTGCTCTTGATTTTATATGAAAACCGCAGTTATTTTCTAAAGCATACCTTCCCCTGACAAAAAACCTATCTCTGTTTGCAGGCAGTTAACAATCAGTTATGCGAACTCTTCACTTTCATTGATGATATTGGCGTTGGTGTTGTTATTGTTATTGGTATTGGTAGCAGTCAACAAGGTAGTGATGGTGGCTTATTACCCTTGTTATTAACTTATTTATAGCCAGTAAAATTTCACAATAAAACTACACACGATTAAACATGACCACTGGCCATATTGATTCTACAATATTCCCACAGATATCAAAATTCATAGCCAAACTTCAATTCCACTTCAATTCTCACACACAGTTCGAGAGTGTTAAAAACAATCAAAAAAGAAAACAAAAAGAAGTGAAAAGAAGAAAAGAAAATAAAAGAAAAGAAAACACTTTAATACACACAAGGACTAGTTCGACAAAAAAAAAGAATTGTTGGAGTGGAAATAATGATTTTCACCACACTATGGTAGACACGTTTAGAGAAGGCAAAGGAAAAGGAAAAATAACAACATAATGCCACGAAATGTTACGTTCGTTAAGCGCCATCATAAAATTAAAGATCAGAGAAGAAAAAAAGTTTCAAGTTACGAAAACTCAACAACAACTGTCGTTGTGTGATAAGGCCCATGATGATGAAATGTCATCAGAAAGAAAATCAAGGAAAAAGTGTTCATTTTTTGAGCAAAAAAAACTAGAGAAGAAGGTAGAAAAAGGAAGCATATGTTGTTTAAATTTGAAACCATATGGACCTAGATCTCAGCAATGAATCGTTTTCTCGCTACTCACAAGCACTCATGAAATTTTGAATATAAGTGAGTCAACAATATTGAAATTTAACTATGTACTCTGTTACATTCATACTCACTACAACGTTGATTTAAAAGTACAGGTTGCAATGCGTATGCGTACAACATTGACATCAAACTCATACCATTCGAAATATGTTTGATTCATAAGCCTACTCATTCAAGATTCATAACTTTAGAAAAATTCTTATAATACTTACGAGTTATAATACGAGTGACTCGAATCATTCATCAACATTTAGAATTAGTTGTTGTTGCATTTACAACAAAAGAAAACAGACGCATAAGCAAACAAGACAGAACAGCAAGCAGAGGAAACACACAACCTTCTAGTGAGTATTTTAGTGTTCGTATGCGAATCATACTTATTTTCTGCTTCGTGTATATGTTGAGTGATGGAGAGTCGAAATCAGCAACATCATACGTGTTGTTAAGTATGAATGTGATGAGTACTTCAAACTTTGAATATGAATAGATGTTCCATGGCGTCCGCCAAATAACTTTTTTTGTTGAAAATGCTTTAAAACAAAAAACTACTGAATATTTTCTCAAATTTCTTTTTTTATTTGAATGTACAATCCTTCCGGTTAATAATGGAAAATAATTTCATTCAAATGGCTGCCCCGGCTGGCCATGCAGTAGCCTACACGATCGGTCCAATTTTTAAGCACATTATCGATTGTGTGCAGCTGTATTTCACCAATGGCTTCACGAATATTGTCCTTTAAAGCGTCAATTGTCTCTGGCATGTCGGCGTAACACTTATCTTTGATGGCACTCCACAAATAATAGTCCAACGGTGTCAAATCGCAGCTCCGAGGTGGCCAAACAACATCTGCTCTGCGGCTGATAATGCGATCTTCAAAAACAGGGCGCAAAAAATTGAGTGTATCTTCGGCTGTGTGGCACGTAGTGCCGTCCTGTTGAAACCAAATGTTGCCAATATCCTCCTCTTCAATTTTTGTGAACAAAAATTCGTTCAACATGGCCCAATAACGATCGCCATTGACTGTAATGGCCACTCCTTGCTCATTTTTGAAGAAAAATGGCCCAAGTATGCCTCTTGACCAAAATCCGCACCAAACAGTGACTCGTTTTGGGTGCGTCGGCTTTTCAATGTATGCGTGCAGGTTTTCTGTGCCCCAAATGCGATAATTTTGCTTGTTTACATACCCGCCAAAATCAAAATGAGCTTCATCTGAAAAGATGATTTTTTTTTGCGAAAATCGGCATCTTTTGTAAGTCGATCGCAGGCTCACTTAGCGAAGCGAAAATGCATTGGATGGTCAATTGACTTCAACTCCTGAACTAATTGGACTTTGCATGGCGTCATACCAAGGTCTTTATGCAAAATTCGTCTCAATGATGTCTCCGAAATGTTCAATTGTTGAGAACGACGGTGAATTGATGTTGATGGCGCTTCACGCACACTTTCTGCCACAGCAGCAATATTCTCGGGTGTACGCACTGTTTTTGGCATTTCACGCTTTGGTTTATCGATGAGGATGCCAGTTTCTTTCACTTTTTTCACAAGATAACGAACATACGGGGCTGACGGTGCTTCTCTTCTTCCAAAATCCGTACGCAATTTTCGCACACATTCTGCAACATTACCATGATGAAACTAATTATCTGTCAAATCAGACATGAGCTAAGTGTTACCATTCACGAAATAAGCACTAGTTGCAAAAAAAAAACGTTAGATGGCTGACCCGATATAAATGCGAATAAGTATTAGAAATTATGAGTATGATTCGATTGTACTCATACATACATTACAACCCTTCAGTCAGGATTACGGTCTAGCTTCTCACACCACTCATGTTGTGTGTGTTAATTTTATACACGAGTGGCGGAACCTACACTTTAAAGTCGACTCCGAACGACAGATTTTTGAGAAACTTTTCATGGCAATTTTATTTACTTACTGTCAGAGTTTTTGCCAGAAATCTGCTGAGAGGCAGACGCCGAAGAAATATTTTTTCATATTTCGTTTTGAAGTCTGACCTGGGCCTTACATCTAATAAGCCAACATACTACCTGTTAGAATACGGGGACGTGATTCTACTCATCTTTTTGAATACTCATTGCTGATCTCTGGTCCATATGGACCAATTTCTGTATATTTTTAGATGAAGAATTTCAAAAACCGTTTAGTGTTGTTATAATATTGTTGTTGTTATTGTTTTTATTTTTAATTTATAAATAAAATAAATAAAAAATAAAATATTTTAATTTTTTTCGCTTTGGTTTGGCTTGGTTTGGTATTTATTTGCTTAAGTGATCATAAATAATTTATTTTGGCTGTTTTGCTAAATATTGTATCGTATTATGATGGCTGTTAACGATTTATTTTTATTTCTTTTATTTTTTCTTAATTTTTTTATTTATTTCTGTCAGTCGCTTGTTATCCGCAAAACATCAATACAGCCGCGCTATTTTGTTTTGTTTTTTCAAAAATATTTTATTTCATAATATGAGTAAAATTTCTAAAAAAAATAAAAGATAAAAAACACACCAGAAAACAAATCAAAAATCGTAACAAATTTAAAACGATTTTAAAGCAAAAAAATATCTTAAAAAAATTTCAATTTTTTTTGTAAAACGCTCGCTTGCTCGCTTTAAGCATTTTAAATTTGTTTTAATCGAGATTTTTTTTTGTTGTCTGTTGGTGGATTTGTGTTGAAACATTTCGCATCTGTTTTATCGTTTCGGTTATAAAAAATTTTTTTAAAATTTATGATCGCTTTGCTACTAAATAAAACACGATAAATATCTAGGGGTTCCAAACTCAGTCTTTTTTTTTTGTTTTTTTTTTGGTTTTTATTTCATTCATTCTTATTTGATTTATACGGTAGTTCTTCCATAAAATAGCAATAATAATACGATGCATATGAATGCCTTAAAAAAACTCTTTTAAATTATATTCGTATACAAGTTTTGATAGAAGTTTTTTGGAACTTTTTTAGAAGTTTTCAAAAAAAGAAACTTAATTATGCCAACAGGGTTTTAGATGGATAAAGTGATTTGATTTGATTTCATTTTAATGAGTATGCTTTGAGTACAAACAGTTATGTAAATTTACCTAATTGGTCATTACAACCTGTTAGTCAGGTTGACAACCTAGCTACCCATACCACCTATGTTGTGTATATTAATTTCATACAAGAGTGTTGATTATTGATGGTCACCCTCCCAGAAGTTTTCTTTCAACTTCTTTAGTTAAAGTGGACCCAAGTTTTTTCTGTTTTTTCATACTCATTACACTATACACTGAACGTCAAAAGAAACTATACATTACCAAAAAAATATTTGTTAATAAATTACCGTTATTTTTATTTGAAAAATTTTTCATTGCCTGTTAAAATTAAAATTGAAACAAAAAAAATTCCAAAAAATTTCGAAATTTTAACAAATTTTTTCGGCCTCTCTCCTTAATTGGTAAAAGGTTAGTTTGATGATTGTTAGAATTTTATGCATGGTGTACAGTTTCTTTTAATGCATACTGTAAATGTACTCTTCTAACAGAGACCACCAACCTGTACTACGCCCTCCCACGTATTAACGGGCAGCGGTCAGCAGATACCAAAGTAGAAAGTTAAAGATTCCATATCCACCAATGCTCTTATTATAAGTTCTACAGCAATTTTATCTTCACTGAAGTTTTAAATCAAATTCTGGTGCACATAATACTGAGTATCTTCACCCCATTGTTACATCAAAAGAAAATACTAGGCTACAGAAGGGTTCAAATAGCAACTTGACTGTCAAGAAAAATTTCACTTCTACCAGCAGTATTTTACTTGCCTGCATACCTACATGGCCATTACAACCCTTTCATCAGGATTATGACCTTGGTTCTTACACCACTTTTGTTGCGTGTGTGTGGGACCTACAGTTTGAAGTCAACTCCGAACGACAGATTTTTGAGAAATATTTCATGGAAGTTTTATTTATTCTCAGAGTTTTTGCCAGGAATCCACTAGGAGGACGCCACCGAAGAAATATTTTTTCAGATTTCGTTTTGATATCTGACCTGGGGTTTGAACAATGGCCTCACGTCTAATAAACCAACACGCTACCAGCCGGAATACGGCGATTTCATGTTTAGTGGAGCCTCCGGAGTTCCGGAAACCAAATTAAGTACTGGTGCATATAATACTAAGGACCTTCACTCTATCGTTACATCAAAAAATTAAAATAGACTTGATGCTAGGCTACATCAGAGTTCATTTAGCAACTTGAATCTCAAGAAAAATTTCACTTATACCAGCAGCATTTTACTTGCCTATCCTATGCAAAATCGCAAATAATTTCGGGAAATTATAATTATTGTTGACTTGATACAGAACATCAGTCGTCATAAGGGACACCATTTTAAATATAACTGTAAATACTGCAGTACCAGACCCCCTAGATCTAGATCATCTACAAAAATCTAACTTTCTGAGAGATAGTCCTGTGCGTGAACCACCAAAGAGAATAACAGCATCAGTGTACATCGTAAAAAGTTCTAGCACAGGGCTTTGTTCTTAGACAACGACAGACGATGGGGTTCATCCTAGTACCTTCCACAGTACACCAATCACCAGCTTAGTTGGAAAAATTAAATTACGAAAAAATGCTATAGTCTAATAGGTTGTTAGTTGGCTGACTAGACTAAGGCTCGTAAGTTTGAACCCCATATATACATACATACACATACTCCGTAGTCTAGTAAGTTTTTTTGTTGGCTTACTAGACGAGGGCTTGTAAGTTCGAACCTCAGGTCTGACATTTGGAAAAAAAAATTTAATGAATTTTTTACGGTGACCTGGTCCCTGTAGTCTGGCAAAACCTATGAGAGTAAAATAAAATTGCCATGAAAAAGCTTTTGAAATCTGTTGTTCGGAGTCGACATTATTGAACTATTGGTCCAGCCATTAATGGGATATGCATACACATGGGTGATGTGAGAAACTAGGTCAGAATCCTGACTAACGAGTTGCAATGATCAATAAATTCGCCGTAGTCTAGTAGGTAGTATGTTGCCTTAATAGACATGAGGCCACGGTTCAAACTCCATGTCATCTCCAAAAAAACGAAATATTAAAATGTTTCTTCGGCGACTTACTTTCACCAGTTTCTGGCAAAAACTCTCGAGAGTAAATAGAAAATTTCCATGAAAAGTTTCTCAAAAAATCTGTTGTTCGGAGTGGACTTTAAACTGTAGGTCCCGCCACTCATGTATAAATATTAACACACTTAACATACATAAGTGGTAGGAGAAACTACGTCATAATCCTGACTTGTTGTAATGACCAATTATGTACGTGTGTATGTATGTTACTAGACAAGGGCTTGTAAGCTCGATCCTCAGCTCTCATATATCGAAAAAAATGTAAATAAAATATTTTTTCGGTAACCTAGTAGTAAGTAATTACCATGAAAATGTTTCTGAAATCTGTTGTTGGCTGCCGACAATATTGAACTGTTGGTTTCGACAACGCATGATCATAGTTAAAGATGCATATACATAGTTAATGTGAGAAGCGAGGTCGTAACCCTGACTAACGGGTTGTAATGATATAAAAAGTAAGGCCCTTTGATTGCAAATTGGTTGGCTTTGATTGAAACTTGTGCCACTGTGTGATCGGAGCGGATAACTTAGGGACTGACTGTGTATATTGAATCCTTTCACTGTTCATTCAAAATATGAACAATTACAGGCCGCATAATGGCATTGTATATTGAATCCTCTTAGTATATGTACAGTAAAATATTGTTAAGCTTTTACCTTTAAAAAATGTTTACAATAAGAGCTCGTAGATTGCAAATAAAATAAAAATAAATTTATGTTTTTAGTTTTAATTAAAATTCTTTATTATTCGCACAATTCAGTGTGCCAATGTTCACAACTTGTTGTAAACAACAACAATTGCTCTGCTTTGTTATTCCTCTGTTTACACAGTTTGCATACATACATACATAATTGGTCATTACAACCGAACTATAGATTTTTGAGAAACTTTTCATGGCAATTTTATTTACTCTCAGAGTTTTTGCCAGAAATCTGCTGAGAGAAAGTCGTCGAAGAAATACTTTTTGTATTTTATTTTGATGTCTGGCCTGGGGCTCGAACCCTGGCTTTTAGTCTAATAAGCCAACATACTACCTACTAGACCACGGCGGCTTCGACACTTTTCATAAACAATAACAATCATTAAAAACAATTATACGACAGATCTTTGTAACGGAGATCTTCAAACCACGATTACTCTCTTCAAACACAGCGTGTCTTCACACAAGACTAACTGAACTTCACTAACTGAGTCGCCTGCTTTGCCTTGCCTTTTATATGGCAGGATGAACAATCTGATGAATGTTCTTGAAGAGGAATGTTCATGACTTCGCTTTCACAAAATCTCTACAAATGCAAACATTGTTGTATACATTTATTCATGCTGGTGTTTGTTGTTGTATTTTTCTTTACTTGTTTACCATTCCTTTTATGCTGGTGTTTGTTGACATATTTGTAAACAAGTTTGTTTACTGCATTGTTTTGCCTTTGTAGCTTTTGTTTATAATTTTAATGTTAGGTAATGTAAAAGTAGGTAGTAGGTAGTGTGTTGGCTTATTAGACGAAAAGCCAGGGTTCGAGCCCCAGGCCAGACATCAAGACAAAATACAAAAAGTATTTCTTCGGCGACTTCCTCTCAGCAGATTTCTGGCAAAAACTCTGAGAGTAAATAAAATTGCCATGAAAAGTTTCTCAAAAATCTGTCGTTCGGAGTCGACTTTAAACTGTAGGTCCCGCCACTCATGTATAAAATTAACACACACAGCATAAGTGGTGTGAGAAACTAGGTCGTAATCCTGACTGAAGGGTTATAATGATCAATTATGTATGTAATGTAAAAGCAAAACACCAATATCTAGAGTTTTAATTTTCATAACAATATGAACAATTACAGGCCGTGTAATGACGCCTAAATGGCGCCAAATAATTTCCCCAATTGTTTAATTAGATAAAATATCTCCGCTACAGTGACAAGTTCTTTAAAAGGTGTGTTGTATGGTACACTGGCATGGATGGTGGTCGTCGTTGCTGTTGCATCACTCCTTTCCGTTCTTTGATTTCGTATTCTTTTCTTTTATTTTTTTGTTTTTGTGCTTTAATGAAAAATGTAGTCATAATTTAAAATTTAATCTGATCTTATGGAAGAAAACCCCAAAGAAAGAAAAATACCGAAAATTGAACATTGAATGGAGAATAAAATGTTACATGTTTTATTTTGTCATTAAACTGACAAACGGGCCAAATGGCCAAATGAGCAATGAAATGAAAAATAATCACCAAGAACTGTGTGCATGTGAACACAAGAAACAAACGAGAACAATCATTAAAATTAAAAACGTAATAATTTAATTGAGGATCATTTATATTAAAAAAAAAAATACGCATGCAATCACAGCGTACGGTTATGGTTAAAGGAATTCAAGCGTCAGAGGACAAGCCAGTCAATGTCTTGAGCGTGCAAGCAAGACGACTGACTGCATGTGTAAATAACGACACCCATAAAATATCACCTTCTTTTAAATTTCGAACATTAATTATAATTCGATTTTGGGTTGCGTTCATTTATTTAAAATAAAAAAAAAATAAAAAAAAACCCAATCAATGCCTGAATGTCTGTCTGTCTGTGGAATATTTTATGCGAACAAAGAATTTTTTATTTCAAACCCAAAAACAAAATTTTTTTAAGTTTTTTTTTTGTTTTTGTATCGATCATGAGTTGTAGATGCTACAATAAGGATTATTTTTATTATATTCGACAAGATCAATATCAACACTACTCGTTCAATAATAAACAAAAAAAAATTTTTTTTCGAAATCATCATCATTTCATACTTTCTGTGTGTGCATGGTTGTGCGATCAAAAGCAAACATCTGTAAATCATTTGAATTTAATTATTTTTCTTATACAAGATTTGATTTTTTTCTCCTCTTTTTTGTTTCAATTTCATACCGCATACCACCTTTGAAAATGTTTATTTTGTTTTCTGTTGTTGTTGTACATTTATTGGCGGCACAAGATTAGTACAGAGAGAGGATTAATGTCAACTCATTCATCAAGACAATACTGTACGCTTAACCATCACCTATAAGTAGTGCAACATCATCAACAACAGTCCCCCTTGCCATCATTTAAAATCAATTGAAAATCATTTAAATGACAAGCAACTGCAATGCACCACACTATACTGCACCACACTATACTGCACTACACTAGACTGCACTGCACTGCATTGTAACCAGCACTGATAGAGAAAATCTTCTTTATCATCATCAATCCTATCATGATTAGTGAGTGAGTGAGTGAGTGAGTTTTTTTTTTGTCATTTCATTTCGACTTTTACTTCATTTGTAACATTTTGTGTTTTGAAGCATTTTGTGATTGCAGTGACACCGAAATAATCAAATTTTAATCACCAAACAAAAGACCGTCAAATAAAGGTATGTATTCCCAATGGGGACGGGTTTTGAAAGTATGCGCGCTATTTGAATAAATTCGAATTATTAAAATATTGTTTTAAATAAATTGTTATTAGCGATCATGAGAAACTACAAGGGATTCAATAATGTTATGATTTTGCATTGAATGTGTATTAAATAACTGTGGTAATATCGTCGTCTATCGATCATAAATTTTTTTAGTGAAAAAGTGCTCTCAGAGTGTAGTCACTATGGAACAAAAAAATATGTCGTAAAGACTCTACAGTCGAATGTGTGGATATGTTTTATCACAATAAAGCTGGATTTTCGGTTTGATTTGAAACCATATAACCATCATGTACATACATACATACATACATAATTAGTCATTACAACCCCTCTGTCTGGGTTACAATCTAGCTTTTCACACCACTCATGTTGTGTACGTTAATTTTATACATGAGTGGCGGGACCTACAGTTTAAAGTCGACTCCGAACGACAGATTTTTGAGAAACTTTTCATGGCAATTTTATTTTACTCTCAGAATTTTCTTCCAGAAATCTACTGAGAGAAGGTCGCCGAAGAAATACTTTTTGTATTTTGTCTTTGATGCCTGGCCTGGGGCTCGAACCTTGGCTTTACGTCTAATAAGCCAACACACTACCTACTAGACTACGGCGACTTCACTATACTATACACTCCTGGATAAAATTACACATACACTACGTGGGCAGAATTTTAAAGGGTAAGAAGTTTGTAAGGGACAATAATTTACGGAATGTATCTGAGTTTTATTAGAACACCATTTAGTTGATTTCGTTTTTTCTTAAACGAAGGTCAAATTTTATGAAATTGATACCTAAACGCATTCATACTTATTTTAATATCATGGAACTCATCATATTCATACTTAACAACCAACACGTATGATGTTGTTGATTTCGACTCTCCATAAGTCGAAGCACAAAATAAGTGTGAATCGCGTACGAACACTAAAATACTTACTAGAAGATTGTGTGTTTGCTCTGCTTGCTGCTCTGCCTTTTTTGCTTATGTATCTATTTTCTTTTGTTGTAAATGCAACAACAACTAAGACAGTAAATTTTGATGAATACTCGCATCATTTATAAGTATTATTTGAGTATTTTTCTAAAGTTATGAATCTGAATGAGTAGGTTTATGAATCAAACATATTTCGAATGGTATGAGTTTGATGTCAACGTTGTACTCATACCCATTGCAACCTGTACTTATAAATGTACGTTGTACTGGGTATGAATAAATCAGAGTGCATAGTTAAATTTCAATATTGTTGACTCACTTATATTCAAAATTTCATGAGTGCTTATGGGTTGCGAAAAAAACGATTCATTGTTGATGTCTGGTGCAGAGTACTCAAACTAAAATAAGTTTTATGAAATTCATTAAATTGTTGTTGTTTTAGCAAATCCTTGATTTTATTGCAATAAATCTCTCACTATTTGAGGTCTCCAGTATACTTATCATATCATTATGAATTAATTTTCGGTGAACTTTAAAACTCACGCCAAATTCAGTCATTTTATTTTAACCAAAATAGTGTGTGTTAACAAATTATGACAAATATGATGGGCATCAAGCAAATAAAAGAAGGAGAAGTAAGGATAAACCATAAACCATAACATAAATGGCATTTCATTGAATGACATTTTGAAAAATTTTAATGGCCTTCAGTCAGTTTTATTGTCTGTCTGTTTGGTTTTATGTCTGGTTGGTCCAAAAATACAATCTAAACGAAGTGTTAAATTAAAAAAAAAAACAAAAAAAAAGAACAAAACCAACATTGGTCTTACCCGCCAGCACATGGCCATGGACCACACATTTTAAGTTTTGTCATGACAATGATAATGATGATGATGATGGAACCGAATCGAACTGAGCTGAACTGAAAGGAATCACTAATTGGACCACACACTAAAGGCCTAAATGAAAAAAACATACATAATTATCAGCGTTACAACAACAAAAGTTAAGCTTATCTCATCTTATAGTTTAAAACGTATATATTTACTGTGTGAGAACAATTATTATATTATTGAAGAGAAAATAATAAAAAGAACCTGGTATTTATTTTGAATGATTATTCCTTTTTAATTCAATACAATATCGGTATGACTGTGTATAAGTACGGACGTCTTCATTATTTTGTCATATTGAAGTGTACTGTTACACAATGGCATGGGAATACAACACAAAACTTAAGCACTCTTGTAGTATTTTACAGAAAAAAAAAAAGAAAAACTGAAATTAACAAGTGGCCAGTAATGTGGCATGCCTCTTATTGTATCTGCCACCAGGTACAATAATAATCTTAAAAAAGGTAAAATATCATACCACATTACACTCTCTTGCCGAATACCAAAAATTCCTTGCACATTCCTTTACAAGCAGCAACAGCACATCACATCGCATCAAAAATATGTTCCACACAGCAACACTACACTGCACTACACTTTAAACTCAGGGATGTAGACCACGGGCGCATTAAAGAAGAAAAAAAAACACAAACCACTGTCCACTAAGACCTCCCGCACCTGAATGAGCCACAAGAAATATGAAAACAAAAAAACGAAAGAAAGAAAGGACAACGAAATAAAAAAACATGCCAATTCATAATTCCACAATTTTTTTCCCTGGTCTTTTACAAAAAAAAAAAAAAAAAAATTCCGCCTCATAAAAAGGGTACACATCGACACCGCATTTTTATGCTCGTTGTCTTATTCGTATTCTTCTTCTTCTTCGTCTTCTTCTGCAGTGTTGTCTTATTGTTTCTGTTCTCAAAATCTGACAGTTGATGAGACAATAAAAGGCGAGATGACAAACACACATCATTTTCATTCATATCGTATCGTATCGTATCCCTGTACTCTTCAATTTTTTTTTTTGATCAAAAAAATATCATTCGTTAAGTAATAAAATAAAAAAACTGAATCTGAATTGTATACAGAAATCGATATCAAATATATTATCTGTCTGTCTGTCCTTATTGCTCAGTAGTTTAGGTAAAGAAATTGGACAAAAAAAAAAACTCCAACAAAAAAGTAAAAACATGTTCATAATCGCAGACCATAAAATTTATTATGATGACATATTACCGAATATATCAACAAAATAAATATTTTTGACATCTTCATTTAGTTTTTTGTTGTCTTTTTGTTGTTGTTGTTGTCGTTTGTTTGTTTTTAAAGATTTCAAATTGAGATTAAATTTACGATTGGAAAGTGTATTGTACTCGTCATTGCCTTACGTCAAGGATAGTTCTTTGTCATACTGAAAGTGACACATACACACATAATTGCTCATTACAATCCTTCAGTCAGGAATACGACCTAGTTTCTCACACCACTGATGTTGTGTGTTAATTTTATACATGAGTGGCGGGACCTACAGTTTAAAAGTCGACTTTGAACGAAAGTGAACTTCCCATTATTCTTTCTACCAGGAGTTTCTTTTGGCAATTATTTAATTATTCATACAAAAAATAGTTTTCTTTACGAAACATAAGATAGAAATAAATAGGAACACCATACATCTTATTTCATTACAACCCTTCAGTCAGGATTACGAGCTAGTTTCTCACAAATCCTATCACATTCGATAGTTACACACTTTCGACAGAGCCTGCTCCTAAAAAACATCTGTATTACGTGTCTTAGTTCTTTAGGTCGAATTAAAACTGTGCTAATAGGCAATATGCTATCCGAACCATGGTTTTCCTTAACTAAAGCTCGACTTTCATTTTCCAATGTAAGGAAAAAATGGCGCTCTTTAGTAACGAATACAATATTTTCATAAAGTGGGTCTCGGGATACAAACTTACTTACTTACTTAATTGGTCATTACGACCCTTTAGTCGGGATTACAACCGAAAATCTAGGTACCAACCATGTTGGATGTATTCATTTTATCCATGGGCATTGGAACCTATAGTTTAAAAGTCGATTCCAAGCGACAGATTTTATAAGAAACTTTTCATGGCAATTTTATTTTACTATCAGAGTTATTGCCAGAAATCTACTAAAAGGAAGTCGCCGACAAAAAATATTTTCTTTATATTTTGTTTTGATATCTGGCCTGGGGCTTGAAACCTGGCTTTACGTCTAATAAGCCAACACACTACCTACTAGACTACGGCGACTTCTTAAATGTTACATACTTTCTTGAAATAAGCATGTATTACACGGTATAATCCTTCTTTTATTTGTTAAGCAATCTTTGCCTCTTTAAAGCTTTAAAAACAAATTTTTCGTCAAAGTAGTAATCAATTACAATCTAGCTTTTCACACTTTTTATTACAAACATACCAGAGATCAGCAATGAATCATTATTTCGCTACTCATAAGCACTCATGAAATTTTGAATATACAGTGGTGGCCTTATAATTAGAAAAGATGTTTCTGGAACAGAGTTTAAGTTTAATTTGTCCCAATCTGATGGGAAAAACGTATGTAAGACGTCCTCCAAACAAAGCCTTTGATCCCAGGTGCACAGTGAAAACTGTAAAATAATTTAACAAACATACATGTTGCCAAGTCGTTTGTAATTATTAGGCCACCACAGTGAGTCAACAATATTGAAATTTAACTATGTACTCTGTTGCATTCATACAAACTACAACGTTGATTTATAAGTACAGGTTGCAATGAGTACAAGTACAACGTTGACATCAAACTCATACCATTTGGAATATGTTTGATTCATAAGCCTACTCATTTAGATTCATTACTTTAGAAAAATACTTAAATATGTACGAGTTATAATACGAGTGACTCGAGTTACTCGAATCATTCAACAAAATTTACGGTCTTAGTTGTTGTTGCATTTACAAAAAAAAGAAAAAAGACAAAGCAGCAAGCAGAGCAAACACACAACCTTCTAGTAAGTATTTTAGTGTTCGTACTCCATTTATACTTACATATATTGTGCTTCGTGTATATGTTCAGTTATGGAGAGTTGAAATCAACAACATCATACGTGTCGTTAAGTATGAATATGATGAGCAGGGCAAACACATAACCTTCTAGTAAGTATTTTAGCGTTCGTATGCGAATCATTCTTATTTTGTGCTGCGTGTATATGTTGAGTTATGGAGGGAGAGTCGAAATCAACAACATCATACGTGTTAGTTGTTAAGTAGGAATATGATGAGTACTTCAAACTTTGAATATGAGTAGAGAGGTTCCATGATATTAAAATAAGTATGAATGCGTATAAGTATCAGAAATTATGAGTATGATTCGATTCTAATCATCTTTTTGAATACTCATTGCTGATCTCTGATACATACATGCATACATAATTGGTTATTATACCCCTTCAGACATCGGATTACCATCTAGCTTCTAACACCACTTATGTTGTGTGTGTTAAAGTCGGTTCCGAACGACAGATTTTTGACAAACTTTTTCGTGGCAATTTATTTACTCTGAGAGCTTTTGCCAGAAATCTGTTGAGACGGGGTCGCTGAAAGAACTATTTTTTCGTATTTCTTTTTATTCGAGATGTCTGAGCTGGGATTTGAGACTACGGCGACATTAAAAAAAAATTATGATATTTTTTATTTATTTATTACAATACAATTACAAATTATATATCATTATTGTGAGCTGAGCGATTGAGACCACATTGTCAGTTTAGTATAGAAATCGAATCCATTGCTATCACAATAATAGACTACCGCATCATCCACAATCCACTGTCTACAGGCTTATAAAACCAGGAAAGGCTAAACGGCGTGAAACGTATGCAATTTACTCGAGCCACAAAAAGAGAGCCAGGAAAACGTCTAATATCCTTCAAAGATTTGAAAACCTCAACAACGCACATAAGATCAATGTGTCCATACTGCACTTACTTGCTCTACAGTTAATAGATCTTCAGACACAAAGCAATTGTCGCGTAGAGCTACGAAATCTAAATCTGTAACTAAATTGGAGCAACACTTGGAGATGTGCAACAGCTGCTGACAACTGATCTGGAAGATTTTGCTCTAAGAGTGGGTTTAGGCAAGAACAATCTTCAGAAACATATTATAAAATCGGAAAACCTTGCCACAGGCAAAATAATATTTAATAAATCTTTACATCTACTTGCTAATAAAACTGATTTCCAGGGCAGATCATCAACCTTGCACTCGAGAAAGAAGCGAATTCAGTAGATCTTACGATAAATGGAGAAAAACCCAAGTGCATCATCTCAACTATGAAGCACAACGAATGCATCCAACTATTGCTGCGAATTCAAATAGCAATGAGGTGCCCAAAAACTTGTTTACTTATAACCTGAAATTCCGTCAAATAGTGTAACAATATCGTATTGAATTGATCAAAGGCCTAAGTCCGCTTCTGCGGTCCAAACATATTTTCCAGAAAAACAATATTCAGATCATCAGCATATACAGCCTGTTCTGTCCACTACACTAAACTTTATGCTTTTGGACTGTGTGATCCAGCAAACTAATGCCGGTAGTTCTTATACAATTATTACGAATCGTACCAATAAAAACCGAAATTTTATTCTGTACATGAAGTGTTTAAACACTAAGTACACAGAATTATGAATTTTAGGCTGCAGCGTCAAGTCTCCTCTTCTATAAGGTTAGAAACCTTTAACCTTTAACCTTAAGTTTAAAAACGTTTAACAACAAATGCTTAAAGCAAATTCGTTATGTCTTCTTGCCGAATTTAGTGCCAAATGAAGAATTACTCTTGATGGTGAGCTGTAAACCAATTGAATACGATCCTCGTAGATGTAAATAGGTTGGGATTGGCCATATATTGAGAAGTACATCAAAGCACATCGCTGTGTCAGATGAAGTGCAGCGAGTCTTAGAAATACTGACAGTGCTTGAAATACATCGAATCGTAGATTAATAAGAAACCTAGTAAAAATGTAGGCAAATAACAGCATAAAGCACGGAGGTTTTGTTGTCGCCATTTGTTCAGCATGGACATTCAAGTGTTTGGTTAAATTATTTTAATTTTAATCTTTGATTACCGAATCGATCTTTTAATTATCGAAGGATTATGGAAAATACGGTGTAGTCAAGTTTGTGAAACAACTGCACCAACACGCTGATATTGGTAAAAGGTTCCGGGTTTAACATTTGCAATAGGACAGGTCATCTGTAATAAACAGATTCCAATATGCATGGCATTAAAGTAAGCAAATGATGACAAGAGACCTGGTCTTCCAAAAGCTCGATGAGTAGAAATATCAATGAGAGGCGATGCTAGAAAACTAAGTTTATCCACCACAACTAGATAGCAAAGGTTCAATAAGAAATATCTATATTTTCTGGCCATAATACCTTGTTGTCTTCTTTAAATTGAGTTCATATTTATCGTTATGACTCGTTTAACGATTAGAGAAGGAAAATACTGGCACCTTACCTTTAAACAAAAAATAAGAAAAAAAGAATAAGAATCAGAACAAGCACCAGAATAGGTGTACGTACGGGTTTTTTGTGTCATTTTGGTGTTTGAAATTTCACACGTGGCTTAATGTCTTCATAAATTAATTCCGTTTTATTAATTTCGTGCGACCAATGCAGGCAGGCAGACATGGCCAAAAAAAAAATTCTTCAATATTTTTACACTCTTCGATAATGATAACGACATTGATGATGTTGTTGTTGTTGTTGTTCTTGTGTTATATGAAGTGTTAATTTGCTGATATGGCGCCAAAAAGTATTAAATTTTCTTTCTTAAATTGGGTGCTTCGTAACACACACAAATTTAATGAAATTTTAAGCCACCCATATAACCTATGAGCCATATGCTGTTTTTTTTTTTCTTAATTTTTTAAGGTTTTTTCTGGGGTTTATATGCAACGCCATTTTTAAGGCTAATCAAGCCATATTTGCTTAAAATCTACACGTTTTCAAAAATGCAAAATGTGAACGGCGTGGCGTACATACATATATGCGAAGCATAAACCCAAGTGAAGGTAGAAAAAGAAGAAGAAAAAAGATGGAAAAAAAAACTTCCCACAATTTTAAGTTAAACTTCGGTGAGGTCTTAACACAAACGGCCATATTTATTAAAGCAAAAAACAAAAAAAAAGGTACTCACTCGTATGCAATGATACCAATTTAAGGTTTCTTTTCAAAAAAAGTTTTTTTTTTGGCTTTTTTTGTGATGAATTTTTGTTTTATTTTTGGCAACACCACCACCACCATCATTTCCATTCTCATCACTTTTCGGTTTTTAAAGCATAGTAGAGATACGAACAAAAATGGCATATCCTTGTGCCATAACATACCAACGAACGAATTTTTACCATAGTCATCGTCATCTTCATTGTCATACAAGCAAACAGCCACACACTCAACTGCTGCCTTAGTAAAAGAGTACAAGTATGAGTATGAGTGTGAGTCTATGTCTACATCTTAGTCTACGCTGTCTTGGTCTTCGTCTTCATCTTCGTCATCATCATCGTCACCACCGTCATCATTGTTGTCGTTTTCGTTTTCTTTGTGTCTCTACGCCAGGTTTTTTATTTTATTCATCGAAGAAACAACAAAAAAAACACATTTTTTTTCTGTGTTTTGGCTGGAGAGATGGCATATTCAAGATTAACAAACATTCATCCAAAAATCCAAAAATCCTAAAAACCATCTTTGGCTCAGCCCCGAAACAAAAAAACGACTGCAACACACATTCATGTGACTGTTCTTGGTTCGTTCGTTTTTTTTTGTTTGGTTTGTTGGTTAAGGATTTTTAGTGTGTGGTTCTTGTTGTTTTTGCTTTCATTTCTTAAGGTTTTGTCGGCTTGTTGTCTTCTCTTCTCTTTTTCAATTCATTTTTTATTTTGTTTTTGTTTCTTTGCGTATGAATGAATTATTTTTTCTTTAAATTTTTTAATCAAATTTTTGCATCATTTTTGTGCCCCGGCATCATCAACATCATCGTCGTCGTCATCGTCATCGTCATCGTCATCAGGCATTTAGAGCCTACAAAACCATTTAAACCTTTTACTTGTTTAAGCATTAAAAAGCTCTTCTTCTTCTTCTTTTTTTTATTGATTCTTATTGTTGGCTTCTTCTTTGTTTCGTTCTTGTTGTTGTTGTTTTATTTGATGATTGAACTTCTCAATGAAATATGCAAATTTCTTTTGGTGTCTTATTCTTCTTTTTTTTTTTTGTTGCTGCTGTTGCATTGCCTGTTGTTTGTCTCTCATAGTTGTCGTAAGCGTTCTGAACTTTCGGTTATGCGAACTTACATTTCGGTTATCTGGCCGTGTGCATGTATTTGAGTTTGTCTCTTAACTACCAGTTGCCTACCATACTTCGATGCTCAACTACTAAGCAATATTAGGCAACACAAGGGAAATACATTCAAAATTACATTCACTATCAGTTTGAAAATAATACTATGGGGTCTTGCATTAATTCATACTTAAATTGATGCAAGGTTGGGTCAACAGGTCTGTAATTTCTTGAATATCCTGAATATTAACAGAAAGGGCAACACTGCTTTTGTCAACAGGCATTTGTCAGTTGACTCCAGTCCACATTTGCTGTGACATTTGGTTGGTATTTAATATTCATTCATAGTAAACTTTTGTGTGTTTTCAGGAAATTTGCAAGAGCCGTCACCCTTGCAGTAAATTTTTTTTAGTTTCAATACTTTGCTTAATGAAGGCTTCCCTCTCAGATAGTTTTTAAACATATAACTTTGGGTTAAATTGGTACCAGCTGTCCTCAAAGTCCTACCAAAAGTTCCTTCACATATATTGGAGCATTTCTTGTATGTTTATTATGCTTGACTAGCATCATTTCTCAGATATCCTATCATTTTATGAAGGTTAAGATTATATTTAACTCACACCTGGCAAGACATGTTCTCTTTGCAAATCCTGGATGCCCAAAAATCATTCGTCTCTAGTGAAGTACAATGTTCTAAAGTCAGTTCTACTCTTCCCATAACTGCAACTCATCTGCATAAACAAGTTACCTATACGGTTGGAGGTTTTTGAAGTTAAAGATTCATAGCAAACCGCAGCTTTCCAATAAATGCTTAGACCACAAGATTAATATCCAGTTGTGTGATATTAATAACCTACTCCTACCTGTTCTAAAGGGTCTAATATAAGCGACAGTTCTCTCATGCATCTTAAATAGAAATCAGGAAAGGCTAATAAGCCTATACAGCTTCAGCTTTAATAGAAGATGCTTTCCATCTTTTGAAGGAACATAAAATAAACAGAAGCATGCTCTGAGGATTATTAAAAACCAAAACATTATTAGAAACCAATATGCAGCCCTTGTGCTGACCACCTTCATCCCCAGTTTGATGGATCTTAGTCAGTACAGGATTGCGTTCACCTGTGGCATCACAACGGGCCGCTATGCGTGCTCAACTGGGCTACCATGTCCACTTTCATATGTAAATCTGTTCATCAGTATCTGGAGATTTCAAAGGATTTATGGTTTTCATCGCCTATCTAACCAATGTACTATATTATATCCCAAGGAACGAAGAAATAAATTCTTAATAGCCAGGGAAGCGCGTCTCCAAGAGCATACTTAGAATGTCTATACCAAATAATAAAACCCATCAGATTTGTGAATATAATGAAATGAATATAATGAATGATTGAGCTTAGACGTATCGAACAAAACGAAGTATGAAAAAAAGTGTCTTCGAAGACGTGTTCTCAGACGTGTTTTTAACAAAAACTCTGAAAGAAAATATTATCGTCACTCAGGTATAAAATTAACACACACAACATGGGTGATGTCAAAAGCCCCGGCTTTAATCCTGACAAAAGGGTTGTAGTTACCAAATAAGCAGCCAAGAGATGATATAATTAGATTCTCAGTTAAATTCCTAAAACTATCGCAAGAAGATTTATACGTTGTGCCATTACAACCTTGTAAGGATTATAACGTGTACATCAATCTTATTCCAGAGTAACAAGTTCTAAAGTTTAGAGAATCTTTTTAATGGCAATTAGTTACTCTTAAAGCTTTTGCTACAAGACTGTTGGCCAAATAAAAAAAAAATTCATTTTGTTTTTTCAAGATATCAGAGCTGATATTGGAATTTGTTGGTCTCGTATAATAAGTCTACTACTCACTAGCTTAGGTAATTCCAATACAATATAATTTTAAAATATCACCCATATGCGGTATAATAATTTTAAAACCCAATAAAAACCGATAAAATGAGACCCTAAATAGTTTTCAATTGCAAATTATCAGAACCTAACCTAACCTAGCCTAACTTAATTAACGAATTAAAAAAAAAATTACGCTGAATGCTAAATACAGTAATCCTTCGATTTACGTCGCCTTGATTAACGTTGTTTCGATTTACGTCGTCAAATTTTTTGTTCCCTCTAACTTCAATTTGCGTCGTCATTCCATTTACGTCGCCTTTTTTTTGAACAAACTGCGACGTAAATCGAGGGATTACTGTAACTTTTTTAAGTTCCTTGTTAAAAACATAGTACTTTGTAGCATGAGCAATATGAAATTCGATTTACGTCGCCTTTTTTTGGAACCAACTGGGTGGGATTACTGTAGTAATGCTTCATATGTCTTAAGTCAATGTTTAGATAATTGCGCTTGTAATTTTCATTACATCCTTTCAGTTTCACTTTTAAACAAATTTTTATCTCCAGTGAAATTTAAAATTTCATCACAAATGTAGCACATTATCCGTGCGACCATTACCCGCTGCCAATCATAAAACGCTTATCAACAACCGGGTGAAGGTGTAGGATATAAAAATAGCTGCGTGGTATGTATGGTATGGAGTGTGTAAACATGTATGAGTATGAGTATGAGTGTAAGGAATTACTTGAAAACTATATGTTGCAGTTGGCATTGTTTTATTTGCATCATCTTCATCATTCACATTTGCAACAACTATTGTCGTCGTCGTCATCATCGTTCTCATCATCATCATCAGCAGTAAGCATCAGGTTGAGGTTTATGCTCTTTTGGGGCATCTCAAATATCCTGCTGGTGGGTAAAGTTTGATTATTTTTTTTGCATTTTTTTTTGTTTTTTTTTTTCTTGTGCATTTCGTATATATTTTGTCTTCAATTTTAGTGATTGCAAGTTTGGTATGCCAATATTTATCTGGATGCTGGTAAGTCACGTTTATTTCTTTAACAGCCACAGAGCAATTGCAACAACAACAACACTAACAACAGCTAGCTAGTAACAGCAATATCAGCATTAACAAACGAAACGAAGAAATAAATATTTTTACTTCGCTTTTTTCTTTCTTTCTTTCAGTTTTTTTTTTTTATTGTGAATATTTTATTAAGATTTTCTTACCCAAAAAAAAATTTTTTTAATTTTTCTTTTTTATTTAATATGGCAGTTAATATGTACACACACACATATCATAAATTTTTTATTCAAATTCAAATACGAAAATATTTGAGCGAGAAAAAAAACGAACAAAAAAAACATTCAAGATTTTTTCAATTAAATTATTAAAGACGGTAATTTAGCGTTTCACGTTTCAAAAAACTATGAAGAGTGCAAGAAAGAGATGGAAAAGTGTGATTGTAATTAATGAATATAATTATCGTTTACCATACATACATACATATGTACATCTGTTTGTTATCTTATCTTTGTAAACTTAATTATGATTTTCGAAACAAACAAAAAAAATCATATTGTTTTGCGCGTACTTGTTGCATTTAATTTATTTTCATTTTTTGTGGCATATCATTGCAATTGTACGTATGCATGAATTTATGAATACATAGCTGGTGTCTGTATCATTATCATTAGCCTATGATTGCTGTCAATTCCGGTCTGTTTGGTGGTTAATTACAAACATTTATTTCTATTTTTTTTCTGCTACCACTCATACTTGAAATTGAAAATAAAAAAATATTTCAAATAAAATCTGCATTCAATAAAGTTTGCAAGTATCAAAGCAGCTTTTTAGAAGCACTACATACATACCATGGATCAGCAATGAGTATTCAAAAAGATAAGTAGAATCGAATCATACTCCTAATTTCTTATACTTAGACGCATTCATACTTATTTTAATATCATGAAACCCCTTTACGCATATATTTATTGAAGGTACTCATCCATATTCATACTTAACAACACGTATGATGTTGTTGATTTCGAATCACAAAATAAGTATGATTTGTGTACGAACACTAAAAAACTTACTAGTAAGTTGTGTGTTTTCTCTGCTTGCTACATATATACATAATTGGTCATTACAACCCTTCAGTCAAAATTACGACCTAGTTTCTCACACCATTTATGTTGTGTGTGTTAATTTTTATACATGAGTGGTGGGACTTACAGTTTAAAGTCGACTCCGAACGACAGTTTTTTGAGAAACTTTTCATGGCAATTTTTATTTACTCTCAGAGTTTTTTGCCAGAAATCTGCTTAGAGGAAGTCATCGAAGAAGTACTTTTTGTATTTTATTTTGATGTCTGGCCTGGGGCACGAACCCTAGCTTTTCGTCTAATAAGCCAACACAGTACCTACTAGACTACGGCGACTTATACTTATTTTAATATTGTGGAACCTCTGTTCATATTCAAAGTTTGAAGTACTCATCGTATTCATTAGTTTAGACTCTCCATAACTCAACATATGTACACACGAATCACAAAATAAGTATGATTCGATTTCGAACGCTAAAATACTTACTAAATGTTTGTGTGTTTGCTCTGCTTGCTGCTCTTTTTTTTGCTTATGTATCTATTTTCTTTTGTTGTAAATGCAACAACAACTAGTTCTAAATGTTGATGAATGATTCGAGTCACTCGTATTATAATTCGTAAGTATTATAAGTATTTTTCTAAAGTTATGAATCTTGAATGAGCAGGCTTATGAATCAAACATATTTCGAATGGTATGAGTTGGATATGAACGTTGTACGCATACTCATTGCAACCTGTACTTTATAAGTCAACGTTGTAGTGATTACGAATGAATCAGAGTACATAGTTAAATTTCAATATTCTTGACTCACTTATATTCAAAATTTCATGAGTGCTTATGAGTAGCAAAAAAACGATTCATTGCTGATCTCAATTCTGTATACGAGCGAAATATATCGATACAGTTCATAAATGTCTGTCTTCCACTAAGATAGTTACCAAGCCATAGCTTGGCGTCAGTCGGCAGTGTCGTTTCCTCCATGATGTCGCATATGTGAGTGCTCTGAAAAGCTCAAGGGCTGCAGCTATTTGGTCACACGGTCTACATCTGTTGAAACCCTTAAATGTGTGATTAAATACTTACATGAGCGCTTTTATGGTAATATGCGCGTCTCTGAATCCTTGTTGGGGAGTGACTAGGTCAATGCCAGATAGGAGAGTTTCTAAAACCATGGCTAACTCAGATTGTGAAATTCGACTCAGATTGTTATTTACTAATTTCGGAGGCGCCGTAGTCTAGTATATAGTGTATTGATTTATTAAACGTAGGGTCGTGGTTAAAAAATGAAATACGACAGAAATATTTCTTTCAGCCATTTCCACCCGCCACTCTTGGTTGATATTACCACACGCACATAAATGGTGTGAGAAACTAGGTTGTAAACCCGACTGTAGGTTACAATACGCAATTAAGTAAGTACTCAACGGCACAGCCTTCTTTTAAGAATCAAAAACAATTGATCAACCTTATAAGACCACTTGGTGGCTTAAAACTAAATACTTATATCTTACAAAGTCGCCACTTTGATTTGAAGTTGGCTGTTACTTACTTACTTAACTGGCAATCCGATTAGTGGATTTCGGCCTCCCTTAACATATCCTTCCAGGCGCCTCTTCTCCTTGCGCGCCTTCGTTTGCTACACCAACCGATGGCAGGGCTTTCTCGAGTTGGTCCTTCTAACGCACACAAGATTGTCCTCTTCGCCGACTTCCGCAAATATCCGCATCAAATACCCGTCTTGTCGCAGCATCCTCCTCCATTCGAACGATATGGCCGGGCCAGCATGTCGTTGCTGCCATCTAGGTTCAAAAATTAATACATTTTTGTGCTCACAAATCATTTATCGATCAACATAAATGAATAGATTATAGACGAGCCCTTTACCTTCTGTTTACAGGTCCTGAATGGGTTTCAACCATAATTCTCATTAAAGAATTTTGAATTCGGCATACAAGAATTTTCTTTCTGGTTAAACAGTTCAGGCAGAATGATGTAGGGTACTAATGTAATGGTTTAAAATAGACAGTGATATCTTTATACGATTTATTTTCATAAATATTCATACATACATATGTACATACATATGTATGCTTACATATATAATATTAGATACAAACGTTTGTACATATCAATAGACAAACAAGTTACGTGTTTCTGTTTTGAAGATCAATCGTATTTTTCTAGCACTTTATATTTGATTTGTAATAAACTATTGTAGCAATACTTTAAAGGAATGAATTGCTTTAAACCATGTATATTGTTAAAAAATTAAAAATCTAGATACTGGTGTTTTGCTTTTACATTGCTTAACATTAAAATTATAAACAAAACCTACAAATACAAAACAATACAGTAAACAAACCTGTTTACAAATTATCGTACTGCTTAATATAAACAAACACCAGCATGAAAAAAACGGTAAACAATCAAACAAAAATACACAAACAACACTACGAGAATAAATGTAAACAAAATACACATACAACATCACAATAATAAATGTAAACAACGATGTTTACATTTATAGAGATTTCAAGAAGGCGAAGTCATGAACATTCGATTTCAAGAACATTCATCAGACTGTTTACTCTGCCACATAAAAGGCAAGGCAAAGTAGGCGACTGAGTTCAGTCAGTCTTGTGTGTAGACGCAGTGTGTTTGAAGAGAGTAATCGTGGTTTGAAAATCTTCGTTTCAAAGACTTGTCGTATAATTGCTTACTGATTGTTATTGTTTAGGCAAAGGCTGTAAAGAGAGGAATAACAAAGCAGAGCAATTGTTGTTGTTTACATCAAGTTGTGAACAGTGGTACACAGAATTGTGCGAATAATAAAGAATTTTTATTAAAAACTAAACACAAATTTATTTTTATTTTATTTGCAATTTACAAGCTCATATTTAAACGTTTTTAAAAAGGTAAAAAGGTAACAATATTTATATAAATGATAAAATAAAACATATTTTTCTTTTCAATTGCAATAATAATACCAATATAATGAATAATAACAACATAAGAATGAATTCCTTTAATGCTCTGTTGCTCCAAAGGAAAAATGCGAATGCAATGATACATTTTGTTATTTTCCAATTGTGGTCAATACGTTTGTGCATTTATAGCTGTTGTTGTTGTTTTTCCTTTTTATTACAATTGAGGAACTAGCAAATCACAAATATTACCTGCATATCTGACGTGTTTACATATAATTATGACAATTGCTTACTTTAATTCGTATTTTGTATTTCGAATACATTTCGAATCCATACGACGTAAAACGTAAAGCCAGTATATCGTGCATACGTACGAGAGATATACATACATGAGTATTCAAGTATGGATTTATAAGATACAAATTCGCAATTGGAATGTAATAATTTGTTTCGATTGTTGTTACATAAGTTTCATGAACAAAATTTTATAAAAAAAAATAGAAAAAATAATCGAAAACATAAGAAAAACTATTGTCTTCCATATAACACTTGTATTGTGTTTGGTTTTCGTTTAATTTATTACAGCCTCTCTCTCGCCTCTCTGTACCCCTTGTATCGATCCATACTTCAGTATTTCAGTGTATTTCTATAAATAGGCAGCCGTTTAATTAACATTTAATTGTCTTAAAAGCAGTTGTTCGTAACATTGTTGGATTGTAAATGTAAATACAAATGTAAAGTCAAGCGATTGTAAAAATGTTGCTCGCAATACGTCAAATGATTTGTACTCATTAAGCGCAAACAAAAAAAATGTTAAAATAACTGAAAGCCTTTTAAAAAGACCGTAAAATACGGTTTTAAAATGCGTAGATAATACAGAAATTATCAACAGAAATAAATAATAAAGAAATGTATGTTATTGCCCACAAAAAATATAAAAAAAATTCGCTTATTTATCGTTATTAAAAAAAACTGAGGAGACTTTGTTTCAAAACTTAAGTTTTGAGCAATACAACAGGAAATATTTCTCAAATCGAAATTTATAATTTAGTTTGTATACAACGTATTCGTTTCTTATGCCGTAACCAATTATCTTCGATTGACATCTTGGCCAAACACAGTATCACAATTGCCACTGGTCCTTCGACGCTCGCATGACCATTTGGAATTTTTCTTTAATAGAACTGACGAGTGTTTCCTTTGAACAACTGTATCGTCATTGTAAATGAAGTTGAAACCATTGCTTGTCTTTATTCCTCTGTCAGATTTATTGTAATACATTTTGAGATTGAGTAAGGCTGGTTGACTGCTATATAAGCGGCCTGGCCACAAGACCATATTGAGTGTACTGATTGAAATAAACCAGAGATCAGCAATGAGTATTCAAGTAGAATCGAATCATACTCATAATTTCTGATACTTCTGATACGCATTCATGCTTATTTTAATATCATGGAACCTCTATTCATATTCAAAGTTTGAAGTACTCATCATATTCATACTCAACAACACGTATAATGTTGATTGTTGATTTCGACTCTCCATAGCTCAATATATACACGAATCACAAAATAAGTATGATTCGCGTACGAACACTAAAATACTTACTGTTTGCTCTGCTTGCTGCTCTGTCTTTTTTTGGTTGTGTGTCATTTTTATTTTTTTGTAAATGCAACAACAACTAGGACTGTAAATTTTGATGAATGATTCGAGTCATTTTTCGAATGGTATGAGTTTGAGTTTGATGTCAATATTGTACTCATACTCATTGCAACCTGTACTTATAAATCAACGTACGTTGTAGTGAGTATGAATGCAACAGAGTACATAGTTAATTTTTAATATTGTTGACTCACTTTGATTTAAAATTTCATGAGTGCTTATGAGTAGCGAATCTCTTATTGACATCTTCGCCAAACACAGTAACACAATTGCCACTGAATCACAAATGAAGCCGATGTTATACCATCACTGGTCCTTCGACGCTCGCATGACCATTTGGAATGATTCTTTATTGAAACTGATGAGTATTTCCTTCGAAAATCTGTATCGTCATTGTAAATAAAGTTGAGACCATTGTTTCTCTTTACTAAAGGGAATGGTTATCTGAAAATTTCTAAATATTTGCTTTAATATCTCCTATGTCAGATTCATTATGATACATTTTGAGATTCAGTGAGATTGGTTGACTGCTATGTAAGAGGCCTGGGCCACAAGACCATATAGAGTGTACTGATTGAAACAGACCTCGAAACGTTTATGGATTACTTATCATTATGAAACGGTCGTTCATAATGAACGACTGGAACTGTGCCATTGAAGAGTAGGCTGGCGTAGACTTGATTGTAACCAAATTAAGAAATTTGGGGAAATTCTACTTATGTTCTTTAGGAAAACTGAGGCAGTAGTTTAAATATGAATAACGCACAACCAGTGTATAGGAATCTCCAAATAAAGTCATGGAAATAGATTGAACAGGTGTGGAAATGACAATCGAACGTGATGCTTATTGGATCGAAAATACTTTTCAAATATTTGGAAATATCAAACGTCCTTACTATTTACATCGCCAATAGCATGTATAGGTTGCTGCCCGTATGGGTATGAAACGAGTGTCGGAAGGGTGTCAGAATGTTGCACGTGCTTTACCGATACCGATACAATCATTTAAGATCAAATCAATCTCCTGTCATTAACCCTGTAATCTACTTAAATTTTCCAGCTTCCTAGCCCTACCTTGAAGATCCCAAACAGTTGCAGTCGTGGAAATATCAACAAGACTTTTCCTGTTTGTAATTTCATAAGAAATTGAAGTTTGTATGAACGTTAGCATTAAATATATATTCTTCTGCAGCTGTAATGCACCCATATAGTAACGTACATAGATTTTAAATTGAGAGAGGAAAATCAGATCATAATTTTTTGATATATTTACTGTGATTTCTCCTTAAAAACGTGCACGGAGAGGCAGTAAATGTCGACGACGCCAGAAAGCGAACCATACAACACTGGCAAGAGAAATGGAACACTGTGACGAGTGGTAGATGGACGGCAAAATTTTTCCCAGATATTACTAGCTGGATAGAGAGGAAATTTGGTGGGGTTAACTACTATTTAACACAACTGTTATCCGGACACGGTTACTTTTGTAAGTACTTGTTTAAAATGGGGAAGATGACACGACCAAATTGCATCGTTGATGATGCGTCGAATGATGATGCGGAACACACTTTCTTTCATTGTGAGAGATGGAGATTGCAAAAAAGGAATCTTGAGGCCAAAGTCGGCGTCTGTACTGTCGAAAATTTCTGCGCTGTAATTCTGAACAGTGAGGAGAATTGGAACAGCATAGCCAGTTACACTGAGGCCTTACTGAAATCAAAGAAGATTGACTTGGATGAGAGAATTAGAATGGATGTTTAGACACATTCTCGGATTTTGTTGCGCAATCCGGACGCGAATATGGATATGAAGAGGCCAAATGGCCAGACGGACTCCACTTCGAAGTAACACCACAGTAGTTCCGGAGTGGGCACAAAGAGTCCAAAAGAGGAGGGGGAGATTAAGTGGGTGAGGGCCCAACACACGGGGGATATTGACGACTTCCCCTATGGTGCGGTTAGGTACATTTACTTCTCCTCAGCGTAAAAAAATCTGTGATTTCCAAGCCTTTTTATACGTGATTCGATATTTTATGCGATATTTTATGCGATATTTTATGCGATACTTGCGTAAGCAGCTGACTGTAGTTATGTTAAACCTCAAAGAGCAACAATACTAAACATATTGGAGCTCCGCCTTGTTGTCTATGAAGTACAATTATGCTGCCAGTCCTTTTTAAGCAGTCCAAAACCGACAGCTATGAAATGAAATTAATTCCAGACAAATATTGACAGCGTAGTCTAAATTCCAAGTCGGCCTTTCATGCCTTATGTGACACCTCTTTAGATGTGTATGTGATTTCACGCCAGTATTACAACGGCAGTGATCAAATCTGTCATCCAAAATTTTGTATTCAGTGAGATCTGCCTGCTTGGGCAATTCGATTGCAATAGGGTCTCATTAGACGCCTCTTAGACCTACAACAGCTTTGCCAAAGCCGACATTGGGTCAAGATTGTGGCAATATTCTATCACTCTCAACAACGTAAAAAGCCCTTCTTATTTCCTTTTTATACAAACAATTCACTTTTGTAAAAATTAATTAAAAATGAATAAAAATTCTTAAAATATTTCCTTAAATCAGTGCAATTAAATCAAAACGCTAACGACATAAAAACAAACCCAAACCAAAAACAAAAAACAAAAAAATAAAAGAAAGAAAAAAAGAACGTCAACATTTTTAATTGAAGCTCTTGATTAAACAAGACAGACAGACAGAAGGAGGAAAATGAAACGAAAGGACAACCAAAAAGAATTTCTTTGTGGCAACATTTTTCATTCAGAATTAATGATGCTTTGAGGTGAGTTTCTACCCCTTTTTTGTAGGGAGAAGCAACAACAACAATAACGAAATGAGAAGAAGAAGAATTTGCATATAAAACTTAAAGTAGAAAATCATTAGCAGCGCTTTACTACAATGAAGCTACAAGAAGAAGCAACTGAAATTTGGATTTCTTTCGTTTAATTTATACTCTTCGTTTTTTTCTTCTTCGTTTTTTCTTTTTTTTTTTTGGAATTTGGAAACAAGAACAAACATGCTTACACTTAAGGCTGTTAAATGCAGTTAACAAGTGTCACGTCGGGCATATAAATTCAGTTTTTTTCTTTCGGTCTTCCTTTCTTTCGTTCTTATGTGTGCGAGTGTGTGTGTGTGTGTATGTATTTTATTATGATTGTTTTTTATTTTTTTTTGGCTTGTATAACAAGGATTCTACCAAAAATTTGTGGATTTTTTCTTCTTTTTTTTTTTGGTGTTTTCTGTTCAACATTAAAGAAAACAGACAACCATTCACAAAAAAACAGTCACAACATGAATAAAATCAGGCAGTAAGTAAGAGAAGAGAACATCATCAGTCAGCAGCAAGCAGCAGCAACAGTGAATGATCAGAAGTGAAAAAAACAGGCAAAAGACAAGATAAACAGATAAGAATGAATATTTTTTTCTTTTCTTTCTCTTTAGTCGTCTCTCTCTTGTTTTATTTTCATTTTGGGACGTGTTTAGTTGTTGGTGCATTCAAAACTTCATTCACTATCATCATGCACTGTGGGACTGGTGGGGAAAAAGTGTTTATAAGCCGTTTGAAACTTTTCATTAAAATTTATAAGCTTTTCTTAGACAGAAACCGGGTGATGACATCAACGAACAAAGATTTCTACAAGAAAAATATTCCACATACGTACAGGGAACTGAAGAACATATGTATTCTCACAACCAAAATAATTTCTATATCATTGGCCAACTGAATCACAAATGAAACCGATGTTATACCATCACTGGTCCTTCGACGCTCACATGACCATTTGGAATGTTTCTTTATTGAAACTGATGAGTATTTCCTTCGAAAAATTGTACCGTCATTGTAAATGAAGTTGAAACCATTGTTTCCTTTACTGAAGGGAATGGTTGTCTGGGAATTCATAAATATTGGGTTTAATGTCTCCTCTGTCAGATTCATTATGATACATTCAGTGAGATTGGTTGACTGCTATGTAAACGGCCTGGTCGCAAGACCATATTGAGTTTACTGCTTGAAACATAAGAAACGCGAGTATAAAATAAAATTGATAATGTTCAGAAAGAAGTTCCTTCGTGTCATTAGAATGCAATTCATTAGAGTGCCCGTAAAACAGGGAGTTAGAACATTATACAAAATATTTATTGATTAAGTCCATCTTTTCATCCAAAGCTTATGCCGTGATCTTCCTAAGACCTTTTTCTAATCCAGATATTGACGGTTGATTATAAGAAAAACTTGCCAGCATTTTTTAGAGTGAAAACAGCTTGTACTCGGATTTGTAGTTGAGCACTACAACACCTTGCTTCGGGGATGTTCTAAAGTACTATACAGTTCTACATGAAAAAAAATATTTCTACGGTGACTTCCTCTCAGAAGATTTATGGCAAAAGCGCTGAGAGTAAATAAAATTGCCTTGAAAAGTTTCTCAAAAATCTATCGTTCGGAGTCGACTTTAAACTGTAGGTCCAACCACTCATGTATAAAATTAAGACACACAACATAAATGGTGTGAGAAACTAGGTTTTAATCCTGACTAATTGCAGTAAATGTGATGAATGGTTGAAAGTGTCCAGTATACTCTTTCACGACTCTTACGCACTAGTATTTTGAATTTAGAATACGTCATCTCCAAACTCATACATCATCTCCAAACTCATACATCATCTCCAAGCTCATACATCATCTCCACACTCATACATCATCTCCACACTCATACATCATCTTCAAACTCATACATCATCTCTACACTCATACATCATCTCCACACTCATACATCATCTCCCCGCTCATACATCACCTCCACACTCATACATCATCTCCAAACTCATACATCATCTACACACTCATACACCATCTCCACACTCATATGTACATCATCATCAAACTCATACTTCATCGAGGACAGAGGACTCAAACTCGCAACGCAGAAAACGGAGCTGATACTTCTTACGAGGAAGTATATACCGCTGGAAATCGACATCACGACATGCGACACCACTCTGACGACGCGGAAAGTGGTCAACTACCTTGGCATTCGATTGGCTAAGGTTACCTCCTTACTTGGCGGGCTTATGGCCAACATTGGTGGTCCTATAAAGAGCAGACGCAGATTAATGCTGGCAATAACGGACTCTATTCTGCTTTGCGGCAGTGAGATATGGGCGGAGGCATTGAAGGTCGACTGCAGAAGGAAAATCTTATCATAGGTCAACGAACCGCTGCACTTAGAGTGGCATCGGCGTATAGGACTGTATCTAGGTCAGCAATACTGGTAATCAGTGGTAAAATACCTATAAGTCTACAGGCAAGTGAGCGGAAGAGAGTGTGGGAGGCTAAAAACGTGCACGAAGTAAATGTCGACACGACAGTAAATGTCGACGACGCCAGAAAGCGAACCATACAACAATGGCAAGAGGAATGGAACACTGAGACGTGTGGCAGATGGACGGAAAAACTTCTTCCAGATATTATCCGCTGGATGGAGAGGAAATTTGGTGAGGTTAACTACTATCTGACACAACTGTTATCTGGACATGGTTATTTTTGTAAGTACTTGTTTAAAATGGGGAAGACGACGCGACCACGAGCATGATGCGGAACATACTTTCTTTCATTGTGAGAGATGGAGACTACAAAGAATGAATCTTGAGGCCAAAGTCGGCGTCTGTACTGCCGAGAATTTCTGCAATGTAATTCTGAACAGTGAGGAGAATTGGAGTAGTATAATCAGATACGTGGAAGACTTACTGAAATCTTAGAAAACTGACGTGGATGAGAGAATTAGAATGGACGTTTAAACACCTTCTCGGAATTCGTTACGCAATCCGGACGCGGATATGGATATGAAGGAGCCGAATGGCCAGACGGACTCCACTTCGAAGTAATACCACAGTAGTTCCGGAGTGGGCATAAGGAGTCCAAAAGAGGAGGGGGAGTTTTAGTGGGTGAGGGTCCCACACACGGGGGATAGTGAAGACTCACATAATCATACCTTATCAACTACACGCAGTGTGTTAAACATCTAACTGAACAGAAATCCGCGATCGACCTAGTCTGGATTAATGACAGTTTGAAAATACTGGGAGGGAGTACGGATTTCTATTAAAGTGATCATAGAAGCATGGTGAACAGCAAAGGAAATTCGCAAAATATTTACGGTGACACAGTCTCTGTGAGAAAGAGTGACTAATAGAAGTGCAGTTAGGAGGCTGACTAGTCCGCCAAGTATAACAAAAATTCAACAAATAGGTTGGTACTCATAACCGAAAGAGGCGAACATAATCCTACAAAATAAAAATAATAAAAATTTCTTAGCTCGGATCCTTTATCAAAAAAACCAAAAAGTTTCATTAAATTTTTATCGCCCATAGTGCACGACAAGGCTTACAAACCTACAAATGTCTTAACAAATGTACATTCGTTTCAACCCGAAAATAAAAAATAAAAAAACAGAAACTTTGGGGTAAAAAACTGTTTATAAAAATTGGACCACAAGCGTTATAAATATTAACCGCAAAATAAGCTTAAAAGAAAACATGGGTATAAACATGAAAACAGCGACACATACAACAGACACCAATAACAACAACGGCGACAATACAAAATTTGTATGCCATGTTGTTGCATGTTTTACTAACCACAACAACTAATTCCGCGTTGAGGACACAACATCACCGAAAACGTTTTGCGATGATGGGGTTTGAGTATGATGACGGCACTCGTTGGCTGCGAGGACAACAATGCGCGAATGTGTGAAATCAAATTGTTAAGCAGACACATCAAACCAACAACACGAATAACCACCATAACCATACAAGCAACACGTTATTGAAAAGACAAAAGAATAAAGCAACAACAACAACAATAACAAATCTGTACAATATTCATTCATGTTTTTCGGACACTCTCAACAAATAAAATGCACGAGCAAAAAAACAAAAACAACAAAAATCAACGAAATCCTTTTCCCCCAAATCGTTTGCTTGAAAAGAAAGATTCAAACCTTTTCGTTTTTTTTTTTTTTTGTTTTCATATTTATTGTGCGTAGACGTGTGCTTGTTGTATAAGCCTGCAAAAGGCTGATGCCGCTCTTTAATTTCTTCTTTTTTCGTTTTTTTTTTTTTCATTCAAAAAGGATTATAAGGGCTTAAGAGCATGTTTTATTGTTTCGTTCGTTTTGTAAGGAATGCCAGTTATTTTATACGGGAGTTTTTGAAACAATAAGAAATTCCTGCTTGAAAATATTTTCATTCCATTTTTTTCCTTGCCCAGTTTTTTTTATGGCCAAAAATATAAATTTTCGAAAAGTTTAACGAAAAGTTTCACATACTTTTTGCATTGCTGCGGCTGCTGTTAAAATACTTGAGAATTCATTGTCATTGTGCTGCTTAAGGCGGAGTATTGTGCAAAAAGTGCTGTCAACCCCATGCCAAAATATTAAGAAAATACAAAAAAAAAAAAAACGAATTGAATGTTAAGCGATTAGCAAGGGATGGAAACCTCAAGAATAATTTGGATTGTCTTGTCTCACAATATCAGGAATATTAAAATCTGCTACTCATTCTAGCTAAAGATATTCGGTCTACAGGTGCTAATTGATACAATTTACGCAAACGTCTCAGGCAATAAGATTTTGAGGTTCAATGGAACAGATTGGACGTTGTATAATACGCCTGGGCAAGTACGTTTCCATGGTCTTTGATGTTTCAAATCCTCATAGGTCTGTCACTAAAAATCTCTTCAATTTTCTTATTATATTTCTTCTAGTATGATAGGTTTGCCATCTCCCGAAGACAAAAAAATTACGCCTTCTTTGAAAGCGGTTCTTTTTTTCTTGTTTTGAGTAAAATGGCGAGGAGCTTTTATCATTAAGTCATACCTTTTGTCATGGAATAAAGCTGCCTGTTCTTTTTTGGGTATTTATTGTTAATTTTTTTGCGTTTTTATGTTAGGTTAGGTCGTAGTGGTAGCTTTGATCATGTCACAAAGCTCACTTGAGTGAGCATAGCGGCCCGTTGTGATGCCACGGTTGGACGCAGTCCCTGTGCTGACCAGGTTCCACCAAGACCAGGGAGGAGGAAGAAGTTGGTCAGCACAAGGGCTGGTCATCAGAAGCACGACTACCCTATACTGGAAAACCAGCCAGAAAGTGTGATGAACGAAGCTATATCCTTGATGTCAATAGACGATAGCTCCGTCAAGCTGACAAGAAACGGAGCGCCAAATAATCTATTCCTCAACCTAGCAAGTGACAGAAGAAGTGGATCACAGTCTCTTCTTTCTCAGCGGATCTGCACCCGTGGCAAAAGTCGTTGAATGGGATCCGCATCCTTTCCGCGTGTCTGCCCATAACGCAATGGCCCGTAAGCATGGCCACTGCGGTCAAGATGATGTTACGACCAAGTCCAAGCAACTGGTTCGTACGCCTACTATCCATCAAGGGCCAGGTGAGTCTAGCGATCGAGCAGGACTCCTCATTGACCCAGGATAGGTTGGCGTCTCGAAAGAATTTCCGCACAATAGCCAACTTGAACGATGCAAGTGGCATGCCGAACTCAATTGAAGACGATTCCGGAATGAGTGCACCAGCTCTGGCGAGCTCGTCGGACCTACAGTTCCCCAGAACATTACTGTGCCCACGGACCCAGACCAGCGAGACGCTGAAGCGCTCAGAAAGAAGGTCTAGATAGCGGCGATATTCCTTAACGATCCTGTTATTCACAAAACCCGACAGAGATCTTATGGCGGCCTGACTGTCGGAGAAGACCGAGACGTGAGTGAAAGGAGCACCGTTGACGAGGATCCATTGAACGGCCCGGTAAATGGCCATCACCGCCGCCTGAAACACGCTACAGTATTTCAGGTCCAGTTTCTCAGAGTAGATTCCGCTTCCAACATCATTGTCAAGCTTTGAGCCGTCGCCAACCTCTTCAAATCACAATTACTCTCTTCAAACGTACCGCGTCTTCACAGAAGACTGACTGAACTTTACTACTATTGTCGCCTACTTTGCCTTGCCTTTTATATGGCAGGGTAAACAGTCTGATGAATGTTTTTGAAGGTGAATTTTTCGTGGGTTCGCCTTCTCGAAATCTCTATAAATGTAAACATCGTTGTTTCATTATAGTTGTTTGTGTATTTTGTTTATATTTATTCTTGTAGCGTTTGTTGTTGTATTTTTGTTTACTTGTTTACCATTTTTTATGCTGGTGTTTGTTGTTGTATTTTTGTTTACTCGTTTACCATTTTTTATGCCGGGGTTTTGTTGTTGGTCACTCCAGAGTTCTGAATGTCGTCTTTCCTGACGGGAGGTACGGACTTTCGGAAAAAGCCGCCGATTATATTGTGCCCGAGGCTATGTTCCTGTCTGGTTTAAGGATACTTATACCGGAAAGGGCACAATGGAATGGTGGGATACTCCAGGGGCAAAGAGGTATCTTCACAGATGGGTCTAAGTTAGGTTGGGGTTTTCTGTAGGGAACTCGCTTTTGAACTCCACTTCAGGTTGAATGATGACCGCAGCGTTTTTCAGGCGGAGATTTTTGCAATCTTGAAGGCTATTGAGGCCATAGCTGGTGGCCCAGCTTCGGATTCGGAATCTTACTTGATCTTCGTTGATAGTCAGGCTGCCCTTAGTCGGTCTGGTGCAAATCACGGCTCGTTCGCGGGTGCAAGGAGTCGTTGAGGACTTTTGGACTATACCGTCTGTGCTGGGATCCGGGTCATGGGGGAATACTGGGCAATGAGACGGCGGATGCCTTCGCTAGGTTCTGGGGGCGATTTGATAGTTGGTCCTGACCCCCCGGTCTGTCACATCTATGGCCTCATCAATGGATGGGTCAGGGAGGAAGACGGATCGGGTTGTTTTGTCTCTAGATGTCTATGGCCTGCTGTGGACAATAGGAGAACAGGTTCGCTGCTGGGCTTGGATAAGGCTAGCTTAAGATTGGTTGTCGGTTTTATCACAGGGCACTGCGAGATTAGGTCGTTGACTATTGCAGGGCATGTTGCGATGAGGAGGAGTTGGAGACTATCGAACACCTCCTCGGTAACTGCCCAGACCTTGTTAGAATGAGGTTGAGGACCCTTGGCAGGGCCTTCTTTGAGAGTTTGAATTCTGTGTCGAGAGCCGAGATCAAGGCTCTCCACAGATTCATTAGTGGCTTAGGCTGGTTGAGAGTAGGGCTTCATCAGTGTAGTCGCGCCCTTCTCCTTTTTGTTGTGTCTTATCTGTGTAATTCCTCCAGTTCCCATTCTCTCCTTTCCTACATCCTTTACTTTTTAATCCTCGACCTCCGGGTACTGTACTTCTCTTTATTGACAAGTACACGTATACTAACCTAACTTAACCTAACCTTTGTTGTTGTATTTTTGTTTACAATTTTAATGTTAAGCGATGTAACAGCAAAACACCAGTATCCAGGTTCCTCATTTTCGTAACAATACATTAGCAGTTGTTTCTGAGGGCATATGATCTTTTTAGGAACTGCTTTTTTTAAGAGAAATAAGAAAACTATGCAGCATATTATGTGCAAGCCTCTATAAGGGCTCATATCGGTTCCGAATGCGTACAAAGAAAATTGTCTCAGAAGTACTGACTGTTTCCATTCTATTATGGGATACTGAGATTATGTAAAGGACTTTTAAATAAAACTTCTAAAGATCCTTTCATACTAATCTAACCTTGATTGGCTAAAAAGGGCTGTTGTGGACAATTTTTTTACGTGAACATTTTATTAACAAGAAAAGCTACTGCTTAATACCCTAATGATTTCAAATTTGGGGTTATTTCCCTTTTACAAAATGATCAACAAATTCTTATCGTCTATAAGTTGTTAATCATAATAAGAATTGTCTTTTGAGTGATAATCCCAAAGGTCTTGTAAATACCAGACAACTTTATGACTCAATAAATAGCTTCTAGGTCTCAAGTAAAGAAACAAAGAGATTTAATTCATAGTCTTTGTAAATAAGAAATCATGCAACATTTAATCCATTAAGCCAAGTTTAAATAAAGACTTCTAAACTGTTTAACTAAAAAAGGCCAGTTAGGGTGATTATTTATAAGTGGCCTGTTATGACACATCGTTAAGGGAAAATATTTGTGCATTTTTTATGTTTTTTTCTGCTCTTGTTAAAGATAATAAAATGCTCATTAACCTAACGAAAGCTACCCTAATTCTAACACAGTTTGATACCGGAAATTCATGGCATACCAAAGGCTTTAAAAAGGAAAAATCCAACAAAAAAAAACACAAAAAAAGAAACGAAATTAAAAGTAAACCAAGGAGAATAAATATTTGAAGAAAATAAATCCTTTTTTTTTTTCGTTCACCTTGTTCCATTTTAATTCATTATTATGCCTGCAGCCAGAGCATCCTTAGCAGCATGGCATGTACGCAACAAAATTTTATCACTAAACCCCAGTCCCCCTTGTGTACACACACAGTCAATTTTTTATTACTACAATACCACCGCGTTTAGCTTCTGCTTTGGCTGCTGTTCTCCTCTTCTTCTCGTATGTGATGGGCTTCTTTCTTCGTGTTTTTTATTGTTTTTTTTTTTTTATTTAATTTTTGTTAAATAAGATCAAATATGATAGCGCCAGCCATGATTATACCAGTAAAAGAACAACAACAACAACAACCATCACACATGTATAAATGAAAAGAGGAAGACATGTTTAGTGTGCTATTACTTACCTTATAAGTCCTTATACAACAACACAAAAAACGAGGTGAATCTCTGGGTACATATTTGAATGAATATGTGACTGCAAAATATTATAGCTTGTGCTTGTTTTGTTAACAAGCTAATGTACAGTGGGACTAAAATAAAGAAAATATTATCATGGTAATGCCACTTATATAAATGAACTAGGAGCAGTGATAACTGAAGCTTACCTCAGTTGATATTTGATGTGGACCAAAGGTATTACCAGAGTATTCAAGAAGATGAGTAAAATCGAATCATACTCATAAATTCTGATACTTTTAAGCATTCATACTTATTTTAATATCATGGAACCCCTCTACCTATATTCAAAGTTTGATGTACTCATCATACTCATACTTAACAACACGTATGATGTTGTTGCTTTCGACTCTCCATAACTCAACCTATACACGAATCACAAAATAAGTATGATTCGCGTACGAACACTAAAATACTCACTAGGAGGTTGTATGTTTGCTCTGCTTGCTGCTCTGTCTTTTTTTCTTATGTGTCTTGCTTGCTTATTTGTCTGTAAATTTTGATGAATGAATCGGGTCACTCAAGTCATTTATAAGTATTATAAGTATTTTTCTGAACTTACGAATCTAAATGAATAGGCTTATAAATCAAACATATTTCAAATGGTATGAGTTTGATGTCAACGTTGTACGCATACTCATTGAAACCTGTACTTATGAATCAAACTTATTTCGAATGGTATAAGTTTGATGTCAACGTTGTACTCATACTCATTGCAACATGTACTTATAAATCAACGTTGTAGTGAGTATGAATGAATCAGAATACATAGTTAAATTTCAATATTGTTGACTCACTTATATTCAAAATTTCATGAGTGCTTATGGGTAGCGAAAATACGATTCATTGCCAGTTTCTAATTATCATCTATTTAGTCGAAAACCTTCCTGTTCACATACTGCTGCTCACTTCACTTTGAAATCATCCCAATATCTCGTCTGAGGTATTCAGGAAAGTAGTTCCTCTTGAATATCTTGGAATATCAATTAAAATTTCCTTTTCACGAGCTTGTAAATCGATAATTAAGCCTGCTTACGTCTATTTGTATGTGTACTTTAGGATTACAACCTAGCATCGCACACTACCCAAGCACTGTTTGTCAACTTTATCCCAAAGCGATAGGACCTCCAGTTTGAAGTCGATTCCGGACGCCAGATTTTTTTTAGAAAACTTTTCATTGCATTTAGTTTTACCCTCAGATTTTTTGCCAGAAGACTGCTTAAAAATAGTTGCCGAAAGAAATATTTTTTTAATAATTTTCCTTCGAGATACACGAGCTTATATTTAAAGCGCGGGCCAGCACATTACCTACTAGATTATGTTGTAAGGAAAGCATCAGCATCCCTGCTTAATATTATAAAAAAATAAAATTTTCAAATTTTTTTCCCTCCTCACACTTAACTTTTGTTAGCCACTGTAAATATGTATATAAGATTGTATTATTATTTCATTTGGTCTTGTTTTTATAGCTGCTAGTGATTATGGATGGTGATGGTTTTTTTTTTATACAGACATTCAAACAAATGTTGATGGCGTTGCTTATGACGCTGTTTCACCACGTTAAACACAGTACAAGAAAGCAACAGAAGAAGAACATGCAGAATGTTGTACATATTATTGTTGTTTTATGTTTGATGTGTGATATTTGGGGCTGCTGTTGAAGTTGTTATTGTTGTTGTTATTATTGTTATATAAAACCCATACGCGTTTGATGCTTAAGTTTTTTTTTTTATCCTCTTGTCAGAGTGTTGATGGTAGAAGCCGCCGCCGCCACTGGCACTGCCACCACAGCCTTCGCTGACAGTAGTGTTGGCTCATGGTTATAATTCAAACCCAGTTTGATGACTTTGAATGCTTCATGTTTAGTTTTGGGTTCAGTCTGCTGTCGTTGCTGCCTGCCATGACCCAAAACTCTTTTGTTTTGTTTGAAATGAAAACGAAGACAATAATAACGAGGACAATGACGATGACGATGACGCTGACGATGATTTTGCACCACCATCTATTTAGTCCAGGCAACCACCTTCGCTCGTAAGGCGTTCATTTAAGTGTGATTGTATTGCGAAATTTTCAATGTTCGTTTGTTAATCGTCGTGTGAAGTTGGTCCGCATAAAACATTCTTTGTTTTTATTTTTCTTTTTCTTTGGGATTTTATTTGAAATTCTTCGGCGCTGTTCTTCAATTCTGTTTGACATTCAATCTTTGATTTGTTTTCTGTTGTTCGCTTTTGTACTCCTTATTTAATTCATTCAAATCCTTTTTTTTTATTATCATTTCGGTGCAATTCCTTTGCTTTTGTATGGTGTCAAGTTTAACAAATATTTGCTTGATGTTCCCTTTTTTATTTTAATTTCAATGTCTGGAATGTCTTTTATTCGGTTGGTACTCTTTTTTTTAACAATAAATGGTGATGCATAGTTAAGGCGTGTGAATGGCATGTGTTCTTAGCTACAAGAAGTAGAAGAATGTTCTTGAAGTTCAAGATTATGGAAATTCACCAGTTTTAAGGGAACTTCTAGCAGCAGTTTTATAAGTTCAGGTTAAATTGGATTGGAGTTTGGGAAATCCTAAGGAAAATTAAGGCAATTCAATCCATGTACTGATCAGAAATCAACAATGACTCGGTTTTTCGACACTCATAAGCACTCATGAAATTTTGAATATAAGTGAGCCAACAATATTGAAATTTAACTATGTATTCTGATTCATTCCTACTCAAAAAAAAATAAAAAAAAAAATTAATTTTCAAGAATATTAAGCAGGGATGATGATGCCTTCCTTTCATTATAATCCAGTAGGTGGTGTGTTGGCCCGCACTTCAAACATAAGCTCAGATATCTCCAAGGAAATTATTAAAAAAGTATTTCTTTTGGCAACTTTTTAAGCAGTGTTCTGGCAAAAATTCTGAGAACAAATAAAATTGCCATGAAAAGTTTTTAAAAAATTTTTGGGTTCGTAATCGATTTTGAACTGTAGCTTCCATTGCTCTGGGATAAAGTTAACGCACCGGGCTTGGGTGTTGTGCGAAGCTAGGTTGTAATCCTGACTAAAGGGTTGTAATGACAAATTCACACACAAATAGATGTAAGCAGGCTTAATTATCTATTTACCAGCTCGTGAAAAGGGAATTTTAATTGATTGAGCTTTATTGATACGAGTTATTGGGATGATTTCAAAGTAAAGTGCGCAGCAGTTTGTGAACAAGAAGGTTTCCGGCTAAATAGACGCGGAGCAATTCGTTGTACCGACTATCCAAAGCAAATACCACTTGGATAAGTGACAAAAGTCTGTAAATTCTTTGCTTGCTTCAGTCCAGAGATCAGTAATGAATAGTTTTGTCGCTACTCATAAGCACTCATGAAATCTTGAATATAAGTGAGTCAACAATATTGAAATTTAACTACATACATACGCACAACACACCATTGATTTATAAGTACAGGTTGCAATGAATATGCGTACAACGTTGACATCAAGCTCATACCATTCGGAAAATGTTTGATTCATAAGCCGGCCTACTCATTTAGATTCATAACATTAGAAAAATACTTATAATACTAATCGATGACTCGAATCATTCATCAAAATTTACAGTCCTAGTTGTTGTTGTATTTACAAAAAAATAAAAAAGACACGTAAGCAAAAAAGCCAGAGCAGCAAGCAGAGCAAACACACAACCTTTTAGTGAGTATTTTAGTGTAAGTACGCGATTCATAATTATTTTGTGCTTCGTGTATAAGTATGTTGAGTTATGGCGAGTCGAAATCAACTACATCATACGTGTCGTTAAGTATGAGTATGATGTGGACTTCAAACTTTAAATATGAGTAGAGGAGGTTCCATGATATTAAAATAAGTATGAATGTGTATAAGTATCAGAAATTATGAGTATGATTCCATTCTACTCATCTTTTTGAATATTCATTGCTGATCTCAGGTGCTGATCAGCCAATTGAAGTTTCCACAACAAAAACCGTCACTAAATGTTATAAAATTGTACCGAATGATTGTTTTCTAAAGGCTTTTGAGTTAGGTGAAGTAAAAGCAACATACATACATACAAAATTGGTCATCACAATCCTTCAGTCAGGATTTCTTCTCACACCACTTATGGTGGGTGTGTTAATTTTATACATACATACGTGGAAGGACCTATAGTTTAAAGTCGACTCTGAACGACAGATTTTTTGAGAAACTTTTCATGGCAATTTTATTTGCTCTCTGAGTTTTTGCCAGAAATCTGCTGAGAGGAAGTCACCGAAGAAATATTTCCTTATATTATCGTTATGATATCTGGCCAGGGGTTTGAACCGTAGCGTTTATGTCTAATAAGCTAACATACTACCTACTAGACTACAGTGACTTCATCATCAGGCAGCATGCAATCGAAAATTTTATGTATTCAAGACTTTCGTTGCCTTTACACTCAATAGGACATAAATAACGTTGTGTGAATATGTTTCAATAGAGTGTCCACAAGAAAACTGGACGAGGCATAGGTCGACCGCTTCATCTATGGTAAAGGGACAGTCAAAGTAGTGTACTGGATTGTGTGAATGGCTTTCATAGAACGCTGGGATAGGCTTGTTGGCATCTGTTTTGAAGCCATGTTTAAAGAGTAATTTTATTGACTACACAGTCCTGCATGGGTTTTGCAAATAAGATTGCTCCAGGTGTTTCCGAAGGCGTTTTGTGCGCTGAACACGAATCTGGTTTCCATCACGTTCGGTTTTCGAGAAAAAGGGGGTTAAAACCCCTAAATATAGCGTTTTTGGCCATTTTTGAAACATTGTAGAGCCAAACACTGACGTGCTAGAACCATGGCTATTGTCAGAAATTGGCAATTGATCTTTGCTCTTTAAAAGGAGCCCAAAGGCCAAATTGTTTCCATGCACCCTTAAAGTAGGGGGTGGGTTTATGTCAAAGGGTGCAAGAGAAATAGAAACACATTACGAAGGTCCTTAAAAATTAATCAGATTTACTTGAAAATTGTCACTCAGGGGGTTTTTGGGGTCGCTGATTACAGATCTTCATTCAGATTTAAAAAAATTCAAAATCGCGGATCCAATATGGCGGTGAAGTAAATCTGATTAATTTTTATAAATCTCGACCGCAATATTGGATCCACCATTTTTCTCGAAAACCTGACTTGATGGAAAGTTTATGAAACCAGATTCGTGTTCAGCGCGCAAAATGCCTTCGAAAACACATGGAGCCATCTTATTTGCACAAAAAAAGTCCAAATTTGCAGGGCTGTGTTATTCTTTAAAAAGGAAAAACTATGAAAAAAAGCCATGACGAGCGAAACATTTATACATACACACATACATAATTGATCATTATAACCCTTTAGTCAGGATTACAACCTAGTTTCTCCTACCACTTACGCTGTGTGTGGTGGGACCTACAGTTTAAAGTCGTCTGCGAAATTGTTGTGAAGGTTTTCATGGCAAATTTATTAAGAAGTCGTCGAAGAAATATTCAAATTTCGTTTTGTTGGAGGTATCTGGCCTGGGGTTTGAAGCGTTTAATAAGCTAACACACTACCTACTAGGTTTTTGGCGTCTTCAAAATCAAAATCTTCCATGGACCTCTTTAATAAAGCTCAACAATCTCGATTATGTTGTACTACAGATCAATATCATGTGGGGGCTTTAAGGCTCAGATTTCTTTTGACGCTCACTGTATGTACATATGTAGGTAGGGCACTGTTTGAAATTTCTAACATTTCAGATTGTTTTCTTACATTTAGCCGACTACCATCGAATGCAATTATGAATACTCTTCCAAGCATTACTGACCTGGACAACATCTCATTGCATTGACTACTACGGTGTTTCCTAACAATCACAGAGAAACAGTATATCCCAGAATAGAATCCAGGCTTTAATACTGATTAGACTGAATGCTTTCACTGAAATCACTCGCGATAAAACCATGAGCCAGTTGGCCAGGTTTCCCACTTTACCAATGTCCTTCTTTTTTTTCTACAAACTAGCGCCCCCACATTTCTAATTTCTCTGTATTTAATTGCTGAAGTTGTGTAAACATCAAATAAAAATTAAACGTTTTGTTTCTGTAATTAATACCGCATCGCCAGATTAACACGAAAATCATTTCGTATTAAAAATAAAATTGATGACTAAATAATCAACAGCGCTAATGAACTTTAAGTGTAATTTTTATGATACTCTCAACAACAACAACAACAATTTCTTGTTTTATTTTATCTTATTCTCAATTTAATAATTTTTATTGCATATAAAAAAAAACTAAAGACTTAAGACACAAACTTGGTACTGATAGTGAAGAAAAATGCAAAGAAAGGAAGGAAATTTCAAATTGCAGGCCTTTTTAAGCATTAAATATTTACAAAAAAAAAAAAAAACAAATGAAAGAAAATATAAAATAACTTCAAATACAGCAATAATAATAACAAATAAAATAAAATAAAAAAAATAAAAAAAAAATTTTGGACTGGCGCCGAAAAATCCATAAAATTATTACGTATTTGAAGAGCTAAGCCTACACACAACACTAGAGATAGGGAGAGAGGGAGAGAGGGAGAGAGGAAGAGAGAAGCTATTTGCAAAAATCTAATAGAAATTAATATTTTATGACCCAAAAGAAACGAACGACACTTTCATAATAAACAAAGCAAAAGGAAATGAACATAAAAAAAATTTAAAACAAAAAAAACGAAGAAAAAAAAACAGAAACAAATGAATTCAAAAGAAAATCTAAGAATGAAACACTTGTTTCTGTTTTATTGCAGTTAGGCTAGGCTATGGTGATCTAATAAAAGGCAAAACGAATGGAAAACGAAGCTGTCAAAATATACTCTTAAGGCCTGGGAAAATATTTACACTCGTAGGTGTTACTCTAGCTATTGATAGGGAGTCGGCTGTCAGAGACAGTTGAATATGGCCATAAAAAATTGAATTATTTCAAACTGGCTTTGTGTGTATGTTAAACTAGTTAAACAGTTATTTTTCTATTGTTTTCAAATTGCTTTTCACCGGCTTAACAATAGTCCTGTATTCTATGGCTTACAATGACAAAGAAAAATAATCATGTTGCTCTTGCTGCTGCCAAGGATGATGATGAGAATGTCTTTATTTATGTTGTAAGGATTTGTAAGGACGTAAATTTTATTTCCCAAAGCAAATCCTTAGCAAGCGGCAAATCTTTTGTCAACATTAAAGCCAAGAAATTTCAAATTTTTTTCTCTCTCTCTGTCTTCATCTCGATTTTTAGTTTTTTTTTTTTGTAAAGATTTTTTTTTTTCCAATTTACGTGTAAAAATGTGGGAAAGGAAATGTTAAAAACAATAAGCCTTGGAAACAAGTTGTTACCACAATTGCTACCTTTTTTTTCTTTTGGACAGAATACGATCCAAACAAAAAAAATTTAATCAAACGATTTTACTTTCTTCTACTTGGCTGTGGCTTAATATCACGGGTGGCAACAGTTAAATGCTCTACACACACATACATTCCCTTTTCTTTTAGTTTTTTTTCAAATTATAAAAAAAAGTGTCGAGAACACAAAAAAAACGAACACAAGATTTCTATTTCTTAATAAAGATTAGAATTCCATGGAATTTTTTCGGCTTCTAAGTGGTTTCATACTCCACATTCACATCCACATCCATATCCACGTCCATAACGTTTATAATTTTGTTTAGAGCTGGGAAACTTAAGAAAAGTCATAAAGAGCAAAAACAACAACAACACCAGAACACCAGAAAAGTGATTTTATGGCAGTTCATTGTAGCTTGTTAAAGACAATATGGATTATTATTATTACCGCTGCTGCTGCTGCTGACAAGTGCTGGCAAATGATTAGTTGCCTCCCAAAAATATTGTCCCTACATCTCAAGATCTCAATGTTGTTATTAATTTTATTTTTTTAAGGATGTCTGCTTGGTTAAGCAAGTCGACATTGATTAGAAATTTTATTTCTCATCATAGTCTCTAAGGGCACATTTTCTCTTTTTTCTATTAATGAACGTACATACATATATGAATGAAATCTTTGTACGTGACAAGAATTTGTCATGTACCTTGTTTTCTTTTTGTTGTTTTTGTTGTTGATTTTTGTTCTATTTTATAAAGAAATTTAAAGATTTTTCCTTTGTTTTGATTTTCTTTTTTTGATTTTCTTGTGGAGAGATGCCAAGTTATAAGGTTTGTGTCTTAAGTCTTTTGTTTTAATTCAACAGCATTTAAATGAATTTCTTTCTTTTTTCTCAGTTCATTGGCGTTTAACTATGTGATATGGCATATGATTTTAAAGTTTAATGTAAACATTTTAAGCCTAGCTTTACAATTTGTAAGCCCAGCTAAAGGGTCCGCCAAATAACTTTTTTGTTTTGAAAATGTTTAAAAAAAAAAACTACTGAATATTTTCTGAAATTTCTTTTTTTTTATTTGAAAGTACAATCCTTCCGGTTAATAATGGAAAATAATTTCATTCAAATGGCTGCCTCGGTTGGCCATGCAGTAGCCTACACCAGAAGATACCGATTTTGGCAAAAAAAAAATCATCTTTTCAGATGAAGCTCATTTTGATCTTGGCGGGTATGTAAACAAGCAATATTGACGCATTTTGGGGCACAGAAAACCCGCGCGCATACATTGAAAAGTCGACGCACCCAAAATGAGTCACTGTTTGGTGCGGATTTTGGTCCAGAGGCATAATTGGGCCATTTTTCTTCGAAAATGAGCAAGGAGTGGCCGTTACAGTCAATGGCGATCATTATCGGGCCATGTTGAACGAATATTTGTTCACAAAAATTGAAGAGGATTTGGTTTCAACAGGAGGGCGCTAAATGCCACACAGCTGAAGCTGCACTCGATGTTTTGCGCCCCGTTTTTGAAGATCGCATTATCAGCTGCAGAGCTGATGTCGTTTGGCCACCTCGGAGCTGCGATTTGACACCGTTGGACTATTATTTGTGGCGTGCCGTCAAAGATAAGTGTTACGCCGAAAAGCCAGAGACAATTGACGCTTTAAAGGACAATATTCGTGGAGCCATTGGTGAAATACAGTGTTAATGCATCTCAGAATGAAGGAGTTAGATGCGTATCACGTACAAGCATTTATCTTTACTGGCATCGTACAACATTCAGGATTGGGAGAGATATTACAATGAACCTCTACACGGGAGTTATAACAAATACATGCAGACAAACACATACTTACTTTCTTACTTAATTGGCCATTAACAACCTGATTTACGGATAGCGGCCTGCCTTTACACATCCTTCCAGGCGGCTCTGCTTCTTGCGCGCCTATGCCAGTTGGTCACACCAATCGATGACAGGGATTCCTCGATTTGGTCATTCCAACGGATGCAAGGTCGTCCTCTTCGCCGACTTCGACAGATTCCCGCATCAAATACCCGTCTCGCCGAAGCATCCGCCTCCATTCGAACGACATGGCTGAGCCAGCTCAGCCGCTGGATGTTAATACTCTGCACAGCGTCCATGTCGTTGAGGAGCTCATACAGCTCACTGTTGGATCGGATGCGGAAATCATCGCCAGCTGGCAGTGGACCGAAGATCTCACGTAGGACTTTTCTCGGGAATACTCTCAAGGCATCAGTGCTTAACAGTGTCCATCAGTGCTCAATATCATCATCATCAGTGCTCAATAGTGCCCAGCCTCTGCACCATAAAGCAGCACAGGGAGGACGAGCGTCTTGTAGAAAAGGACATAACAGTTGTAAAACACTTTTCGGGGAGTATTATGTTGCCAGTTTGCTGTGTTTAAGTATAAAAATTAAGAGACAACCATTACGTCTTACGAAAAATAAAGTTTTGGTAGCCACAATCCATTAGTTGACTTAGTAGATGTAATGGAAACAATAGGTTCCATCATTCATGTGTAAAACTAATGAACACAACGTGGGTGGCGTGAGAAACCTAAGAGCTAACAGAGTATGTACATGTATGTTTAGTTTGCTGTCGTGAAAGTTGTCAACATATTATTGCTTAACCCAGTAAACAATTCAATACAAAGCCCATGTAAATCACGTGCTTTTCAAACGTTGGAATGTCGTTAATATCTTAATTACATACAGAAATTAGGAAACCATTTAGAATTAGGCAATCCATGACACAACACACTTACAAACGCCTTTCAAATGTTTATACATTCAGTAACTCGTCTCAATTTGACTTCAAATATACTTCCAAAATACTGCAAAACTTCAAAAAAAAAGCATTGTGATTACAATACAAATACAACAACTTTACTGAGTTTTCAAACAAAACAGCACAGTTCATACAGTTCGAACAAAAAGTTGATAAACATCTGTAAATCGACAAACAATGTGTTCGACTCTCAATTCACATAAAAGAAGTGACTCGACAAGCACTTCCCTCACTTGCACTTAAAATGCAAATCAAAAGCAACAACAAACAAACAAAAACAAAAGACTCATGTTGAGATTTGCAAAACAAAAAACAAAAACAAACAAAAATAACTTCACATACTAGAATGAATAATAAATTTTTGGTTAACTAAACTGTGTAAGAAACAACAACAACAGCGACCAAATGAGACTACAATCGCAATAATAAACAAACAATTATTATATGTCGTATGCCAGCCATACACAACACAATGACAACTGCAATAACAACAACAATAACAACTGCAACTGCAACTCCAACTACAATACAATACTTGTAGCATCAAAATGTAAAACTTGCAGTCAAACACTGTGTTAAAGTTGTTAAACACACTTCAAACAGATCGTCTGGTATGAACAGACTTTTGTGTTCTGCTACATGTGGTATATCATAAGGAGTGTCGTAAATATATTTCAGTAGAGTATTTGTCGATGTTGGACCGTAATGAAGCCGAATTTATACGTGGATTCGTAACCACGATTGACAAAACTTCATAACTAAGACAAAGGAGCGATGAAAGCTATACGAATCATAACCAAGGAGTATGAAAACAGTTCTCTCTGCAGGATAGAGACGAAGGACTGGACATACTATCTGACAGTCAGACCGACATCTGAGCACTCGACCTGTAAGAGCTTAATTTGAGAATTAATAATAATATCCGTGTAATAATATTCAGACTGAAGTCTACTAACATGGGTCTGGCAGTAAATGAGGGTAAAACGAAGTATATGTTATCGACAGACAAAGACGTGCGGTGTATTGGGCCTCAGATTACGGCCGATAACTATACTTTCGATATAGTTAAGGAATTTATTAATCTTGGCTTCGCCGTTACCACCAAAAATTACGTCAGTCTGTAGATCAAGACCTCTCTCGTATGAAAATACTAATAGTCTACAAGATGCTCATCCTCCCCGTGCTTCTTTATGGCACCGAGGCATGGACTCTATTAAGCACTGATGCAGCAGACTTGAGAGTATTCGAGAGAAAAGTCTTGCGTAAGATCTCCGGTCAAGTGCGAATTGGCGATGATTTCCGCATCCGATTCAACAGTGAGCTGTATGAACTCATTAACGACATAGACGTTGTGCTGCGTATTAATATCCAGCGACTGCGCTGGCTCGACCATCTCGTATGAGAGATGACTATTTGATGCGGTGATCTGCGCAAGTCGTCGGAGAGGACGGCCTTGTTGATGATGCCCCGTCATCGATTGGTGTGACCAACTGGAGTAGGCGCGCAAGAAGCAGAAATCCGTTAATGGGGTTGTTAATGACCAATTAAGTAAGTAAGTAATAATATTGAGACCTATACCAAAATAAAAACGGATTCAAAGTAGTTAACAATGGCCACATTTGTAGCTCTCTCGTGAGCCATTATAATTCTAATGAATTAATAATACGATATTCGAGGTCTTAAGTTAAGCTAGTGAAACCTAGCTAAACCAACTTTCGCCACTTGCTGCTGCAGTATGGCAATTTCTGCAAGATCATGGTTTTTCTCCTGGTCTTTTTCCCTGGATTTATTCAAAATCTAGCTGTAGTTATTCCCTGGAAGTCTATCCTTCAGAGCTAGAGTATGGGGTAAATTTTATTTAAAAGGTTTAAACTTAAGCTATATCTCTGCTTCCCCAAAATACTGTGGTGTGTTTCTAGCCCAGGTAATGACCATTAATCACCCTAGTGATTCTGAATAAGGAATTTCCAAATTTTAACATTTATATCCCAAAACCTTCAAGTCTAAAGCAGTTGTCATACGCCACTAGAGCCCTGCTCGATTCTCATGACAATTTTATGTCTGTTTAATACGGTTACCAGACCACAGGAATATTATCCGTAACTGTGTAGTTAATAAACTTCCTAGAGTAAACACACTTCTACTGAAAACCAATCTACACGTGGATTCAGGTATAACTGTCATTTCCATTGCCATCGCAGTCTAGTAGGTAGGGTGTTGCTGCTTATGGTTCAAAGCCCTAATTGAACATCTCCAAACTAATACGTCTTTTGCCGGCTTCCTTTCTGGAAAAAATAAAGTAAATAAGATTGCCATGAAAAGTTTCTCGAAAATTTGTCGCTCGCAGCCGATTATATACTGTAGGTCCTGCCACTCTTGGATAAAATTAACACGTACAACGTTGATGATGTAGGAAGCTAGTTTGTAATCCCGACTAAAGGGCTGATAAGTTATCTCGATTAGGCGAAGATATGGGCTAACCTAGAATATTTCTTCATTGCAAGACTTACTTTGCCTAAATTGGATAGGAGGCTTACGTATTGATTAGTTAAACTAGATCGTATTATTAATTATCACTATAATCGGTGCGAAATCGGTGGGTGTGCAAAAATACTTCGCTTCGATTGTGGTCTGCGTGGTTTACGCAGACATCTACCATAGCCTAACGATGCTATCGTTATTTGGTATCGAGTCGCTCACTTTCAAGTAGTGTTTCAGTTTGATCCTTAAGGAGTCATGCGTTAAATGTGAAGACCTGGTTATGATTTGCCAAGAGCGAGCAAGCAGGCCTTGTCAATTTGGCCAGACATCAAAACGAAAATATAAAAAATATTGCTTCGGCGACTTACTGCAGCAGATTTCTGGCAAAAACTCTGCTAGTAAATAAAATTGCCATGAAAAGTTTCGCAAAAATTCTGTGGTTCGGAGTCGACTTTAAACTGTAGGTACCGCCACTCATGTATTAACACACACAACATCAGTGGTGTGAGAAACTAGGTCGTAATCCTAACTAAACAGTTGTAATGATCAGTTATGTATGTATGTATGTAAACTTTCAGAATGGTTTTCAACTTTATTCTTAGGGAGAAGTTATGCTTTAAATGCGAAGCTCTAAGGTTAGTTGACAAGAGTAGTTAATCACATCTTGTCAATTAGCTCTGGGGAATAGTTTCATGTAACATTATAACGGGCCGCTAATATTAAGTGAGCTTTGCTAGTGCTTCCTCCTATCCCAGTAATATTAACCACTTTTCTAATGAAAACTTTTTGGAATCAGAAATAAATGAAGAAAAGATTTTCCCAATCAAAAAACTTTCCGAATTAGAAAAACTTTTTCATGGCACTCAATTACTCTAAAAGCTTATGCCATAAAACTGTTGGATGAAGTCGTCGAAAGTAATATGTTTTCTTCCTCTTAAGGTGTCAAAGCTTACGTTGAAATCAAGGATCAGCAATGAATCGTTTTTTCGCTACTCATAAGCCCGCATGAAATTTTGAATATAAGTGAGGCAACAATTTTGAAATGTAACTATATACTCTGATTCATTCATACTCATTACACAACATTGAAAGTAACAATTTGCAATGAGTATGAGTACAACATTGACATCAAACTCATACCATTCGAAAAATGTTTGATTCATAAGTCTACTCATTTAGGTACATAACTTTAGAAAAATACGATGCGAGTGGCTCGAATCATTCATTAAAATTTACAGTCATAGTTGTGGTTGTATTTACAAAAAAAATAAAACAGACACGTAAGCAAAAAAGCCAGAGCAGCAAGCAGAGCAAACACACAACCTTCTAGTAAGTACTGTTGTGTTCGTAAGCGATTCACTTATTTTGTGCTTCGTGTATGTGTTGTGTTAGGGAGAGTCGAAATCAACAACATCATACGTGTTGGTTGTTAAGTATGAATATGATGAACAGAGCAAACACATAACCTTCTAGTACGTATTTTAGCGTTCGTATTCGAATCATACTTATTTTGTGATTCGTGTATACATATGTTGAGTTATGGAGAGTCGAAACTTATAAAAATGATGAGTACTTCAAACTTTGAATATGAGTAGATATTAAAATAATTATGAATGCCTATAAGTAACAGAAATTATCAGAATGATTTGATTCTACTCATTTTTTAATACTCATTGATGATCTCTGGTTGAAATCCAAACTCTTATTAGTCTGCGGCTATAGTTTATAGCCACCCTGCTTTAGAATCGAAACTACCGATTGAAAAACTCCGCGCTATAAAAGTTCAAAGTGGTTTAAACAAAAAATGTGAAACAATAGTTTAAACAAAGGAATGCAAAAAACACTCTTTTTTTATTTTATAAATTCTTGTACAATTTTTTTTCTCTTTTTTTTTGAGATTTTTTTTTAAACATTTTATTGCGTATTAAAAAAAATATCAGAAAAGCGAGTGCCAAGAGTAGAAACAGAAGAAGAAGAAGAAGAAAAAAAAAGATGGGTAATCGGTTAAAGTATTTGCGCCATGGGGTGCCACAATATAACCCTCTGACAAGCTTAAGTAACACTCATGCTCATACTCATACTCATACTTAACGCTGCTGCTGCTGTAGGAATAAGAAAAAACTGCCGCCACTCACTCACTTACCATACTTACTAGTATGTATGGTGAGTGACTGACTGACTGTAGAAGTTTTTTTTCGATTTGTTTTGTTTTGGTTGACGTTGTTTTAGTTGTTATTGTTAAAGATCGTTAAATTGATATGTGCATACGCAGACTTGATAAAAGAATGTTATAACCGGTGGACTGCAGAAGGAGAGGATGGGTATACGGACAGACTATATGGGAAGAAGACTTACTGCAGCAGCAAAAGAATGAAATGTTGTTAAACAATGAACTGCAGAAGTTTTTACATCTCTTTGTTGTTGTTTTTGTTATGTTTAAAGGTGATACTATGCAAATTTTTATAAATATGTACGTTTCAAAAACACAATGCTTAGGCCCGACACACTGGTACTGGCTTTGGCTTGCCACAAACATTCAAATTTTTTTTTGGTTTTTTTTTTGGCCAAGTTATTGTCAATACAAAACAGGGGTTGCAGCATGATCTCCTTCCAAGTTGCATGGCTTATTTTGTTTATAAATATTTACTGAAGCAGCCACCGTTGGTTGGTACCATAAGTATGTGGTACTTAGTACTTCTTTAAAGACACCAAATAAATACACAAAAAAAAAGAAAAAGAGGAAGAAACAGAATTGAAAGAAAAAATTATTGTTTTGTTACTAAAAGTGTGGACTACCGCTGTGATCTCATAAAAAGCATTAATTTTATAGCCACTACTTTTTCTTTTCAGTTTTTACATCAGCAACATAAAAGGGCCAATATTGGACTTCTTTCTCGCCATTCTTACCATTCTTACGATTACTTTTTTAATTTAACAATTTATACTAAAAAAAAAATCATAAAAATTAAAAGCAGATAAAACCGACAATTTAATCAAATTGTTGTGATTAATAAAACAGACAAAAAAGGCCCATCGTTAAGCCTCAAAGGAACAGTAGAATGTTCCTCAAGTTATCGATGTGTTTATACTCGTATGTTGGATATTGAATCATTCACTGGCAATTTTAGCGCCTCATATCCAGCTGGGTATGATTTAATTAATTTTGCTTAATTTTCTAAAGACATGCTTTGTAGCCATAAATTAAACGATTTTTTTTTTGATTTTATTTCTTTCAAATATTTAGGACGCAATTTTTCTTAAAAATTCTTTTTGCTCTTAAAAAAAGCATTTTTACTAACGATTTTTAAATTTATTTTCGATAAAATAAATTGAATTAATTTTAAATAATAGGAGCAATAAAGCAAATACGTTTACATACATACATACATAAATACACACATATTTAGAAAAAATTTTCAGAAAATTAAAAAAAAAAAATAATTTCAGCGTCACAAAAATAAAGACTTTAAGACATTGCCCCGGCACTGCCATATTTTTGAAAAAGTTAACTTTATATTACACAGCCCTGCAAATTTGGACTTTTTTGTGCAAATAAAATGGCTCCAGGTGTTTCCGAAGGCATTTTACGCGCTGAACACGAACTTTCAAAAACTTTCCATCACGTCAGGTTTTCGAGAAAAAGGAGCTTGAAAATTGTCACTCAGGGGTATTTGGGGTCGCTGATTATAGATCTTCATTCAGATTTAAAAAGTTCAAAATGGCGGATTCAATATGGCGGTCAAGTAAATCTGATTAATTTTTATAAACCTCGACCGCCATATTGGATCCGCCATTTTGAATTTTTTAAATCTGAATGAAGATCTGTAATCAGCGACCCCAAAAACCCCTGAGTGACAATTTTCAAGTAAATCTGATTAATTTTTAAGGACCTCCGTAATGTGTTTCTTTTTCTCTTGCACCCCTTGACATAAACCCACCCCCTACTTTAAGGGTTCATGCAAACAATATGGCTTTGGGCTCCTTTTAACGAGCAATGTCAATTTCTGACAATAGCGATGGATCTAGCACGTCAGTGTTTAGCTCTACAATTATTCAAAAACGCTATTTTTAAGGGGTTTCAACCCCCTTCTTCTCGAAAACCTGAAAGATGCAAAGTTTTTGAACCCAGATTCGTGTTCAGCGCGCAAAATGCCTTCGGAAACACCTGGAGCCATCTAATTTGCAAAACCCATGCAGGGCTGTGTAATCTGTAGGTTGCAATAACGAAAATAAGTTAAAGGTGACTTTAAAGTGCACTTTAGCTAAAGTTACCTTTAAATAAACCCAACTTTAAAGGCAAGTTGTAATAATGGCCCTTAGACTTCCAACTGCCAGGTAATAACGGAGAAGATGTTCTGTGGTATCCTCTTCTTCCTCATCGTTACAGTTTCTGTAGAAGTCGTTAGTCGAGATATCTACAGTGTCCGGATCAGTGTCCAATTGTAGCTGCTAAGAGGTCCCTAAAATGGAATCTTCAATGTCCCAGTGTTCAGGAACCCATATGATGATAATCGCCGGATGCTTGTTAATCTCCTGCATAGACATCCGGCATTCTTCTCTGATGCCAGTTTCTTCGTATATGGGCGAATAGTTTGTAGTTTAACCCTTTCGTGCCCGATGTTGCCTATAGGCAACTTTGTACATTTTTGTTCATAAATTCCGTAATTTTTAATTTTTTTTAAAAGACGTGTAAAAAAGTGTAAAACTAGAATACGTAGGACTCTGAATTTAATATCACTTCATATTTAGGCCATGACTAACAAACACATGTCCTTAAAAAATTTTAGCTCTAGCCCAAAAATTCGAGCATGAAAGGGTTAAATAACTACAGTAGTCGGGTATTGAAAATATTTGCTACTCTAGGTCATGAAAATTTTAAAATTCTGGGTTTGTTTATGATCACTCCACACGTCAATCATACTTCAAGTTTCCTTAAAGAGTGTTCCCAGTGTTTTTTCACTGGATACCCCTAATATTCGGATCCATTGGTATATCGATCGCCGACTATCCAAATCAGTCTACCCACTGATACAATGCAGTTTTGACTTTTTTGGGGTACAGCATATATACAACCATTGTTGCAACAAAGAATAGATTTTATATCAGATATCTGCTTGGAAAACAGAACGACCGTTGAGAAGCCGGATTAATTTTGAAATCAATTTCTTCGTCTGCTTACTCTCAGCAGATTTATGGCAAAAACTCTTGAGTGTGAAATAAAATTGCCATAAAAACCTTTTCAAAAAATCTGTCGTTCGTAATTGACTTTAAATTGTAGGTCCCGCCACTTATGGATAAAATTAACGCACACAACATAAGTGGTGTGAGAAGCTAGGTTGTAATCCTGACTGATGAGTTATAGTAACCAATTATGTATGTATGTACGTTTATCATGTATACCATGATGGTCAGGCCAGTTACGATTTATAGGATCACTATCTGGATAAGCAGAACGAATTTTAAACTATCTCAGGTTGAGGCAGATAAGATGCAGAGAGAGAATTTAGATCATTTCTATACAAAAACTAGAACAGTGAAGCAGTAGTCTTTGGATAATACGAGCCATTTTTAGTATGGGGATCTCAAAGAGGAATCGTAAGCTGACAAATCGAGTGACTGACATCTCCCTGCTTAACAGTTCCATGGACATTATGCATTTATTGCGTAACCAATTTATTTGGAATTCTAATTAAAACTTAAAATTGCTTAACTTTTCTTATACCAGAAGTGTGGCAAAATTTAGTTAATCTTGTTGGTCTAATAATGTTCCATATATAACCACTAAATTCTTTTGTAAAAAAATTAAAACAAAAAATTTTCAAATGCTTTTAAATTCCATAGAAAATTGAACAATACATGTGATTACTTAAGAAGCATACATTCCCTTGCTAATAAACATACAATATTAATCGATTGCATAGCAATAAATATTGCTTATTTCATACAAAAAACAAAAGAAAAAAAAAACAAAAAAATCATCCTTAACTTCCTTGTGCATGCAATTAATTATACGTTATAAAATGAAATGAAATAAAATAAACCGAAATGAGATTTTCTTAATCACTTCAATAAAAAAAATTATAAAGAAAATAAAATAAAAAAAGCAAAGGAATACAACAACATTTTATAATACTTTTATTGCATAAAATCCACACACACAGAAGAAAAAAACGAAAATTCGCAACATCGATCGCATTCGCCAAAAACCAAACCAAAAAAAAAAACAACAAAAAAATTTAAGAAAAAATGTTTTAAAAATGTTAACGACTACACCCTCTTCCTATTTAGCGTATAATTTAATTAAATGCTAACCTTGCAGTTATCGATTTAATGTTGGCTAATAAAGACCATCAATTTTGATACCAAACACACACACACTGAACGTACCCGACAGAAAAAAAATCTGCGAAAAAAAAAAGAACAAAACTTAACGAAGCAATCCAAAGGAATACTCCTTCTTTAGCACAGCACACACACACTGACACACACACATAGAAACAAAATTGCAAAATTTCATTCAGCTTTGCTTGCTTGTTAAGACAAGAAAAAATTTGTGTTGTGAATACAAACGACAGTACGAAAATAAGTGGCAATCAGACAGACAGCAGCAGTAGTAGTATTAGTAGAAGTAGAAGTAAGAAACATCTAAGCAAGTACAACGAACCGAACCAAAACGAACCAAAGCAAAGCAAACCGAAGTGAAATGAAATCAAATGAAATGAAATGTATCCCCCATTTATTAATTTTTTTTAGTGCCATTGTTGTTGTGTTTATGCTGCTATTTGTTATAACTGTTGCCGGCGTTCCAGGCAAGTCACACGATTATTGGAGGGCGCACAGTGTTAGGAAAACAACAGAATTAATGTTGGAAGTTTCTACTGGAAATAAAAGGATCGACTGCATGCCATATATTGTTGAAGAATTTTAAAAACTACGGAAATATACTGGCGGGTTTCTCTTCATTTAAATATTCTACTACAACGTATACAGTAAGGGTGCCTGGTAGTCTAGTGGGTAATGTGCTAGACTATAAGCGTGAGGGTCGTGGGTTCGATTCCCACCAGAGACTCTGATCTGGTCAAAGTTACTCAGCTCGTATATAATTAAAATATAATTTTTAATTGTATCGTAATTAATAAATAAATAAACGTATACAGTAAGCGTCAAAAGAAACTGTACACTAAGTATTAAATTCTAACAATCAACACCAAACTCAACTTTTACCACTTAAGGAGAGTGCCCGAAAAATGTTTTTAATATTTCGAAATTTTTCTTTTTGTTTCAATTTTAAAAACTTGCAATGAAACAATTTTAAAGTAAAAATAACGGTATTCTTTAAAAAAATATATATTTTTTAATGTACATTTTCTTTTGATGCTCACTGTATATAATATTGACACATAATTTGTCCTTAAACAGTAGGGTTAATTTGTATTGAGGTAAACCTAAACCTCACTTGTGTCCTTTTTTCGATTTCATAAAGTTTTTGAGCCTTACCGAAAGGTAGCCCTTGGCTAGAAAGGTTCTGTCCACAATTTCTGAATACTAAAGATCTGTTGTCTCCGATCACCCAGTGCCGAATAATGGCAGAGAAGATGTGTAGATGTATTCTTCTTTTCTATCTATCCCAGGAGTCGAAGTCCCTTTTTGACCTTTGATCAACTAGGACTGAACAATGACAGAGAAAATGCTCAGGGGAAGATGCGTAGTCGTATTCTTTTCTTCTATCCCAGAAATTGAATTGACATTTGATCACCTAGAGCTGAACGATAGCAGGAATATTTTCAGTGGTATTTTTCTCTTCTATCTCAGGGGCCGTAGTCTCTTTCCGACTGCTATAAGATTATTAAAATATATTTCATATCGATTTATCGCAAATTATGTCTTTTATAAAGGGCTTCACTTGCCTGATCTCATTACAAGAGGATGCATTCAGTGTAATTTTATAAGATCACGTTCTTACCCTTCAAGAAAGGCTAGTCAATCTCTCAACTGAATTCGTTCGAATTAATAGCTCCACCACAGGCTTCAGCTATGCTTCCCTGGTCCAGGAATCCACATAATAGTTGTCATGAAAGATCTGCAGTGCTTGATATACACATACTTTTATTCTTTTTGGTCGGTTGATTGTTGATTTTCGCCCGTAACTACCACCAGCACCAAGTTGTGTCGATATAGGCATCGATTTGAATTGCCATCTTATCACACATAATTGGTCATTACAACCTTTCAGTCAAGGTTACAACCTAGCTTCTCAAATCACCGCTGTTGTGTGCATTAATTTCATACATGAGAGGCGGGAGCTACAGTTTAAAGTCGACTCCGAACGACAGATTTTTTAAGAAACTTTTCATGGCAGTTTTTTTATTTACTCGCACACTACCTATTAGACTACGACGACTTCAATATCATATCACTTGAATTAAAAAAGCATTTTGTCAGATTCCTGTACATTCTTGGACATGCCATGTAAGAACCATTTGCCAAAGGTGCTATGACCCCCCCCCCCTTCTGTTGAGACTTGCATTTGAGCAAACTACAGCTCATGATTTCGGGCGGGATCCTACAGAATCTAATACCTCTTTACTCCATAAGAGACGCCACCGAGGTTAGCTAGCGTTCGTAAGAATCAGTTGCTGTACGGGGCATTTGGTCTTCCCATTTATTTCTAAGGAAATTCCCAATTAGATTTCCGTAGTTGGTAGTCCTGAACGATAGGTTTTCTTGTTAAAATAGTCAGAAACAACAAACTGGAGAAGTTTAGAGCTCAAGCAACCCTATTTGGGTCCAAATATCTATTCCACAGTCATTATTAGTCGTGATGAGGTACTTTAGTATTCTTCTCAAACTCTATACCCCGATAAATTTCTGGATGATACCAGGAGTCAACAATAACAATTGCTTTCCTAGTGTTTGATATGCTTCAAGATGTTTCTTCCTGGGATGCATTAATCTCAGATTATTACTAGATAGTCGATATGTACATACATACATACATAATTGGTCATTACAACCCTTCAGTCAGGAATACGACCTAGCTTCTGACACCACTTATGTTGTGTGTGTTAATTTTATATATGAGAGGCGGGACCTACAATTTAAAGTCGACTCCGAACTACAGATTTTTTTGAGAAACTTTTCATGGCAATTTTCTATTTAGACATAGATTTTTTGCCAGGAATCTGCTGAGAGGCAGTTGCAGTTTCTGTTGGCGACAACAGTCTTGATGTACACACACTTGCAATCTATTTGGTCGGATGGTTGGTTGGTTGCTTTATGTTTTCGCCCGTAACCACCACCAATACCAAGTTGCGTCAATGAAGACCTCGATTTGAGTTTCCATCATATCATTTCAAATAAAAAAATTATTCCGTCAGAAATGAGATATCCCGGACATGTTATGTATGAACCACTTGCCAAAGATGCTATGACGGTATCTAGGTAAACTCCCTCTGTTGAGACGTGCATGTGAGCAAACTAAAGCGCGTGATTTCATATTCGGTCCGGATACAACAGAATCTAATATACAAATTTTACCTTTCCAAGTAATGGTCAAGAATGTTAGATAGCATTCGTACGAGTTAGTTCCTGCACGGGTCATTTATTCCGCCCTCTTATTTCTAAAGAAAATCCAGTGGCCTAGCATATGTATAAGCATCCTTAGTGAAATGACCCTGAGGGTATCCAAAACTTTTCTGCACTCTCTTACCAACCGATATGTGGTAAGGGCTGACCGAGTGGAAGGCACCAGGTTGTCCATGCAAATACAGATACGCACACACATTTTGTCCTGTTATAGTATTAGGCCAAAATCATCACCATTTGGGAGAGAGAGAGAGTTGTAAGTAAGACTTGCTTGTTGTAAGTTATGATTGAGGTTAATCGCGCTGAAGTAAATGATATGGAAGTTCTTGATATTGTTACGTTTTTATCTTTTTAAAAACGTTTAAATATGAGTTCGTTAATTGCAAACCAAGTAAAAACAAATATGTGATTAATTTCAGTTAAACTCTTTATTATTTACACTACTTTTGTGTGCCACCGTATACAACTTAACGATACAACAATAATAATCTGTTTATTCACTTTACTAGTTCACACAAGTGTCCACTGGATCTTTACAACCACGACTTATTTTGTTCACACGCAACTTCACACAAGGCTGACTGAATTCTTACTGACTGCTGCCTGCTTTGTCCAGCCCTTTTACTGTCCGACACAACCAGTCCAAAGAACATTCTTGAAGTGGGAGGTTCGTGATCTCGCCTTCTCGAGAGCTCTATTGCTAATACATTATTGTTTGTGTACTTTGCTTATGTTGTCTATCCCCTTTTGTAACATACATGTTGTTGTTGGTACCAGGCACAACCAGGTTCGTTGTACATATGTGTGTGTGCAGCTTTAGATAATCAACACGTTCATGGTATTCTTAATGTTAGTGTGTATTTGTGTCGTGTGTATTGTGTTGGTGTAGCTGGTAGCTTTTGTTTATCGTTTTTATTGTTAAACGATATTAGGTCGTTTCGATTTACGTAAAAATATTATTGCCATGTCTCTAGTGCTTAAAAGTTCTTAAGGATGGTTACCTCTTTCGTTACACTGTGCCCTGCTAAAATAATCATTTGAATTTTGGTTCTGTTCTCCTTCTTTTTTTGATTTTTTTTTTTGCTGAACAGTCAGTCAAGTCACTGCTTGTTTCATCTCCATAAAATGCGGTGATTGATGAAGCCGAATTAAGCAAACCCTGCCGCTTAATCCAAAATCGCAAAAATCTACAAAAACAACAACAACTACAACAAGAAGAAGCAGCAACGTTCTATCAAAAAAAAATGTATATGAATGCTCATCAACACACAATGCAATTTAAGTGATGGCGCGTATGATTTGAAAGTGATGGTGATGGTAGGAATGGTGCTGGTGTCCGGTGGTGGTGGTGCTGGTGGTGTGTGAGAACTTTGCTGCTATTATGGCCCAGGATATGATGAGGCAGGCGCATGCGCGCAGACATAATAAACAGATTTTCATTTCATTATTATTTTTTCTGTTCGTGTTGCTGATTTAAGCCAACTTAAGTTAAACAAAGACGCAGTCAAACCAAAAAAAAAAAAAAAGTAAAGAAAGGCTTTATCTTGTTGCTGTTTTATTGTTATTACTGTAGAGATGCTTGTTCTACCGAATGCTGCTGCCAGAATGCCACAGTAAATGGTGTTGCATGCATGGTGTGGTGGTGGTGATGAATTTTTGCTTTACATTTTCGGTGGTAACACAAGAATACAAAACAATTGTTTGTGAAATGATGAAAAAACAAGAACAACAAAAACTGAGCACTATAATGATCAAAAACTGACTGACAATGATGATGTTGCTGTTGTTGTTGTTGTAGGGATGTTCAAATTGCTAGTTGTTGGTGCTGCTGCTGAAGATGTGCTAAAGATCTACTTTAACTTCTTTATCTTTCAATTTTTGCCTTTTCTTTTCATGTCTTTTTTTATACTTTTTTTGTTGCCGAGGCTTAAATAGCTGTGGGAAACACAACAACTTGTTGCCTGGGTTATGTATTTGCAATAGCGGAGTCCCATATTTATATATGCAAGCCATACGCAAACATAACATTTATAGCACGTACGTGTATTTTAAGCATTTATCGGCTGTGATATGAGCACAGTTTTTTTCTTTCTTTCCCCCATTCAATGGGCTGTGACTTGAGTTGTTGTTGTTGTATCTTGTTATTGTTATAAATAAGTTAATAATATGGCGGAAGATTGTCTTTTGTTATCCACAACCATTGCCGTCATTTGTTTCTTTGGGCCATATAAACTCTACAACAATAAAAAACAAAAAACTTCTTACTCCAGATCCTTTTCTATATTACGGCGCTTTTAAAAAAGGCCTTCGGGCAAAGGAAGTCACGGTTTTAAGACACTTTTTTTCTTTCTTTCTTTTATTCTGTTGCCTATAAAAGTTAAAAAAAAGTTGAAGCTTGTTAGCCCTTAAAAGAAAAAAAAATTCAAAAAAGTAAGGCAATGATTTTAATTTTTTTTCTTTAAGGCCGAAATAATTTTCAACAATAAACAGACCACCTTTTAGTACGTGTAAAACGTTAAGTATATTTTAGTTAAGTTTAGTTTTCTTTCCTGTAACAATTTCAGTGAAGGCCAGGCAAAAGTGTATTGCAAAGATCAACTAAACATATCCTCTTCCTCTAAAACAGTTTACTTACTTACTTAACTTAATTGGTTATTACAACCCTTTAGCTAGGATTATAACCTAGTTTCTTACACCGTCCATAGGTACATACGTACATAAATGCATAATTGGCCATTACAACCCTTCAGTCAGGATTACTACCTAGTTTCTTACACCACTCATGTTGTGTGCCTTAATTTTACACGTGAGTGGCGGGACCTGCAGCTTAAAGTCGACTCTGAACGCCAGATTTATGAGAAACTTTTTCATGGCAATTTTTATTTACTCTCAGAGTTTTTGCCAGAAATATGCTGAGAGAAAGTCGCTGAAGAAATATTTTTTTTCATATTTCGTTTTGATGTCTGACCGGGGTTTGAAGCCGAGCTTTACGTCTAATAAGTGAACACACTACATACTAGGCTACGGCAACTTCAATTTATTTATTACTCAACTTAATTAGTCATTACAACCCTTTAGCTAGGATTACTACCTAGTTTCTTACACCACGTTGTGTGTGTTAATTTTATCCATGAGTGGCGCGACCTACTCTAGAGCTTCTTCTTGATTTTCCTGCCAGAAATCTGTTGAGAGGGAGTCGCCGAAAAAATTTTTTTTTTTATTTTATTTCGTTTTGTTCGTGATGCCAGAGCTAGGGGCTGAATTACGGCCCTACGGCAACTTCATTCTTTTCTTAAAGGCCAAACGACTCACACATACATAATTGATCCTTACAACCATTTAGTCAGGATTACGATCTAGTTTCTCACACTACTTATGGTATGTGTGTGTTAATTTTACATATGAGTGGCGGGACCTACAGTTTAAAGTCAACTCCGAACGAGAGATTTTTAAGACACTTTTCATGGCAATTTTTTATTTACTCGTAGAGTTTTTGCTAGAAAGCTGCTGAGAGCAAGTCGTCGATGAAATATTTTTTCATATTTCGTTTTGTATGACATGGGGTTTGAAACTTGGCCTCACGTCCAACAAGCCAACATTTTTTTTTTTTGGCGCGTGAGGTAGTGTACAGTGACCGTCGTCAGCTGCGTCGAGTGGGGCTTCCACTAAAACAATCCCTCCTTCTCTTCTGGAAGGGTCCAGAACGACGTTCTGTTAAGGACCGTTGTCTACTCTCCCACGTCTGGGTACGCCATATTTGAAGCCAGCCTCATGCTATTGGCTCGTCTTCTCATGTATCATTCTGTCGTACTGTATCAAGGTCGACCTTCTTCCTGCGGAGTACACATTCTACGTATTTTCTCACAGCGTTCCACTTCGTCTCGCTTTCGAGCATTGCGTCAACAATGTTGTCGGATGTGAATTCGCCAATCTGTTCCATCAACATATTCTTCTCGTCTTGCCATTTAATGCAATGGAAGAATGTGTGTTCAGCGTCGTCACTCATTTCCTCGCAATAAATGCAGCCGATATCATTCACCTTGCCCATGCGGTGTAGATATCGTTGGAAGTAACCATGACCCGAAAGAAACTGGGTCCGGAAGTAGTTAATTTCCCCAAAATTTCTCTGTGTCCATGCTTCTATAGATGGAATAAGTCTAGCAGTTCATATTCCGCTTGTTTCATCACTCCATTTACTTTGCCATCATACCACCTAGTAGACCTATTTGACCTATCTTAAAGGCCAAGCGATTTACCTCGCAATGGCGACACTTATTCCCAAATAGGACTCGAAATCACTTGTACAAATACCAAAACACCTTAGAACCTTACAGCAGCCAAAATGTGCCATGAGTCCTACTCTAATATGGTCAAAGACTGAAAATCTCTTACAACGTCTTCTGTAGAAACTGTAATATACATAGGAAAGGAAGAAACGGTCTCTGTGCAGCAGTTCTAGCACAAGCCGTTACATTTGAACCTCAGGAAAAATATTTTTGAACATCCATAATTTTCGGTACGAGGAATATTAAAGCCGCGCAAAATTCTATTCTTAAGGAACCCGTTCCTTCTACAAAATCTAGAACTGACCAAGCAAACACTAGGAGGGTAAAATAATTAAGTTTTCTATGCCAGAAACATAAATCGAATCGAATAGTAACGAAAGATCATCGAGTGCATCTTCTAATAAAATAATGGGTGTCACAGCGTCACACAAGCTCGTACGAGCTGCACAAGCGAACACTGTGCGAAACAAAATCGAATTTAAGATAACGAATGATCATCGAAGATGCATTTGTCTGCAGAAACGAAGGTCTTTTCAAAATCAGCTGTACATCGCATATGGACATACAATTTGGAGTGGAGAAAGCCAAACGCAAAATGTGTCTTGAAGAGCCAAACCATTACAATGTCGACTCATATCCATCAACGAAACTTCAATATAAACGTGCAATATAGGAACCGCCAAAGCAAAGGATTACAGATTGCAAGATATCTGCGAATATTTTATAAAATGTGCGTGGAAAATGATGGGCACACAATGAGTACAATGTTAGATTTCTTGACAGGTGATGTCGTTGAATCTGTAAACAGTTGTAATCATGATGCAGCCGTAATCCCTTAGGTACTGTGTTGGCTTAATAGGCGCGATTTAGCGGTTCAAGACGCAGCTCAGATATTTAAAAACCATATTTTTCTTTCGGCAACTTCCCCTCAGCAGATTTCTGGCAAAAGAGCTCTGAGAACAAGTAAAATAACCTTGAAAAGTTTCTTAAAAATCTGTTGCTCAAGTAAATTTTTGATCCGCCACTCATGGATAAAATTAGCACACACAACATATAGTGAGCGCTAAAAGAAACTGTACACCGTGAAACTAATTCAACTTTTACCACTTAAGGAAGGTGCCGAAAATATTTTGCAAATATTTGGAATTTTTTTTTTTTGTTTCAATTTTAAAAACTGCGACAATAAAACAATTTTAAAACAAAATGAACGGTAATTTATTAATAAATATTTTTTGTTAACACAGTTTCTTTGACGCTCACTGTAAGTGTTGTGTAGGAAGCTAAAGAGTCCGCCAAATAACTTTTTTTTTTTGAAAATGCTTTTAAAATAAAACTACTGAATATTTTTTCAAATTTCTTTTTTTATTTGAAAGTACAATCCTTCCGGTTAATAATGGAAAATAATTTCATTCAAATGGCTGCCTCGGCCATGCAGTAGCCTGCACCAGAAGATGCCGATTTTGGCAAAAAAAAATCATCTTTTCAGATGAAGCTCATTTTGATCTTGGCGGATATGTAAACAAGCAAAATTGTCGCATTTGTGGCACAGAAAACCCGCACGCATACATTGAAAAGTCGATGCAGCCAAAACCAGTCACTGTTTGGTGCGGATTATGGTCCAGATCCATAATTGGGCCATTTTCCTTCGAAAATGAGCAAGGAGTGGCTGTTACAGTCACTGGCGATCGTTATCGGGCCATGTTGAACGAATTTTTGTTCGCAAAAATTGAAGAGGAGGATATTGGCAACATTTGGTTTCAACAGGACGGCGCTACGTGCCGCACAGCCGAAGCTACACTCGATATTTTGCGCCCTGTTTTTGAAGATCGCATTATCAGCCGCAGAGCTGATGTCGTTTGGCCACCTCGGAGCTGCGATTTGACACCGTTGGACTATAATTTGTGGGGTGCCATCAAAGATAAATGTTACGCCGACAAGCCAGAGACAATTGACGCTTTAAAGGACAATATTCGTGAAGCCATTGGTGAAATACAGCTGCACACAATCGATAATGTGCTTAAAAATTGGACTGATCATGTAGGCTACTGTATGGCCAGCCGAGGCAGCCATTTGAATGAAATTATTTTCCATTATTAACCGGAATGAGTGTACTTTCAAATAAAAAAGAAATTTGAGAAGATATTCAGTAGTTTTTTAAGCATTTTCAAAAAAAAAGTTATTTGGTGGACCCTTTAGTTATGATGATAAATGAATGAAAATTAAAAGTTCTTCAACAGCATTTGCAAAAGAAAATTGGGTTGGTAATAATATATTTACTAACAATAAAGAGTTGAAGTATATGGAGATAAAATGAAGTCGCCATAGTCTAGTAAGCTTATTACATGAAAGGCCAACAAAACGAAAATATGAAAAAATATTTCTTAGGTGACTTCCTTTCAGCAGATTTCTGGCAAAAACTCTGAGAGTAAAATAAACTTTGAAATGAAAAGTTTTTCAAACAAATCTGTCATACGAAATCGACTTTAAACTGGAGATCCCGCCACTCACGTATAAAATTAACGCACACAACATGAGTGGTGTGAGAAGCTAGGCCGTAATCCTGACCTGACTGAAGAGTATGTATGAACCTAATAAAAATGGGTCGATGGTAAAATATTTACTGAAGACAAAGAGGTAAAGTATTTGGAGAAATAAAATTAGATTGTGTTCAGAAAGTTGGTCTGTTAGCTTTCAGAGAATCCTCCTATGTATGCCTTGTTACAAGAAAATAAAGCAAAACGATTGCCAGGCCAACTCTTTTTGACCTTGATTTTATAATTCTTGTTGCAATATTTTACGTTATCATCTCAAGTGCAATAAAATATAATTTCACAATAAGAAATCACACCACTTTACACTTATTATTGCCAATTATTGTTAAAAAATAATGTGCACTTTAACGATCTGACACTGGCATACAGTGCAGAACAATACAGAGTGTTAAAACCGAAATTTATGGTGAATATTTAATTACGATTTTTAATTTATTTTACATTACATTGTACACACATTGTATGTATGAAATAAGCAGTTTTGTGTCTTAAGTCTTTTGTTTTTGAACTGTTTTTATAATTTATTTCAAGCACATCTTCAGATTGGAAAGTTTTATTATTTAATTTGTGTACTTTAAAGAAAATAAAAATCCCACCCACCTACAACACACTTTTCGTTTGTGTGTACATACATATCTTTGGCATTTCCGTAATAATTGTGGTTTTTTGTTACAAAAAAAAAAATTCATTTTGCACGCATGACGTGCTTTTTTGTTTTTCGGAGTTTTTTTTTTTTCAAACCGTAAATTAGCGTTACTTGTGGCATTTAATGAATTATTGGATAAAACGTGAGGCCGCTTTAATTTTAACAAAAAAAATTAACAAAAAAATTAACAAAAAAGAGTAACAAATAAATCTCGATTCAATTCAAATATGAATGAATTGCACACGACTCATATAAAAATTTCAAATTTATAAACAAAAAACCCCTCAAACAGAGCAAAAGAATGTATCAATCATTTGATAATGAGTCAATTTGTGATTTTATTACAATTTACTTACGTATTTAATGATCCAATTGTGAAATAATCGTTAATAAATTGCCTTCACAACGAGAGCTCTTAATTAAGTAACGGAAATAAGTTTGTTTCCTAAGTCTTTTGTTTTTCGCCTTCATTTTCTTACAGTAAAAAGGCAACTCTTTTAAGCTTTAATTTAATCATTTTTAAACGTCTTCTCTTATCATCATAACTTTTTTTTGTATTTAATTGTTAAACATGTTTCTTATCTTGTACCAGTCACCCCTATGACAACAAATTGTTGTGTTCAATTTATTTATTTCATTGGATTCATTCGGTTCGTTCGTTCATTCGGTTCGTTCTCTTTGCCTTGGTTGTATTGCGATATCTCGAAACATTTAAATACGTTGTGATAACACAATTTAAATGCCATTAAGCTGAGCACCCAATTATGATCACATAAACCTAAAAAAAAAAACGGGGAAAGAGGCAAAAAAAAAAACAAATCACAAAAAGGAACATCTTTAAAGGAAAAAATAAACGTAGTTCGCCGCCTTTTGATATATTAACGAGCATATGTTTTCTGTAAATTTATTTTCTTGATTATTTCCTTGTCGTTCCACTTAAAGTCAGAGCTTTAAATGAATGGATTTGTTATGCAAAATTATAATTGAAAGTGCCTTAAGTCAGACATCCAAGAATAGCTTGATGATAGCAGCCGGTTATTATAGACTGAAAGAAGATTTTTGCGAAGAATAGCAAACTCTTCACGACCAATATATTGATTCTCTTATGAGAAAAAGGAATTACCAGGATCCATACGACCGATACCGGACCCTGTAAGGCAATAAAACTCATACATACATACATACATAATTGGACATTACAACCCTTCAGTCAGAATTACGAACTAGCTTCTCACGCCACCTATGTTGTGTGTGTTAATTTTATACATGAGTGGTGGGACCTACAGTTTAAAGTCGACTCCGAACTACAGATTTTTGAGAAACTTTTCATGGCAATTTTATTTATTCTCAGAATTTTCTTCCAGAAAATAAATACTTTTGTATTTTACTTATTTTACTTTTTGTATTTTGTTTTTATGACTGGCCTGGGGCTCGAACCCTGGCTTTACGTCTAATAAGCCAACACACTACCTACTAGACTATAGCGACTTCAAGGCAATAAAACTCTTCAGAAGAAAATAGAGGCCTATGAAGTACAATAAGGGGAGTCATGCTTGCTGACACCATTCTAAGCAACTTTCGGGACAACCGGCTAAGCCTATTAGGTACTATAAGGGGAGTTATCCTTGCTGACACCATTCTAAGCATTTTTAAGGCAACCGAAGGAGATATTTTAGGGAAATCTTACACAGGTTGAGTTCACTAGAATAAATCGTATGATCACAGTCCTTTAGTACCTAGATAGAATTAGAATAGAATAGAATTTTGAATAGTCTTTAAATACTTTTCGATTGTTAAAGGGACATAGAGCTATCGCTAAGCATCTCTCCTACAACGTCTAGGCACCTTCAAGGCAATAGGGTCGATGGAGATATTATGAGGAAATCCTATATACATGCATATACAGTGAGCATTAAAAGCAACTGTACTGTATGGAAAAAATTCAAACAATAACCAAACTTAACTTTTACCACTTAAGGAGAGTGCCCGAAAAAATTTTGACAACATTTCGAAATTTTTTGAAATTTTTTAGGTTCCAATTTTAATTTTAACAGGCAATGAAACAATTTTAAAATAAAAATACCGATAATTTATTAATTTTTTAATGTACCGCTTCTTTTGACGCTCACTGTATATATGTATGTTGAGAGCAGTAAATTAGAACTTGTGGTTGCAGTTCGCTCATCCAGTTACATTAAAAATAAATAGATCTGCGCTAAAACTATTATAATCCAGCTCTCCTTCGATTACCTTAAAGATTCCATTCAATGTAGATGGAGACAAACCTGTCTTCGCTCCTTAGCTTCTCCTACCTTCTTTGTAGCATACCGCAGTAGAAAATTTTTGCGTTCAGGACTTGAATTTGTAGTTCAACCTGAAGAAAATTTTAAGAACGAAGTAACGATTAACTGCGGTTCTCAGCTTCTTTACGTTATTTTTCGAAGTTATCCATAATTTGCGATCGTTTAACACAACGAACTTTGTTTGAATTTAAGTTACTTCCATACCTACATAATTGGCCATTACAACCCTTCAGTCAGGATTACGACCTAGTTTCTCACACTACTTATGGTATGTGTCGATTAAAGTCGATTCCGAAAGACAGATTTTTGGATTCCTTTTCATGGCAATTTCTTCTGGACTACTCTCAGACTAGACTGGACTACGTCGAATGAATTTGAGTTAAACATATGAACCTTGTTTGTATGTCATGTACGGTAAGTAGAGTAGGCTTCGACCAAGGAAGCAAATGCATGTCTAGTCTTCTTTATACGATTCTATTCAATTTTAATTTTTATTTTTTAATGTTGTATGAAACATAATTTCAAGATTGAAACCGCCGTAGCGTAGAAGGTAGTGTGTTAGCTTAATAAACGTGAGGCAACAATTTAACCGCTGACTCAGACATCTTCAACAAAAAAATATTTCTTCAGCGACTTTCTCTCAGCAGATTTCTGAAAAAACTTTGAAAGTAAATAAAATTGCCATGAAAAGTTTCTCAAAAACTGCCTTTCAGAGTTGACTTTAAACTGTACACTCATGTGTAAAATTAACACACAACATACATAAGTGGTGTGAGAAGCTATGTCAGCTAGGTAGGTTACTATGACCAGTTATGCGTTTGAAGAGAGTACGTTAAGTTTTTACCTTTCAAAAACGTTTAAAATATAAGCTCGTAGATTGCAAATAAAATTAAAAATATAATTTGTGTTTAGTTTTTAATTAAAATTCTTTATTACTCGCGCAATTTTGTGCGCCACTGTTTACAACTTGATGTCAACAACAGCAATTGATTTCCTTTGTTTTCCTCTGTTTATAACCTTTGCATAAACAATAACAACTACTAGGCAATTATACGACAGATCTTCTTAACTAAGATCTTTAAACCACGATTACTCTCTTCATACGCATCGCGTCTTCACACAAAACTGACTGAACTTCACTGACGCCGGTCGCCTGCTTTGCTTTGCCTTTTAAATGGCAGGGTAAACAGTCTGATGAATGTTCTTGAAGGCGAATGTTCATGACTTCACCTTCTCATATCGCTATAAATATAAACATCGTTGTTTCATTGTTGTTGTTTGTGTATTTTGTTTACATTTATTATTGCAGTGTTGTTTGTGTATTTTTGTTTACTTGTTTACCATTTTTTTTATTTTTTTGTATTAAGCAGTATGATAACTTGTAAACAGGTTTCTTTACTGCATTGTTTTGTATTTGTAGGTTTTGTTTATAATTTGAATGTTAAGCGATGTAAAGCATAACACCAGTATCTGGGTTCTTCATTTTAAAAGGTAAAAGCGTAACAGTATGTATGTATGTATGAAACAAGATTCCATACCTTTAAAGTTTAATAACACTTTTAAGCAGTTTTGTGGTTTTAATCTTGTTGTCTTTGTTTTGTTTTTTTTTGCATATTTTCTGAAACCGAATGATGATCTTTTTATGGCGCTAATTTAAAATTATAGCTTTGTGGATCAGCGAAAAAAATACAAAAATTGTGTTACCAACAAAACAGGCGCCAATTTTGATTTTAAAATAAAAAGAAAATGAAAAGAAATGAAACAAAAGAGAGGAATGAAATGAAAAAAACTACAAAAGAATTTGCAAAAAATAAATACGATTTTATAGGCTGTCATTTATCCTTGTTAAGAAGGAAAATCGGTTTTATAACAGAAATTTTGGAAGAGAGAAAAAAACACAATACTGCGGCCAAAAAGGGCGTTTTCAATTCAATCAATAGGGATTGTTCTGTTAAATTTATTATTACATCTTAATAAACAATGACTATTAGAATTAGAAATTGTTGTAAGGTCACCTTGAAACATTCTTATTGCCACTGACCAGGGTAAATAAACAAAATTTAAAAACATTTTTTTTCTGCCTCTACAATTTACACTTTGGTGGGACATTTATTTATTTATTACACTACACATGTCAGGAAGACAATTCTGAACCCTGACAGTCAGACCCAGACGGTCTGTCATGTCAGTTAGTCTGCTAGACTGTCAGTTACAAAGTTAACGCTTGTTAAGTGTCGAAATTTCAATTGGATTCTTCGTTTTTTTTTTCCTTATTTTTTGACGCAGCTGTCACTGCAAAGGCTTCGTTTGTTTGTATAAACGCTGTACGCCTAAGCACCTGGATTTTTATTTTACTTCACACACAACATCTCCTCTGTTAGGCGGATTTGTTTTGTCATGGACCCTTGAGCAGCCACTTCACTTTACAACTACTTTTGAAGTACAATATCGTCTTAGAACATAAGAAAAGAAATTGTGGCAACAAAAGATTACAAGAAAAAGAGAGAGAGGAAGACATGAACATGCGCCAAAAATTTTTGAAAAAGAAAGGGACAAGGTGTTAAAGAAAAAGATTTTTTTTTGGATGTTAAACCATCATCAACTAACAATTAAATGATCAAACCCTACAGCCAACCAACCAGGTGGAATTTATTTTGCTTTGTATTCTACTTTACTAAGCGGATTTTATCACCTTCTAATGCCTTTTAAACAAATTCTCTAAAAACAAAAACCATTCTGAACAATTAATTTCGTTTTCTACAGACCAATTCAATTCAATTCAATCCAATTTGTTCTGTTAATTCGTTCGTGTTCTTTTGTTCATCTTTTAGCATCACATCCTTGTGATTATTTTCTTAATTTGTTAAGATTTTTTTGTTAATTATTGTTGTTCAGCTATATAAAGGTAATCTCATTAAAATTGTTGTTCATTTCATTGTTGTTATTGTTGTAAATTTTATAAAAAAAATTATAAATTTCCTTTAATAATAAAGAAACCGCTTTATTAACTAACAAAGGATTGTTAAAAAAAATATTTTTTTTGAATTTTTTATTGTAAAAAACAGTTTTGTTTTGTTGTGTCATTAAGGTGTGCGTTGGGGTGTCATGTAAATTTTCGTAATGCTGTTTAACCCTTAAATGGCTTAGGGGCATAATTCGATGATAGTCGTATTCAAACTTGTATGGCTTTAGTTTGTGCACACTCGCGTTTACTTCATGGACCCTTTGAGCGGTTAAAACAATTAATTTCGAACATTACTACACTACCATAGTGGAACCGCAACGAAAATCCTGAGAGAGAAAAGTCCAATGTAAGTGGTGTGAGAAACTAGGACGTTATACAATGGGTCAATTCGACCTCCGGGTACTGTTCTTGTCTTAATTGACAAGTACACGTCTTCTAACCTAACCAAACCTAATGTCCAACATAAAATCTTAGGCCCAGTGCAAGTTGTGGGTGATTTCCGCATTCGATCCAACAATGAGATGTATGAACCCCTCAACGACATGCACGTTGTGCAGCGCATTAACATCTAGCAGCTGCATTAACAGGGACGTTGCGCAGCGCATTAGCATCTAGCGGATCATCATCGGATGGAAGCGGATATTCCGGCGAGACTGGTATTTGATTCGCGTATTAGGGGAAGTTGACGTAGAGTACGACCTTGTCTTCGCTAGAAGCACGAAATTGAGGAAGCCCTGTCATCAATTGTTTTGACCTACTGGAGAAGGCTTGCAATAAACACAGGCTGGCCGAAATCCGATTATTAAGTAAGTAAGCAAAGGTTGAAGTCGCTGTGGTCTAGTAGGTAGTGTGTTGGTTTCAACCACAGGTCAAGCATCTCCAGCAAAATGAAATATCAAGAAAATATTTCTTCGGCGACTTCCTCTCAGCACATTTCTGGCAAAAACTCTCAGAGTAAAAGTAGAAAAATTAACGCACACAACATAGGTAGTGTGAGATACTAGGTCGTAATCCTGACAAAATACTGCCAGTCATAATGCGTAATAACTGAATAATTTCTAGAATATAATTCGAAGCATCAAAAGTACAACCCTTAGTTCTTCACAGGGGAAGCGTCATATCATTGCTAAAGTAAAGTATGTGGATGCTCTTTACAACTTCTACTACTGCCCTGTGATTCTAAAACCTTCCAATCAAACTCACTTTCTCTCTCTTTGTTTTTGTCGAGACATCAAAGATGGTTGGTTGGTCTTGTATTGTGATAATGGAACACAACACCCTTCCCAACCAGGTTGTATAAGCTCGTAAACAATAATTTCCTTCCATTATTTTTCTTATTGTCAAGCCTGACTTTTTCTCAGATTGCGAACATCCAAGTGATCTGCTTCTCATCACCTGTAATCATTCCCTTCAGTATTGTCTCGGTTTCGTTCAGTTCTTGCAGTTAATCGCAAATAAAAATTCGATTCAGTAGAATTCAACACTGTAAAGTCATGCGGCAACCAAATATCGAGGTCTTTGTAAAGATTTTGTGTATCCAGTTTTCTTCAAATAGTTGACAACTGTCTTGATAACGAATGCCTAATTCCTTAAGAAAGTCACTCTGTTTATGAGGCGATCTTATTTAACTTTTTTGACGATTTCGTCGATTTCTAGTGATCACAATAGTTGTACTTTTCTAGTCTCAATTGTGTAGCCTCTTCCGTACGACAAAACTTATGCTCAACAAGTCGTTTATCCTCTACGTGCTTCTTTACGGCGTAGCAGCCTTAATAGTGTTCGAGTGAAAAGTCTTACATACGATTTCCAGTGCAGTATGAGTTGGCGATGGTTCCCACATTTGATTGAACAATGAGATATCTGAACCCCTCTACGACATGTACGTTATGCAACGCATTAACATATAGCGGTTGCGTTAACAGAGACGTTGTGCAGCACATTAACATATAACGGCTGTTTTGGCTCGAACATGTAGTTCAGCGAGGCAGGTATTTGATTCGGGGACTAGCGGAAGTTAGCGTAGAGGACAACCTTGTCTTCATTGGAGGCAGCAAATTGAGACAGCCCTGTCATCCATTGGTGTGACCAACTAGATGCATAAGAAACAGAAGCAGACCGAAATCCTATTATTAAGTAAGTAAGTAATGATTGATCAAAGCAGGGTGCTTTTTTAACATCAAAATTATAAGATCGGCAACAAAAAAAGGCCGTCGTTGCGATTTTCGAAGTTGCAGAATCATCAACTTCGCCAATTTTATTATAATCTAGTGACGCATTCTTACCTTAAAAAAATAATAAATACAACGATAATGTTCCTAATTTTCTCTTATAATTTGACTAATCAAGCAAACTATTTGCAGTGTAGCACGAAGAATAAATATACCAGAAATGTATAAACTTTTATAACCACCTACCATACATATATGTATACAGTGAGTGTCAAAATAAACTGTACATTAAAAAAAATATATACATTAATAAATTACCGTTATTTTCATTTTGAAATTGTTTCATTGTCACAGTTTTTAAAATTGATACACAAAAAAAATTTACAAAAAATTTCGAAATATTGTCAAATTTTTTTCGGGAACTCTCCTTAAGTAGTAAAAGTTGAATTTGATGATTGTTAGAATTTTATCCATACAGTACTGTTTCTTTTGACGCTCATTGCACATACATACGTTATTGATCATTGCAACCCTTGACCTAGGATTACGAACAAGCTTCTCACACCACTTATGTTATGTGTGTTAATTTTATACATGAGTGGCGGGACCTACAATTTAAAGTCGTTGGCGAACGACAAATTTTTTCAGAAACTTTTCATGGCAATTTTATTTTTACTCTCAGAGTTTTTGCCAGAAATCTGCTGTGAGGAAGTTGCCAAAAAAGTAGGTCCTGTCACTCATGGATAATATTAACATGGAAATCGCCGATAAAATATTCTTAACACGTTCATCGCCACGATAATATCAGAAAAATTTTCACATGGGCCACGGTAACTTTAAAACTTTTAAAATGTAACAAGGAAACTTAATGTATCACAGAAAAAAAATTTGCCACAATTCCCGGAAAAACACTATTTTTTATGTCAGACATACATATATGACTGACATGGCCCTATATTTAAACTTTTTTTTCGACAAGCCGTGTCAGTCTTATATGTCTGACACATCCAAACAAGATACAACAAGTATTAACCTGTTGTTTTGAACAAGCGTCGTTTGCGTCGGACATTTGTGATTTACCAAATCGCGTACGTCAGATACATATGATTGACATGGCTCATGTAGAACTTCTTAGCGTCAGACAAATATGACTGACATGGCGATGAACGTGTTGACAGGGGGTTTGTAGAAGACATCAGCAATGAATCGTTTTTTCGCCACTCATAAGCACTCATGAAATATTGAATATAAGTGAGTCAACAATATTGAAATTTAACTATGTACTCTGATGCATTCATACTCACTACAACGTTGATTTATAAGTGCAGGTTGCAATGAGTATGAGACAACGTTGATATCAAACTCATACCATTCGAAATTGGTTTGATTCACAAGCCTACTCATTTAGATTCATAACTTTAGAAAAATATTTATAATACTACTTATAAATGATTCCAGTGACTTGAATTATTCATCAAAATTTACAGTCTAGTCGTTGTTGCATTTACAAAAAAAGAAAAAAAACAGAGCAGAGCAAATACACAACCTTCTATTTAGTATGTTAGTGTTCGTTGGCGAATAATACTTATTTTGTGCTGCGTGTTGAGTTATGGGAGTGGGAGGGAGAGTCGAAATCAATAATATCATACATGTTGTGAAGTATGAATATGATGTGGACTTCAAACTTTGAATATGAGTAGAGGAGGTTCCATGATATTAAAATAAGTATGAATGCGTATAAGTATCAGAAATTATGAGTATGATTCGATTTTACTTATCTTTTTGAATACTGATTACTGATCTCTGGTTTGTAGCAAGGTCTCACGTCTACTAGACTAAGGGTATTTCGATTCCTAAAACCCAATAGTTTATAACACATAAAAATCTTTTTTAATTTTCCCAAAACGTTTAAATATTTTAATTTAAAAGTTTATGAACCTTTTAATCGATTTATAAGCGTTAAATAATATTCTCAACAAATTAAGGGAATTGTGGGCAAAAACAATACTAAAGTATTTGTAGTAAAATGCGCTTTTTCCCCCAGCTTAGGCTTATATGGGTTAAATGTATGGAAACAATTTTTTTTTGCTTGTTAAACAAGATGCATTTTACGATAATTAAGTGAACAAATATATGGGTTTGTAGGGGAACTTTTTCAAGTTTTTTTTTACTTTTTTTGCTTTTTTTTGCTTTTTATTTTGAATTGTTACTAAACAAAATAGCGGACGTATAAACAGGCAGCCATTAAGACAATAAAAAATATTTAAACTTGAAAATGTGATTGTCTTACTTAAATGAGTAGAACAAAGTAATTAAAATGGGCATATGAGCTCCATATATTTTTTTTCTGCTAGTTTTTCTTTATCAAAATGTGTACATTGTCGTCACATAAATGAGGTAATTGTGGGGTTTTTAAAATTAGAATGTTTACTTCCGAAAGAAATTAACAAATCAACTGATAAGTAAACGGATATGTTTCAATTTAATCAAGAATTGCTTATGAGTCGTCGGGGTATACCTACCAACATTTACGGTGTGGTAGGCAATAAATATTCTTAAGAACTAGAACAACTAGACCGTTATACTACTTCCGCAAGATATCGGTTATCGATTTTTTTTAAATACAACATTATTGTGTGGAATATTTGTTAACAATCAAAATTTCACAATCAAAACTATGCTCAATTAATTGAACAAAGCCGTAAAACCTTATCTATCGTTTGGGCATAATTTAAAATAGAAAACCGAAAAACAGACAAATTTGTTTTGTTGTCTCAACAAACAAATGAATGAAATAAACAATTGAAATCATGAATCACTCATGAAATGATCGAATAGTTCGAAAACAAACAATAAATCGTCATACAGTTTTGAGTGGTGGCCATAAAAGCCAACAGCCTACTCGAGTGAGTATCACCCTCTCAGTCAGCATTAAATCACTCTTTTACTATCTACTCAGAACTGCTGCCTTTAAAGGCAATAAGATTTCACAAATTGTTACAAGCACAGAGGAAACTCAATAAATACGCCACAAATAATAATAAAACCACTCATCAAATAAATCAAAATGCAAACAATAAGAACGTAAGTAAAAGAAAACACCTGTAACTGTAACACTTACTGGTACTGCGCTACTAGTGAAATTGAACTGACGAAGGGACTAATTCCGGATAAGTAAATGCGTTAAACTGCTTATATGCTTTAAGTATACAAGTTAATCGAAAATATTACCTTTCCCCCGGCTGATAAGATATGTTTGTAAAAAGGTAAAACGTGTAATTAATTGGCAGGGACGTAGTGCAAAAGGGGGTACATATTGAGAGAAGATGTTTTAGACCCATGCACTATCAAATGTAAGTAGTAGCTTTACATAGACCTTAAGCATTTAAATTGATTTACTTTCTTAACAAATTTCTATGCCCCCCCCTCCCACCACTAACCACTCTGAAAAAATGTTGGGATTCAGCGACCTATAGTGATAGTCTGTTGAACATTGTCTTCAAAGAGGCCAGTCCAGAAGCCACACCAACATATATAATTGATCATTACAACCCTTCAATCACGACTCTTCAGTTAACCTAGCTTCTCACACCACTTATGTTGTGTGCGTTAATTTCTTACATAAGTAAGGGAACCTACAGTTTAAAGTCGCCTGCGAACGATAGATTTTTGAGAAACTCTTCATGGCAATTTTATTTTACTCGCAGAGTTTTTGCCAGAAATCTGCTGAGAGGAAGTCACCGAAGAAATAAATGGTCCGCCAAATAACTTTTTTTTTTGGAAAATGCTTTAAAAGAAAAACTACTGAATATTTTCTCAAATTTCTTTTTTTATTTGAAAATACAATCCTTGCGCTTAATAATGGAAAATAATTTCATTCAAATGGCTGCCTCGGCTGGCCATGCAGTAGCCTACACCAGAAGATGCCGATTTTGGCAAAAAAAAACTCATCTTTTCAGATGAAGCTCATTTTGAGCTTGGCGGGTATGTAAACAAGCAAAATTGTCGCATTTGTGGCACAGAAAACCCCGCACGCATACATTGAAAAGCCGACGTACCCAAAACGAGTCACTGTTTGGTGCAGATTTTGGTCCAGAGGCATAATTGGGCCATTTTTCTACGAAAATGAGCAAGGAGTGGCCGTTACAGTCAATGGCGATCGTTATCGGGCCATGTTGAACGAATTTTTGTTCACAAAAATTGAAGAGGAGGATATTGGCAACATTTGGTTTCAACAGGACGGCGCTACGTGCCACACAGCCGAAGCTACACTCGATGTTTTGCGCCCTGTTTTTGAAGATCGCATTATCAGCCGCAGAGCTGATGTCGTTTGGCCACCTCGGAGCTTCGATTTGACATCGTTGGACTATTATTTGTGGGGTACCGTCAAAGATAAGTGTTACGCCGACAAGTCAGAGACAATTGACGCTTTAAAGGACAATATTCGTGAAGCCATTGGTGAAATACAGCTGCACACAATCGATAATGTGCTTAAAAATTGGACCGATCGTGTAGGCTACTGCATGGCCAGACGAGGCAGCCATTTGAATGAAATTATTTTCCATTATTAACCGGAAGGATTGTACTTTCAAATAAAAAAAGAAATTTGAGAAAATATTCAGTGGTTTTTTCTTAAAGCATTTTCAAACAGACCCTTTATTTTTATCGTATGTCGTTTTGATGCCTGACCTGGGGTTTGAACCGAAAAGCCACACCAAAGAATTACATTTTTCCGAATAGATTTTATCCAAGTTCGATAATTTAGTTCGTTCACAAACCCATTCATCGAGAAATGGCTATCATAACCGAATATAATTTAATGATAACTATGAGAATCAATTGACAGCTGCCTCACAGCCCATTCAGCGAGCACAAATCGTTATCTATGGTTGTTTACATTCACTTCCTGATTCTGTTTAAATTTGTGAGGTTGTAGGCCCATGTATTTCTTACTTATCGGTCATTACAACCCTTTCATTAGGATTCGGACTTAGCTTCTCACACCACCCATATTATTTGTGTTAATATTATCCATGAGTGACAGGAACTACTTAAACTTAAACTCTTGATAGTCAAATAAAACTGCCATGCAAAATTTCAAAAACTGTCGTTCAAAATCGACTTTAAACTGTAGGTCCTGCCACTTATGCGTAAATTTTAACACACACAACATGGGTGGCGTAAGAAGCTAGGTTGTAATCCTGACTGAGGAATTATAATGACCAATTAAGTCGAGAAAGTTTCACTTCAAAACCCTATAAATTGTAGAGTAGATGGGGATCTGCTTTATGTCGATGATCCTACTAACAACACCCAAAAGATGTTGGTAATCATCAACCCACGACTACCACGTTGACAGCGATAGCCTGGCCAACGTAATTTTCAAAGACTGCAGCATAAAGTCCACATCAAACCGTGAGTTTTCGTTGGACGTCCCAAATTCATTCAGAAATGGGCACCATATGACAGATGGAGACGAACTTAAATTCCCAGAATATGATATTCGATCATTTCAATTTTGAGTTAGAATTGATTAATGCAAGCGATTGAGGGGGCCGGCAAAGGAAGTTTTGTTTTTAAATCAACGCAAAATTCTCCAAGTTGTGGTGTGCAAAAGGCCGAGTTCTTGTAAGGGACATGAAATCGATTGCATACGATTCTCCTGCATATTCTCACTGATAGCTGCGATATTTTCGGCAGATCTTGCGTCTAAAAGACGTAGAAGCAATGGTCGTTCGTTTACTAAGCCAGTGATCTTAAATTTATCCACTGCATTGCAAATAGTCCTCTCTGTAGGACGATTATGGCGATCGTCAAATGGGCGGAAACTTTCTAATATCATGATAGGGCTTTACAAATCATATACAAAAAGCAGATCAAGAATTTGGACAGAAATTTTTAAAAATAATTTGAAATAATAAAAATATTTTACAGACTTCTGCTAATACTTCTAGCCAGAGATATAAATATTGTTAGGAAAATGAAAAAGTCTAGAAACTGGTGTTTTGCTTTTACACCGCTTAGCATTAAAATCATCAACAAAAGCTACAAAAACAAAACAATGCAGCAAACAAACCTGTTTACAAATTATCGTATTGCTTAATATAACAACAAACACCGGCATAAAAAATAATGGTAAACAAAAATACAACAACAGACACTACAATAATAAATGTAAACAAAATACACAAACAACACTACAATAATAAATGCAAACAACGATGCCTACATATATAGATATTTCGAGAAGGCGAAGTCATGAATATTCGCCTTCAAAAGCATTCGTCAGACTGTTTACTCTGCCATATAAAAGGCAAAGCAAAGCTGGCGTATGAGTCAGTAAAGTTCAGTAAGTCTTGTGTGAAGACGCGGTGTGTTTCAAGAGAGTAATCGTGGTTTGAAGATCTTCGCTACAAAGATCTGTGGAATAGTTGTCTAGTAATTGTTATTGTTTATGCAAAGCATATAAACAGAGGAATAACAAAGCAGAGCAATTGTTGTTGTTTACATCAAGTTGTGAACAGTGGCACACAGAATTAAGCGAATAATAAAGAAATTTTAATTAATAACTAAACAAAAATTTATTTTTATTTTATTTGCAATCTACGAGCTCATATTTTAAACGTTTTAAAAAGGTAAGAATGTAACAATATCCACTGATTTACAAAGGATAGAAATTGGCGTATAAAACGTGAGCCCTTGGTTCAAGCCCTAACTCAGACATCTCAACCAAAACGAATTATAAAAAAATATTTCTTTTGTTGACTTCCTTTCTAGACTTTAAACTGTAGATTCCGCCACTGATGGATCAAATTAACACACACATTATGGGTGGTGTGAGAAACTAGGTGGTAAGGGGTTGTGCTAATCAATAAGATTCACAAACTGAAATTTATTGCATTAACTTGGGTGGAGAACATGGAGGAATTTTTACCCCTTTTAAATAATATTACAATACGCTACTGTTATATTACTTCATGACAATTAAAGGCAAATAAATACATAAGAGGATTAAGTGGTAATCCTAACTAAAGGGCTGTAATGGCCAATAAAATAAGTATGATTCGCAAACAGAAGAAATTCAGTGCATTAACTCATGGGGGAAACATTAAAGTCGCCGTAGTCTAGTAGGTAGTGTGTTGGCTTATGAGACGCAAAGCCAGGGTTCGAGCCCCAGGCCAGGCATCAAAGACAAAATACAAGAAGTATTTTTTCGGCGACTTCCGCTCAGTAGATTTCTGGCAAAAACTCTGAGAGTAAATAAAAATTGCCATGAAAAGTTTCTCAATAAATAAAAATCTGTCGTTCGGAGTCGACTTTAAACTGTAGGTCCCACCACTCATGTATAAAATTAACACACACAACATAAGTGGTGTGAGAAACTAGGACGTTGTAAAATGGGTCAATTCGACCTCCGGGTACTGTACTTGTCTTAATTGACAAATACACGTCCTCTAAACTAACCTAACCTAACTAAAGGGGGAACATGGGAGTACTTTTAATTACCTCCTCCCCCTTTAAATAATTTTACAATACACCACTGCCATATTACTTCATGACCATTAAAGGCAAATAAAATAAAAAAATACATAAGCGGACGTGCAGACAGACAGCCATACATACGATTGGTGTAATGCGATAACGTGCGTAAGCGTATAAAATTTCAAGTGCTTTAAAGGTGTTACTACTTACAGTTACTGATACTCATACTCTTGCGACAATTGTATTGTACAAAAAAAAAGAAGGGGGCCTAAACGCTAATGATACAATAAATAAATGCTTTTCGTAAATATAATATGAAGAGGGGGCAAATGCGTTCAAAAAAAAATATATTTATTATGCTTTAAATGTCAATATTAACAATGCCAATAATACAACACAATAAAATAATAATATTAACAACAACAACAATAACAACAACAACAAATTATGATGATACTATTAAGCGGGCATGAATTTTTTTTTAACGAAAAATCTATGAATCATTATGGCTGGCGTACGACAAGTTTTTGACGTCACTTGACTTTTGCGGTCATTCATGAATGAATTTAAAATGATGAAAGCAAAGACAACAAAGACAAAAAAACAAAAAAAAGATTTCATTTGATATCAAATAAAATAAATTTTTAAAATTGTTTGCCTTGTGACAATTTCATTAAAAAAAAAGTGACAACGCAACTGCAAATTGTATTTGTAAGTGATCACATAGGACAGATGCAGACGAACCGTTTAAATTCCTAGAATACGATATTCGATCATTTCAATTTTGAGTTACAATTGATTAAGTTAATCAATTGAGGGGGCCAGCCTTTTAAATGGGAGGCAAAGGAGGATTTGTTTTCAAATCAGAGAAGCTTTTTAGAGAAATTATTTCCATTCTTTATAAATAATTTATAGAAATGAATATTTTTTTATAAATCTCGTAACATTTAAATGCGCTATGATAACACAATTTAAAAAACATTAAGCTAGGCTAGCTATTATGATCACATAAACCTACAAAAAAAACGGGGTAAGAGGCAAAAAAAAACCAAATCACAAAAAGGAACATCTTTAAAGGAAAAAAATAAACACAATTTGCCGCCTTTTGATATATTAACGAGCATATGTTTTTGTAAATTTATTTTCTTGATTATTTCCTTGTCGTTCCACTTAAAGTCAGAGCTTTAAATGAATGGATTTTTTATACAAAATTATAATGGGAAGGTAAGTATCCAAGAATAGCTTGATGTTAGCAGCCGCTTATTGAAGGCTGAAAGAAGATTTTTGCAAAGAATAGCAAACTCTTCACGACCAATATATTGATTCTCTTATGAGAAAAAGGAATTACCAGCATCCATATGACCGATACTGGACAATAAAACTCTCATTAAGGAAATAGGGGCCTATTCTGTATTATAAGGGGAGTTATCCTTGCTGCCACCATTCTAAAGCATTTTTAGGACAACCGAAGGAGATATTATAGGAAAATCTTACATACACTGAGCGCCATAAGTGAGTCAACACTTTTGTTCTTAAGTATAAAACAGTTTTGTTCTTAAGGGTAAAAAAGCTCCTTTATCATGTATTGTTGTTTTTGTTTTAAAATTTTAAAAGTAATAAGTAAACGTTTTTATTTTTGGAAATTTATTCGACTCATTCTCATTTACTTTTCTCGTTATCCTAAGAAAATGAATTATTTCAGTGGTGTTTACTCACTTTTAGCGCTCAGTGTAGGTTGAGGTCATTAAAATAAATCGTATGATCACATTGCTTTAGTTCCTCTACATGACAATATGAATAGAATTTCGAATAGTTTGTTAATACTTTTCGATATTTAAAGGGGCATAGAGCCTTCACTAAGCATCTCTCCTACAACGTCTAAGCACCTTCAAGGCAATAGGATCGAGGGCGATATTATGATGAAATCCTATATGCATACATATACAGTGAGCATTAAAAAAATCTGTACTGTATGGATAAAATACAAACAATCACCAAACTCAACTTTTACCACTTAAGGTGAGTGTCCGAAAAAATTTTGATAATATATCGAAAATTTTTGTATTTTTTTTTGTTTTGTTTCAATTTTAAAATAAAATAACGGTAATTTATTAATATATATATTTTTTTAAATGTACAGTTTCTTTTGACGCTCACTGTATTTATAAGCATTTAATGATGATAATCAAGCAAATAAAGTTTTTATAAACAATTTTTTTTCAATCTATAAACTACGCAAATGCGTTTGACTAACAATATAAAATAAACGTTTAAATTTATATTAAACCAGCTGTATCCTGCGCGTGTTGCTGCGCCACCAACTAAAATAAATTTGAAGCAAAGAAGACATTACACGAATGTCCAATTAATTTTGAATCATTTTATTGATTTTGTTTCCCGTTGTCCTGATGATTGAGATGAATGGGCCTGAATAGTACGCATTCGATCAGTTTCTAAGCTCACTTCTCGTTGTTCAAGTGGTTCAAGCGAACGTGTCTCAGCGGCAAAAACTCGATGATTTTCCAGTCTCAATGCTCGTCTGATTCTGAGGCTCGTAATGCTCTTTTCTTCTGTGCTTGAGGTGTAGGTCGCCAAATTGCTTGTCATTCATTTTGAATAATTTTCAGTGACGCCAACCATCAGAAATTAATCGCACCAACCTCCGTCGACTCATGCGCAACAATTTTGTTAAGGAATGCACAGTTTACGATTTAATTGATTATAAGTAATTTTCAGTGGCGCCACCTACCGGAAATTAGTCATACCAACTTAGAAACCTTCCCCGGCTCATGCCCAACAACTTTTCTAAAGATAATAACGATTCTATAAAGTACATACAAACAAATATTCATTTTTATATATATAGACTATGGGAGGTGACACGCCCACTATAGTCAATCCGCCCATTTTGTTAATATATACGTCAAAGTCGTCCATACAAAATTTGAGGGCTCTAGCTGTTGCAGTTTATGAGATATGCGACATTAAATACTTATTGGGTATGTGGGCGTGGCACCTCGCCTAATTGAAATCGGTCCAGCCGTTTAGCCGTCTATAGACTTCAAACAAACAAACAAACCCACAAACAAATAAACACACATCCATTTTTATATATAAGGTGGCATATCTTTATATGGTAATTAATTGTAAAAAATTTTATTTTTTGTATTCAAATTAAAGCGCATCCATCAATCTATAAAAGACTGACTGCTGTCAGCCACGCTTTAAATTTCAAATTAAACACAGAAAAAATGTAAGTGGATTGCTTGGCAATGTCATCATGTAAAAGTATTCTTAAATTTAATACGTGTTTTACACCACCCTCGTGTAATAGACTTATAGACATAAAGTTTACTTTGCTAAACAATTAATTGCCTGCCTATCAGTGGAATATGGTGCATACAATGCCGTGAATTTTAAAAACGATAACAATACGATAACGATCACTTACAAATTTAATTTGCATTCAATTAAACATTGATTTTGCAATTATAAGTTGCATTAAAACCATGGACACATTTCTTAAACGATTAATTTATATTGAGCTACGTACAGTGAGCATCAAAAGAAACTAACTGTACATTAAAAAAAATACATACATTAATAAATTAAAATTGCAACTGTAAGTGGTAAAAATTGAGTTTTGTGATTATTAGAATTTTATCCATGGTAGAAAGTTTATTTTAACGCCTACTGTATATATAGCAATTAAATCTCATCCATCAATCTACAAAAAGAGATGCAATACGGATTGACTGCATGACTGATGGACTGATTGGCGCCTGGCGCCTGTTTCAATCCAATAAAAAATTACATTTTTGCCAATATTGTTGATAAAAGTCAGTCAAATCTATTTAAATTAAATCAATGTCTCATTAATCTCATCTCATTAATCGAAAGTGTCTTGGGAGACAAGTACTCACCGAGATCTACTTAAAAATAATGATGGACAGACGTAAAAGTGGAGATAACTTTTCGAAATACTTAGCAGCGTCTTTGTGGATTTAACTGAAATGCATGACAGTGGCCCTGTCATCAGGAATATCATTTACCTCTCCCAATCTATATGAGACAAAAACAGTGTGAGTATAAAGGCAACCATCACGAGGGAATAAAAAAAGAATCTATTTCTCGATCACATTTACTGAAGTCTCTTAACTGTCAAAAAGTATGGAAATAATCCTCATGCTTTCAGCAAAACCTTATTATTTCAAAAACGTTATCGAAAAGTTTAACAATTTAATCATATCGGATGTTTCATTAAGCGCTTTCTATCTTTAAACTTAAATGAACTAAACTGCTTGAGGAACATCATCGAAATTTTTTTTTTAAAAGACATGCCATAAGCCAAAACACAACCTACTGGACGACCGTTACTCTGGCTTTTAAATCAGGTTCAATTTGACGGATGACATGGGCTATGTTGGCTTTGACGAGGGCTATAGTTTGTGACTTATTCACACACACGTGCAACTGAAGAACACGCCACAAAAAAAACTCTAAATGGATCAAATCGCACGATCTTGGTTCTAGTTCATATTACCCCTACGTGCGAAGACTATGCCTTCAAATCTTTCATATAGAATATCCAATGTGCCATGAACTGTATGGCATACTGTACTATCGACGGCACATGTCATGAGTATCAAGAAGTTGGTAAATATCGAGCTATGAACCGGCTAACATTGTTCTGAAATATATATAGACCGATGAAGTCTTCAGCTCATTACCTACACCAAACAGTAACTTTTTCGGGATGCATTGGACGTATTTGGATCTTCTGTGGATTGCTATCGTCCCAAACAGACCCATGTGCTGATCAGAGATCAGCAATGAATTGTTTTTTCTCTACTCACAAGCACTCATGAAATTTTGAATATAAGTGAGTGTCAACAATATTGAAATTTAACTATGTACTCTGATTCATTCATACTCACTACAACGTTGATTTATAAGTACAGGTTGCAATGAGTACAACGTTGTCATCAAACTCATACCATTCGAAATATGTTTGATTCATAAGTACAGGTTGCAGTGATAAGTATGCGTGCAACGTTGACATCAAACTCCTACCATTCGAAATATGTTTGATTCATAAGCCGGCCTACTCATTTAGATTCATACCTTTAGAAGAATGCTTATAAATAATTCGAGTGACTTGAATCATTCAACAAAATTTACAGTCTTAGTTGTTGTTGCATTTACAAAAAAATAATAAAGACACGTAAGCACAGCCAGAGCAGCAAGCAGAGCAAACACACAACCTTTTAGTGAGTATTTTATTGTTCGTACGCGATTCATACTTATTATCAGCAACATCATACGTGTTGTTAAGTATGAATATGATGAGTACTTCGAACTTTGAATATGATTAGAGGTTCCATGATATTAAAATTAGCATAATACATATAATTATCAGTAATTATGAGTATGATTCGATTCTACTCATCTTTTCGATACCTTTGTTTTTCATAGCTGAACGCGATTGTTCGATGAAAATTAGGGCCAGTTTCCAACTACTCCAGCGCCCATTCAGCGAATACATGTTGTCGTCTATAGGCGTTTAACTTCAGTTTAATTTTGTACGACTGCAGGTTAAAGTCTTACTTACTTAACTTAATTCGGCATTACAACCTAGCTTCTTACACCACTCATGTTGTGTGTGGCGGAACCTGAAAAACTTTTCATGAAAATTTTATTTACTTTCAGAGTTTTTGCCAAAAATCTGCTGCGGGGTAGTCACCGAAGAAATATTTCTTCATATTTCGTTTTGATTTAGATGTCTGACCTGGGGTTTGAACCGTGGCCTCTCGTCTAATAAGTGCTGGCTTATTAGCCTAGCCTATGGCATATTCAAAACCAGGATACTAAATTCATCAAGTTTTGTTAAGCGAAAGATCGAGTTCTTGTGAGTGATGTGAAATCGACTGCCTGGGATTCCTCTGCACCTCTCACGAGTAACAAAACATTGAGAATAGTCCTCTCGGTTGAACGATTATGGAGAGCATAAAATGGGAGAAGGAGACGGTACGTTGGTCGAACGGAACACAAACTTTGATAAAAAAAAAAATTCTATTATTTGCACGTGTTGTTGAATACTGAATTCGTCAATAATGATTTGGCAAAATAGACTAAATTAATGGCAACTAAATAAAGTGAAAATATGTACAAAATTACTTTTTAAATTGAAGGAGCTGAAGTAGAAATAGTCACCGTAGTCTAATAGGTAGCGTGTTGGCTTATTAGACGCAAGGCCATGGTTCAAACCCCAGGTCAGACATCAAAACGAAATATGAAAAAATATTTCTTCGTCAACTTCCTCTCAGCAGATTTCTGGCAAAAAACCCTGAGTGTAAATAAAATTGCCATGAAAAGTTTCTCAAAAATCTGTCGTTGGGAGTCAACTTTAAACTGTAGGTCTCGCCACTCATGTATAAAATTTAACACACACATATGAGTAGTGTGAGAAGCTAGGTCGTAATCCTGACTAAAAGGTTGTAATGTCCAATTATGTTATGTATGACTGAGTAAATGACAATTAATTTGACAGATGAAGCTTTAACAAGATGGCCGTTATGAACAGTCACAGTTCGAAAATCCCTATTGGAAGACAGGATAAATGAAGAGAAATTCTGGACAAAATTACTTTTTAAGTGGAAAGAGCTGGAGTAGAAACAAAATGTATACAGACAGGGTTAGACTGAGTAAATGACAACTAATTTGAAAGATGGAGCTTTAACAAGAGGGCCGTAAGAAACTGATAAAGTATGGAAGTCCCTATTAGAACCCAGGATAAATAAAGAGAAGGAGCTGGAGTAGTAACAAAATGTATACAAACAGGGTTAAAGGACGTATGACGTCAAATACGATAGTTTTGTTGAGACTTTGCTGTCTTACCAGACCAGAAACAGCGCCTTAACAAGACATATTTCTTTCATATTTTTTATAAAAAAACCTTTTTAAAATTGTCTAACAATCAATCGCTTTTTAGATCAATTTCTTGTGTTTCATTTGCTGGCAGTTGACAACAACTTTCATTAAATAAGACATCACATGAATCACTAGCCTAACCTTTATGCTTTTTCCCAATACTTGTGTTGATATTTAAAATATGATAAATGATTGAATGAATAGAGTTTTTAAAATTGAGAAATAATTTCCAAATTAATCATCAACAACAGCTACTGATAGTTGCCGTTAATAATTTAGAAATGCCACTTTTCACACATAGTATGCGGAGGTAGATGGTCATGCTTATGTTATGGTTAAAACGGAAACAGATTCTTATGCCATAAGTAAATCAAAACTATTTTTAAATAACACTTTATAAGTGTTTATTTCACTCTTGTTTTTGTTATAAAAAAAATACCAACAATTTGTTGTCTTTTTATGAAAGAAAAGCAAGGCAAGCTCTTGAACACACCACCGGCATGGTGGACAGACAAAACAGTGGGATTTCATAAATTTACTTGTATTTCATTATTTAAATGCGGCTGAGAGTGAATTCATCTTCTTTTCTTTGGCAAATTCAAACCTGGAGATTTTTCTCATTTCTTTTCTTTGCTGTACTAAGCTGTTTTAAATGAATGCGTGCGAGGTGTTCGACTGCTGCTGGCGGCTGCTTAACTTTATAGTGGAATATGATCCATTTATTACTCAAAGCAACAACAACAACAAAAACAAAATAATGTTGATTCATCAGTAAAACATTCCGCCAACATTTTCAGAAGTAATAATAACAACAACAACACACAACATGATCTACATCACAGCAGCAGCATCATCATCATCATCTTTAACATGACGATCTTCATTTCAAATCAAAGCAAATGCCGTAGAAAAAAAATTCCAAAAAAAAAGTAAACAAAAGAATCTTCATTAATTATTGTCTTTTTCTCATGGTAACAAGATTTAAAAACAAAAAAAAAAACAAACAAAAAATATAAAAACATTTTATCAAACAAATCTCGTGGGATTACTAAGCGCCGCATTAATGCCACCCATGTATGTATGCATATGTACAGTGAGCTTTAAAAGAAAATGTATATTGAAAAAAATATTTATTAATAAATTACCGCTATTTTTACTTTACAATTGTTTCATTACCTGTTAAAATTAAAATTTAAACAAAACAAAAATTTACAAAAAAATATTCGAAATATTAACAAAAATTTTTCGGGCACTCTCCTTAAGTGCTAAAAGTTGAGTTTGATGATTGTTAGAATTTTATCCATAGTGAACACATTCTTTTGACGCTCACTTTATGTATATAAGTATGTCTCTGATATATTAAACCAAATTATTAATTTTAAAAATATTTAAAAACAAATCTATTTTTAGCCGATGAGATGTATTTGTTTTGCACGTTTTTTTACGCTTTTCTTAGACAGCAAAATCCCAATTTACTCATGCTTTAAAAACAATTAAAAAATTAATTGACTCAACGAATTATTAAGAAATATTGAAAAATGTTTGGAATTGTTAAGAATTGACGAAATTATTTTTATTATAGAAATAGTATGTAAATGTGTAACAGTTTTACAACAAATTTAACCTGATAAAAATATGGTACGTCTTAATGATTTCATTTGTAATTGCATTGACATTGAAATTTCAATGCTCAACGTGTGCTGGTTTTAAAAAGATCATTTAAAGTCAGGCATTAATTTGCATCTATGTCTGATAATATTAGAAAAAAGCAGCACTTAAGGAGCCTCATTACTTTTCAATTTGTTTTCATAACGTTGGCTGTTTGCAAGATTCCCGTTTGAAATGTAATTGTTTTCTTTTTTATTTAGAAACGTAATCAATTAATTCGTATTCAGGGTGCCCTGGTAGTCTAGTGAATAGTGTGCTAGACTATTAGCGTGACTCTGGTCTGTGACACTACACCGAGCATATGGTCACAGTTACTCAGTTCGTATATAATTGAAATATAATTTGTAATTGTATTGTAATTAATATATAAATAAATAAATAATAATTCGTATTCAAAAAGTATTACGATAACGTTAATTTAATAAAATCCTGCCGGACATCCGAGAAGTCGCATAGTGTCGTAATTAAAATTCTTACCTACAAATCCAAGCGTACCGGGTTTGAATACAAAAGAAATAAGTGATCGATATCCTCTCACTCTCTTAGGAGAAATGTTTATTACATTAGCAACCAGAGATCAGCAATGAGTAGTATTCAAAAAGATGCGCAGAATCGAATCATACTCATAATTGCTGATATTTATACGCATTCATACTTATTTTAATATCATCGAACCTCTACACATATTCAAAGTTTGAAACACTCATCATATTTATACTTAACAACACGTATGATGTTCGACTTTCCATAACTCAACAGATACACGAATCACAAAATAAGTATGAATCGCGTTCGAACACTAAAATACTCACTAAAAAGTTGTATGTTTACTCTGCTTGCTGCTCTGTCTTTTTTGCTTACATACATAACATAATTGGTCATTACAACCTCTCAGTCAGGATTACGACCTAGTTTCTCACAGTTTTGATGTCTGGCCTGCGGCTCGAACCCTGGCTTTACGTCTAATAAGCTAACGCACTACCTACTAGACTATGGCGACTTCATACTTATTTTAATGTCATGGAACCTCTACTCATTTTCAAAGTTTGAAGTACTCATCACATTCATACTGAACAACACGTATGATGTTCGACTCTCCATAACTCCACATATATATACACGAATCACAAAATAAGTATGAACACTAAAATCCTCACTAGAAGGTTGTGTGTGTTTGCTCTGCTTGCTGCTCTGGCTTTTTTGCTTATGTTTCTGTTTTCTTTTGTCGTTGTAAATGCAACAACAACTAAAACTGGAAATTTTGATAAATGATTCGAGTCACTCGCATCATTTATAAGTATTATTTGAGTATTTTTCTAAAGTTATGAATCTAAATGAGTAGGCCTATGAATCAAACATATTTCGAACGGTATGAGTTTGATGTCAATGTTGTACGCATACTCATTGCAACTTGTAGTTATAAACCAAAGTCGTAGTGAGTATGAACGAATCAGAGTACGTAGGTAAATTTCAATTTTGTTGACTCACTTATATTCAAAATTTCATGAGTTCTTATGAGTAAGGAAAAAACGATTCATTGGTGATCTCTGTTAGCAACACATATTATATGGCCGTTAGTCTAGTAGATAAGTTGTTGGCTTATTAGACTTGAGGCCACAGTTCAAACCTCAGGTCAGACATCGTCAACAAAACAGAACATGTGAAAATATTGCTTCGGCGACTTCCTCTCAGTAGTCTTCTGGCAAAATCTATCTCTAAGAGTAAACAAAATTGTCATGAAAAGTTTCTCAAAAAATCTGGCATTCGTGGTCTACTTTAAACTGTAGGTTGCGCTACTAATGAATAAAAATTTACACACACAACATGGGTGATTTGAGAAACTAGGTCGTAATCCTCACTTAAGGTTTATAGAATGGCTTGTTAAGTAGATATGAACATATACATTGGAAGAGTTCAATGAAAGACTCTGTAGAAAAGCAATCTGAGATTGACTGTTTAGGTTAGGTTAGGATAGAGGACGTGTGCTTGTCAATTAAGACAAGTACAGTACCCGGAGGTCGAATTGACCCATTGTACAACGTTCTAGTTTCTCACACCACTTATGTTGTGTATGTTTATTTTATACATGTGAGTGGCGGGACCTACAGTTTAAAGTCGACTCCGAACGACAGATTTTTGAGAAACTTTTTCACGGCAATTTTATTTACTCTCAGAGTTTTTGCCAGAAATCTGCTGAGGGGAAGTCGCCGAAAAAATACCTTTTTTTTGTATTTTGTCTTAATGTCTGGCCTGGGGCTCGAACCCTGGCTTTACGTCTAATAAGCCAACACACTACCTACTAGACTACGGCGACTTCAAACTGTTTACCACACAAAGATATACCCGATGGCAGTTTCATAGACTGTGTGGTGTCAACGATGGAGGTCGTCTTTACTAAAACAAAGGCGGAACGTCTGTGCAAACGTTCAACATTTCTTTTACAATTGCGGCGCTTTATTAAGACATGCCCGTCGTATAGCTGGCATTAATTTCTCAGATGCTTTCGATTTAAACAACGACTTCATTCAAAATCACTTCATAAAAGACACCAAAGGATAAAGGACATTTGAAATGATTAATCCACCACCTTTCTGATACAATATAAAGAATTTTCTTTGAATTCTTTAGAATTTTTTGTTGCACAGTCAATAGTCGGCAACTTTTTGATTTCAAAAGTAAGAAAGTCCTTTAAATAAAAATCTAAAAATTCTTAAATGTATTCATGACATACAAAAATTACTTTTGTTTTGTTTCTTTGTGTTAAAAGTCAATATTTTTACAAAAATGTTTCAATATTTTGGGTTCCAACGTCCAAACAATTGCTTTGTTTTGACGCTGAATAGATTGAAGTACACGGCAAAGGAAAGAAAGTCATCCGAAATTTATTGATAATGTTTGGCAAAGAATTGATTTTTTTAATACAATTTTATTGTGTTAAAAAAAAGACATCAAGAAAGGTTAAGAAATTCAAATAAATTACTTCCGGAATTCTACAAAACATAGGCAGCAACAACTCAATATTAACACTACAAAGTCATGGTCAATGATTCGTTCGTTTATCTATTAAAGGCGGCAAAAGTACAAAGGCAGGAACTCCAACCATTCTACTCTATTCATCTCTTTTCCCTTTTGTTTCAATTTCAAATACAGATTTTTCCATCATTTTTAATACAATTTTATCTTGTATATCCTCAATGAGCGTAACGAATTCCCAATTTTATGCTCAATTGGAAATGATGTTGCGTATAACAAAGCTGTGGCCAAAAGAAACATTTCCACTGTCTGCCGTCTGTTTGTCTGTTTATAGGCTAACGTGTGCGTATCCTTGATCCTGTCAAAACCATTTAAACTGATTTTTTCAACTGATTTTACGCTTATTAAGTTGTTATTGTGCATCTTAATGAGTCAATATTTTGGTGTTCTTGTCCAGTTTTCTTATCGTTTACTTAGTTTTGAAGGCGGTATTACGCCTTTCAAAATATTTTGTTGATTTATTTATAATCTCCAGCGATTTATTACGCTCGTAGTGTCAAAACATTGTATTGGTTTTGAAATCGACATAGAATTGTATGATAAATAAAGGGTCCGCCAAATAACTTTTTTTTTGAAAATGCTTTAAAAAAAAACTACTGAATATTTTCTAAAATTTCTTTTTTTATTTGAAAGTACAATCCTTCCGGTTAATAATCAAATGGCTGCCTCGGCCATGCAGTAGCCTAAACCAGAAGATGCCGATTTTGGTAAAAAAAATCATCTTTCCAGATGAAGCTCATTTTGATCTTGGCGGGTATGTAAACAAGCAAAATTGTCGCATTTGGGGCACAGAAAACCCGCACGCATACATTGAAAAGCCGACGCACCCATAACGAGTCACTGTTTGGTGCGGATTTTGGTCCAGAGGCATAATTGGCCATTTTTCTTCGAAAATGAGCAAGGAGTGGCCGTTACAGTCAATGGCGATCGTTGTCGGGCCATGTTGAACGAATTTTTGCTCACAAAAATTGAAGAGGAGGATATTGGCAACATTTGGTTTCAACAGGACGGCGCTACGTGCCACACAGCCGAAGCTGCACTCGATGTTTTGCGCCCTGTTTTTGAAGATCGCATTATCAGCCGCAGAGCTGATGTCGTTTGGCAACCTCGGAGCTGCGATTTGACACCGTTGGATTATTATTTGTGCAATGTCGTCAAAGATAAGTGTTACGCCGACAAGCCAGAGACAATTGACGCTTTAAAGGACAATATTTGTGAAGCCATTGGTGAAATACAGCTGCACACAATCGATAATGTGCCTAAAAATTGGACCGATCGTGTAAGCTACTGCATGGCCAGCCGAGGCAGCCATTTGAATGAAATTATTTTCCATTATTAACCGGAAGGATTGTGCTTTCAAATAAAAAAAAGAAATTTGAGAAAATATTCTGTAGTTTTTTTTAAGCATTTTCAAAAAAAAAAGTTATTTGGCGGACCCTTTACATTGATATTGGAATGGTTGTTACAAAATCATGCCGTAAATGGTAAAGTTGATCTGTTATTGGCGCGTAAAGTAAAAACGTAAGAGTGAGAATGGGTTCTAGTGTTCCAATTTGTAACATTTCAAGTTAATAGAATAAAATGTTAATCCATGAAGTGGCCGTAGTCTGGTAGATAGTGCGTTGGCTTATTAGAACGTGAGGCCTCGGTTTTGAGAAACATTTCATGAAAATTTTTGCCAGAAGACTGTTGGGAGGAAGTGACCAAAAGAAATATTTCTGTAAAACACGCCCTTCTAGACTATGGCGACTTCAATCTTACTTCAGCTAACGTTATTGGGTATGTCCTGTTTCTACTGCTTTAAACCATCACCATTATAAATACCACATGTACTATAATGCCGGGGTTAGTCTAGTAGGTAGACGCCATAGTCTAGTGGGTAGCGTGTTGGCTTATTAGACGTGAGGCCTCGGTTCAAATCCCAGTTCAAACATCTCCAACTAAACGGCGACTACCTCTCAGCAGATTTCTGGCAAAAACTCTTGATTGTGAAATAGAAAATAGCCATGAGAAGTTTCTAAAGGTTCCCAAGTTTCTGTAGGTTCAGCCACTCCTGTATAAAATTAATACACACAACACATGTGGTGTTAGAAGCTAGGTCATAATCCTGACTAAATTCGACAATTTGATCAGTTGTAAAACGATTATATTGGAAACCACATTGCTATGAGCGCTTCCTATCTTCAACTTCAAATCAAACAAAGTGCGTGTGAGTTATCATCGAAATTTTTTATTCGTTTGAAAGTCCTATTGATGCAATGTCTGTGTGTGGCAAATGTCCGATACGACTTCTCCGAGTGGAGTGCAATCGAAATAACCAATTTTCCATGACTATGGTTTATAAATCAGCTTGAATTTGACGGATGGCATAGGTTATGTTGGCTTTGAGGATCGCTGTGTTTTGTGATTTATTCGTATACACCTGCGACTTAAGAAAACCCAACTAAAAAGTATAACGGGATCAAATCGTATGATTCGATGCTAAATTCACATCACCTTCACGTAAGATAGAGAAATTTCTCGTGCAGGACCTACAATATGACATGAACTGTGTGCTTTTGAAACCACATGTCATTGCTGTCCTCATTATATAACTCAGGCCAAAAAAAGTTGCTAAACACCAACCCATAGTGCTTGCCTTGCTTGACAGTGATATTCTGGCCAACGTCGTTTTCAAAGAAATATGAACAGAAGATGCCGACAGTCCAAAAACCACACTAAATAGTGACCTTTACGGGATGCATTGGACGCACTTGGATCTCATGCTTGCAGATTGCTTAACTACTTACTCTCTTATTTGCTCCCAAAGCTTTTGCCATAGGACTGCTGAGAAGAATTGCCGAAGAAGTATTATTTCATGTTTCGTTTTGGATGCGCTTACGTCTACTAAGCCAACCTACTAGATCACGACGACATATTATCGTCCTAATTCGAGAAATTTGTTTGTTTACGTACCCATTCATCCAGAAATGGGCCTCAACAGTGCACATAATTTTTCGAAGCGAAGAGTAGGTCAAACAAACAGAACTATTATTGTTGAATTCTGTATAAGTCCATGGAGATTTTGGAAAACAGACTGCATAAATGACAACTAGTCTGACAGAATATGTTTCAACAAGATGGCCGTTATCAACTGCCAAATTTCGATAGTCCCTATTGAAAGGCATGATACATATTAGTAGTAAAAGTAATATGAGAGAGGACGAGTAATAGAAAAACAATCAGACGACTAACTCCGACATTAATGGTGCGTGTGGTATTTATAATGATGATGGTTTAAAGCAGTAGAAACAGGCCAGAACCAATAACATCATGGGAAGTAAGATTGAAGACATGAGGCAAATCGAAATTAGAAAAATATTTCTTTCGGCGACTTCCTGTCAACAGTCTTCGGCAAAAACTCTGAGGGTAAAAATAAAATTGTCAAGAAAACAATTATTGATCAATTAAGTAAGGAAGAAGGAAGGAAGTCTAAAGGATATTTTTCAGAACACTTCGCCTCAAGATAAATACGTAGAGTGAGTACAATGAATCACAGGACTACGTACTTAGAATTTGTGCGATATTCATACAAAAAAGTTCTAGGCAGAGAGCTTGCATTACTGACATCGTACGATATGCTGAAGTTCGTCAGTTCAGCAAGATTCGAGAAACATTTAATGAATAGCTCTACATAGGATGATGACATGAATAAATTTCACACTGCGTAACCGCAGTGCACCTCTCTACGACAATAATACATAAGTGCTTAGGATGGCGGCGCCTATCTGATGGCCTGTGCAAACTGAATTGTATTATGAAATGGCAGATTTGTATAATTTATTGGCGTAAAATTTAAAGGGAAATCATTTACTCATTGAAAGTGGGGCGACTAAATAATTGTCTTTGTATAATAAGCTGAAATTCTTTAGAAAATGTTATTAGGTCCCACCACTCATAGATAAAATGAACACACACAGCATCGGTGGCGTGAGATGTTGGATCATAATCCTAGATCATAATCCCCCCCTTTCCCATATGCCCTCCTTTCATCCTATCCCCTATACTATCCTCCCTCCTTTAGGACGTTGTACAATGGGTCAATCCAACCTCCGGGTACTGTACTTGTCTTGACTGACAGGTGCACGTCCTCTAACCGAACATAACCTAACCATCCTGGCTAAAGTGTTGTAATGACTTCCTATGAGTATAGTACTCCTCCTGAATAGCTGAGCGATTAATATTGAAGGACTAGCATTTGGCTTAAGGGTTTTATAAATTCCCTGCTTTACATTATAACTTCGTTAATCATGTTATGATTCGTATTGATCCGATGAGCCGCTCGTCATTCAATTTAGAAAAAAAACTCCGAAAACTAAACATTTCTCATACAAAATCAACGAAAAACAAAAAAGAAACGAATTATTGCCATAAAGATTTGTATAGAATGTCTTAAGATGTCTTCTAACAAATAAAAACCGTCTGTCTGTCTGTCTGTCTGTATGGAGGGGGGCATTTATAATCTTGACAATTTTCACAGGTTGTAAATTGATACACCATGTTGAACAACTGCAATACAAATGAAACAAAAAACAGAAACAAAACAGCAACGATTAATGCCACCGACATCGTAGACAGAGTGGCTACCGACAACCACTGCTTGCCAACTGCACAACAAGCAAGCAAAAACAACAAAAATTAAAGAAATCAAAACCACCAAAACAACTCGTGTAGACACAACAAAAAACAAAAACAAAAAATGAAAACAGAACAGAAACAGAAACGATTGCAACACAGGCTTTGATAGAAGTATTGCAACAAGTAGAGCGAACGCGAATAGACAAACGACAGATGTGTGTGTATGTGTGTGTGTGAGTGTGCCTTGGGAACGATAAAATTTGCAAAGAAAGAAAGAAATCAGATTTTTGCCACATCAGCATATTGACGAGTATATCTTGAGATTTTTTTTGACGATCATTCATGATGATAATGAAGTTTATCGGTGGTACGTGTAGTACGCTGACATAAATAAGTTCCCTAGAGAACAAACCGGGGAAACAGTTTTTGCAAATAAATTCAAATGCAATATTACAACAACAACAACAACAACAACAGCAACTTAACATGGATTTTTTGAAGCTTTTCATCTGTGAATTGTTTTTTTTTTTTTTTCTTTGCATTACCAAGTTAATAACACTGAAAACAGTTTTAAACAGAGGCATTTGCCTTAAAATCTTTACAATTTAGAGCACTGTGTGGACTGTGGAGTTAAAAGCCGGCACATGTTGCACGTCTTGTTATTGAAATTTGAGGCGCTACGAAAGCAAAACAGGACGTAAGCAGTTTTTTTTATTGAATTATTGCTACCAAGTCTTGTTGCAACAGCAGAAGATGGTGAAGAACACTTCTTAAAGGAGGCTTTCACAGCCTAAGTAATAAATGCTTTACGGTCAGCTTGTAATGACTTCTTAGGGTTCATAAACCATTCTTATACGGTCAGTTAGTTGGTAAATGAGTGTGTTTGTGTGTGCGTGTGTATAGGCAACTGGCATATAATAAATGTTGGCTTTAAGTTGCTTAAATTGCCTTTATTGTTGCGATTGCTGTTGTTATTGCTATTAACAATATAAAAACAGCAGCAACAACAACAACAACAACAACAACAATTGCAACAAAAGTAATATAAATCTGTTTGGTATTTGTTGGTATGGTTATTTAATACTTCATTTATTGTTTATTCTTATGGCCACTAACAGCAGCAGTAGCCGCAACCAACAGCGGCAACAACAGCAGCAATGGGTTGTTAAAAGAAAAAAACCTCATAACGTTTAGCCCACTTACAACACCACCATCACCATTACCCTCACCATCATCGTCGTAAACAGCGCAACACGACAAAAAAAACTTCATTTTTTGAAATGTTTGAATGCACGATTGAAGTTGAGTTTCTATAGACCGAAAACACTTGATGGCTGTTGCACTTGAAGTAAAGAAATACAATAAAAAAACAAATGTTGTTGTTGCCTTTGTAATTGTAACAATAATGAAACGACAATAACAAAAAAAAAGAGTGCAAAGTAATACGATATGTATTGTGCATTTCAAAAACTAAAATAAGTATGAAGAACATCAGTAATACAGAACGAACGAACTTGATTTTAAATGGCGGGCCAAACATCACAGTTTGATAGGACTTGTCCTGTACTGATGTTTGAAGTTTCATTGGTATTACAGACAATAATTCTTAATGCTTGATTATCAATACAATGTATGGGAAAATAATTATTTCCGCAATTTCTGGCGGTAGTAAAATGGCGCTAATGGTGTGCCAGGATGAATCGCCATGCAGACAATTAGGAAAACACTGTACACTATTGGAAAAAATTCTAACAATCGCCAAATTCAAGTTCAGAAAATTTGACAATATTTTGAAATTTTTTGTAATTTTTTTTTTCAATTTTAAAAACTGGCAATGAAACAATTTCAAAATAAAAATAACGGTAATTTTTTAATGTATATTTTATAATGTACAGTTTCTTTTGACGCTCACTGTAGTTACGAAAGACAGCACGCTGCAAAAATTAGGGTCGGTGCTATAATTCTTTGATTAAAATTCATCAGTACGATCTGCGAATAACGTTTGTGGTTACCTCAAGTCCCTGCCTCAGCAGTGTTCATACGATATGACTAGACAAGTTGTGGGAACTGCAATGACGTAAAATAATAAGAAACTATCACTCACTTCCACTGTGGCTGTCCTTTTTGGCGTCTACGTAATGTCTTACGAATAACGAAAAGGTAGCAGTTACTTACTACTTCTCTACTGTCCTTTAATTCATGTACCGCTAGGTCTGCTCTAAAGGAAGCGGTGAGAGTTATGAAAATCTTTGAAAGGCAAGCAATTTTGATTGGACAAACTGTATTGGACGCGTATTACATTATCTATGTTCTACTTTCTGCGCTTCAAAGAACAGCTTGGCTATGTTATCTGCACATCTATCTTGTCTTAGCGTGCAGCCCCTGCGCTGACAAAATTCTTCGATGAGTTCGGTGAAATTCGATCAGTACAGGGACTGAGCTTAGCCGTGGCATCATAACGGGCCACTATGCGTGCTCAAGCTACCACTCTAACCTAACCTAACCTTCTTGTGCTACGATATGACAGAACTGTATCATCTTGATTTTAATAATCTGCACTTTTCGGTATTCATAGCAAAGCAACTAATCCAAGTTCATGCTTAAGTTCTTACAGCAGATCGGCAATGCCGAAGAAAAACAAGGGCCAGTTTCGCATCACTGAGAGTATAGCAACCATCGCCGTGAAATACACACGATGTAGAACAATACCCCCGTCGCTTGCTAAAGGTAATACGTCCTCGTTAGCGTTTGTCGAGCATGCTACAGATGGTTCCTAAAGTGCCTAGAGAAGCTTTTAAATGCAATGGAGGCTAGAAAGAAGGCCGAAGAATATGGAGAAAAGTATTCCAACTCGCCAACAGACAGACAAAAGAAGAAGCAAAGTCATCATGTTACCCAAACCGGACACCTTCGGAGCAAACTGCTCTAGAAAAGGTAATTGGTGAATACATGAACTCGTCTGGCTCACATTTTTGTTGACAGTAAAGTTGCTCCAACGATTAAGTGTCTCAAGATGGCTACTGAATGAAACGAAAGAGATTTGACGACTTGTTCAGGGGACAATATCCAGGATACAAAAGCTCACTTTCTTTCTCCCAAGGAATTTGAGGCAAACGACAGAGCTTATATCGTTACGACAGACCAAGGAAGCTGATGACAGTCGCGACTGATGAGAGCTCGAAGATGTTTCTTTTCATGGCATTGACAGAATGTAAAGTGATAATCCATCTTCTGAGAAAACCAGAACAATAAATGCGCAGCTATCAGGAGCATCTTAAAAGTTGATTTCAATTTGCACAGTACAGGACAGGAACATACATACATAATTGATCATTACAACACTTCAGTCAGGATTACGACCTAGTTTCCCACACCATTTATGTTATACGAGTGGCGGGACCTACAATTTAAAGTCGACCCCGAACGACAGATTTTTGAGAAACTTTTTCTATTTACTCTCAGAGTTTTTGCCAGAAATCTGCTGAGAGGAAGTCGCCGAAGAAATACTTTTTGTATTTTGTTTTGAAGTCTGGCCTGGTTTGAACCTTGGCTTTACGTCTAATAAGCCAACACACTACCTGCTAGACTACGACGACTTCAATAAGAGGTAGTTATTCACGAGTTGGTGAAAAGATGAACCCAAGCGTTAAAAATTGAAGGCTTTCACTTCCGCCTGGTTCACACTATGGTTGACGGTAAAGAGATTTGACGACTTATTCAGGGGATAATATATCCTAGGTGTACAAGGTCACTATCTTCCTCCCAAGGAATATGAGGTAAATAATAGAGCTTTCATCCTTACGACGCATTTCAAACATCATGCATGTGGACAGTCAAAAGTTTATGACAGTCGCGAGTAATGAGAGCTCGAATATGTTTCTGTCCATAGCATGGCCTCAAGACAAAATGATATTCCATCTTCTGAGAAGACCAGATCAATAAATGGACAACATCTTAATGGTCACAGTACAGGACAAGGACAAGCCATATTTAGTATTTTAGAACCTTTGCACGACAATAATAAATAAATTACCGGTTTCAGAAGCCTCATTTCCAGAAGACTAATTGCATCTTGTTTGTCGTGGTCCTCAACATTTGAGGGGATCCTTATAGAGGCTTGTATGTTGTATTTCATTGCATGATATTTTTACATGGTGGGTACAAGCCAAATTTAAAATCCAGGCACTTGGAATTCGCTGCACACATTAGTTAACATCTAGCGGGTGCTAGTAAGCCATTCAGGAGGGGCCTCGTGGGGACTGCGTGACAATTTGAATGTAGCAAGACACAATGACCACAATCAGAAACTTTACCTTGTTTGCATGCATACCATCCCATTCATCAAACGCAAATTATAGTGGAATAATGTCTTGTATCGAAGAGGGGAAGCTAGGGTTACTATCTGTAGTAAATTTGAAGAAATCTAGGCGTCTTTAACAAGTTGAACAAGTTTTTTTTTTGTAAAAATTGATAATAAAAGCTGGGATACGCAACTTTCATTTCAAACAAGGTTCGTTGCAATCAAAACTTTTATAATTTATAACCACTGGTAGCCACATTTGTTGTGCTTCTCTGCATGAGATTTCGTTCGTCCATCAAACACAACCTATAAGTTGCTGTTGCCGAAACGATTTCTTGTATTCGATCATACTGCACTTAGACCACATCTACGATTCTTGTTCGTTAATGTGGTTGTTGTTGTGTGTGTTGTTCCACTATACGAGTTTCAATAATGCCTTCACAGATCTATGGACACAGCAGAATGTGTCGTTGTAATAGGCAACAACAATAACAGCAACAACAATAATAACTAATAATGAAAATTAATAATCGTAATTTTTGCATGATTGACATTTTTCCGCACATGCATGAACGAACGCTGCAACTACAAAATAAATAAATATCCTCTCGCTTACAAGTAAAATAAAAAAAAATTCTAGACAAGTATTGGCAGTGCATTCATTACATGGCATTCAGTGCATGCCAGAAGCCTGATAGCCTGAGTAGAGTCAGTCAGTCTATTTCTGTTGCTGTTGTTGTTGCTGTTACTGTTGCTGTTACTGTGTTGATTATTTTGATTTGGCTGTTGTAATTGCTCGATAATAAACACCTGTTTTAGAGTCACACAGTCACAGCCAGTCAGCCAGTCTGTCTGTTAGTCTGTCTGTTATAGCGGCCGTAGCTTTATTTTCTTTATTCTTGCTGTACAGATTCCTTAACACTCTGCGTTATTCTAGATGAAAAGCGATGCTGATGCTAAGGCAATTGCTATTGCATTCGATGTACAATGTAGGGCAGTGAACTTGCATTGCGGTTGCAACACAAAAATATGTCAGATTTTTGTTTAATTTAATTTAAAGAGCATCAACATGATTTTTCCACGAAACCAATTTAGACACACGAGATTAATGAAATAGAAATTGAAATTGAATTATGCCCCCAGTAAATGGTAAAAAAAAATGTTTCAGCTTTTGTTTGAAAGGAAGTTTAAAGACGTTGTGGCATGTGCGTTAATACGTGTTGGAGGTTTATTACAAAAGGAGTGTTAAAAAAAAATTTGGGGATCTTATTTAAGAGATGTCATGAGAAAGTCAATTCCAGTAAATACCTTCAAGTGGAGAGAAGCCTTGAAACCACAGTGAGTGTCAAAAGAAACTGCGCACTATGGTTAAAATTCTAACAATCATCAAACTAAACTTTGGAGAAGAGTGGCCGAAAAAATTTGTTAATATTTCGAAATTTTTTTTAATGTTTTTTTTTTTGTTTAAATTCTAAAAACCGGCAATGAAACAATTTTAAAATAAAAATAACTGTAACTCGCCGTAGTCTAGTAGGTAGTGTGTTGGCTTATTAGACGTAAAAGCCAGGGTTTGAGCGCCAGGCCAGAATCAAAACAAAATACAAAAAGTATTTCTTCGGCACATTTCTGGCAAAAACTCTGAGAATAAATAAAATTGCCATGAAAAGTTTCTAAAAAATCTATCGTTCGGAGTCGACTTTAAACTGTAGTTCCTACCACTCATGTATAAAATGAACACACACAACATATGTGGTGTGAGAAACTAAGTCGTAATCCTGACTAAAGGGTTGTAATGGCCAATTATGTGTGTTATGTATGTATGTAATTTATTAATGTACATATTTTTTTAATGTACAATTTTTTTTTGACGCTCACTGTACCAGGATCAGTTTCGTAAATGGTAAGCAAAGTTTCAGAAATGTCAAAACAATATCCCATTAAACCATTGCCAAAGAGTTCCCTGCAACACATCAATTTCTTCTACTAGGGAAACATAAATTCTAAGCCAGCTTACTGCATATCATAGGCTGCCTTCCAAAATGTATCAGTACAAAGTTTGTATGCAGTTCTACTACTATATATAAACTATGTAGATATGCAAAGTAACGAAACAATGCATCAACTATAAATCCGATGCCCGATTGCTTTTTGACTGCGTTAAAAATACACATTGACGACGTTTTGAAATAGGATACATTGTATATATTTTGTACAGCGGCATTATGAAACACGATACTTTGTTCAAACACAAAGCAACTAATATTTTGGAAGGCAGCCCTTCTGTCATGTTAGGCTTTCTTTGAAATGCTCTTAACACAAGCCTTTTATGTGAGTTTAAGATTTCTTACAGCGGCAATGAAGACTGTGTTAAATTAAATTGCAGTCAGGAGTAGAACTACAGAGGCCATGTTTAGGATGAAATTTACCAGGGCCATCACATACATATATACATACTTAATTGGTCATTACAACCCTTTTCTCAGGATTACAACCAAGCTTCCCGCACCACTAAAGTTGTGTGTGTTAATTTTATATATTAGTGGCGGAAGCTACACTTTAAAGTCGATTTCAAATGACAGATTTTTGAGAAACTTTTCATGGCAATTTTATTCAGAGTTCTTGCCAAAAATCGGCTGAGAGGAAGTCGCCGGAGAAATATTTGTTTTTATTTCGTTTTATTGGAGATATCTGATCTGGGGCTTAAAGCGTGGCCTCACGGCTAATAAGCCAACACACTACCTACTAGACTTCGGCAAATTCAAAGGCATCGCGACCTAGTAAATTATGTGCCTCTTAGCAACCTCCTTAATTTCCTCCTGAACAAAATCAAAGATCAAACAGTGAACGGAGCAATTTGGAGGCTGTAAGCTGTTTTAAAAGAGAGGGCACTCTGTGTTCTATAGACGAGTCGAACACAGATTTGCCTGAAGCAAATATTCAGAACATATAGGTTAGGTTAGTGTGGTAGCTTCATACCAAAAGCTCACTTGAGCACGCATAGCGGCCCGTTGTGATGCCACAGGTGAACGCAGTTCCTGTACTGACCAAGTTCCCCCGAACCCAGGAGGGGGAGGTCGGTCAGCAAAAGATCTGCATATCCAAACCACGACTACCCCGCGCTGGAAAACCAGCCAGAAAGTTTGATAAACGAGGCTATATCCTTGACATCAATGAACGATAGCTCCGGCAAGCTGACAAAGGTTGGAGAGCCAAATAACCTATATCTGCACCTCGCAAGAGATGGGCATTGGCAAAGAAAGTGGATAACAGTTTCGTCCTCCTCAGCGGATCTGTACCCACAGCAAAAGTCATTAAATGGGAGCCATATTCTCTCCGCGTGTCTACCCATAACACAGTGACCTGTAACCATGGCCACTGTGATTGAGATGATGCTGCGACCAAGTCCAAGTAACTGGTTGGTACGCCTTCTATCCATCCGGGGCCAGGTGAGTCTAGCGGTAGAGCAGGACTCCTCGTTGATCCAGGATGGGTTGGCGTCTCGGAAAAATTTCCGCGCGATGGCCAGTTTGATCGAGGCAAGTGGCATTCCTAAGTCGATTTCCCGGAATGTCACAGTGTCCGGGGACCCAGACAAGTGTGACACTGAAGCGCCAAGAAAGAAGGTTGAGGCAACGGCGACATTGCCTGACGATCCTGTAATTATTCGCAATGTTCGACAGAGACTTTATGGCAGCCTGGCTATCCGAAAAGATCGAGATGCGGGTGAAAGGAACTCCGTATGCGAGAATCCATTGTGCGGCCCGGTAGATGGCAATTACTTCCGCCTGGAACATGTTGCAATAGTCCGGCAGCCGGAGTGAAATGTTCAACTCCAATTTCGCGGAGTGGACTCCACTACCCACCCTGCCATCGAGTTTGGAGGCGTCGCTATATATACATCCAGGAGTTCCGGGGGACGGTCGTATTTGGGGCCAATCACTTCTGTTCGGAATCAAGAAGTTAAAACCCCTGTCAAAACAGTATTCGACAGGAAGATAATCGATTTACATTGCGGCCACCGGGTCGATCTACAGAATAGAGGAGTGACCAGGGAACAGAGGGAACGACGCGCCTACGAGACAAGGCATTGAGTCTTGTTGCAGTGAACTCAGCCACCTGCTTGGCGAGGAGCTCAGTAGGAAGCCAGTTAAGCGTTGCGAACACATAGGAGCATAAGAAAATTCTTTGCAATGAGCAAAACAGATAAGCTTGCGATGAAATAGGATTTCATGCCACTGCTAGTGCCAGTAGCTTTCTGTAAAGTCCGAAGAAATATTAGGAAAGTATTCTCGACTGAAGGAAAGATGGAGAAATGGGTTTATGATGACGATATGAGATTTAAATCCTGCAACAGATTATCCATTCCTTAAGAGGGTGATATAGTAACCGACTTGAAATCGCCATAGTCTAATAGGTAGTGTGTCTCGAACACAATGAACAGCAGTCTTCTGGCGAAAACTCTGAAAGGAGTAAATAGAAAATTGCCATGAAGAAGTTTCTCAAAAATCTGTCGTTCGGAGTAGACTTTAAACTGCAGGTCCAGCCACTTATGAATAAAATTAACACACACGACAAGGGTGGTATAAGAAGCTAGGTTGTGATCCTGACTAAATAATTGTCATGACCAATTAAGTAAGGAAGGAGGCTATTTTTCACAACACTTCGCTTCATTACATATGTACATACGTATTTGTTATAAATTGTTTGTTATTATTAGCAGCGTTACAGAATATTGTTAATTGTATGTATGTATGTATATAATCATTCGTTTATTAGATTATGTATTCATTTATCGTGAGTGAATTAATCATCGTTTTTTTTATTGATTTGTTCAATAATCGAGAACGTAAATGCAAATTGTGATGACATTTAATGTGCGTTCGTTCATAAATCACTCGTCAATTGATTTGACGAATTAATAAAAACAAAACATTCTGTTTTAATTAACGCTCCTAGTGGCAGTAGGTGTTGTTAATTTATCTGCGTGTTGAGCAGGCAATTGTAAATGTCAAAATTATTATTATTACCAACTATAATTAACAATTAAACAACAACAAATATAAATACAAAAAATTACTTAATGTCTGTACGATAAAGAGCCTTTGTTGCCATATACTACACGTACAAGTGGTGTTGATCTAAAATAAAAACTCTGTTAAATTGTTATTAACAACTTGTTAATAAGTTTTTTAACTGCTGTAAATAGTACTTGAAATGCATTAATTTTTAATAAAAAAATTTTTAATTAGCAATATTTTATTAACGATATTTTTATTAATTATTTACTTGACTGGCAATCAACGCTTAATAATGGGTGATTTTTTTAAGAGCTATAGGAACATTTTTCCAAAAAAAACACATAAAATTCAGAAAAATTCATGAAATCTTTATTTGAATCGATAGTACGGTCCATATAATTTAATGTTTGAAGATTATTTCATGCAAATGTTGACCGCGACTGCGTCTCAAATGGTCCATCCGCTTAGGCCAATTTTGGCATACTCTTTCCAACATTTCGGCCGGTATCTCGCGAATAAATGCTTCAATGTTGTCTTCCAATGCGTCAATTGAAGCGGGCTTGTCTGTATAGGCATGAGCTTTAACATAGCCCCACAAAAAATAGTCTAAAGGCGTTAAATCGCACGATCTAGGCGGCCAATTGACCGGTCCCGAAAGTGAAAGAAAATATTCACCGAACTCGCCTCTCAATAAGTCCATTGTTACGCGTGCTGTGTGGCATGTGGCACCGTCTTGTTGAAACCACATGTCATGCAAGTCAGGCTCTTGCATTTTGGGCAAAAAAAAGTTGGATATCATTGCACGGTAGCGTTCACCATTCACAGTTACGTTACGATTCGCAGCATCTTTGAAGAAGTACGGTCCAATGATGCCACAAGCCCATAAACCGCACCAAACTGTGACTTTTTCTGGATGCATTGGTAGCTTTTGCAATGCTTCTGGCTGATCTTCACTCCAAAATCGACAATTCTGCTTATTTACGTATCCCAAATGAGCCAAAAATGAGCTTCGTCGCTGAACACAATTTTTCGATAAAGAAGTGGATCTTCGGCCAACTTTCCAAGAGCCCATTCACCAAAAATTCTGCGTTGCGGTAGGTCGTTCGGCTTCAATTCTTGCACCACCTGTATTTTGAAAGGCTTCACATCTAAATCCTTCCGCAAAATTTTCCACTTTGTTGAGTAATAGAGACCAAATTGCTGCGAACGGCGACGAATCGATAATTGATGGTCATCGTTAAGACTGGCCGATACAGCTGCGATATTTTCTTCAGTTCGCACTCTACGTAAGCGTGTTGGTGGTTTAATGTCCAATAATGTAAATTTGGTGCGAAATTTAGTCACAATAGCCCGAATAGCCGCTTCAGTGGGTCGATTAAACGCGCGATGAACTTTCTTAGTAGAGCACGCATTTTGATAATGAAATTCAATGATTTGCAAGCGTTGTTCGTTTGTAAGACGATTCATGGTTAAATTATAGACCAAACTGAAGATGTTTGACAGTGAAACAAAACACGAAACGTGCGTGAGCTGTTTAAACCAGTGTTACCAAAAAGATAACAGCTAAAGAAATCACCCGTTATAACCTTTGAACGCATTGAATAAACTAAGCGGTTGCTCTAAAGTGAAAATAGTTCTCCTTTTAATCTGTGAATATATCAGAAGGAACTATTATGAGCCATAAGGCCGAGTCGCCGTAGTCTAGTATGTACTGTGTTAGCTTATTAGACGTAAAGCCAGGGTTCGAGCCCCAGGCCAGACATCAAAACAAAATACAAAAAAATTTATTTCTTCGGCGACTTCCTCTCAGCAGATTTCTGGCAAAAACTCTGAGAGTAAATAAAAATTGTCATGAAAAGTCTCTCAAAAATATGTCGTTCGGAGTCGACTTTAAACTGTAGGTCCCACCACTCACATGTATAAAATTTAACACACACAACATAAGTGGTGTGAGAAACCAGGTCGTACTCCTGACTTAATTGTTGTAATGACCAATTATGTTATGTATGTATGTGGAACAATTATGAGCTGGTGCATCTATCCCATATACCAGAGATCAGCAATGAGTATTCAAAAAGATGAGGAGTAGAATCGAATCATACTCATAATTTCTGATACTTCTGATACGCATTTGTACTTATTTTAATATCATGGAACCCCTCTATTCATATTCAAAGTTTGAAGTACTCATCATATTCATACTTAACAACATGTATGATGTTCGACTTTCTATAACTCACCATATACACGAAGCACAAAATAAGTATGATTCGCGTACGAACAGTAAAATATTCACTAAAAGGTTGTATGTTTGGTCTGATTGCTTCTCCTTTTTTTCTTTTGTTGTAAATGCAACAACAACTAAGACTATAAATTTTAATGAATGATTCGAGTCATTCGTATTATAACTTGTATGTATTATAAATATTTTTCTAAAGTTATGAATCTAAATGAGTAGGCTGGCTTATGAATCAAACATATTTCGAATGGTATGAGTTTGATGTCAACGTTGTACTCATACCCATTGCAACCTGTACTTATAAATCAATGTTGTGTAGTGAGTATGAATGAATGCAGATTACATAGTTAAATTTCAATATTGTTGACTCACTTATATTAAAAATTTCATGCGGGCTTATGAGTAGCTATAAAACGATTCATTACTGATCTCTGGTCCATACAACTTCTGACGCCCTTTGATTTGATGAGATGCGATCCTAGTGATTTGTTTGCTGCTTGACTGTGGAAGGGGGCAGGTCCTTGGTTTCAATCATGCATGCAGTTTATTCAATAGCAAAAATCTCCGCCTCAAATACGAGTATTTCATAACTATCGATTACTGAAACCCCAATTAATTGTAATTTTAATAATTTCTTCCTATTAATCAATATTTTAATGATAATAATGATCATTATTTTTTGGTGTAACAATTATCACTTTTAACCTTGAAATGCATTAAGTCCAGTAGATTAGAAATAATTTTTTTTAAGAAATTTGTATCTTTTTTAAAATGAAAATAATGGGCCTGTAATTTTATTATTCTATTACGAAAGAAAGCGAAATTGTTAACTTAACTTATCTGCTTCTTAGAATAATTATTTGAAATTCTTTTGAATTTTTCACCAGCTTCACTATGAACTCGAATGTGAAAAATTTACCCACCTTTGCTGGCAACACCCAGTCAATAAATTTATTTCATCAGGACAAATTTCTAGCATTGATTGCCGCCGCGCGATTACGAAAAAATCTCTCTTGTAAAATCCCCCACTGAAAATTAAATAATTTTATTAAGTTTTTTTCGCTTTCAATCATTGCGAAATATTCGATTGTTTTTTCCCAGCTCACTGTCACGTTTCTGAGAAACAATAAGAGTTTTTAAAAAAATAAAATTTTACACAATTTTATACGCTACGGTGTATGCCTGCCGTTCAATATGAAAAAAAAACGTTTTTTTCTTCACACCTGGTTTTTTACCTCTTTCCATACTTTCTTATGAAATGCAATGCAAAACGTTTGAAACGAGACAAGTTCAATAGCAATTCTTAATGACGTTAATAATTTTATTTAATTTTAATTTTTTTTATTTTGTTCCTAACAATAATTCCAGTGAACATTTGTGATGACGATCAAGCCAAGCACACCTCAATCTTAATCTCTAATAATGCAATAAAATATTTCTGTTATTAAGTTGTTGTTGTTGTTTTTGTGTATCGATAGCGAATTCAACAAATTAGCATTTGAATTTTAATCGTAGCATTTATAAATAATAAACGGCGTTTATCACTTTATTTAACGACAAATTAGGCTTGCTCTCTGCATGCCCACTCAGTCGTAGATATAGCACGTGCTGTACAGACCATGCAAGACAAATTATTTATACAAGTTATTGTTTGTAGTTGCCGTAGTCTAGTAGGTTGAGTGTTGGCTTATTAGACGTAAGGCCCGGGTTCAAATCCCAGCTCAGACAGTTCCAACAAAACGAAATATGAAAAAATATTTCTTTGGAGACTTCCTCTCAGCAGATTTCTGGCTAAACCTCTGCGGGTAAATAAAATTGCCATGAAAAGTTTTTCAAAAATCTAAACTGTAGGTCCCGCCACTCATGTAAATAATTAACACACTCAACATAAGTGGTCGTAATCTTGACTAAAGGGTTATAATGGCCAATTTTTTTATGTATCACAGATCAGCAATGAATCGTTTTTTCGCTACTCATAAGCCCGCATGAAATTTTCAATATAAGTGAGTCAACAATATTAAAATTCAACTATGTAATCTGATTCATTCATACTCACTACAACGTACATTGATTTATAAGTACAGGTTGCAATGAGTATGCGTACAATGTTGACATCAAACTCATACCATTCGAGATATGTTTGATTCATAGGCCTACTTCTTTAGATTCATAAGCATTAGAAAAATACTTATAATACTACTTATAAATGATTCGAGTGAATCGAATTGTTCAACAAAATTTACGGTCTTAGTTGTTGTTGCATTTACAAAAAAAGAAAGAAGACAGAGCAGCAAGCAGAGCAAACCCACAACCTTCTAGTAAGCATTTTAGTATTCGAACGCTATTCATTCATACTTATTTTGTACTTCGTGCATATGTTGAACATATGTTGTCGAACATCATACGTGTTGTTAAGTATGAATATGATGAGAACTTCAAACTTTGAATATGAGTAGAGGGGTTCCATGATATTAAAATAAGTATGAATGCGTATAAGTATCAGAAATTATGAGTATGATTCGATTCTATTCATATTTTTGAATACTCATTGTTGATCTCTGATGTGGACATTCAAACAGCAATCAAATCCAGCAGAAATGGGATCCCATCTCGTCAATTCAAAGGGCGTCAAGTGGTGCATGGACTCTCTACACTGTAGATGTCTACACAATACCCGCCTCTACTGGTTTCCTCGTCACTGTGGCATAGAGGACAACGAAAATTTATTGAAACAGGGGATCTGCCTCCTTCGCACTTGATCATATTTGTGAACTTTCAACCAGCAATCAAATCCAGCAGCAATGAGATCCCATCTCGTCAAATTAAAGGGCGTCAAGAGTTGTATAAGCTATCTAAACCGTTAACGTTCAGGCCACTGTGTCATAGAAGAGAACGAAAAGGCGGACGAAGCGGCACGAAACGGATCGGAGAAGTCTGCGGGGGAAACTACAGAGGGAATATATGTGCTTTTACAGGAATACATACATGTATACATTCATAATTGGTATTTACAACCCTTCGGGCAGGATTACAACCAAGCTTCTCCTACAACTTATGTTGTGTGTTAATTTTTATACATGAGTGGCGGGATGTACAGTTTAAAGCCGATTCCGGACGACAGATTTTTTGAGAAACTTTTCATGGCAATTTTTATTTATTCTCAGTTTTTGGCAGAAATCTGCTGAGACGAAGTCGCCGGAAGAAATATTTTTTTGTATTTCGTTTTGATGTCTGACCTGGGGTTTGAACAATGGCCTCACGTCTAATAAGCCAACAAACTACCTAATAGACTACGACGACTTCAACAAAAAGGAATACTTTGCCAAATTGGAAAATGCAGCATGGAATTTAACAAACCGTAAGTTGTCCAACATAAGTGGTTGGATGCTTTGTCCAGCAAAGGACAGTATGCAAACCAAGCAACTAATTGAGTTCGACAACAGAACGGTTCGCACTATAACATGAATTCCAACGGTATATTGCGCTATTGGCAATTTCACAGGCAATTACTGCAGAAGCTGTAATGATGTAGAGGAAACGGAATCAGTGCAACACCTTTTATGCGAATGCCCTGCACTTCAGAACAGACGGAATCGATTTTTGGGTGGCAGAACGTTTGAAGGCATGGTGGCGAACATGCGAACTGGCCGGTTTCATACGAAGCTCTGGGTGGTTCAAACCCACCACTAATGGATCACGACAAGGGGCCGACCTCACACTGGGTAACAGAAAATGGGTCATATGGTCGTCGAGTAAACTTCGCTGTGAAAGGAAAGCTACCCACTAAGCTAACCTAGGTTGTAATCCTGAATAAAGGGTGAAAGAAAGTATGCCAGAAAAGAATAAAAAAATCTGTAAAGAAGGATGATAAAGGACTAAAGATGCCTCAAAACGTGTAGAACATATTAACGGAAACTTTTAAGATGTGCGTGATGTGCGCAATATGGCTGACATGTTTGCTCCCAAAAGAACAAAAATTGCATCTCGAGGAGATTTCACTAGAATGTTTGACAAACTTTCCATCATTGCACAAATAAGTTAAAAAACGGTTAAGGCAATGAGCTGCCTTAGAAGTCAAACGTCCACGACCAACTGCTGATAAGGTCATGGCGTAAGTTGTTTCTGTCAAAAAATTAAAAACAATCAACTGCGTTTAATACGTCAACTAACTGCAGCATTTAAGTTATGAAAATAAGGAAAGAAGGCTACATTGGGCAAGAAAGAAAACTTTATTTCAATAAGAAAATGCTTCAGTTCAGATACCCACAATCATCTGAAATTGTATCATCACGCGTCTTATTTGTGAGAGAGATCTGTTAAAAACAACTTTAACTTCTAGGCCTGCAAAATCTTGCCCTAAAACTATTCGTCTAATAGCACCAAATAAACGATAAGAATTTTTTTAAACTGCTGAAGAGTATTTTGAACTCAAATGAGTCGCAACAAGCACATGTGGCTGTTATCAGAACTAATATGTATGTCTGGGGATGAAACCGGCAAACACTAGTTAATGAGTTATCGATTACTATTAAAATTTGAATCGATAGTGATTAGTAACAAATGAGAGGGTGTGATAAATTTAAAATTTAATTATTTTTGTTTATAACTTGTTTTTAAACAGGGGAAAAAAGTACTTTTTCAACGCCACGTGTCTATACCAAGTGGTACAATGAATCAAATATTAAAAAGTCAATTAAAATTTATTATTTATTGTAAACGTTTTAAATAAGTTTCTACAAATTATCAGTTTTGTTTCAAAATGCAATTAATTTATTGCAATTTTTTATTTGTATTAAATTTTCCATAATTTTGTTAATAAAAAGCCAATAATTTCACAATGTGTTGCAGTATTATTGGCTAATCAATAAATAATTAATTAAAGACGGTATTGTTTGTTTGAAAACAAATTAAATTTCATTTGATAAGCGTTTACAAAACTTTATTAAAAAAAATTATTGTTTTTCGATTAAGATACACGCGCTCGCATTGCCTCAGAAGTTAAAAATAAAAACTTACGAAGCCTTTGGACTGTCTAACTAGCGATCAGTTAGTGTTTTGTGAATGGTTTCAAAACAATTAAATTGGAACTGGGTTAAAAGAATGATTTTCACTACAAAGTAATTGGTTTTGAAAATCGAAATAATGTTTCACTTCAAATTATTTGAAAAATTTTGCTTTCAAGTTTGATCAAATTAACGGTTGACGTAATCCTATGCCACAGTGGTCCTCAAAGCTAGCATAACTTCATGTGCCAGAACCAAGAAAGATTTGACATCTCCAGAGAACCCCTGGCGGTTATTGAAATGACGTCATATCTCACACATGATGGTATCGATAGGTCTTTCAAACGAATAAAAAAAGTCATGCTATTTCACACTTACTTTGTTTGACTTAAATTTAAAGATAGGAACCGCTTAATTAAAGGCTCGATAGTAGAAGTCCAGAAGATTCCTTCTCCTGCGACAACGCAGATAATCTAAATAAGGTTTTATTACAGAATTTTTGAACAAATTTTCTTTCAAGTTTGATCAAATTAACGGTTGAGTTAATCCTAAACCGCAGCGGTCCTCAAAATTAACATAATTTCATGCGCCAAAACCAAGAAAAATTAGACATTTCGGATGTGTTTCACCCAGAGAACCCGTGGCAGTTATTGAAATGACGTCATATCTCACACATAATGGTGTCAGTAGGTCTTTCAAAGGAATAAAAAAAATTCGATGCTATTTCACACGCATTTTGTTTGATTTAAATTTAAAGATAGGAACCCCTAGGAACGAAACACATCTCTGATGCATTTCGCCCAGACAACCCGTGGCAGTTATTGAAATGTCGTCATATCTCTCATATAATGGCAACAATAGGTCTTTCAAACGTATAAAAAAATTCGATGCTATTTCACACGTACTTTGTTTGACTTAAATTTAAAGATATGTACCGCTTAATTAAAGGTTCAATGGTAGAAGTCCAGCACCTACCTTCTCCTGCGACAACGCAGATAATCTAAATAAGGTTTGATTTTTACGGATTTTTGAACAATTTTTCATTCAAATTTTAACTGACTGTAGTTGTAGTACAAAATAACCTCAGAAATGCTATGAAATTATTCATTCATTATCTTTTTTATTATTTTTTTGTAATATTTTGCAGTAAACAAATCGAATGCAGTATATTTTATTTGTCACAATTCATTGAATTTAGTTTTTAGGTGGGTTTGTCTGCAGGAGGAAAAATTTTCCATTTGAATCTACAATGACAAGTGACGTCAGCAAACAACACGTAAACGCTGTATATAAGCTATAAACATAATCAAATTAACGGTTAAGGTAATCCTGGCCATTGTTTTTTAGATTCCCTTGCGTTCCTTTAAGTGACATCCTCATCCTCTTAGTATTTGTTCGCCTCACTTTGTTTCAATTTGATTGTACAAGTTATTCTAACCAAGCAGATGATTGGTCCATTGGGATAGGTCCTAGGATAACATCAGATCCTGTCGTTACATAGAAATAATGCTGTGAACTTACCTCTAATTTAGCCTACTTTTCAGATTCATTGGGAATGTTATCCTATCTTGTTGACAAGAGTCAGGCGTTTCATTATTGTAACACATGTAGTGCATGCCGAATTATGAGTCAAGAAATTATTGACATTGATTTATATTCTTACTTACTTACTAAACTCACCATTAAAAATCCGATTAACGCACTTTAGCCTGCTTTAACATATCCTTCCAGATGCCTCTGCTTCTTGCGCGCCTACGCCAGTTGGTCACATCAATCGATGACAGGGCTTCCTCGATCTGGTCTTCCCATCGTAAACAAAGTCGTCCTCTTCGCCGATTTCCGAAAATCTCCGCATCAAATACCCATCTCGTCGTATCATCCTCCTCCATTCGAACGACATGGCCGAGCCAAGTCAGCCGCTGGATGTTAATACGCTGCACCATCTCCATGTCGTTGAGGAGGAGATTGCTCGGGTTTGTAATACAAAATAAATTGTCCTCTTAAGTTGGGATCTCAAGCATGTTAATCACTTCACCACGCCACCTTTCAGACTAATTATTCGTATCACATGTTCAGCAGCAAGGATAACATTGCCATTTATATTAAAAAAACAAAACCGGTCATGACATTTTGTTGGAAAAAATCTTTTTAGCCCGGCCTGGCACTTAAGTAATGTCAGGCACAATGCATTGAGCCATCCATTGATTCTTTTTTGCCCTATGTCGGATAGATTTGTGGACTCTCCGGGCGATTGTTCAATGGCAGAAATCAAATATTGATTGACTACGTGATATCACGATAAGACTTTTCAAGGAAGTTAAGGACATTCATACTAGAGCGATAGGATTGATAATTGATTGATGATTGATTGATTGATGATTGATTTGTGATTGATGATTGATTGATGATTGATTGATGATTTATTGATTGATTGATTGAGTGATTGATTGATTGATTGATTAATTGATTGATGATTGATGATTGATGATTGATGATTGATGATTGATGATTGGTGATTGATGATTTATTGATTGATGATTGATTGATGATTGATTGATGGTTGATTGATGAATGATTGATGATTGATTGAATGATGATTAATTGATGGATCGAAATTAAATGGAACTGTGCTGATGGCAGTTTTTTAAAATCAGTATACATATCTCAATTCACAAGACTATTGGATCCCTGTATCGTCTTCTAGGTGAAGATGTCAGCAATACAATAATAGCCAGAATTATAAGACGGCAAATATCTATGGAAGGGATATTATCATACTTTCCGTTAGACAAACAACTGTGAAAGGCATAATGTTGCAATACAATGACCTTCAAGGCAGTGTATGCAAATCGCAGATGTGTTACGATATAATAGAACATGTGCCGGGACTCGGTTATATTCGAAGTAATTGCAGACCTGATAAACTCATCAGGTGGGGCACAACCATCGAACTCTCCGGTAATTTTTCTACTTTGGGAGCTACTTTAAAAACCTGCGAACTTCATAACAATGAAGTTATGAAGTCTGTCAACGTCGGATAGACAACTTCAGATGCGGCCAGAATGGTGTAGCTAATCTGGTCCAAACTGGTTGGAGGACATACAAAATCTCTGCTTGAGCTGTAAAGGACCGCAATCAATGTGGCAGTTAGAGTCATTATTGCATTGTGGACTGTCAAGCAAAGCGAATTGGTTTTGGACACTTGGCAAATGACTTCTGCAGGAGTTGTAGGAAGTGAAGCAAACTGGGTACACGCCCAGCCCTATATCAAAGAGGAAAAAGGAGATGAGTTGATCGAACTGTCAATGATAGGCTATGGCAGTATAAGTTGCTTCATCAGAAGAGGTGAATAGTTCTGAAAAAACTATTGACTTAGTAGACGTAAGGCTATGGTTCAGACCCCAGGTCGGACATCAAAACGAAAATTTGAAAAAAATATTTTTTCGGCGACTTCCTCTCAGCAGATTTCTGGCAAAATCTCTAAAATAAAAATTGCCATGAAAAAGTTTCTCTAAAACTTGTCGTTCGGAATCGACTTTAAAACTGTAGGTCCCACCATTCATTCTGACACAAGTGGTGTCAGAAACTAGGTCCATAATCTTGTCTGAAGGCTTGTAATGACCAATTATGTAATGTAATGGCATCACAATGGGCCTTACAAAGCTTAAGTTTGTCTATCACAACCTCTTTTGGTGAACAGCCACCTCCATCTTTCCACATACCTGCCTTATCTTATATACATACATAATGGATCATTACAACCATTTATTTAGGATTACAACCAATTAGGTTAGGTTAGAGGACGTGTACTTGTCAATTAAGACAAGCACAGTACCCGATGACCCTTTGTACCAAAACAACCTAGTTTCTCACACCATTTATGCAAAGTGTGTTAATTTTATGCATGAATCGCGGAACCTACACGGTTTTATAGTCGACTCCTTACGACATATTTTTGAGAAGCTTTTTCATGACTGGCTTCTGACTTACTCTCTGAATTTTTGCCAGAAATCTGCTGAGAAGTCGCTGAAGAAATATTTTTTCATATTTCGTTTTGTTGGAGATGTCTTGACTTGGGTTTTGAACCGTGGACTCACGTCTAATATTTTGTTTGCATTTTTGTTTGTATTTCGTTTTGTTGGAGATGCTTTGCCCTAGGGTTTGAACCGTGGACTCACATCTAATTTTTTGTTTGTATTTCGTTATGATGGAGATGTCTTGACCTCGGTTTTGAATACTGGCCTCACGTCTAATATTTTGTTTGTACTTCGTTTTGTTGGAGATGTCTTGACCTGGGATTTGAACGATGTACTCACGTCTAGACTAGGGCCAAATTCCTTATGTTATACAATCATTTATTGCCTTCATTGGAACTTAGTTTGCCGGAATGCAACACATCTTCCTGTGATGTAGTGACTTATTATTACCAAGGATTTCCGTTCAATTAATCTTTCTGTGAACACTTTTACTTTCGCTTCACTTTGAATCACAATATTTCACAGGAAATTATTATGATTCCTTTAACATTGGCTTACGTTTTTGGGCAGAATAAAAAAAAACTGAAACAAATCATCGGCACTATAATAAACCAAAAAAAGTACCCGCATGCAGTTTCAAACATAAGAGCCACACTTTGAACTCAATACGAAACATGACATAATTTTAATAAGAATTTTTTTTTGGTAAAATTTGGCCAAATTTTACAATCAAGCAAGAGAAGAAGAAGAAGAAGAGGAAGAAAAAGAGATTTTCCCATCGAACATAAAAGTAAAAGGAAAAGAATCAAAGAAACGGAAATTGCAGAAACATTTTTAAAACATGACTTAAACTTGAATTCTTTAGAAACAACCGAAAATGAAATCCTAACCCGGGGTACGCAAAGCACAGTCACTAACCATATATGGCATGAAGATAGTTTCCAATTGACGTCACGGGTTGGATAACAAAAAAAGCATAGCTTCGGGTACAAAAAAGCGTTTAAGCTTTAAGCAGCAGTGTTGGGGTAAATACTGAACTGAAAGGCATTTGATGTTTGGTGTTTGAAAAAAAGTCCCCCCACATACAAGAACGGCAATAAAAAAATTATGTCAGCCGGGAGTAGACATACAACGTATATGTACGTACATACGTAAGTGTCTGATGACGATTTTATGATACCCCCTGAGTAAAGCATATTCTGGGGAAATGTTAGTATGATGTGGGGTGTGTTGAACGACTATAGCATTGACTGCAACAATGTTTACGTACTCAATACGTATCGATAGTATTCGATATATGCTTGAGAGATGGTACAATAATTTTTCTTATCTAAATTGCTGTAGATAAAGTTTTTTTTTCCTATTTTGTGTTAATACGGCATACGTCTGCATGTCTGCCACGTTGGTTTTGAAGCATTACGCAGGCTGATCGTTTTGCAAACAAAAAAAAAAATTCATACTCCATACTTATATATAAAATCACCGGTATTTCGATAAATCATGATCAGTCTACATTTAAGCATTCAGCCAAACACCTTAAAATTCATTTACTATTCATAACAGAGACTCAGTAAAATAGTGGTGGTAGAAATAAAAACCAAAGCGTTTATCGACTTTAACTTGTGAATGAATGTGTTTAAAAGTATTAAAAAAAAATTAAATTAGAAAAGAAGAAGAATTGTTTCTATAAATATAAAAATATAAACAAATAATTAATAAAAGTGTATAAAATATTGAAAGTTTTCAAAGCAACAAGAAAATCAAACAGAAAATTATTAAAAAGTAAGTTTGTTTAAAAATCCTTTAATAAAAGCTTAATAAGCTGTTAATAAGCTGTTAATAAAGGTCTTATAAATAATATATATAAATATAAATAATATGTTTATGTTAAAATAGATGTTGTAAAGCCAGTTTTTAATTCAAGAATCATGAAAAATATTTAATTAAGATCCAAAAATATTTTAAATTTTGGAAAAAAAATTTTATAAAACCTTTAATAAGAGCTTATTAAGCCGTTAATAAAGGTCTTATAAATACAATAGTTATGTTAGAATATATGTATGTTGTAAAGGCAGTTTTTGATTAAAGAATCATGAATAAATTGGGATTAAGATCCAAAAATATTTTAAATTTTGCAAAAAAAAAATTGTTGTAAACCTTTAATAAGAGCTTATTAAGCTGTTAATAAAGGTCTTATAAATTTAATAATTATGTTAGAATACATACATATATGTATGTTGTAAAGGCAGTTTTTGATTAAAGAATCATGGAAAATTATGGATTACGATTCTAAAATATTTAGACTTATGCAAAAAAAATTTAAACCTTTAATAAAGGTTTATGAAGCTGTTAATAACAGTTTATTAAGCTGTTAATAAAGGTCTTATAAATACAATAGTTATGTTAGAATATACATTTGTATGTTATAAAGCCAGTTTTTGATTAAAGAATTATAAAAAATTTTGGATTAAGATCTAAAAATCTTTTAAATTTTGCAAAAAATGTTTTTGAAACCTTTAATAAGAGTTTATAAAGCTGTTAATAAAGGTCTTATAAATACAATAGTTATGCTAGAACATATGTTGTAAACAAAGCTTTTGATTAAAGTTTGACTTAAGATGCAAAAATATTTTAAATTTTGCAGAAAATGTTTTTGAAACCTTTAATAACTGTTTATTAAACTGTTATTAAAGGTCTTATAAATACCATGTTTATGATAAAATAAATGTTATAAAGCCAGTTTTTGATTTAAAAATTTTGGATTAAGAACCAAAAATCTTTTAAATTTTGCAAAACAAAATTTTTTAAAACCTTTAATAACAGTTTATTAAGCTGTTAATAAAGGTCTTATAAATACATTTTTATTATTTTGATTAAAAAATCTTGAGTTGGACTTATAGTGAAACAATATTTTCAATTTTCCAAAAATTTCTGAAGAATTTAAAAATTTTATAATTTTTTATTAAAAAATTTTTTGATAAAATCTATATTTTAAATATATTGTTTAATGCATTCAAATTTTATAAAAAAAATTTCTGGCACAATATTGTCATTTTAAAAATTCTTACAAACAAAAATTAATATTTTTAAAATTTTAAAAAATATTAAAAATTCTTAAAAAAAATTATTTTTTTTTAAATTTGAAAAAATATTAGAAAAATTTTAAAAATTTTGCTTAAAGTTCGGAAAAAATACATAATTTTTGTCCAATGTTTTAATTAAAAAGTCATAATATCAACACTGTAGGATTTCTGTTATTAATTGGCCAAATTTAGAATCGAAATATTCATTCAGAAAGGCTTCCATTTGGTTCGTTGGTGGTTAGTGGTTCTATTTATGAATCCAGGGCCAAGTGCAGTTAATGGTCGGGAAGTTTCCTGAATTGGTCCGCCAAATTAAGGCACGCAAAGTGTTTCTGATCATGCGATTACTGTAGAAAGCCTCAGTTACAAAATTTCAGAAACAGATTCAATCTTCCAACGTAGCATGGTACATTACCTTTCTTGACCAAAGCAGAATATAATCCTATTATCCTATGACCTTCTAAAATGCATCAATCACCTGTTTTGATAGTGAAACTTGTCTAATAAATAAACTGATCAAAGGGGTAATAAAACAATTAACAGCAAACATTACAAGAAGCTCAAGTAACACAATATTTTGAAGTAGAATAGACGGATTGAAGTTCTGTATACCCACAGATCATGTATAGACACACTTAGGTCATATAAGGCCCATAGTGAACCGTCTCAGACTGCCAATACCTAGTTCAGACATCTTAAACATAAAGGAATTTGAATATTTTTTCTGCGTCTACCTTTCAGTAGTTTTCTGGCAGAATACTGAAAGAAAAATAAAGTTGCCATTAAAAAGTTTCCTAAAAAATCTGTTATTCAAAGTCGACTTTAAGTTAACCGCAACTCATGAATAAAATTAATACACAACTAGGTTGTAATCCTGACTAAAGGTTTGTAATGACAAAATATGTATGTATGTATGAATGTAATATCGATATGGGCACTATTTAATGGACAATCGACCTTCTAAGAGCACAATGTCTGGATTTGTTCCGGAAAAAGCATGCTGAGCTGAAGTCTTGTTTAAATTGTTTAAACTGGAAAAGTCCTAGCTAGGTTGTAATCCTGACTATAAGGGTTGTAATAACAAATTAATTACGTAACTTATTGCGCAATTTGGAAATTGTGTTAGGAATGCAATTAAAAAGAATATTTTTCTCAAAATAGGTTCTTAAAAGAGCTCCAAATCGAATAATTGTGCTGTTTTTCGGGAATATATGGAAATATCAATTCTTATAAGTTAAAATAAACGACTTTTCCTATTGCCATTTAAAAAACAATACGTTTTCAAAATAAAATACAATCATAAGCAATTAATTACTCAATATTCTTCAGTTCAATATTCAATTGAAAAATTTTTTTTTTTTTTGCTAAAATGCTTAGAAATTATAATTCTTATGAAATTCTTATTAAAAACAAAAAATAAATAAATTCAGGCGCACTCAGTTTAAAATGTTTATATTCATATGGCAGTTATTATATTTCTATTCCAACAATAAAATAAAAAATTAAAAAGCTTATCGTAATAATTTCGCTTCATTTGCTAAAGCAAAGTAAAAATACGAACAAAAAAAAACAACAACAAAAACAAATACAATAAATTATTATATGACTTTGCCAGCCCAGCGCCAGCAGTCAAGATAAAAAAAGCACGAAAAAATTATACACAAAAACCTGACCTGCCTCAATCAAAACAGGCACTGACCTGCCTTAATAACAAATTCGAATTGAAAACAACAGAAGCAAAACGAGCAAACGAAATGAAATTTTTTTTGTTTTTGAAAATCAAAAACCAAAAGAAAAACAACAACAACAACAGAATGGTTGGCAATAATAAAAGAGGGGAAGAAGTAAAATTAAACAAATAAACAAGAAAAAAATATTTTTTTTTAAACGCCCCCTCAAGTTATTCAACTACAGACATACCACGTTTCTAATATTCATCGGCAATCTTAATAATCATCATGATAAGACCACTTTTTGACACGGATTAGTCAACACTTTAGTGTTTTTCATTAATAATGAAAGAAATATTTCATATCTTCAGTTAAATTTTGTTCGTACAATTCATTTGCATTTCAAAGGCGCTAAATAGACAGACGACACCCACCACTTAAAAACAAACAAAAAACAAAAACAACTCGTAATAGCTTAACAACAACAACAATTAGTTGTTAAAATTAAAACTTAATTTAATTAAATTTGATTTTGAAATTTTTAAAATTGTTTTGATGGTTTTAAGATCAAAATTCCTCTTTTCAAATAAAAAAAACCTGCAAAAACCTTTTTGAAATTAAATTCAAAAAAAAAATCAAAAAAAAACTGTAATACGTGCCAAAACGCTGGTCGTCTATTTACAACAAAACAAACAAAATAATTTATTCATCAGCTTAAAGAAAAAATTAATCATCGTTTAGCCATACTCTGCCTAGCTTGGAAGTGTCATGAATATTGAAAATAAAATTGAAAAAAAATTTTGTAATTCAAGAAATGTTTTGTTGTCAATAACCAAAAAAAAAAACAGAAAAATAATATTCCTGTGGTCTAAATGAAGCCTAATTTCTAACAGCATGGCATTATAGTTTCAGTTTGAAAGTCATTTGAAGGTTAAAGAAAAGATTTGTGGAAATGAATTAAGTCTCGAAAGCGGCAGTTTTAGTAAAATACCTCGTAAAGGGTCATGTTTAAGTGTCTTAGTAGATCGTGTGCAAATCTCCATAAGTGGAGGAGGATTGTGGCTTCAATTTCCATCAGAAACTTAGATCTGTTACACGTGGTTAAATTTGGGCTGATGTGGGTCATCCAAACAAACTCAACACCAATTAGCCGAGCATTGAAAATCAATTCAATTCCTGCTTGAAATCTATGGCTCTATATGGCTGTGAAATGTGGAATACACAGAATACAGTAACTAAAGATGGCAATGCATTTCGGATATTTATTACCATAGTTATCGGTTTCGGTATATAAAAAATATCGTAGGCTCTTTATTGTAACAGTATATACAGTAACTAAGAGATGACAATGCATTTCAGATATTTATTACCATAGTTATCGGTTATCGGTATATAAAAAATATCGTAGGCTCTTTATTGTAACAGTATATACAGTAAGTAAGAGATGGCAATGCATTTCAGATATTTATTACCATAGTTATCGGTTATCGATATTTTAATTAAATATCGTAGGCTCTTTATGGCTGAGAGTCAATCAAACTTCAATTAAAATAGAAATTTTGCGGCAGAAATTGTAAGAAATTAAGACAGTTAGCAAGATAATCTACTTTCCTTGGCATGTCCTTTAGGCAAACATGTTTGGAGACAATGTGTTATGGCCTCAATGGATCGGAATAACTCAAATAAGCGGCCTATCACTATTTTTGATCCAATAATCGGTGTCTCCTTACTCTAACGTTTAAAGCTGACATAAATAGCAGGATAAAATGGATATAAGACCATCATACTTGGCAAATCTGCCCCTCTCTATAATCAGAAGACATCATTTTCTTCCATTAAAATTCTCAGATGATGCCTTTACATTTTCCTCGGTTATCGCATCCTGGGCGAAGACATGGTATTCCACATTATGACTTTTGTAGGGACTAGAATGAAATGAGGTTAACTTTTACAACGATGCCTTTAAATAGGTAAACTTTCCTGAATAGGAACTCTCTGTACAGTTTGGCTGATTTGTTGGATTTGAACTTTGTCCCCAGTTAGACAGCTAAGCTTTAGAAAATACAATATTTCAAGCTTTCTGAAGGCAATCTTTATTAATTTAGGTCAAGATTATTATTGAAATGCTTAAAGAAAAACAAATTCCACTATTTTCTGATTTTCCATTTTTTTTTTTTTGAAAAATTTACATTTTCCTGACCTATTTTTGAAGTCAATGTGACACAATTCTCTATCAAAATAGTGTTTGCACCTGTTAATCTATCTTCCGTATCACCAAATGCAGCAAAAAAACAAAACCACTTGTTATCACTGAGTTTTATTGCCAACTTATGTTTGAACAAACACCACAAGGAAATCGATTAAAAGATTTCCAAAAACAAAAACAAAATACAATACAATAGAAAAGAAACAACAAATCATCGTTGGCAATGCTAGCAAGGGGCCAATAAAATACTTTTTTCAATATTCATTCACAATCGTATTCAATATCAAAGCAAAACAAACGAAACGAAACCAACAAAAAAACAAAAGCAAAGCAAAGTAAAGCACAAGAAATGAATACAATTTTTTGGCGCAAGAAGTTTTAAATAACTCGTGTGACTAATCGTTATTTCTGATGAATTTCATAAAAATTGGCAATAATTTCCAGAGTGTGCACGTATATACACACGTATGAATGTAAGAACGTAAGTGAGTGTGCATATCAGTGTGTATGATAAGTGGGTTTGAGAAACTTTCCCACACACACGCACTTGTTGTATTGTAGGGAGAAACACAGAAAAAGAGCAAAAACAACCTTAGAAAACATGTTTAAACAGGCACAAGCAAAACCTTTTATTTTTGTTGTTTTTTTCTTCAAACAACAGCAAGAGCTAAAGAGAGCAACAAGTAAATTATCAAATCAGCTGGAGCAGTACATTGTTGTTGTTTTTGTGTTTGTTTTCTTGTAATCAATTTTACTCAATCAGAAAAGAAAAACAATAACGATACCGAAGATAACGAGGTGCTCCCCCATAACAAAAGCAACAAAAACAACATTAAAACCAGGCAATAAACAAGTAAACGGTAAAAGTATTGTTGTTTTTATATCAAAACAAATAAATAAAAAAAAAGCTTTCGCTCTCACTTTTCATGGTTGCCATAAACGATAACACGACGATACTCGTATTTTTGTTTGGCTTTGGTCGCGTGCTTATTGTATTAAACAACAACGTGTTGGATGTATGGATATACTATAACTGTTTATAAGCTTTTCCCCATTTTTTTTTCTGTGGAAGTAAGGGTCTAGCAAAGTCAACGAACCTATTTATTATAAAATATCTTCCCTTTATACTCTGCCTGTGGGAGCAGAATAACAAAAAAAGCTTTTCAATAGAATGTGTAATGCATTGCCAGCTGAATGGACCAGACCTACATTTTATTGTTTGTTTTTGTTTTTGTTTGGATACTTAATTTACATGAACTTGAATTTGTTTTGTCGTGTTTTTTTTTTTGCTTTTGCTTTTGCTTTTCAATACAGTTAGTGTGCTCTGTATGGATTACTCATGCTAATGTTTTGTTTGGTCTTTTTGCAAAAGTCTGCAATTCAATATGATGATGGGAAATTTAAAAAAAAAACAAAAACAGTTTAATGATGTCATTATTCATTATCTGTTACTAGCTTGCGGTTGTGTTTGCTCTGATGATGATGATGATCAATAGAATTGATCTTCAGTTATCATTTGTAATCACATTTGAGATCATTCTTGCGACCACAACAATAAAATGAGTAGAAAAATATAAATTTAAAGCAATTACAGGCCAAATTAAAAACTGTGTGTGGGTTAATAAGCAACTTCAGATGATTAATTTTTAGCGTAGCATTGTGAAATATTTTTTTATAAAGAAATTGTAAATCAAACACAAATCTGGGCTTAAAACATAAATTTTTTAACTGTGTTTTTACTGTAATTTATAGTGTCTGTCAAATATTTCTCTTGGGTTCATGGAAAAAAATAGGTTTTCCTTTTGCTGCAGGCCCATTAATCATAGAGTTTTACGATAAATTTAATAAATTTTGATTGGCTGCTTTAAAGAAGATACCGCTTCCTTATATATACATAAATACACCCACACTTTAATGCATTTACCACACAAAAAAAAATAATAAAATATGTACGTGTCAAGAAAAACCCCTATGCCAGTTATAAAAAGGAAAATTCAAAAAAAATCTCCAAAAATGTTTATGTGCTAGTTTAAACCGCCCATGTAATGAGTTACATTGCTTTGCAGTATATGGTGTTTTGAAATTCCTTCTTTATACCCTATTTGATCAAAAAATTTTATGAAAATAACTCAAATTTGAGTGTTTTTCATATAAATTTTTGTCTTACAAAAACACGTGCATAAAATTTATTGCATTTGAAAATGGAATTTTCCTTAAAATTGTATGTAAAATTAAAACAAAAATACTTAAAAATGCTAGTGTAGAGTTTAAAGAGATATGCATGCATTCACCTTAAAAATGGGAATCTCATGAGAAAAACCCAAAAAACCAACACAATTTACAAAACAAAAGAGAACAACATCCATTACAATACATTACAAAAAACCTGCTCAAATTGAGTAAATGAATGCGTAAACCTTTACGCACACACCCACCTTTTTGTGTGTCTCTCCCTATCACTCTCTCGTACTCTTTTTTTTGTAAACAACAATTACAAACTCTTACTTCACAGGAAATACTCTCTTACAAACGATTACAAACAGAAAATGCACTTGCTTTGAGTGACGCATACACGCATGCATAACTAACGCACACACATACTAAATAAACCAGCATAAAACACCGCAATTTGTTTACAAAATTTTTATTCCTTTTTTACATGTGCGCTTGTGCATAACGTTTTAAACAACAAAAAAAATCGCTCATTACTTAGGTAGAGAGTAAGAGGACTGAAATACTCATAAATGTTCAAATAATTATTAACAAGTACCGGTATTGTTCATATCTTTCTATTTTAATTTCTCTTTTTCACTTCGTGTTATTCTGACGAATAAATGATGTTTAAATGATTGTGTGTGTTTTTATATCTCATTGTGTGGTTTTTAGCTCGCGCGCTTTAATAAGTTTAAATAAAATAAAATAAAAAACAACAACAACAACTAAATGTATTTATTGTAAAAACAAAAGCAGCAATCAAACACTCGAAGCGTACTGTCTGTCAGTCTCTATATATAAAAAAGTTTACTTTTGTCATCACAGTTGTTAGTTAAAGTTAGTTTGATTTAAACAAGCGTTAAGTTAACACAACACGCTTACGAGTTAATTTTTTTTTATAATAAAACGAACATATTTTTTTAAATTTATAACGAACGAAATTTTTTCAAAATTTTTTTTTACTCTCTTAAAACGATCGGAATTTTTAACGAATTTATATTAGAAAAAAACGAATAAAATTGATTTTTTATCTGAAACGATTTGGAAAGCAATAACAGCAATAAAAACAACAAGAAATTTAATCAAACGCGCTAAAAACAAATAAAAAAAACGCTTGAGATTAACGTTTTTAGAAAACGTAACGCCAATAATAAGTGTAAATACCATTAAACAATTAATTAAACAATTAATTGTTGACTTATTTCATTAAAAAAAAACAACAACAACACGAATTGTATTTTCAATTCGTCTTCAACTTACATCTTCTTCTTCTTCACTGGTTTTATTTAAATTTTCATAAAAGGTATGTACTTATGCATGTGTATGTGTGTTTTTGAATTGTTTTACGAATTAATAACCGTCACCTTAAAAAATGTTTTGTTTTTTTTTTTTGTTTAAATTTTATTTGATTTGTCTTAAGACAACAATAAAACGCCAGGTCATTTCATAGGCTCTGTGTATGATGATATATTGACATAAGCATTGTATGAATTTAATTAATTTGGTAAATAGTACATTCGTCCAACATAATTATGTACACATGTATTGTTTGCGTTAACTAAGCCCAATAATAAATGGTTTAATAAGGTACCACAATTAATTCAATGCATACAGTTAAGGACAAAAGTAGAGCTAAAGAAAGAAAAGAAATTAATGCTTTAAGCATTAAGGTTTTTACCGGGTTTTTCCTAACTTGTATTAGAAAAAAACTTCGATTTGACAAAAAAAATTGAATTTAAAAACTGTTCCCATTTTAAATAGCTTATAAAAACTGTTCCTACTTTACTTTTTTCATACATTTTATAAATGTTTTTTGCCATAACACATTGTCTTAGCGATAAGAGGTATAGAAAAGTAATTTTAAATATACTAGCTTTGTAGAAAAACTCTTCCCACTTTTCAAAAGTGTAAAAATATACAATTTTTTATTAAAACTTTAATAATTATTGCAGTACTTACTAGTGATAATAAAATGCACATTTCCGAGCTTAGTTACTGCTAAGAAAAAACTGTTCCCACTTTCCAGAACTGTAAAAATATGAATTTGTTCATTAAAAATTGCGATAATTATTGTGCGACTAACTAGTGATAACAAAATTCAGGTTTTCGGGCTTATTACAACGAAGAAGAAACTCTTCCCACTTTTCAAAAGTGTAAAAATATGAAATTTTTCATTAAAAATTGCGATAATTATTGTACGACTAACTAGTGATAACAGAATGCAAATTTCCGGGCTTAGTTATAAGTTAGAAAAAACTCTTCCCACTTTCCAAAAGTGTAAAAATATGAAATTTTTCATTAAAAATTGCGATAATTATTGTACGACGAACTAGTGATAACAAAAAGCAGATTTCTGGGCTTAGTTACTGCTAAGAAAAAACTGTTCCCACTTTTCAAAACTGTAAAAATATGAAATTTTTCATTATAAATTGTAATGATTATTGTAGTACTAACTAGTGGTAACAAAATGCACATATCCGGGCTTAGTTACAGATAAGAAAAAACTGTTCCCACTTTCCAAAACTGTAAAAATATGAAATTGTTCACTAAAAATTGCTGTAATTATTGTAGCACTAACTAGTGATAACAAAATGCACATTTTCGGGCTTAGTTATTGCAAAGAAAAAACTGTTCCCACTTTCCAAAAGCGTAAAAATATGAAATTTTTCATTAAAAATTGCTGTAATTATTATAGTACTAACTAGTAATAACAAAATGCACATTTCCGGGCTTAATTACTGCTAAGAAAAAACTGTTCCCACATTCCCAAAGGGTAGAAATATGAAGTTGTTCACTGAAAATTGCTATAATTATTGTAGTACTAACTAGTGATAACAAAATGCAGATTTCAGGGCTTAGGTCTAAGTAAGAAAAAACTCTTCCTACCTTGGAAATCATATGAAAAACAATTGTAAACCGATTTCTATGAAAATTTAAAGCAAACATATTTTTTTCTATATAAAACCGACAACAAAACTTATGACTTGTATAAATTAAAACTGTTCCCATTTAGCAAATTTTATAAGCATTGTTAGTGTACTCTACAAAAAAATCATATTTTAATACTATTATGAAAAAAATCAAAAGACTTCAATTGTTCTCTTATAAAATTTTATACTTTTGTTAATTAAAACTGTTCCCACTCATGAAAAATTCTTCTCATTACTACTAAACCATACAAAAAAAATAAAATTTTGAAAAGCAAACGTTTAAACAAATTAATATTTTAACTGTACCCACATTAAATTATTTGTTCCCACCTGGTCTTAGATCAAAAGTATAATGATTTTGTAACTGGGAACAGTTTTGTTTCCTTCAAAGTAAAAATGCCTTTTAATTACTTGGTTTTTTTTGCTGATTTTAATATCACTTTTAACTAATGATTCTATGTTTTCTTTTGCAGTGGCTTGCATGGCAGGAACAACAATAACAAAACAACAAAATATCACAACAAATAATAAAAACAACATAACATTGAATAGCAGTTGTTTATGGCTCCAACAACCACTAGTTGTAGAGTCCAAAAGCAACAGTTCTAAAGACAGGCCTATGCAACAGATTACAACACACAACTGCCATAACAGTAAGAGCAGTACAACAACAGCAGCTGCTACTAACAACAGTACATTAAACACATACTGTAAACGTAATAACAATAATTATAAACAGACACGCCCCTTAACACTTAGTACAGCCGCATTAATAATGTCGTTAAGCATTGTATTCATTCAAATGCCATCACTGGCATATACAAAATCCATCTACGCTGAATCTCCTGCGTTGGCTGCACTGTCATTAGACTCTTTGGAAGCTGAAAGCATAGATACACAGTACGAAACAGAACCGGAAAGACCATCAAAACTAATACTTTCATTGTTTGAGAACACGAGAGAAGACGATGATATGTCGGCTGCAAGAGATATTCTAACTTCATTGGATGTTTTAAGGCATGTGGAAAGTAATCGGGAATATCAAAAGGAACGTAGAATGCGTGTGCGCAAACGTCAAACGGGCGATTTAATAATCAAGCAATTTTTAAATGAACACCCACACAATTTAGAATGGAAAAATCCTTGCAATGTGGCCCATGTAAATACAAACCTAGAGGCTCAGCGGGTCAGTAAACAACAAGTTTATCAGGTAGGTTTAAAGCAAGCTAAGGAAAATATTTTTGGCAGAGTTTTTAATACATTTCTTCTTCTTCTTTTGTTTTTGTTTTTGTAGTATTTAAAGAAATTCGAAAATGATTTGTTTATGGAATACGATTACATTAATGCCACCGCCAAGCATATCAATATCGATGACATTGCCGATTGGAGTAAACATGATGAGGTGTATACCTTCTTGCCTAGGCTTACAGCAAATGGAAGTGTAAGTATTTGTTGTTGTTGTTGTTATTATTTAAATATCATTCTGTTTTCTGTATAGAATTTCATAACAACATGAAGTTTAAGGTCAAGTTCTAGAGATTAAGGCCTTGAATAGAAAGCATATGAATAAATATGACACACCGTGTGGTGGCAATGAATGGATTGTATTGCAAAGCAAATGATCATTGACGTTTGCGATCATGATGATGATGATGATGATGATGATGATTATGAATATAAAATTAAAAGCTTATGAAACCATGACATAGTAGAGACTATAGTACAGTAGAGGGTGTTTAATATCTTGGGTTTTTTGCTAAACCCTCTTCTGAGTAATAACCCGATCATCAAGGCATTTATAGACACGATCAATGATACATAGAGAGATAAGACAGAAACCTATTCATATGTTGAATAAGAAGAAGAACAAGAAGATGTTAGTTTTATGCAGCAGCATGTTTCCGTAATTTGTGGGAATGAAAATTTGAAAAGAATCTTGGCTTTTGCCGCCAAAAGCTTAAGCACGTGCTGTTGCATTTATATGACACCTTTAACGCTACATTGGCTATTGTTTTTGGCCACCAAAGTTTTCCTTTTCTTTTTTTTTTGTTGTTGTTTTGTATTGTTTGCTGTGTTAACCACTTGAAATATGTATTTATTTTATAATTGGCCTTTAAGAGGGGGACTTACAATCGATAACATTTAAAGTGTTAAAAGCACAACAACAACAATAACAATAAAACAACCAAGAAAAGAAATCAAATTTTTCTTAATCTTATCACAAAAGGTATTCCCCATTAATTTCAAAATGAAAGTAAAACAAAAAAAGGTTATAAAACTCTCCACACCATACAGATATTTCTGGCATAAAAGCCTATATATGCAAAAAAATGCTTTAAAAATATGTTTGCCAAGCAATATTAAACGCTTTAATGCAATTTAATCCCCCCTTCCCCTGCTCTGCCTTTGCAAACACAAGACCTCATTAATTGTTTTAGCCGTAGTAGCAGCTGTAGCCGGTAAATTATGAAAATTATTGCCATTATTTATTGATAAAAACATAGAGCCAAACATGGGCCAAACAATTTTATGCTGCGCTAACTTGACAATCACCGCCCTCAGGGCTTAATAAAGCATGACAGCAGCAGCATGTATGCATGCATGCATGCCAGTTATATTAAACGAGGCAAAGGAATTTTCTTTCGACGTCACATCTCCCATAAAAACTGCCATTTTTTAAGTGATCATTCTTCATTGTGTTGCATTACAGCGTTTGGTAGAGGAGGCAGTCAGTTAGTCGACAGGGGATTTGGTAGGTAGGTAGGTAGGTGGCTATAAAATAAAGAAAAACATTCAAGCCAGAGAGGCAGATCTCTTTGGCAATAAACAAGTTACGTTTGGGATTCTTTATAAAACAAGTAAAACACACACACACTCACAAGAAAATTTGCATAAAATTTTGCAAACTGTTTGAAGCCAGCAACTAGGCAGACTCTGGCTGTTTAAGCCCAGTTTAAATATAAAAAAACCCAGTCTTTTTAAAGATAAATCAATCAATCATTGTTAACGTTTCAAGAGACTTGATATGAATTTATTCTCTCCGCAAAAAAAAAATATCACAAATTTTCTTTCATTTTTTTTATGATGAAATACCAGCTCGGCTTAAATTAATTTTCATTTCATTTTTCTTCTTCTACTTGCAGATCGCTTTAAGTCGTTGGTATCGCAATATGCAAGTATATGTTGCCTCATTCGGTTACCTGGCACGCTCTCAATACAAATTCGATCAAAAGAAACAAGTCTATGGCGGTGATATATCACAGGAACTAAACAAACTCTTGATGAGTGCCCGTTTCATCTTATGTGAACTGGAGACCACGATTAATGGTTCAGCACCCAATAATAATCTCAAGAAACTTAAAACCATTACACGTCGTGCCATGAATGGTCGCCTTAACTTTGTTACCAAACATCAATTGGCCAATATGCCCCAGGGTGAGGTGATAGCCGCCAATACAGTGGATTTGAAATTTGCCAAATATTCATACTTCCAATACTTGCAACATATGCATAAGATTTTAAGGCATAAATTGCAAAATAAAAGTAAAAAGTATGGCGATTTGGATTACAATAACAATAACAATAACAGTGAGGATAAGTCCATTAATACCGTGGTAGTGGGTGATGATAACAGCAGCATTGATTTCAATTCAATATTTAAAAGTGATACCAGCCTAAGTCTCGCGGAAAGTGTAGAACTTTTATTGAAAAGCACCACCACCAAAAAGCCTCATCATGGGCAAAGGAGGCGCCAGCATAAAAGGAAAAATGCTTAAGAAAAGCCATTTCTAAAGAATCTCCAGAATCTACAAAAAAGAAAAAGAAAGCAAGAAAACAGTTCCTAAAGCCAACTTCCTTAAACGAATTTTATTTTTATTGTATGTATTTTACTTAAATGCCATGTACTTAATTAAGCCTATAGAGACGCATACCTTCCCCCTCATGCAATTGCTATAATTTTTAAGACTTTTGGCCTTTACCAGCCAAATACAAACAAATAATGTTTAATCTCTCTTTGTAGTATTTTTTTTAATTAGTTTTTAATCTCATCTCTGCATTATTTATTTAATTTTCAATTTCTTCATTTAATTTATTTATTTATTTATTGTCGTACGCATACATTCCCCCCCTCATTATTATCAAAAAAATAGAATTTTAAGTGCCACAACAAATTTACTGTGATAAATATTAGAATACATCAGTATGTATATCCTTTCTAGTATTTAAATAACTTATTTATTTATTTTTATTTTAATTTATTTTAATTTAATTATTACAACGCGAACAATCGATTCAAGTATTATAATCTTACCGAACAAATTATTGTATACGTAACAAACATATGTACATGTTTTAGCCAGTAAGTTTAATAATTATAACAGAAAATAATTTATTTTAGCCAAACAAAAAACAATAAATAAAAAAGCTAAAATTTTAACAAATATTGATTTCTGATTTTTAATAACTGACACCATGGCACCAAAATTTTGTTCACTTACACCAGAGATCAGCAATGAATCGTTTTTTCGCTACTCATAAGCCCGCATGAAATTTTCAATATAAGCGAGTCAACAATATTGAAATTTAACTACGTACTCTGATTCATTCATACTTACTACAACGTACGTTGATTTATAAGTACATGTTGCAATGAGTATGCGTACAACGTTGACATCAAACTCATACCATTCGAAATATGTTTGATTCATAAGCCTACTCATTTAGATTCATAAGCAGTAGAAAAAGACTTATACTACTTATAAATGATTCGAGTGACTTACAGTCTTAGTTGTTCTGCATTTACAACAAAAGAAAACAGACACATAAGAAAAAAAGACAGAACAGCAAGCAGAGCAAACACACAACCTTCTAGTGAGTATTTTAGTGTTCGTAAGCGACTCATACTTATTTTGTGCTTCGTGTATATGTTTGAGTTATACTTACTTACTTACTTAATTGGCCATAACAACCCGTTTAACGGCTTTCGACCTGCCGAAACACATCCTTCCAGGCGCCTCTACTTCGTGCGCGTCTACGCCAGTTGGTCACACCAATCAATGACAGGGCTTCCTCCATTTGGTCCTTCCAACGGATACAAGGGAGGAATGCATGTAAACAAGGTAAAGTTTCTGATTGTGGTCAACGTGGCGACCACCAGGACGATCCTTGTCTTGCTGCATTCAAGTTGACACGCAGCCTCCCCATGGCCCCCCCTGGATGGCATTCTAGCATGCGCTAGATGTTAACTAATGCGTGCAGTGAAGTCCAATCGCCAGGACGTTAAATATGGGACGTTAATTTTGGGTATCCAATGCAAACTACAACAAAATCCTATGAAAAGATGTTTGATTTATGGAGAGTCGAAATCAATAACATCATCATACGTGTTGTAAAGAATGAATAAGATGAGTACTTCAAACTTTGAATATGAGTAGAGGTTCCATGATATTAAAATAAGTATGAATGCGTATAAGTATCAGATATTATGAGTATGATTCGATTCCACTCATCTGTTTGAATACTCATTGCTGATCTCTGACTCAGACTTCTACTTAATTTGCTTTCTTCTAACTGGCAATTACAGTAGATAACACACGTGCTTTTAGAGAGTTGCCCATTCTACGATTTCGAAAGTAAACGTGTTTTCTTATAACACTTGAACCTTGCCTTTATGTACGACAAACAATGTCTCTGAATAGATTTCAGCAGATTATTCTTTTGGAAGTAGCTTTTGACCACTTTTTTCCACATTCTGGACGGTATCTTAGCGATAATTTAAGCAATGTTGGCTTTCAAATGCCGTAGCATACATACATTTTTGGTCATTACAACACTTCAATATTACAACCTAGCTTCTCTCACCACTTATGTTGTGTGGGTTAATTTTATTATTTATTTTTTTAAGTAGTGGGACTTACAGTTTAACATCAATTCCGAACAACAAATTTTTTGAGACACTTTTTCATGGCAATTTTATTTATACCCTCAGATTTTTTTATAGAAATCTGCTGAGATGCAGTTGCAAAGACCTATTTTTTCGAGTTTCGTTTTTGTTACATTTGGAGTTTGAGCAGTCGCCTCTCGTCTAATACGCCAACACACTAACTACTAGACTACGGCGGCTAGATTGCTAACGTAACGCCAATTCCTATGAGATTAATAGCAACACGTTTGATAAATGCCTACTTACTACTTACTACTTTTGGTGACGGAAGACACTTTTCTTCATTTATAGGACCCTCACTAGATGGGTGTTTTTTACTATGGTGCTTCTCTTTCTTAAAAGATGGCACTGGATTATCTTCCAATGATGTTCGTTGTCAATGTTGATCTTTGGGAGTAAGCATTCGTTCAGAATTGAAACTTTTTAATTTTTAAAATTCGAAAACTATGGCTTAAATTGGAACTTAACCACTCATTATGACTCGTACCAAATGACTGTAGTATATTCAACTGTTTTGATTCCTTATGTTTCCCTGTTTGCCTGTTGACATGTGCTGCACTGTTTTATCAATAGGCCAATACAAGTGATCGACTGTAATACAAGGGCTCTTTTTCTAGAGCACCTCCGGTTTTTTGGTTTATTGGCGCGTGAATTATGTAATGTATTACGGACAAAATGTGTTCTTTAACACGTTGACTGTCGCGGCAATTTTCAGAAAACTGGCCAGGCAAGCCAACATTGACTTTTTGTTCTTTTCCCAGAAGCCATTTATCGATACTAGCAGTGATACAATACGATTTTCGTAGCTACACAAAAATGGCAGGTTTAGTGAATACGAGATAACGCGTAGTTGGGTCTCGCAGATTACGTTCCCTTCTAGGGAGCCAACTACGAGTTATCTCGTAGTCGGCAGTCAACGTGTTAACCACAATTTCCTTTTAAGTAAATCTCTTCCTGCAGAGGACTATCGTTTTACAATGTAAACAAATTCAAATCCAACATCCATAAACAGTTCTACCCTTTTCGCCTTGCGCAACCACAATGCTCATGATAAAAAAGCGCCATCCCACGGCATTTGTTTGCTTATAAACAAACTAGAGTTAACAGTATTCAAGTACTTAGAACTTAAGGAAATCTTCTAGGATAGGTTAGATTAAAGGACGTGTACTTGTCAATTAAGACAAGTCCAGTACCCGGAGGTCGAATTGACCCATTGTACAACGTCCTAGTTTCTCACACCACTTATGTTGTGTTTGTTAATTTTTTTATACATGAGAGGTGGGACCTACAGTTTAAAGTCGACACCGAACGACAGATTTTTGAGCAACTTTTTCATGGCAATTTTTATTTACTCTCTGAGTTTTTGACAGAAATCTGCTGAGAGGAAGTCGCCGAAGAAATATTTTTTGTATTCCTGTCTTGATGTCTGGCCTGGGGCTCGAACCCTGGCTTTACGTCTAATAAGCCAACACACTACCTACTAGACTACGGCGACTTCTATATATATCTATAGGAAGAGAGTTACTTACACATGATAGAAAAAAAGCGCCATCCCACGGCATTTGTTCGCTTATAAACAGACTAGAGTTAACAGTATTCAAGTACTCGGGACTTAAGGAAATCTTTTAGTTGACATTAAAATTAATCATTTTAATTAAAAATTAATCACATTAATTAACAATTATAATTAATCACTTTCAATTATTTATATTTTATCATGATTGCATACAAAAAAGCAATGCATGAATGAAATTTTTCCATATGGAACTACGATCTTAATGATTGTGATTATTAACAACAAAATATTAGTAAAAAACAAAAACAATAATAACAATAATAATATTTAATAATATTTTAAAGTCAATTGTAATCAGTCATGTGAGGTGGTGTTCTACTAAAAAATGTTTCGCGTACTTGTTGTGTGTCTGTCCATATAAAATATTTCATTTTCAATCACTTAATAAAGCGTTTAATAGACCAGCCAACCACTCAAAGAGCAATTTATTGAATGTGATTACATACAATCAAACAATGATAATGGAATTCTAGACAATTGAGTCATTTAGGTCTACCACCACCACCTGTCACAAAAAATAAAATTAAAAAAAATTTCAAATATTATATGAATGAATGAAAGAATTTCCTCTCCACTCCACTCCACTCTTTGCAAAAAAAAAAAAAAATAGACGCCAACAAATAAATTTTAATGACTTTTTTATTGTCATTAATAAGTCCGTAATTCCTTACCGGAAAGTATACTCAATTGTTGGTATTTAAAGAAATATTTTTAAAAATTTTTATTGCAACAGGTTGTCTTATCTAAAAGTATGGGGACTTTATTAAGGGAAATAACACTTGAGAGATAGCTGGCGGGTATTCTATTTTAATTGCTTAATTGTAAAGTAAATAAGGGAACATATTGGAGTCTAAGGGGGCTTTACGAAATGGTATTTAGGGAATCCGTTTTGTGATATAAAAAATGTAATGTTTACACATGCAAGGTAAAGTTTTTTCTTTTTTTTAAGGTTCCAGTGGTCTGAAAATTAGCTCTTGCACACCCCTCATAAAATTAGGTGATAACATTACATACATAAAATTGGTAATTACAACCCTTCAAGTCAGGATTATGACCTAGCTTCTCCTACCATTTATGTTAAGTGCATTAATTTTATATATGAGTTGAGGGACCTACAGTTTAAAGTCGACTCCGAATTACAGATTTTTGAGAAATTTCTTCATGGCAATTTTATTTATTTTCTCTCAGAGTTTTTGCCAGAAATCTGCTGAGAGGAAGTCGCCGAAGAAATATTTTTCATATTTCGTTTTGATGTCTGACCTGGGGTTTGAACCCGTGGCCTTACGTCTAATAAGCCAACACATTATAAAGAAGAAAGAATGAAAATAGATCGGACATGCACTTAGGAAATAATCAGGGTATGTAAATATGTTGACATATTTTGGTTTGATATCGTCAAGGAATCGGAGGAAAGTGTTGGCCGAAGACTGCATGAAAAAGGAGTTTGACGAAAGATTTAAAGAGAAACAGTCATAGCCAAAATGAAGTAAAATAGCTAAGGAATGATTAAATGGCCAGGAAGTATTTTAGAGAGGTCCCATGCTCTATAGGGGATTAATAAATAAAAGACACAGAACTAGAACGTGTATATAGTATAATCTGAAAAGAAAAAAGAATAGAAGGGAGTGGCAGTTCATTTGAGTACATGTAGAGGCCTATTATAATATAGCTTGAGGCTGTGCCCCATATCTAACTGTAAGTCCTTATTAATCGACCTTAAGAATGAATATCAGGTTTTCTGTTTTTCAGCGGCTAATAAATATCTTTGCTCTACAGATAGTCTAACGGAGGCAAGAGGTATAGGCTGCCTTCCAAAATGTATCAATACAAAGTTTGTATGCACTTCTACTACTGTATATAAATTATGTAGATATGCAAAGTAATCAAACAATGCGTCCACTATAAACCGGATGCCTGATTGCTTTTTGACTGCGTTAAAAATACACATTAACGACATTTTGTAATAGAATACATTGTATATATTTTGTACAGCGGCATTATGAAACACGATACTTTGTTCAAACATAAAGCAACTAACACTTTGGAATGCAGCCATACTTATATTCATATTTAGATTAAGATTTGGTAGGTTCGTGTCTACTCTATCAAATTCATTAAGGAGTCGGCAGAAATAAATAGGATCAGAAATCTATATCCATAAAAGGGTTATCCATTTTTCGGTTTCAAAAGTAAAGTTCAATAAAGTTCACACATGAAGCTATGATTACGATGAATTGGGTACCAAAAATAAATAACTTAATTACTTATTTACTTACTTACTTAATTGACCATAACAACCCGTTTAACGGCCGCAACACATCCTTCCGGGCGCCTCTGCTTCGTACGTGCCTACGCCAGTTGGTCATACCAATCGATGACAGGGCTTCCTCGATTTGGTACTTCCAACGGCTGCAAGGTCGTCCTCTTCGCCGACTTCAGCAGATTCCTACATCAAATCATCCTCCATTCGAACGACATGGCCGAGCCAGCACAGCCGCTGGATATTAATACGCTGTACAACGTCTATGTCGTTGAGAAGCTCATACAGCTCACTGTTGGATCGGATACGGAAATAATCGCCAACTCGCACTGGACCGAAGATCTTGCGTAGTACTTCTCTCCCGAACACTCTCAAGGCCGCTGCATCTGTAATTAATAGGGTCCATGCCTCTGCGCCATAAAGAAGCACAGGCAGGATGAGTGTCTTGTACAGTGTTAGTTTTGTCGCACGAGAGAGGTCTCTGCTACTCAATTGCCTATTGAGACCATAGTAGCACCTGTTGGCAAGAGTGATCCTGTGCTTGATCTCCAGACTGACATCATTTCTGGTGTTAACAGCGGAGCCAAGATAGATGAATTCCTTGACCGTATCAAAAGTAAGTTATCGGCCGAATTTTGAGAATCAATACGCCGCGCGTATCTACTTGTCGATAACATATACTTTGTTTTGCCCTCATTTACCCATCTTACTAGACTCCCGTTCAATAGCACTAAAGGCAGCAGTAACATCACGCTTGGTACGCCCTATGTGTCGCCCTATATGTAGTCAGCGTACGCAAGCATAATTCTTAATTAACTGGATTTTTGTCTTGAAACTTATGTCATTAGCTAATAAGTATTTTGTTGCATCGAGTAGTCCATTTAGTGGTCATGGTATTATGATTTGGAGCTATCATTAGGCAGATTTTTTCCAAAAAAGAACCATGAAAGAATCGCTACCATCAGTTCTAAACTTTATTGTCTCATTTTCATCATACTTAAAGCCGTGAAGAGGTGTTTTAATTCATGATCTGCCGAATAATCTGTACATACTATAGTCTCCCTTCAAACTTTATAGGGTATCCCTATAATGTCTCCTCCAAACCTGTTGCCCTGATAAATTCCAGGATGCTGTACGATGCCAGTAATGGCAATTTCCTGATATGCATCTCAGGTGCTTTATTCTGGAATACATTAATGTCTCATAGGTTTGAAGACTGTGTTGCGAAGATTCATTTTAATCGTAACAGAATTTACATTTCAACAAGCTCTACATGAGATTGAGACAACCCCCCTTCTGTACAACTGTAGTCTAAATCTACAGTACCGGTTACCAAACCTCAGGTTATTCTTGGAAGGTGTGATGCATGACTTAGATCGCCCGCCTTTAAAAATAGTTTCTCAACAAAAGTTTTGGTTGCTTTAAAGCCACTTGGCTTGAGAAGAATCCTTGATCTTTCTCGTTGAGTTGGGGCTTATGGTAACCGAATTAAAGATTATAAATTGGATAGTATGTGGCACCAACAATACGAACGATTTTGACTTTATTGGATGGGAAGTTTCCAGAAGGAAGAATTTCACATTTTGGGGATGTTAAGCGATCAGTAAGATCACGCAGTTTGACGCTGCTAAAGGCTTTTTTTGTTGGGGCTACATTGAAGACCGTGTTTGCGCGTATAATACTTTAGCGGCATTATGAGTCACCTAGTCCAGTAGCTAGTGTGTTGGCTAATTAGATGTGAGGCCATGGTTTAAATTCCATGTCAGACATCTCCAACAAAAACGAAACACGAAAAAATATGTCTGCAACTACATCACAGCAGATTTCTATCAAAAACTGTGGGAGTAAAAAAAAATTGCCATGCAATGTATCTCAAAAAAAGAGGAGCTAGGTCGTAAACCTGACTGAATGGTTGTTATGACCAATTATGTACGTATAGTAGATCATTCTCTTCCGAGCACGGTAAACTAATAAATTTGCTTTAATTTGCTTCATTATTTACGGATTTCGTGTTATTTAAGTGCCAGAGATCCCAGTTGCTAGTAGTGTTAGGCGAGCAAATCTCTGGCGCTTGTTGCTGCAGAAGAGAATTAGCAATCTAGTTATCTATGGTTTGTTTTCTTTAATATTTACCTCAAGTATTACACTCTAATCTTTGCTGACATGTTAGAGATCTTGTTCAATACACTCCATATAATTCATGTCCCTTCTAACTAGACCTGGCTCATTATATTCTCCTGTTCACAGGTAGACACAGTTGGGATGATAGAAGACATTCTAATTTTACTTCAATGTTAGTATGAAACGGTTAACCGATAGGTTAGTTTCTTCGACGAGACTAGCAATGAATGCATCATCATCTCGTGTTTGAATGAATACTCAAAAGTTCTTGCATTTCCTTGGAAAAGTAAGCCCGTTATGGGATTTTACGAACTGTATTACTGGAACATATTAAGTTCTCGACTACTTGTAAAGCAAATTAGCACATGCATCGCTCTTATCTCAGGATCAGGCACGTCCTAAGCACAAATCTTAATTTAATCGAGATTCTCTTTGCACGAAAGAAAATAACAATATTTTTCCATTCATTTTTGTCATGGCAACTGGAATTAGGTTGAGGAAACCAAGTTGCTAAATGACGCACATAGGTGTAAAGCTAAGCCCAATGTACCTTTTTCTACGCATTAAAAAATTCATGAAACAGAAGAAAGTGATTATTCAAGAAGTCAACAAGTCTGCACTTCATTCTTTTCAAGGTTTAAACTGAGGAGAAGGTTGAGACTGATACCGTGATGGCCTTACCGACACTTTCTTTATTGGCAAACAAAAGAAATAAACTTTTATTGTAGAAATAATTAAAGGACAACTGTTGTAGCAAATATAAAAAATTATTCTAAAAACTACCCACTATAATTGCGAAAAACCGAATAAGGATATAATGCTGATAAAAAAATATCCAAGGATTTCTATTATCTTTAAGATACAAATCGGATATAACCCCACTTTTATAGTCGAATACACACAATACTTTGATTAAGGTTGTTGACTCAACTAAGGCCATTCACATTCAGCATTTGAATTAATATTTTATTCAGCACTAATTTTAAACCCAACCGGTTGTAGTCTTTGCTAACAGTTAAGCAATTGTTTTAAAATAAGTACTAAAAATTATAAATTTATGGTCGAAATAATGTTAAGTTAACTTAGATATATTTTATAGCTTATGTTAGCTAATCAGATGATTACTTTTGTTTTATAGTCTATAAAAAATTATCTTATCTTGAAGATAAAAATATATCCCAGGCATAAACATAAACACTAAGTAACTGTATTTAAATGTTAACTGTAAAATAGTTAACGTTATACGCCAATGCAATAAAATATAACCGTTAATTTTGAATGTTGCCAACTTTAAACGAATCAAATACAAACGCTTTTATGGTTACCTTCTTGTATGCAGTCTTCCTATCCTAAAATAAAACAAAATATGGATGAAAGCACATCTAAAATTGTATGCGTTTGAAATAAGTCGCCGTAATCTAAAGGGTCCGCCAAATAACCTTTTTTTTTTGTTGAAAATGCTTTAAGAAAAAAACTAGCGAATATTTTCTCAAATTTCTTTTTTTATTTGAAAGTACAATCCTTCCGGTTAATAATGGAAAACAATTTCATTCAAATGGCTGCCTCGGCTGGCCATGCAGTAGCCTACACGATCGGTCCAATTTTTAAGCACATTATCTATTGTGTTTTCAGCTGTATTTCACCAACGGCTTCACGAATATTGTCCTTTAAAGCGTCAATTGTCTCTGGCTTGTCGGCGTAACACTTATCTTTGACGGCACCTCACAAATAATAGTCCAACGGTGTCAAATCGCAGCTCCGAGGTGGCCAAACGACATCAGCTCTGCGACTGATAATGCGATCTTCAAAAACAGGGAGCAAAACATCGAGTGTAGCTTCGGCTGTGTGGCACGTAGCGCTGTCCTGTTGAAACCAAATGTTGCCAATATCCTCCTCTTCAATTTTTGTGAACAAAAATTCGTTCAACATGGCCCGATAACGATCGCCATTGACTGTAACGGCCACTCCTGCGCTCATTTTCGAAGAAAAATGGCCCAATTATGCCTCTGGACCAAAATCCGCACCAAACAGTGACTCGTTTTGGGTGTGTCGGCTTTTCAATGTATGCGTGAGGGCTTTCTGTGCCCCAAATGCGATAATTTTGCTTGTTTACATACCCGACAAGATCAAAATGAGCATCATCTGAAAAGATGATTTTTTTGTGCCAAAATCGGCATCTTCTGTAAGTCGATCGCAGACCCACTTAGCGAAGCGAAAACGCATTGGATGGTCCATATTCGTTCAGCGGAGGGATAAAACTAATTATCTGTCAAATCAGACATGAGCTAAGTGTTACCATTCACGAAATAAGCACTAGTTGAAGAAAAAAACCTTAGATGGTGGACCCGATATATAAAAATGAATGTGTGTTTATTTGATTGTGGGTTTGTTTGAAGGCTATAGACGGCTAGGCGCTTTCCTTGAAATTTTAACAGTACCTTCCTGCATGTCTGGAAGGAACTATAGGCTACTTTTTATTTTAAAATTTCAAGTAGGCGAGGTGCCACGCCCACATACCCATATAAAAATGAATGTTTGTTTGTATGTACCTTATAAAATCGTAAAATATGGATTTGATCATGTTATTATCTTTAACAAAGTTATTGCGCATGAGCCGACGAAGGTTTCTAAGTTTTCATGACCAATTTCTGATAGGTGGCGCCACTGAAAATTACTTAAAATCAATTAAATCGTAAACTGCGCATTTGATCATGCTATGGTCTTCACCAAAGTTGTTGCACATGAGTCGACGAAGGTTTCTAAGTTAGTATGACCAAGTTCCGACAGGTGGCGCCACTGAAAATTACTCAAAATGAATTAAATCGTAAACTGTGCATTCTTTAACAAAGTTGTTACGCATGAATCGACGTAGGTTGGTGCGATTGATTTCCGATGGGTGGCGTCACTGAAAGTTATTCAAAATGAATGACAAGCAATTGGTCGATCTACACCTCAAGCATGGAAGAAAAAAGAGAACTATGAGCCTCAGAATCAGACGAGCATTGAGACTGGAAAATCTTCGAGTATATGAAGCTGAGACCCGTTCGCTTCAACCACTTGAACAACGAGAGGTGAGATTAAAAACTGATCGAATGCGTACTACTCAGGCCCGTTCATCTGAAACATCAGGACAACGGGAAACAAAATCAATAAAATGATTCAAAATTAATTGGACATTTGTGTAATGTCTTTCCTTCAAATTTATTTTAGTTGGTGGCGCAGCACCAGGGTACAGCTAGTTAACGTAGACATAAACGTAACTTAATATACCCACATACACATATAAATCAGTAGCAGAATAGTGCCTGGTATAATTTTACTCCCACAAAATTTAAATCCCAATTTATGTAGAATGTTTTACGATGGCTTTTAAAGCATGTTTAGTGCTCCACAGTGGGAAAATGTCATTCAACACAATTAAGGAGGAGTTAAAATTTAATTAATTAAGTTTTTAACACTAAATTTTTAATGAAAATAAAACACACACGTGTTAAGGGATTTAAAGTTGTGATATGTACATGGCAAGCATTTCCTATCAAAATAAAATGCCAAACCTTTTCGTAAAACTTACTCGGAAATTAATTATGAATTCATAAACACACTTGCTTTAGTTTTTATTTGTACTTAAAAAAGATATTTTAAATAATTTTAATTTAATTTTAAAGTAAAATTTAAAATTTGCAAAATGAATACAAATGCTTTGTGATAAAATGTTTGATAAAAAAAAATAAATTTTCTTTATAAAGTATGCAGTCAACTGTCTTTGACACGTTTTTTAAAAGACTTTTGATTTTTATTTTTATTTAAATTTTTTTTTTAATTAAACTTGGCAACAAAGTCTTATTACACGTACAAATTGTTTTCCAAACAGTGCAGTGTACAGTGACTGTCATTAATATTCGGTTTTTTTATTTGAAACTAAAATATCAACAAAAAGATAAGATTTTTCCTTTTCACTTATTAAGGGAATCTTCAATTAAATATTAACCTGTTAACCGGAGAATAAACTTTTGTTCAACTGCATTATTACTAAAGCTAATTTTCATGACAAAAAATGTCGTCAACCCCATTACAAAGGTACTTAGTGTATGACGAAATATTTCGTCATAATCAGTTAAAAGGTTAGGTTAACCCAAGTACCGTACCCGGAGATCGAATTGATCCATTTTACAACGTCCTAGTTTCTCACACCACTTATGTTGTGTGTGTTAATTTTATACATGAGTGGTAGGACCTACAGTTTAAAGTCGACTTCGAATGACAGATTTTTTGAGAAACTTTTTCCTGGCAATTTTGTTTACTCTCAGAGTTTTTGCCAGAAATCTGCTGAGAGGAAGTCGCCGAAGAAATATTATTCGAAGTTTGTTTTGATGTCTGGCCTGGGGCTCGAACCCTGGTTTTACGTCTAATAAGCCAACACACTACCTACTAGACTACGGCGACTTCAGTTAAAAGCTTAATAAGCAAACAAATCTTAGCTCTGGGAAAAATTACGCAATCAACGTTGTCTGTGATTACAAAAATATTCCTCGAAAGAGGAACGTTGGGAACGTTGAGAGATCATCAGATTTTAGTTTAACCTTTAAGCTTGCCTAGGTTTTGATTTAAGCGTGAGTAGCTTTTGTTTCATGCCTGCTATGTGCAGCAGTTACAACTCCTTCCCGACAATTCTCCTGTTCTCCTGGAGACTACAAATTGTCTTTCTCAACCTCATTTCATGTTCAATCAGCTATGAAGTTACGTAGAGGTGGCTTACATGTCACTATAACTCCGGTGTAGAACCAAGAACCATTTTTGGCATATCAAGAGCTTGGCTTTTGAGATATCCTTAAGTCTCATTGTATTGTATTGGTAAACTGTGCATATATATATAATTGATCATTACAACCCTTCAGTCAGGATTACGACCTAGCTTCTCAGACCACTTATGTTGTGTGTGTTAATTTCATACACACATGAGTGGCTGGACAGTTTAAAGTCAACTCCGGACGACAGATTTTTGAGAAACTTCTTCATGGCAATTTTGTATACTCTCGGAACCATCTCCTAACGTCTAATAAGCCAACACACTACCTACTAGGAAGTGGAAGTCGCCGTAGTCTAGTAAATAGTGCGTTGGCTTACTAGACGTGAGGCCTCGGTTCAAACCCCAGGTCAGACATAAAAACGAAAATCTGAAAATATTTCTTCGGAGACTTCCCTTCAACAGATTTCGGGCAAAAACTCTGTGATCAAACAAAATTGTCATCAAAAGTTTCTCGAAAATCTGTCGTTCGGAATCAACTTTAAACTGTAGGTCCAGGCACTCATATATAAAATTAACACACACAATATAAGTCGTTCGGAATCAACTTTAAACTGTAGGCCCCTTCACTCATGTATAGAAAATATTTACGCACACAGCATAAGCGATGTGAGAAGCTAGGTCGTAATCCTGACTAAAGGGTTGTAATGATCAATTATGTATGTATGTACCTACTAGACTCTGGCGACTGCATTAATATTACCCAGCTTCTCTCTGCTCAGAAACCAACACTTTTACAAAATGTCCTTCTAAATTGTTTTCTGCCCCTATAAAAACTATTGTCCCTACTCGGCCTTTCTTATGTCCTTATTTTTCTAGATCTAATATAATAAACTGCATGGGGAGAGGTCACCTCTTGACTGTTCGCGTATTGGAAACAGAGACCTGGATATTTTGTGGTAAATCAATAACGCTTTGAAATTGTATATCGAATGTCTGCGGAATGCTTGGAATACTGTAGAGCTTGTTAGTCAGCTCCTATATGTACGGAAAAGTGTTGCAAAAGTGTTATAATGGCAACAGCCTGTAGCGCCTGTAAAGGTAAAATAAGGTATTGAAAGGAAATCATTTTTTATTTGTACAAAAAAATTATGCAGCAAAAGGGAAGACTATCTATGATATTCAAGACCTCAGAACTGCCTCAAATAAAAGCCAATTACCAACGAGAGTAACTGTATGTGTCAGATGAATTGTATCAAAAAAATGCTTGTATTAACACCCAATTTCATGACTTTTTATTGATTAAGTAAAGCGTTAAATTGATTTTTACAAAGAATTTTATTAGAATTGACATTGGCACCAAGAGTTTTTCCTCTTCTTCTTTTCTCCTCTCTTTTTGGTATCGCAAAAAAAAATTTTTTTCTTGAATGAATTTCAAAAGTTGAACGTCTAGCCATGTCTTATAAAGGCATAAATAAGCACAATAGGTGTAGTATGGCGAAAAAGCATGTTTTAAATTAATTTAAATATTCTTTGAATGGAAAGTTCTTCCATATCCCACTCTTATTGGGATACCAATCGTACAGTTAAGAGGGAAATTATTTTTGAATGTAAAGCAGAAATGAAGGGTCGAGGGTAGAGATTTTGTTGCTGACAATTACTGACAACTACAGAATGATGAATTGTTTTGGCTTTTCAGTAATTTAATTAACTTATTGAAGAAATCAATGAAATGTGGAGGAATTGATAAAGAAAAATGAAGAAAATTACGTGTTAATCTGTGAAATTAATTCCAAAATATTCACAATTTAACGCCACCAATTTGTGTGACAAAAGAAGTACTTCTTTTTATGTAGCATTAAATACATACATACATAATTGGTCATTACAACCCTTCAGTAAGGATTACGACCTAGCTTCTTAAACCTCTTATGTTGTGTGTGTTAATTTTATATATTCGTGTCGGAGAACTCCAGTTTAAAGTCGACTCCGAACTACAGATTTTTTTGAGAAACTTTTCATGGCTAATTTTTTGAATCATGGAAGCCGCCGAAGAACTATATTTATTTTAACCGCGGCCTCACGTCTAATAAGGCAACACACTACCTACTAGACTATGGCGACTTGTAATGTTATGTCCGATAAATTGTTACCCAAAAATTGGTTACAATCAATATAATGGGTGATTTTTTAAGAGCTATAGGAAAATTTTTCCAAAAAAAAACCCATAAAATTCAGAAAAATGCATGAAATCTTTATTTGAATCGATAGTACGGTCCATGTAATTTAATGTTTGAAGATTATTTCATGCAAATGTTGACCGCGACTGCGCCTCAAATGGTCCTTCCGCTTAGTCCAATTTTGGCATACTCTTTCCAACATTTCGGCCGGTATCTCACGAATAAATGCTTCAATGTTGTCTTCCAATGCGTCAATTGAAGCGGGTTTGTCGGTATAGACATGAGCTTTAACACAGCCCCACAAAAAATAGTCTAAAAGCGTTAAATCGCACGATCTAGACGGCCAATTGACCGGTCCCGAACGTGAAATAAAATGTTCACCGAACTCGCCTCTCGATAAGTCCATTGTTACGCGTGCCGTGTGGCATGTGGCACCGTCTTGTTGAAACCATATGTCATGCAAGTCAAGCTCTTGCATTTTGGGCAAAAAAAGTTGGACAACATCTCACGGTAGCGCTCACCATTCACAGTTACGTTACGTTGAAGAAGTACGGTCCAATGATGCCACCAGCCCATAAACCGCACCAAACTGTGACTTTTTCTGGATGCATTGGTAGCTTTTGCAATGCTTCTGGCTGATCTTCACACCAAAATCGACAATTCTGCTTATTTACGTATCCATTGAGCCAAAAATGAGCTTCGTCGCTGAACACAATTTTTCGATAAAGAAGTGGATCTTCGGCCAACTTTCCAAGAGCCCATTCACCAAAAATTCTGCGTTGCGGTAGATCGTTCGGCTTCAATTCTTGCACCAGGTGTATTTTGATTTAGGCTTCACCACTAAATCCTTCCGCAAAATTTTCCACGTTGTTGAGTAACAGAGGCCCAAATGCTGCGAACGGCGACGAATCGATAATTGATGGTCATCATTAACACTGGCCGATACAACTGCGATATTTTCTTCAGTTCGCACTCTACGTAAGCGTGTTGGTGGTTTAATGTCAAACAATGTAAATTTGGTGCGAAATTTAGTCACAATAGCCGGAATAGCCGCTTCAGTGGGTTGATTAAACTGACCATAAAATGGAATAAGCGCGCGATGAACTTTCTTATCGGAGCACGCATTTTGATAATAAAATTCATTGATTTGCAAGCGTTGTTCGTTTGTAAGACGATTCATGGTTAAATTATAGACCAAACTGAAGATGTTTGACAGTGAAACAAAACACGAAACGTGCGTGAGCTGTTTAAACCAGTGCTGCCAAAAAGATAATCGCTATAAAAAATCACCCGTTACAAGGACGATGTAAAAATTAAATGACCTGGACTGATCTGCAATGTGACAATACATCGCTCAAAATTAAACGATATCGGCGAATATGCAAACATGAAAATAATTGGTCTCCACTACGTAATTGGTCTCAAACAATATTAAAGGCGAGTTTGATTTTACTCTGGGAGAGTCTTTTCCATCATTTAAGATCACGAAGTATTAGGTGGCATAGTTTAAACAAATTATACAAGCTACTAAGCCGAACTCCTTTGTACTTGACCTATTGAGGAGTTTTTTTTTTCGAAAATACTTAAGTAAACCTATAAAATTGTATTGAATGATCATTGGCTTAAAGTACATGAACCAACTGAAATGATTGGTTGTTCAAAAAGCATTATAAGTCGTATGTTAGTCTAATATTTGGAGGATCTATGTTTGCATAAAGTATAAAAAACAACAGCATCAGAAGATGTTTAGTTCTGGTATGAGCTACTCAACGATGTGTACGTTGTGCAGCGTATCAACATCCAGCGGCTGCACTGGCTCAGCAATGTCTTTCGAATGGATGAAGATGTTCCGGAGAGACGAGTATTTGATGCAAGGATTTAGGGAATTCCGCATAGAGGACGACCTTGTTTACGTTGGAAGGACCAAGTCGGCCAACTGACGAAGGAGCGGAAGAAGCAGAGGCGCCTGTAAGGATGTGTTAAGACATGTCGATGTTCACTAATCGGATTGTTAATGGCCAACTAAGTAACTAAGTAATCATATGATGTTCCAATAGAATTTTTAACAAGTTTTACTTCCGCTCTGTTACATGGGATTAAATATGGGTCCACAACTTAAGCCCTGAAACGTACAATCCACTGAACTAAAGAATAGTATAGAATGCAGGCTAGGCCATGGTGTCTATCCTTAACAACAAATGGGACATTCCGTAACTATGAATAAGGCATAGGTCCACCGTTTCATTCCTGAATGTTATCTGCAGAGGAGATCATGACGATAATTTTTAGGTTGATTCCTGACAAACTGAAGTCGCCGTAGTCTAGTAGGTAGTGTGTTGGCTTATTAAACGTAAAGCCAGAGTTCAAACCCCAGGCCAGACATCAAGACAAAATACAAAAAGTATTTCTTCGGCGACTTCCTCTCAGCAGATTTCTGGCAAAAACTCTGAGAGTAATTAAAAATTGCCATGAAATGTTTCTCAAAAATCTGTCTTTCGGAGTCGACTTTAAACTGTAGATCCCACCACTCATGTATAAATTGAACACACACAACATAAGTGGTGTGAGAAACAAGGTCGTAATCCTGACTGAAGGGTTGTAATGAACAATTATGTATGTATGATTCCTGACAATGGATAAGTCTTACGTTAGTTTCTACAAACCTGAGACAAATGTAAAACAGTGAGCGAAAAGGGTTCATCTGACGGAAACTTTTTTTAATAAGCATGGAATGATTTTACTTTTCAAGTCCCCATAGTCTAGTAGGTAAAGTGTTGTCTTATTAGACAAGAGCACATGGTTCGAACACCAGCTCACATATCTATAACAGAAACAAAATATGAAAGAATATTTCTTTCGTACTCATGCTTTCTGATCTCATAATTTCATACTCATAATTTCTAATACTTATACACATTCATACTTATTTTAATGTCATGGAACCTCTACTCATATTAGAAGTTTGAAGTACTCATAATATTCATACTTAAAAACACGTATGGAATCATTTATATGAATTATAAGAGTATTTTTCTAAAGTTATAAATCAGAATGAGTAGGCTTATGAATCAAATATATTTCGAATGGTATGAGTTTGATGTCAACGTTGTACGCATACTCATTGCAACCTGTACTTATAAATCAACGTTGTAGAGTGAGTATGAATGAATCAGAGTACATAGTTAAATTTCAATATTGTAGACTCACTTATATTCAAAATTTCATGAGTGCTGATGAGCAGCGAAAAAACAATGTACGGCCATAAGAGTTTCTGAGTCCTATATTTGATTCCACTGGCACGTTATTGATAAACTCCTTGTACATCTTGGTCATCAAACTGGCTTGCATTAAAAACTTTATGCCTTACATTATAATGAAGCAGGTCTTACACAGCTCTTTGTGTACTCCTAAAATTTCTACCGTGTTTGAATTGTTTGAGCTGAGAAAATACATTTTTTCTGTTAAGCTTAACGAGCTAAACTCCTGCCAATATAAAGTGAATAACATTCCTCTGTAAGTAACATATTTCAACAGTTGAGTTGAAGTACGTTAAGAAAATGTACAAAATACTATGGCCTCACATTTAACTACTTAATCAAACTGTATATGTACATGCATACGCATGTATTTCTCTGTAATTAACATAGTCTAGCAGTTTAGTTATGTTAACGCATTTCCCCTAAAGGAGAAATTGTAAGCAAATGTTGTCAGAACAGCGCTGTTATGAGCAAAGCACTCACGGGTTTTTCTTTTTTTCTCGATGGCAAACACACAATTTGTGTAAATGCCTGGACATGAAAATTTATTTACAACCACACTCTCACTAGAGCTCAGCGTATTCTGTTAAAAATCCTTTTTACACTGTGGACTACATAACATGTTGTGATGTTTTAGCAGAGCATTTACCAAACAATACTTAACCACTGTGAAGCTGTGTGAAGAAGCTAAACGGAACTATTTCTTCGACTGCGACAGTGAATGCATACGCCATCTTAAAGTACGGCACGTTTATGGTATTGTAGACGTTTGTGTTTTTGTTTTTACCTTTTCTTTCTTTCTTCTTATATTCTCCTTATTTTATGTTGTTATGACGCGTTACTAACAATAAATTGACTGTCATTGTACTATGTTAACCTTGCATGTAGGTAACGCTGTACAACGGCTGGCAATATAAACGTCATTGTATGTCATAAAAGAATCAACATTTTCTTTCTTAGCAAATATAAATGATTTTAATTTTAATGGAGTCGTTCTTTCTTTATTTTTTGGGTATAGATTACTTAAATTATCAAAATCCTTTTGAATCCTTTTAATAAAGACAAGTTTTGTGTGTGTAAACAATGTAAACAATTAGCAAAATTTGATGCTCTGCCCATAAAATAATGGTCATGTGTTAATATGGATAACATTTATGACATTAATTTCCCTTAATATTGTCCAATAATATTCACACACATACACACACATATATACTCTTCATTACCGTTATCTTTCAAACATTATTACCGTAAATAAGGCCTGTTATTTGTTTTAGTTTATGACAAGAGTTTCCTTTTCAAAGCGTTGTGTGTATGGTATGCCTCATAACACTGGGCATATTATTTATTGTGAATAAAGCATAGAGGCGTAAAGGTTAGCAGAAGGGGAGTTTCATATTTGAATTACACATTTAGTCCATGTAAACTAAAGATTGCTGTTTGAGGTTCGCATTTGAAATATGAAACGATTTGAAAGCAGGTTAGTATAGCATCGTACAGTATGTACTGGATTTTAATCAAGCGATCCAAAAGCTCTACAAGACGCTCATACTTCCCGTGCTTCTTTATGGCGCAGAGGCATGGACCTTATTAGGCACTGATGCAGCAGCCTGAGAGTATTCGATAGAAAAGTCCTACGTAAGATCTTCGGTCCAGTACAAGTTGGCGATGATTTTCGCATCCGATCCAACAGTGAGCTGTATGAGCTCTTCAACGACATAGATGTTGTGCAGCGTATCAACATCCAGCGGCAGCACTGGCTCGGCCATGTCGTTCGAATGGAGGAGGATGCTCCGGCGAGGCGGGTATTTGACGCGAAGATCTGCGGAAGTCGACGAAGAAGACAACCTTGTTCGCGTTGGAAGGACCACATCGAGGAAGCCCTGTCATCGATTGGTGTGAGCAACTGGAAGGATGTGTTAAATGTGTAAAAAAAATAAAGTTAATGGGGAATTAAGTAAAGTAAATAAGATCAAAAATCGGCCAATTGGGAGCACGTCAGAACAGTTAATATTCCACGATTTTCCAAGACTGTGGTCGTCACACATTCCTCGTCTAAGTGCACTTCGAATACCATACACACATTAAAGTGATATTACAAATCCAAGAGAAATTTTGGGTGAAATTAATTCGAAGGTAGCACCATTACTTGGGAAAGATTAAGATACACTGAGCAAGCTTTATCATCACTACGTCCAATACAATACTGTTTTTATGCATCTACAGATAGCAGTCTTGTTACCACAAGATCTACTAGATACATACATAATTGGATTACGACCTAGCTTCTCACACCACTTGCGTTGTGTGTGTTAATTTTATATATGAGTGGAGGAACCTACAGTTTAAAGTCAACTACAAACGACCGGTTGTTTGAAAAACTTTTCATAGTTGTATCGTGTTGTTGGAGATTTCTGACCTGGGTTTGGAACCGAGGCCTCATGCCTAATAAGCCAACACACTACCTACTAGACCGCGGCAACTTCACAAGATCTACTGGATAAGGGATGAAATCGCCGTCGTCTTGTATGTACAGTGCGTTGACTTATTATACGACATACCAAAGTTTAAACCCCAGCTCAGATAACAAAATGAAATATTTCGTTCGACGACTTCCTCTCAGCAGTATCCAGCTGTCTGAGCTTTAAAATCGTATGGAATCGACGTTAAACAGTAGGTTTCGCTACTCACGGATAAAATTAGCACACACAGTACGGATGGTGTGAGAAGTTAGGTTGTAATCCTGACTAAAGAGTTGTAATGATCAATTAAGTTTGTAAGATGAGGAAAATGCTTTGTGACAACACTATGCCATCTCTATTCGATTGAATCAGCATTCGAGCTACTCTTACTTTAAGTAATTTTAGTGTGTGGATTATTTTTTTATGTCTACACAACCAGTGTTCGAATTGACGCCAGGCTATAAACGAGAATAAAAACCTCTGCTCTGAACAAGTCAAGTTCCGGTCCTGTAACAGCGTAGGATAGTCGTGCTTTTAACGTACAGCCCTTTGGTGGAATTCGGTCAGTGCAGGCGCTTACCTCTGCCGTCACAACGGGCTGCTATGCGTGCTCAAGTGAGCTTTGGCAATCAAAGCTACCACATCAACCGAATGTCCTAAAAATTCATACTGAAACCAAACTAATCCTTTACGTTTTTATGAAATAATTAACAAAATTGGAGTCTAGGACAGTCCTCTAGAATGGCTTGAGTTGAGAACCTTGATGATCCCACTATAACAACATTAACCACTCTCTGCAGTTATTCACCAAGTGTTTTAAAAAATTTGAATGAAATGTCAACCCAAAGGCAATTTGATCAATTCGTTCATCAAGGTTATATGTTAGAATTCCTAAAACCATGAAGATAGTCTTTTTTCATGTCAATGTACATACATACATACATAATTGGTCATTACAACCTTTCAAACAAGATTACGACCTAGCTTCTCACACCACTTATGTTGTATGTGTTAATTTTATACATGACTGGTGGGGTCTTCAGTTTAAAGTCAACTCCGAAATGCAGAATTTTAAGAAACTTTTCAATGGCAGGAAGAAATATTTTTTTTATATTTTCGTTTAGATGTCTGACCTGGTATCATGTCTAATAAGCCTACACACTATCTACTAGACTACGACGACTTCATGTCAATGTATCTCCTGCAAAACTCTCCACATATTTTTTATTACGTAATTATGTATATGCGACTCATCCTTATTTGCAATATACCAGTATGTATGCATAAATGTATACATACATACAGTGAGCGTCAAAAGATACTGTACACTATGGATAAAATTGTAACAGTATGTTAGGTTAGGTTAAGACAAGTACAGTAGCCGGAGGTCGAATTAACCCATTGTACAACGTCCTAGTTTCTCACACCACTTATGCTGTGTGTGTTAATTTTACACATGAGTGGTGGAACCTACAGTTTAAAGTCGACTCCGAACAACAGATTTTTGAGAAACTTTTTTTCATGGCATTTTTTATTTACTCTCAGAGATTTTGCCAGAAATTTGCTGATAGGAAGTCGCCGAAGAAATACTTTTTGTATTTTATCTTTGATGTCTGGCCTGGGGCTCGAACACTGGCTTTGCGTCTAATAAGCCAACACACTACCTGCTAGACTGCGCCGACTTCAATTCTAACAGTAAGCAAACTCAACTTTTACCACTTAAGGAGAGTGTACGAAAAAATTTGTTAATATTTCGAATATTTTTTGTATTTTTTTTTGTTTTAATTTTAAAAATTGTTTATGAAACTATTTTAAAATAAAAATAACGGTAAACTTTTAATGTATATTTTTTTTGTGATGTACAGTTTGTTTTGACGCTCACTGTACATTTATATGTAAATATTGTATGGAATAAATTTTGGTATGTTTACACTTCCATAAGTGATGAATTAAGCAATCCGTATCCCTATCTACAAACATATTAACTTGAATACAAACCTTTACATTACGCTTAGTCAGTCCATCCTTTCTTCTTCGTCAATTGTGCCATGACTTTGTACATTATTATTACATTTTATGCTCTCTAGGTACATACATATATAAATTCATGTGTATTTACATGCATACATATGTAAGAATATGTTATTATTGTTGCTTTTTTATTTTTTTAAAAAATTTTTTTTATTTTATTTTGAACATCAATCAAGAAAAGTGTTTTCATTGATTGAGATTCACTGTCGCAAATAAATCTTTACAGTTATTCCTCTTCTTCTTCTTTTTTCTTTTCTTTTGTCAAATAATTGCTGGAACTAATGTGTTGTTTTTTTACATGGACATACCACACATGCATACATACGTGTATACGTACGCTTGTGTGTAATATTTTCATATTATTTTTGATTTCAACTTTTCCCTTTGTGTTCGTAATATTTCAAAATTCCTTTCCTTTTTTTATGATCAAATAATTGGAGGATGTTGTTATAAATCAAAATGTATCAAAATTGTTGTAAAATTAAATGAAAAATGATGTAAAATGTAAAGAAACGATTAAAGTTGTTGAATGAAATGAATGACGGACATGTTAAAGGAATTGTAAAGCTTAAGCTTAAGGAGCATTAATTTCTATAATCCCTAACGAAAAAAGGGTAAATCAGAGAAAGGACGAGAAAAACATGTTGAATAAAATATTTTCTATTTTTGAAAGTCATAATATTGTTAACGGAGGTTTGAATAGTGAGGATTACAAGGATTTTAATAGGTTTAAATTTAAAAAAAAATAATCCTTAAGAGCTTGGTCAGAGATATCGAAGCCTTTTTACAAGCAGAACTTACAACACATGTTTCCTTAAGTACCTAGTCATAATGATTGACAATCACCATTGCTAACTAAAGGTTGCTAAAAGACAACCAAAATTGCAGTTAGCTTGTCAGAAAGATTCCAAAAGTAAGAGGATATAAGGAAAGTAAAAGACTATTGCTGCCAAGGATAACGAATGCCATTGTGTTACTTTTCAATATTGTTACGAAAATGAAAAAATCTAAATACTGGTGATTTGCTTTTACAACGCCTAACATTAAAATTATAAACAAAAGCTACAAAAACAAAACACCACCATAAAAATGGTAAACAAGTAAACAGAAATACAATAACCAACACCAGTACAAAAAAATGGTAAACAAGTAAACAAAAATAGACCAACAACACTACGAGATTAAATGTAAACACAAACAACAATAATGAATGATGTTTGCATTTATAAAGATTTCGGGAAGGCGAAGTCACAAACATTCGACTTCAAGATCATTCATCAGACTGTTTACCCTGCCATATAAAAGGCAAGGCAAAACTGGCGAATGAGTTAGTAAAAGTTCAGTCACTCATGGGTAAGATGCGGTGTGTTTGAAGATAGTAATCGTGGTTTGAAGATCTTCGTTACAAAGATCAGTCGAACAATTGTCTAGTAATTGTTATTGTTTACGCAAAGGATGTAAACAGAGGAATAACAAACAAAGCAATTGTAGTTATATACATAACGTTGTGAACAGTGACACATAGAATTGTGCCAATAATAAAGAATTTTAATTAAAACTAAACACAAACTTAGCTCATATTTTAAACGTTTTTAAAAGGTAAAAGCGTAACAATATTTTAAGAAATCGTCACAAATACTAACAGGGAAACTGTGAAGTTGCCTATCACACTATAACTTCAACTGTGGATGTCGTAATTTATATCGGGATTCTCATTAAGCGCTCCCTACCTTTAAATTTGATAAAAATAATGTGTTTGTGAGATATCAGCGAAGTTTTTTACTCCTTTGAAATACTTAATGATGTCATTACATGTCGAATATAACATCGCTTAAATGTTCGCCACGACTTCTGTGTTCAATTTCAACTGAGACTGGCGCATAAATCAGGTTTAATTTGACTGACGGCATATCTTATATTTGTCCCAAGAAAAAGTCTAAAGGGTCAAATCGCACGATCTTTGTGACCGATTTACAGGTGAGATGATCATGCCTGTAGCCGCTGTAGTCTAGCAGGTAGGTCTTGACAAAATGAAATATGAAAAGAAATATTTCTTCGGTGAATGCCTCTGCAGATTTCTGGCACAAACTCTGAGAGAAAATAAAATTGCAATGAAAAGTTTCTGAAAAGAATGTAGTTCGAAGTCGTTCGGTCCTGCCACTCATGTATAAAATTAACATGGATGGTGTGAGACGCTAGGTCGTAACCCTGACTGAAGGGTTGTAATGACCAATTATGTACATATGTATGATCATGACCTCAAATCGCTCGTGCAGAGCGTATGACCTCTAGCGTTCATGTTGAAACCACGATTTTTGAATTCAGGCCAAAAGAAGGTGGTAATCATCGACCAATCGTGCCCCACACAATACACTTTCGGTCTGCATTGGACTATCTTGGATTTTGTGTGGATTGATATCGTCCCAAATTGGGCACGTACCCATTCATCCAGATATGGACCTCATCGCTGAGAGACTAAGTTCTTCTGCACACTCTCATAGCAGCGACAATGTTTTCGACAGACCTTGCGTTTCCTAGTCGTAGAAGTTGGTCGATCGTTTACTAAGGACTCGAATTAATCCACCACATGGTCCTATCGATAGGACGATAATGACGAACGTAAACTAGTCGAAATGCACAGCGCATTATCTGAATAAAATACTCTTGATAAAATAATTTTATTATTTGCACATGATTTGAAAAAATGGAGTGAATAAATGACAACTAATTTGACAGGTATGTATAGCTTCAACAAGATGGCCGTTATCAACTGTCAAAGTTCGGAAGTCCCTGTTGGAAGACCCGTTGCAATATAAAGCATTTGTTTTTAATACAATTTGTATATAAGAAGGTAAGTATATACGTAGAATCTATGATGATTTTTCATTTCCCTGCTTGGCCCCCTTAACAATGGCATGAGATTTTTTACAATTTGACCTCGAAATTTTTAAAGCGTAGCATGAGAGTGCCTAGAATGCAAACCATATTAAAAGGTTATGAATTTATCAAAATTATAAGTTTAAGGAAAAACTCGATAAATACGAATCAGAAACACTTTCTTGTCTCTTTATTTGTTATAGGAGGAGGAAGAAGTTAATAGACAGCAAAGAAGTAAAGCTTCAAGTGCTGCAAAATTTAATTTTGCCTCTTATTTGAGTTTGAAGTGAACAATATCTGGGGTTAAAAGCAATGATTGAATTGTACAATAAAATATTATTTAAACAAATGGCAGTCATATTTTAATTCAACAAAACTTTATTTAAAGACTCTACTCGAAATCTATAGGGTACGTCCTTAAAAATGTTATGACATCGCGTGTATTTTATTGTTTCAATCTTGACAAGCTGATGATGTCTTTACTAAATGCCGTATATTTTCTTTTGCTCGAAATAAAGGGCACTTAAAAAATACAAAGAAAATAAAAAAATAGTTTAAAAAATTTGCGTGCCACCATTATTTTTACTTTCAACTTTTTATTCTGCGGCATTTCGTCTAGCCGCCAGTCTAATTGGAGCGCTATGCAAAACGTCACCCGAATCGCAACACGAACGGCTGCTGTATTTAAACCAAAAAGCGCCAATTCAACAGCTCAATCACAAAAATTCAATATGATTCCACTGCTATGAGTTGCACCCTTTGGCAGGATGAGTACAATATTTACCAGAAAAAAATGCTGAATTTGCAGTTAAAATTTTGTATCTGTGTTTGCAATGCCAAAAACATTGCAGAAAACCTTACAAGGCCTTAGAATATCTGGGCTTTTTTGCCTTTGAATACAATTCTTAAATTATTGCATAATTTCGTAGAGAACTATTGGTGGTCCTATACAGACCAGACGCAGATTAATGATGGCAATAACGGACTCTATTCTGCTTTACGGCAGTGAGATCTGGGCGGAGGTATTGAAGGTCGACTGTAGAAGGAAAATCTTATCATCGGTACAGTGAACCGCTACACTTAGAGTGGCATCGGCGTATAGGACTGTAGCAATACTGGTTATCAGTGGTGTAATACCTATAGGTCTACAGGCAAGTGAGCGGAAGAGAGTGTGGGAGGCTAAAAACGTGCACGGAGAGACAGTAAATGTCGACGATGCCAGAAAGCAAAAATACAACAATGGCAAGATGATGGAACACTGAGACGAGTGGTAGATGGACGGCAAAACTTCTCCCAGATATTATCCGCTGGATGGAGAGGAAATTTGGTGAGGTTAACTACTATCTGACACAACTGTTATCTGAACACGGTTTTTTTTGTAAGTACTTGTTTAAAATGGGGAAGATGACACGACCAAATTGCATCTATGATGATGCGTCGATTGATGACGCGGAACACACTTTCTTTCATTGTGAAAGATGGAGACTGCAAAGAAAGAGTCTTAAGGCTTGAGGCCAAAGTCGTTGTCTGTACTGTCGAGAACGTAGTAGTAGTTCTCTACGAAAGAATTGAAATAAGAGCCCTTATCTCTTGTAAATAGTGCCCTTTAAAAGGCCTTTCTTGGTATACTGTTTGCCCCTGGGTATGTATTCCTATTTTGTATTGACTGAGTTGTGTTTGTATGCGGGTACACACGCACACAAGTTTATCGCATAAAGGCTGTTTAGTGTCATTTTACGTTTGTCGAACTGGGTCAATGGGTTTTATTTCACTTTTATTTTCCTTTTTTTGTTTTCTTTTCACTTTTCTTTTTCGTTTTGCCTATTCTCTACAAATGGAAACAACTACTGACATAAATATTAAGCTGAATACAGTAATAATTAAGCACTCACTAGCGCATCATTACAAGAACAATAAATTTTGAATGTTTTTAAACAATTAACATTCGCTTATTTTTAGAATCAGCAAAAACAAAATCTAAGAGATGAGCCAGATTTTAAACGCCTTTTGTAAAGAACTTTTTTTTTTGGGTTATTGACGTAAGACATTAGACTTTGTGTAAATGTCAATACGAGTACGAGGGAGGCCCCAGAATTAAACGACAAGACTCTATGTAACTGGATGCTTTAATTTGAAATATTAAATCCATTTCCTTTGGCCTGACTTATACTATGTTCAGACATACACTTTCATTGAGTCAATATTCGGTTTATTGATTACCAATATTTTAAGTGTTTAGACATAACAATATACGCAGTTCAGCTGCATATTCAATATTCATTTGACAGCTGGTAAACAAAACAGCTGGTTGTTTCAACACCATTGTTTTCGTTTTGTTCGTTTTTTTTATCAATAGAAAGTGTTCGGAAAATTGTAATACTTATGACAGTGCTGTCTTTCAAGTTTTAATCAATGTTATAACAATTTATGAAATTATTGAGCAATAATTAATTGACATTTTATATGAAATATTGAGATCAATAATGCCGTTTATTGAGATTTTCTCAATATACGTGCATGTCTGAACATAGTATTAGATGATTTGGACACCAATGACATGTGGTTTCAAAAGGCTGAAACTCCGTGCCACACATACATACATACATAATTAGACATTACAACCCTTCAGTCAGGATTACTACCGTGCGTCTCTCATCACTCTTATGTTGTGTATATTAATTTTACATACAGTTTAAAATCGACTCCAAAGGACAGATTTTTGAGAAACATTTGGAACTTTTACTCTCACAGCTGAGAGGAAGTCGCCGCTTAAATATTATTATTCAAATTTCGTTCCGTTCTACATGTCTGAGATGGGGTTTGCATCATGGCCTCACGTCTAATAAGGCAACACACTACCTACTAGGGTACGGAGACCACGTGCTATACAGCTCATGTCGAACTGGATATTCACTTCCACATGAAGGTGATGTGAACTGGTCACCGAGATTGTACAATTAGCACTACCTAATAGCCATTTTATAAAGTTTTCAATCGGTGATTAGAATCACAGAATCGTGTGAGAGCGAGCAATCATCGTATTATTTGAAACCTAAATGATTACTTTAACCCGAACAAAACCCAGAAGCCATTGCTCCAACAAGGATCGAGAGAAATCAATGCATAAAATTAAGAAAATCAGAAATGAACACTGGGTTTCGACCAAAAATTTAATTTTATTTGAATTCACCACAGGTTTGAACCATAGGACCATAGTGTAGTAGGTAGTGTGTAAGCTTATTAGATGCAAACCCTAGCTCAGATGTCCCGAAAAAAACGAACAAAGTATATTTTTCGCACAACTTCTTCTCAGCAGTCTTCTGCCTGCTTACTCTGAGAGTAAACAAAATCAAATTGCCATGAAAAGTTACTCAAAATATCTGTCGTTCGGAGACGACTTTAAACAGTCGATCCCGCCACTCAAGGATAAAATTAACACGTACAGCATAAGTGATGTTAGAAACTATGTTGCAGTCCTGACTAAGTGTTGTAATGACCAATTATGTTATGTATGTCGTCAAAGCTCCATATTTCTAAGAGAACGACGTGGGTATGGCCATCACTACCAGCGGTGAGCACTATAGGTCGGTGATTGGATGACCGGGATGCCAATGACATATTGTTTCAGAGGATAATCCCAAGTTGCCCACAACTCTTGCCTAATTTGGATATTCTGTACGAACGATTTAAGGGCGCAGCCATGTGAACTGGCCATAAAGATCGTGCGATTTGCCTTTAAAATTTTACTGGTGGGGTTTTCTTAAACATCCGGTGTATGGGAGTAAGCCAAAAATCAAAAAGGTGCTCAAAGGCAATATAAGCCATGCTATCGCGATCAAATCTAATCTGAATTATGTGCCCATGACATTGAAAATCAAACATTTCGTGTGTGCTCCAGCCAGTGTGCCTGTGGCCGATTCCACACAGAATAAATGCATAATTGCTCATTACAATCCTTCAGTCAGGGTTACGGCCTAGCTTCTCACACCACTTATGTTGTGTGTGTTAATTTTATACATTAGTGGCGCGGCCCCTACAGTTTAAAGACGACGCCGAATGTCAGATTTTTGAGTGAACTTCTCACGGCAGTTTTATTTACTCTCAGAGTTTATGCCAGAAATCTGCTGTGTGCAAGTCGCCGAAGAAAAATTTTTTTCATATTTCGTTTTGATGTCTGACCTGGAGTTTGAACCGTGGCCTTACGTCTAATAAGCCAACACACAAGTACGGCGATTTCATCTTACATACATAGCTTGCAAAAAAAAAATATTGAAGTTTGGAAAGGAAAAATAAAACAATGAAAGCGAAAAGTTAAATGTTAAGAAATTAATATTGTAAACCAAACATTCATGAATTGGTTACAAATTCTATTTAGTTTTTCTTATTTTACGAGGAAAACAATTTTAAAATGTGCAAACTAAATTGTTCATGATGTTATCTATCGTTTGGCTAGCAAGGCATCAGAAAAAATTGTTTGTTGGGTTAGCCAAAGCTTTACACCGACAAATATAACACTAAGAACCAACTAATATGTATAACAAATAAAGTAACACAGTAATACAAAATTAGTATAACAGTGTAAAACTTTATAAGTAAATATAAAAAACTGTTGCGGACTTTTAGGCTGATTTTAATATTATTATTTTTTCTTTGAATAAAGGGAACAAGCAAAAAAAATTTAATTTTAATTCGTTTAAAAGTTATTTATTTATTTATATTATTTTATTAATTTAAATTTTACAAAATAATTAAAAAACAATTCCAGTGTTTTATTGGACTTCCAATTCATGCATTTATTTGTGTGTACAATTTTATAATTTAGACGATCATATGCTTGTAATTTTAATATTTATTACTACAAGTATTATTATTTTAGTTTTTATTCTCAGTTTGGTTAATAAATTTGTATTTCCGTTAAAAATAACCACAGCGTAATACAAGTATATTTGATAATTACCATTAGACTGGCCGTCTGGCAAACAAAACTCTACGCATTGATAACAGTGCAAAGACAGCACCTGCTGTTCAATTTAAATCTTATCGATGCAAGACACAATATGTTCTTTAAATATACAAATAAATTATACACGTATTATGGGATGTTTGCAAAATTAGCAATGTTTCAAATAAGAATATAAATACCAGGTTCCAACTGACCAACATTATTAGAAAAGTTTCTGAATACAGCCGTAGTAAACATGAAGACTTTGGTAGCTCTTTTGTTCTTGGGCATTTGCCTGGTTGCAGTAAGTACTAGTTTAACCAACTAATCGAAATTTTTTTTAATAAAAATTTGCTTTTCCTCCACTTAAGGTCAATGCTGAATTGCCCTCCCCCGTAGCAGACAATTCTTCCATTGAGGATTATGTGGATATCACCACCCACAGCCTTTGGACTAATCTTGCTCTTGTTATACGTAAAGCCTTGGTCATTATATGTGGTGTCAAGTGTACTGTTCGTGAGGTTCGTGAAATTAAATAGGCCGCCCAGAAATTGAGAACTGAGAGTAAATAAAATTACCATGAAAAGTTTCTCAAAAATCTATCGTTCGGAATTGACTTTAAACTCTTGGTCCCGCCACTAATAGATAAAATCAGCACACACAACATGGGCGGATGTTAGAAGCTAGGTTGTAAGCCTGACTGAGGGGTTGTAATGTATAAATAGTTACCTTTCGACAGCCTCAGTAAAATATTGCAAGTGAAACACACCATATTACCTATTAAAGATCAGAATGTAATTGACAGAAAGGACCACACATAAAGAAAATGATATTTTCGTGAGACCTCTCGCAACTGAAGAAGTGATAAATGCACTGGTAGGCAACAGGCAGTGAAATACTCGGATCCGAAGAGAACGGATTACTCAAACTGTTCGGATCCATCAACAAATCTTATTTGCATGCAGCAGACCATGCATAGTCGTGAATAAAACAGAGATCTGAACGCGGACTGATGAGAAGATAAAAGACAAGTACATGGCTAAAAGGAAACCACCTTAAAGGAATGGATAAAATCGATTCCAAATGGATAAAATCCATTCCATACCGAGAGAAAAGTCGGTATGTTTCTGTTTCCGTTTTTTTTACGCTGAGGAGGAGTAAATGTACCTAACCGCACCATAGGGGTAGTCGTCACTATCCCCCGTGTGTGGGGCCCTCACCCACTAAATCTCCCCCTCCTCTTTTGGACTCCTTATGCCCACTCCGGAACTACCGTGGTATTATCTCGACAGTACAGACACCGACTTTGGCCTCAAGACTCCTTCTTTGCAGTCTCCATCTCTCACAATGAAAGAACGTGTGTTACGCATCATCAATCGACGCATCATCATAGATGCAAAAATACAAAAATAACCGTGTCCAGATAACTGTTGTGTCAGATAGTAGTTACCCTCATCAAATTTCCTCTCTATCCAAAGGGTAATATCTGGGAGAAGTTTTGCCGTCTATCTACCACTCGTCTCAGCGTTCCATTCCTCATGACATTTACTGTCACTCCGTGCACGTTTTTAGCCTCCCACACTCTCTTCCGCTCACTTGCCTGTAGACCTATAGGTATTTTACCACTGATTACCAGTATTGCTGACTTAGATACAGTCCTATACGCCAATGCCACTCTAAGTGGAGCGGTTCATTGTACCGATGATAAGATTTTCCTTCTACAGTCGACCTTCAATGCCTCCGCCCAGATCTCACTGCCTTAAAGGCGTCTGCTCTGTATAGGACCACCAATATTGGCCATAAGCCCGCTAAGTAAGAAGGTAACCTTAGCTGCCTTGGTTGCAGCGTGTTGTATCTGAGCCCAGAATGTCAGTCTAGGGTTCAGTCGAATGCCAAGGTAGTTGATCACTTTCTGCGTCGTCAGAGTGGTGTCGCATGTCGTAATGTCATTTTCCAGCGGTATGTTTCTGTGGAATCTGAAATAATGCTATGCGTAACAACCCACTGCACAATAGTTTTCAAAAAAGAATTACAATTTCAGTTTCATTAAAAACATATGGCAATACTGCTACTCTAGACTTATAACATGTTTCTTTTGCACGACTAATTTTGTTTGCATTCAAATAAAACGCTTGCAGAACTATAAAGTATTTCACAAAACCCTATCCCAGATATGTCAATCATCCCAACCTTAGACAATATTTATCGATACCAAACATTGAAAGTATTATTCCATTTGCAATCGAGGGCAGACGTTTTTAATCCCGTAATTTATTATTTCTTACAGCAGAAATACTTCTGCCAATGTCGCTTCAGATAAGGCACAAAAGAAATATATTTCCATGCATAGATTATATACAACTAATCATATAACACTCAATCAAAATTATCGTATTTAATCGATAACACTAAACAACATTGAAAAAGTGATTTATTTGCAATTAAAATCGATATACTGACCTCTAATAAATTATAAATTGACTTACATGTAGTAGGGGTAGTAAAAAGTAATCGATTAGTTTTACATACAATGGAAATTATGTTTTTAGAAGAAATGGAATGATTTCACATGCATCCGATAATCAGTTTAAGTTATCATTTCGCCGTTTTTCCTATTAACAATCGTGTGTTAATTTTATCTTCCTTATATCGTTTAAAATGTTTACAATGGATATCTTTTTACTACACCAAGCGTTACAAAATAAAAAACAAAAAATCTTATCTATTAGTGAGGAATTGTTTTTTAAAATTTCAAAATATGTAACACCAGCCTTTAATCCCCTAAAAATTGTAACAAAATTTTACTATAAATACCTTAGTCTTGCAATGGCATGCATTAGTATTCAAAAGTTTGCCTAGCCGAAAAGATTGTAACAAGTAAACATGAAATTATTGATAGTTTACCTAGCGGCTGTCTGCCTATGTTTTGTGGCCGTAAGCGTAAGTACATTTGGACTTTAAAAAATTTAAAAACTTAAAAATTTATTCCGAATAACTATGACAGGCCAATGTTGATGTATTGTCCTCATCATCATATATCGAAGACAACAATTCCCTCGCTGACTACGAATATATTGCCCATGACCTAGCCGAAGCCGATGCGCTTATTTCTTGGAATGGCATTAATTTTGTTATTGAAAAAGCCTTGTCGTTTTACAGAGGTGTTAAGTGTACCGTCAGTGAGGCTCACCAAATCAAAGACGCTTGTGTAACCTTCATTGCCAGTGTCAAGCAATGTGGTGATGATCTTAATGCCAAGGTTCTAAAATTACTAACAACCTGCCAAAACATTGTGGACATTGCAAGCAGCATTATTGGTGTTAATGAAAGTGTTTGCAGCAACAATTATGGCTATGACCCGAATGCTATAAACACCGAAGGTCAACCTATTGAAATGTTTAACATAAAGACATCCATCGATTGTTTCTTCAATTTGTTAGCAAAAACTATAAAATTGAAGAATGAAATTCAGTCAGCTATTCATATAATAAAACAGATCCCCAACGTTCCCGGTCAAACTAATCAGTGTGTTACTACTGCAGTCCAGGATTTGGTTAAAGTTTTCAATGCATTCCCTGGAAATATCAAATACTGTTCAAGTTTTCTCAAATATTAAGACGATTTCGCTGAAGGTTCGGTTTTTCTAATAAAAAATAAATAAAATATGATGCATGAAACTCTAGGTACTTTCTTTCTACGGGGATAAGTGGGACTGGGTTAAGAACAGACGCTGAAGCGTAGATATTAGGGAAAAGTGTGAAAAAGAAAAATTCTATCAATTGATAACGAAAACCTAGTCATAATTATAGAACAAGCCGCCATTATCTAGTAGTTGAAGTCGCCGTAATCTAGTAGATAGTGTGTTGGCTTATTAGACGCAAAAGCCTGGTTTCGAGCCCCAGGCCAGGCATCAAAGACAAAATACAAAAAGTATTTTTTCGGCGACTTCCTCTCAGTAGATTTCTGGCAAAAACTCTGAGAGTAAATAAAAATTGCCATGAAAAGTTTCTCAATAAATAAAAATCTGTCATTCGGAGTCGACTTTAAACTGTCGGTCCCACCACTCATGTATAAAATTAACACACACAACATAAGTGGTGGGAGAAACTAGGACGTTGTACAATGGGTCAATTCGACCTCCGGGTACTGTACTTGTCTTAATTGACAAGTAGACGTCCTCTAACCTAACCTAACCTGACCTAACCAAGTAGTAGTCTAGTAGTTATTGTGTTGGAGTATTAGACGAAAACTCATGGTTCAAATCCCAGCTCAAATATTTCAAATAAAACGAAATATGAAGTAATTTTGCCTTTCGGCAACTTTCTCTCTGTCAAAAACTCTGAAAATAAATAAAAATTGCCATGAAAATTTTCTCAAATCTGTCGTTCGAAATTGACATTAAAACTTAGGTCACGCCACTTAGGGTTAAAATTAACATACACAACATGGGTGGCATGATAAGCTAGGTTGCAATCCTAACTAAAGAGTTGTAGTCACCAATTAAGTAAGTAAGATAGGATAGGTAGGAGAATGCTGAAGAAAGTTATTTAGAATAGAACTTTTCCTCCTTTTCCGTTAGTTTATAGTTCTGGCCTCAAAGAACTTTTTTGGAAACGATGATTATTGACTCACTCACTCGGTGGTATAGTGTAGTACTTAAGGTGTTTCATCATCACTACAAGTGACTTAATATGTATTTCGCGCTCTTGAGGATCCTTAAAATCAATTCTGTTTATACAATTTCACTCAGAGGTAGGCACAAGTGGCTACTCAATTTCATAAAAGAGATTATGAGGTCTAGGAAGCCGAAAAGACTAATAAAAGCTTGGAGAGCGCACACAATGTTAAATTATATTTTATGGGAACAGCCATATCGGGAGTGCAACGCAATGGCACTATTTTTCAAAAAAGCGCCCAGTTGCTTGCGTACGCTGACGACATTGACATCATAGGGCCTACCAAGCGAGGTGTTACTGCTGCCTTTAGTGCTATTGAAAGGGAGTCTACTAAGATGAGTATGGCAGTAAATGTTATCGACAAGTAGAGACGTGCGGCGTATTGATTGTCAGATTACGGCCGATAATTATACTTTTGAAACAGTCAGGGAATTTATTTATCTTGGCTCCGCCGTTACCACCAAAAATGATTTCAGTCTGGAGATCAAGCGCAGGTGCCAACAGGTGCTACTATGGTCTCAATAGGCAATTGAGTAGCAGAGACCTCTCCCGTACGACAAAACTAACACTCTACAAGACACTCATCCTACCCGTGCTTCTTTATGGCGCAGAGGCATGGACCCTATTAAGAACTGATGCAGCGGCCTTGAGAGTGTTCGAGTGGAAAGTCCTACGTAAGATCTTCGGTCCAGTGCGAGTTGGCGATGATTTCCGTATCCGATCCAACTGTGAGCTGTATGAGCTCCTCAACGACATTGACGTTGTACAGCGTATTAATATCCAGCGGCTACGCTGGCTCGGCCAAGTCGTTCGAATGGAGGAGGATGCTCCGGTGAGACGGGTATTTGATGCGGAAATCTGCGGAAGTCGGCGAAGAGGACGACCTTGTATCCGTTGGAAGGACCAAATCGAGAAAGCCCTGTCATCGATTGGTGTGACCAACTGGCGCCTGGAAGAATGTGTTGCGGCAGGCCGAAATCCGTTAAACGGGTTGTTATGGCCAATTAAGTAAGTAAGTAGCCATATCGCATACAAATGTAAACATAAAACGAACTGGAATACTTAAAATCAATTCAAGCCAGCTGGCGACTAGGGTGGCTTGCCCAAATCTGGAGGAGGCAGATCGTTAAAGAAGTTGTCGATACAGGAATAACTGGAATTAGTTTGGTGAGGCCTTATGCTCCCTTGTGGCAACTATTCTAAGCCGATCATATAATATTTTAAGATCCTAGCTGTTATAATATTTTCCTTCGATAATATATTCCACATCCACTCTACTACTATATGATGCTGGTTCTACGCTGATACTTTTAAAAAGCTGACCATTTCTTTTTCAATATACATGGCGCAATATTAAAGGCACTCAACTGTTATTTGAAGGGACATATAGATTATGGTGTGAGAAGCTGGCTAATACTAAGTTAACTTTCACTTTATTTGGATGTAGTTAGAGTAAATAGCGAAAAGGTCATGGCCCTTACATGCTTCTTCCGAATCTCCATTCGGAGATTATCTATAGGTTAGGTGCGTACATGGCCCCGTTCTCCAATAGACTTGGCCTTGGGTAAAAGGAGTATGAATAAGAATTGTTGCTATCATCTGCAAAGGCTAAAATTTTAGGAGCAAAGATCATTAAGAAAAATAAAAATAATCGCTGAAAATGAAACTTCGTGATAAACCTTTCCTAATTTAATTGGAACTGATTTAATTGCTTCACATGCATGACTATGTTTATAGTTTTTGCTGTCGAAATATAATTGCTTTGATTAGCCCATTTAAACCCATTGCGATATTAAAATAATCAATAAAAATTGATTAAAGAAATACTCCAAGTTAAAGTGGATATTATACGGCAATTTGAGGGAAATCTTCAAATTAAAGATACTCAAACGAACTTTTTGCTAAAAATATCATTTTAAAGTGGAAATTAATCTTGATTGCGCCTTAAAGAAATCTGAAGTAGTATTGCTTATTAATGATTAAATATTTCCAATAACTCTTTAACAGTTTATGACGAGCATACTCGTCATATGTTGTCATCAATATATAAAACTGGTAATCTTCGGATTCTTTTTTTGTTTGTTTTGTTTTTACTGCTGAATTGTTAAGTAATCCAAAATCCAAAAATAAACCGTTTTAGGGTTAAATGTTAGTTGTATTTAAAATTCTAGAATAAAATTTTTTTATGCAGCATTATTTACTATCAATAAAGAGAATTCTTTTTAATTAATTTTTTTGTATATTCCAAACAATACGTATTGAACTTAAAAATAAACAAAAAAAAAACTTGAATCTAATCAGCGATTAACTTTTGATATGAACGAAATGCAAAACATCTTCACTGGGGGGTATAAAAGCAATCGAATTTCTAAGGAAATCAATAGTAATCGTTCGTTCATTCGTTCGTTCAAGTAATTTACTAATCCAATATGAAAGTCATTGTTTTCCTTCTGGTAGCCGCATTAAGCCTTTTGGCTGTAAATGTAAGTTTGGAAAAACTCCTTAAAGAGTCCTCATTTAAAATATTAATCCTGAACAATATATTTTTATAATCTCTAAACAGGCCAATGCGGTTGACAATTCTGTGCTCACTTCAGAAGAAATCGAAGAATATGAATACATTATCCAGGACATGTCTGATGAATTTATGGAAATCGATCCCTATTGCATTAGCAGTATTTACTCGGTATTGAAGACAGTGTTAAAAACTTTGAAAGGCGTCAACTGTTCTATCAAGGAAGTCCTTCGAATTAAACTTACTGGCCATACATTCTTAGTTGATACGACTGCATGCGGTGGTGAAGTCGGCAAGAAGGTACAAAATCTTATTAATGCCGTTAAAAATATTATTGAAACCGCTAAGGCTGTTGTGGGTGTCAGTGAAAATGTTTGTGCTAATGATGCTGAAGCAAATGGCAAAGCTGCCAGAGGTAAAGTTGTTGATGGCATCAAAAGCAGCCACAAATGTGCCGTCAATATGTTGCGTAAACTTACGAAATTGAGCAGACAAATTCATACCGCTTTGAAATTGATTGTTAAAATCAAGAATGTACCCGGTGATACTAGCAAATGTGTATTGAAAGCTGTCAATGGCTTGGAAGTTTATTTCAATCAATTCGTACCCAATATTAAAGAGTGCTCCAAATTGCCCTCTGTCAATTGAAAAGGAAATTGAATTGTTCCAATGAATTTCTATTACGAGTATAAAATAAAAATTATTTTGCATTAAAAATTTATTTCGTTTCTTTATTATGGGTTCAATTAGTGTTGACAAGATGAGTAAAAATATGCGATATTCACTTTGAAAAATTCTTTTTTTAAAGCAATTAAGGCCAACCGTTCTTTTTAAGGAAAAGAAGTTAAGACTGATGCATCTCATTCGTAAGTCTTACCATAAAAAATATGTTATGGAATTACAATCACCACGAGAGGAGTGTCAGAGAAGGCAAACTATCATTAGGTTTGATAAGCTCTTCTCCTAAACTACACTAAACTCTGCTTGATGAATAAAGTGAGAGCTCCAGACTCTTTACAATCAAGTGGAAAATTTTCGTTTAGACATTTTGCTTCGGTTCTTGTCCAACAAATTTAGGCAAGCACCGTTATATCTTACTCTCAAGCATAGTGCGCCAACATATTGTATACAGTGAGGGTCAAAAGAAACTGTACATTAAAAAATATTCATTAGTCAATTACCGTTATTTTTATTTTAAAATTAATTTAAAATTATTTAAAAATAAACTTAAAATAAATCGAGAAAAAATTACAATGAATTTCGAAATATTGTAAAATTTTTTCGGCCACTCTCCATAAGTGGTAAAAGTTGAGTTTGGTGATTGTTGGAATTGTATCCATAGTGTACAGTTTCTTTTGACGCTCACCGTATATTGCGGCTTCCAATATACAACAATTTTTGTCTGTTGTCTGAGAACGTCAAAGTCCTGAGAAAAATTTCTCGTTCAATAATAGGCCGTTATGCAATAACTTATCACTCCTCAGTTAGTTATTCACAAATAAGGGAGAAATTGAGTTTTGCAAACAAAAACAAATACATTTTTAATTACTTTTAAACACTAAAATCTTTATTAATCGTAATAGAAATTCATTGGAAAAATTTAATATCATTGACTATATGCTGACACCTTTTCACTTGCTGTTAGGCATTTCGGAACATGATTTAATATTGGGCATGAATTCAGTGAAATAACCACCCAAGGTAGTGACGGCATCCAATGTACATTTGCCAGTATCAGCAGGTACAACCTTGATTTGAACAATCAATTTAAGAGTGGATAAGACTTCCTTGCTAAATTTAGCAAGTCTACGCGACATCAGAGCAGTTAATTCGATTAACAATGGAACGTTTTCGCACCACGTTTACTCTTATTGATAACTCGCATCCCCAGAGACGATGTACGGTGCGTACAGAAGAAGCTATTGCTGCTGTAGAGCGTAGCATTGAGGAAGACCCGAATGAGTCCATCCGCCATCGAGCACAGGAATTGGATCTGTGTCCATCCACTTTATGGAAGATTTTGCGGAAGGATCTTCGTTTGCGTGCTTACAAAATCAAACTCGTGCAAGATGTGAAGCCAAACGATCATCAAGTAAGGCGTAGATTCGTCTAATGGGCCCAAAACGAGATTACCGTTGTTCCCGATTTTCATAAGCGAATTTTGTTTAGCGATGAAGCGCACTTCTGGTTGAATGGCTACGTCAACAAACAAACCTGCCGCATTTGGAGTGAAGGTAATCCTCAAGTGTATGTGGAAACACCGTTACATCCAGAAAAACAGACTGATTGGTGCGCTTTATGGGCTGGTGGAATCATTGGTCCGTACTTTTTCAAAAACGATGGTGGCCAGAACGTTACAGTCAATGGTGATCGGTATAGAGCCATGATTACAAACTTTTTCATTCCTGAATTGAATAACCATGATGTCCAGGAGATGTGGTTTCAACAAGACGCCGCAACATGTCACACAGCTCGTGCCACAATAGATTTATTGAAAGACACGTTTGGTGACCGCCTAATTTCACGTTTTGGACCTGTGAATTGGCCTCCAAGATCTTGTGATTTAACACCGCTAGACTACTTTCTGTGGGGCTATGTAAAGTCATTGGTCTATGCGGTAAAGCCACAAACGCTTGACCATTTGGAAGACAACATTCGCCGTATTATTGCCGATATACGGCCACAAATGTTGGAAAAAGTCATCGAAAATTGGACGTCCAGATTGGACTACATCCGCGCCAGCCGTGGCGGTCATATGCCAGAAATCATATTTAAAATGTAATGCCACAAGATTATCTTTCGGATAAACAAAATTCATGTCAATCGAATAATCCCTCGTTGTTTTATTGCAACTTAAAGTTCTATACCTCTATTAAAACCACCCTTTATAACGAATTTGAATAATGTGAACTAGCCTTAACATTTCTATTTTAACATTAAAAAACCCTATGAGAATATTTATGCTCGTGAAGATACTAAACAGTTGAGATTAAATTAACATTCCACAATATTTTATACTACTGCGTGATTCTTACTCCTAAACTTTTTATTCCTTTTCATAAGACAGCAACATTTCTGAACCATGGCCTGACGTCTAATAAGCCAGTACAATACCTAATATACCACGGCGATTTCTCACACATCTAACCTACAGATAATCTCCGAATGGAAATATGTACTGGGGAAACGTGCAATACCTTTTTTCATTTGATCTTCTTACTATTCATGGTAGTCCACCTATATCCGATAAAAAAAGAAAGAAGTTAACTGTCTATGACTGTAACACTTTAGTGAGGATTACGACCTAGCTTCGTACATCATAATCTATAGAATCTTCAAATAAAAATTGAGTGCCTTTAATATTGCGCCAACAACCACGATCTTTGAATAGTTGGCACAAAGTAGCATAAGGCCTCACCAAACTAACTTCAATATTGATTTCCCTTCAGTTTTTTCCAGCATTAGCAACTTTTAGCGATCTGTCTATTGCAGGTTTGAGAAAATTTTGGCTATCCATTGTATCAGTCCACTCTACTTTCTTAGATGCTGTGTAAATAAAATAACGAACAACTAACTAACTGGGATAAAAAATTAAATCAATTGCAACCAAACTGATATAACACAAGAGAAAATATTTTAAATTGTTTTTATTTCATAATCATAATAGAAATTCCTTGAAACAATCCGATTTCGTTAACTAAAGACACTCCTTTTCACTTGCTGGAATGCAATTCGGCACACGATTTAGTATTCGGTATGAATTCAGTGAAATAAGAGCTCAAGTTATTGACGGCTTTCAATGTACAATTCCCAGCTTCACCGGGTATATCCTTGATTTGAATAACCAACTTAAGAGTGGATATAACTTCTGTGGTAAATTTAGTAAGGCTAGTCGTTAACTTTATAGCACATTTGGGACCGGATAAAATGCCAAAACTAAGACAATCGTTTACAGCGACATCTACAATATCTTCAGCGATTACAATAACTTTGTGAACGGCATCAATAAGGTTTTGAACATCTTTCTTGATTTCACTACCACATGCAGTAATAGCAGTTATGAATTCTTTGCCACCAGTTATAGTTTTCAAAACTTGATCGATAATACAACCAATGCCGTTTACAGTTTTAACGACTGTCTTCACAATAGTGAGTATACCGCTGATGGGATCGAAATCCAATAAGCTATCAGACAAATCTTGGATAGCAAATTCATATTCTTGGATATCTTCGGAATTGAGCAGGGAATTGTCAATAACACTGGCCTATAAAAGGATTTTAAATACAATAGCAATTAATTTAACATTTTAAGTGAGGACTCTTTAAGGATATTTCCCAACTTACATGTACCACCAGAAGGCTTAAGGTGGCTACCAGTAGAAAAACTGTCACTTTCATTTTGGATTAATAAAGCACTTGAACGAACGAACGATTACTATTAATTTCCTTAGAAATGCTATCGCTTTTATACTCCCCCAGTGAGGATGTTTTACATTTGGTTCATATCCAAATGTAACCATAGATTACATTTTGTTTTCTTTTTTCTGTTTATTTTGGTATTAAGATGAACTAAAATAAATAGCAAACATGAATTAAAATTAAATTTAAAAAAATGCTTACACTTCGGATGGTTTATGGTGTAATAATGCGAATGTAAGTTTACTGGGTTTATAATGGCAATAAAAGTATTCTTTCTGATGAGTATACTCAACGTATACGACTTACGATTTAATTGAATTATTTAAGTGTTAATAAACTATAGAGTTTTACATTTTTTTACGGTGTAATCAAGATTAATTGCCCCGCTTTAAAAATTATGTTTTTGATAACAAAATACTTTATATGTAAAGATTTTCCTTCTTATTTTTGCAAACATAATCTTTGAGAATTTATACAACGAATGAAAATAGTTAGTACAGATTACATTAAAAGTTTTAACTGCGTTCAACAATATTTTATCTTTCTTAACAAACTCTACGCCTAACCCTTTCCAGATGTCAGCAACATTTCTCATTCATACTGCTTTGGCCATTTATTCATCGAATAGCCATCTGAGTGCTATTCAGATATCGGTAGAATAAGGACCGTAAAATCCCCCTAGTGTTTCTCAACTTTAATCACATTTCAATAAATCAAATGAGAACTTTCTTTTATAAAAACAAATAAAAGCTAAGTACACTATGCACTAATGCCTTAAAGGAGAAATTAATTTCTCTTTTAATTAAAAAAAAAGAAATTCCATTAAAAAAATATTAAAATTATTGAATTAAAGATCAGTTTTAATAAAAAAAATATTATCATCAATTTAATGCAGATAACATTAATGAAAATAAATTTCAAATGGCTGCAGCAAAATCATTTTTTTTTGTACAACCAACACTTATCTGATGGCCTCTACTCATGCAGTAGATTGTATTGGAATTATGAAAATAGCTTGTTGGAGGAGAGAAATAGAGTAAGAGCCAAGAAATGTTCTGCAGAGATTTTCCATTGTGCAATCCGCTGATCAATTGGCCACAAGCTAATATGCTTTGCAGGAATCACTAGTGATGTGTAAAAATAAGATATTTTCTGCAAGGAATCCTCTTATTTCATAGGAGCCATGCTGTTATAGTATCCATAAAATTATGAAACATAAGCAACATAAAGTGAGTTCCCTAAAGCGTGATTATTTTATTGCCAACATGGCGTTTGCTATTTTATTAAAGCTTTTTTTTCTATTCGCCACACGTCTGATATTATGCACTCTGCTGTATGCCATTGATAGATCTCAAAAAAGTCAAATAGCAAGAGGGCAAGGCAACACGAGATCGCATTGTGATCTTAGGTTTGCCAATATTTTTACAATCTGTAGATGGAACGTCTAGCTTCTACTGAATCCATATAGTTTTATTTCTCATTCTATTGAGAAATAAGGCCATATGGCTTTATTGCCTATGGCTTTATTACACTGCATCTAATTTTTTTTAATTTTTCAAAAAAAAAATAAAATTTTCAAAAAATCGCCAAAAATAATTGCGCAAATTTACGCAAACTTTTTTTTGTTCCTGAATGTAGAGAGTTCGTATTTTCTTGTGGTATATAACATTAAACTACTAAAAACTAAATTCACCTTTAAAATCCTTATCTTTTTTTTAGGGAGGGTAAAAAAATGTGAAATTTTTATTATTTTTAAATTGTGAACGAATAATGTTAACATTAATATATGAGATATATATGTATATAAAAAAAAACTGAAAGTAGCAGTTGCTCATACCTTTCAAATAACAAAAAAATCATTATAAAACACAAAAAAATATCATATAAACCTATTAAAATTTCAAAAAAAAACACCAAAAACGCATTCAATTTTCTTCACTTTCTTGACTTTGACATCGTCTCAAATCTACAAATCTCAACTTAAAGTGGTGAAAGTTCACTATATAATGCAGAATTTTGTAGTCTATCGGACCTCATACTCAGTTTCTTAAATTTCTTTAAATTCATTTTTGCCTTTTTGGTCAGCTTTTCAGGGTAAATGCCACATAGTGCGGCGTTCATCTTCACAATTCGCAGAGCTGCAATTAAGCTCTGCAACCAAATATTTGGTAGTTGTAACCAAAGAACCATACTTACCCTGAAGTAGATTGAATTGGGACTTCCAAAAAAAACGTATTGAATTACATGACAATGCACTATTTTTTCCACTTTTACAAGTTCACTGAAGTCGCTTATTTCTGTTGGCTTCAAAGCTTTAACTACGTAGCTCCTTGAAATTCAAAAACTTTTGCTTTATAAGTTTAACACTTTTCTTTAAAGAAACTTTTTTCAAATTTCTGTTTCCATCTTTGTCTCACACCGTCAGGTATGGCACGACCCTCGTATATTTAGATTCATTATAATAATCCGGACAATCACAGTTATCAATAGTAATATTGTTTTTTGTTTTCATTCTTTCTCTGCAAAACAAAAGAAACCCGGTGTCATCCAGCAATCGATATGCCAATTGCGAATATATTGCTTACGAATTAAATTATTCTTCTTTTTTGTTTTAATAGATTTCAAATTAAAATTATTTAATTGCATTTATTGCTTTGATTAAATAGTTTACGTTTTAAATGCTATCGCATTAATTGATAAAAAAATATTTCAAGCCCGCCAAGTGTCCATTCAAGAATCGTTAATCTCCGTTCATTTAAGTTCTCACATAAACATGGGTGCACTCTACTGTACATATAGGTATTTCCATACAAAAGAAAAAAGTTATTGAAAATAAAATTATTAAGAATTATGATACATTCTATATGGTTTATTATTGAAACAATAAAACTGCTGATATAAAGGGTGTTTTTTATAGAGGTATAGAACTTTAAGTTGGCATTACTTTTCAAGATGACGACCGATTTAACAGCTGTCAAGTGATTTATTCTCAGTTTGGTTTGGCAATTCATCATGAATAGACTCACGCCTGAACAACGCTTGCAAATAGTGCAATTTAATTTCGAAAATAATGGTTCTGTGCGGAAAACGTATCGCGCACTACGTCCATTTTATCGTCGACAAAATCGTCCATCAGAGCAGTTAATTCGATTAACCATGGAACGTTTTCGCACCACGTTTACTCTTATTGATAACTCGCATCCCCAGAGACGCTGTACGGTGCGTACAGAAGAAGCTATTGCTGCTGTAGAGCGTAGCATTGAGGAAGACCCGAATGAGTCCATCCGCCATCGAGCACAGGAATTGGATCTGTGTCCATCCACTTTATGGAAGATTTTGCGGAAGGATCTTGGTTTGCGTGCTTACAAAATCCAACTCGTGCAAGATTTGAAGCCAAACGATCATCAAGTAAGGCGTAGATTCGTCGAATGGGCCCAAAACGAGATTACCGTTGTTCCCGATTTTCATAAGCGAATTTTGTTTAGCGATGAAGCGCACTTCTGGTTGAATGGCTACGTCAACAAACAAAACTGCCGCATTTGGAGTGAAGGTAATCCTCAAGTGTATGCAGAAACACCGTTACATCCAGAAAAACTGACTGTTTGGTGCGCTTTATGGGCTGGTGGAATCATTGGTCCGTACTTTTTTAAAAACGATGGTGGCCAGAACGTTACAGTCAATGGTGATCGGTATATAGCCATGATTACTAACTTTTTCATTCCTGAATTAAATAACCATGATGTCCAGGAGATGTGGTTTCAACAAGACGGCGCAACATGTCACACAGCTCGTGCCACAATTGATTTATTGAAAGACACGTTTGGTGACCGCCTAATTTCACGTTTTGGACCTGTGAATTGGCCTCCAAGATCTTGTGATTTAACACTGCTAGACTACTTTCTGTGGGGCTATGTAAAGTCATTGGTCTATGCGGTAAAGCTACAAACGCTTGACCATTTGGAAGACAACATTCGCCGTATTATTGCCGATATACGGCCACAAATGTTGGAAAAAGTCATCGAAAATTGGACTGGACGTCCAGATTGGATACAGTCCGCGCCAGCCGTGGCGGTCATATGCCAGAAATCATATTTAAAATGTAATGCCACAAGATTATCTTTCGGATAAATAAAATTCATGTCAATCGAATAATCCATCGTTGTTTTATTGCAACTTAAAGTTCTATACCTCTATAAAAAACACCCTTTAGTTTAATAACGTTGGAATCTCATACACACATCTGTGCTCTCAAAATCCGAACATCCTTATCCTAAATGCATCAAATTTCGAACTCTAATTACGGAATGCTCTGGGGAAATACAAATATCGATGTTAAAGCACAAAGCACTCAAATTAAAGAGTTACGATCATTAAATTTACATTTCGAGGATCATTTTGCCACCATATTCCTATGAGGTCGGCTAATTAAAAGTGATCGTAGGAGTAAAATAATGTATGCATTGTCTTATCTTATTATTTATCTGTATTGATAGTTGTATGTTTCGCAAACAGAAACGAATACATTTTGCACATTGCTTTTAAACACTAAAATCTTTATTAAAAACTATTTTTATTTTCGTCTTTTTGTTTTGGCAATCAAAAGCTTGGGATGATAACAAAAATAAACCGTTTTAGGGTTAAACGTTAGTTGTATTTTAAATTCTAGAATAAAAGTTTTCATTCAATTTCACTTACCTAATATCAATAAAGTGCAATATTTTAAATATAATTTTAATTAATTTTTTGTATATTAAAACAATACGTATTGAACTTAAAAATAAACAAAAAAAAAACTTAAATCTAATCAGCGGTTAACTTTTGATATGAACGAAATGCAAAACATCTCCATTGGGGGGTATAAAAGCAATCGAATTTCTAAGGAAATCAATAGTAATCGTTCGTTCGTTCGTTCAAGTAATTTACTAATCCAATATGAAAGTCATTGTTTTCCTTCTGGTAGCCGCATTAAGCCTTTTGGCTGTAAATGTAAGTTTGGAAAACTCCTTGAAGAGTCCTCATTTAAAATATTAATCCTTAACAATATATTTTTATAATCTTTTAATAGGCCAGTGAAGTCAGCCATTCCTCCGTGCTCACTTCGGAAGAAATCGAAGAGTATGAATACATTATCCAGGACATGTCTGATGAATTTATGGAAATCGATCCCTATTGCATTAGCAGTATTTACTCGGTATTGAAGACAGTGTTAAAAACTTTGAAAGGCGTGAACTGTTCTATCAAGGAAGTCCTTCGCATTCAACTTGCTGGCCATACATTCTTAGTTGATACGACTGCATGCGGTGGTGAAGTCGGCAAGAAGGTACAAAATCTTATTAATGCCGTTGAAGATATTGTTGAAACCGCTAAGGCTGTTGTGGGTATCAGTGAAAGTGTTTGTGCTAATGGTGCTGAAGAAAATGGCAAAGCTGCCAGAGGTAAAGTTGTTGATGGCATCAAAAGCAGCCACAAATGTGCCGTCAATATGTTGCGTAAACTTACGAAATTGAGCAGACAAATTCATACCGCTTTGAAATTGATTGTTAAAATCAAGAATGTACCCGGTGATACTAGCAAATGTGTAGTGAAAGCTGTCAATGGCTTGGAAGTTTATTTCAATCAATTCGTACCCAATATTAAAGACTGCTCCAAATTGCCCTCTGTCAATTGAAAAGGGAATTGAATTGTTCCAATGAATTTCTATTACGAGTATAAAATAAAAATCATTCTGCATTAAAAATTTATTTCGTTTCTTTATTATGGGTTCAATTAGTGTCGACAAGATGAGTAAAAATATGCGATATTCGCTTTGAAAATTTCTTTTTTTTTATAAGGCAATTAAGGCCAACCGTTTATCAGCTATATAATCTCTCTTTTTAAAGAAAAGAAGTTAAGGCTGATGCATCTCATTCGTAAGTCTTACCATAAAAATATGTTATGTAATTACAATCACCACGAGAGGAGCTGCAGAGGAAGCGAACTATCATTAGGTTTAATAAGCTCAGTTACGGCGCCAGAAATAATACTACCACCTGCGACACCCTTAAGACAATCGTTAGCACCGACATCCACAACATCCTCAGCGACGACAACAATATTTTAAACGGCATCAATAAGGTTTTGAACATATATTGATTATGGTTAATATTTTAAATGAGGACTCTTTAAAGATATTTTAAACTTACGTTGACAGCTAAAAGGCTTAATGTGGCTACTTTCCTCATATTTTTGCAAAAATATTCACATTATCTCTGAGTATTTATACGTACAACGAATTTGAATAATGTGAAGTAATCTTAGCATTTCTATTTTAACATTAAAAAACCCTATGAGAATAGTTATGCGCGTGAAGATACTAAACAGTTTAGATTAAAATTAAAATATTACCACAACGTTCCACTATATTTTTAATTTCTAGGTGATCCTTACTCCCAAGCTTTTACAGCGACAATTCTCATTCATACTCCTTTGGCCAAAGATAACGTCTTTTGGAGACTGATTCTTAATATTTATGAATGACTCACACAGCTACTTGCTTATTTACTAAACTGTTCATTACAACCCTTCAGCCAGGATTACAACCTAGCTTATCACACCACCCATGTGGTATGTGTTCATTTATCCATGAGTGATGAGACCTACAGTTTAATGACAGCAACAATCCACATTCGTATGCCTTTGGCCAAAGACCAAGTCTTTTGGAGGCTGTTGTCAGAGGGCCTATTATGAATGATGCGCTTACATCCACTAACTTACTTAATTGGTCATTACAACCCTTCAGCTAGGATTATAACCTAGCTTATCACGCCACTTATACTATGTATGTTAATTGTATACATGAGTGGCGGAACCGACAGCTTACGACAGATTTTTGAGGAACTTTTCATGCCAATTTAATTTAGTCTCAGAGTTTTTTCCACAATACTGCTAAGAGGAATCTGCGTAAATAGTATAACGAACCAGAGTGAACAGGATAAAAAATTAAATCAATTACAACCTTAAAAAATAATAAAAAAAACCGTGATTATCGCATACCACTTACTAAACCCGTGGAACAGAAAAGAATACATTTTAAATTGTTTTTAAACACTTTTATTCGAAATTATTTTTTATTTCATAATCATAATATAAATTCCTTAAAACAATCCGATTTCGTTAACTAAAGACACTCCTTTTCACATGCTAGCAGGCAATTCGGCACACAATTTAGTATTCGGTATGAATTCGGTGAAATGAGATCCCAAGTTATTGACGGCATGCAGTGTACATTTGCCAGCTTCACCGGGTATATCCTTGATTTGAATAACCAACTTAAGAGTGGATATAACTTCTGTGGTAAATTTAGTAAGGCTAGTCGTCAACTTTAGAGCACATTTTGGACCGGATAAAATGCCAGAATCAAGGCAATCGTTTACAGCGACATCCACAACATCTTCAGCGGTTACAATAACTTTGTATACGGCATCAATAAGGTTTTGAACATCCTTGTTGATTTCACTACCACATGCAGTAATAGCAGTTATGAATTCTCTGCCACCAGTTATAATTTTTAAAACTTGATCGATAATACAACTAATGCCCTTTACCGTTTTAACGACTGTCTTCACAATGGTGAATATACCGCTAATGGGATCGAAATCCAATAAGCTATCAGACAAATCTTGGATAGCAAATTCATATTCTTGGATATCTTCGGAATTGAGCAGGGAATTGTCAATAACACTGGCCTTTAAAATGATTTTAAATACAATAGCAATTAATTTAACATTTTAAATGAGGACTCTTTAAGGATATTTCTCAACTTACATTTACTACCAGAAGGCTTAAGGTGGCTACCAGTAGAAAAACTGTCACTTTCATTTTGGATTAATAAAGTACTTGAACGAACGAACGATTACTATTAATTTCCTTAGAAATGCTATCGCTTTTATACTCCCCCAGTGAAGATGTTTTACATTTGGTTCATATCCAAATGTAACCATAGATTACATTTTGTTTTCTTTTTTGTTTATTTTGGTATTAAGATGAACTAAAATAAATAGCAAACATGAATTAAAATTAAATTTAAAAAAATGATCACACTTTGTAAGACGCAAATAATTCGGATGGTTTATGGTGTAATAATGCGAATGTAAGTTTACTGGGTTTATAATGGTAATAAAAGTATTCTTTCTGGTGAGTATACTCAACATATACAATTTAAGATTTAATTGAATTGTTTAATTGTTAATAAACTATAGAGTTTTACATTTTTTTACGGTGTAATCAAGATTAATTGCCCCGCTTTAAAAATTATGTTTTTGATAAAAAAATACTTTATATGTAAAGAGTTTCCTTCATATTTTTGCAAACATAATCTTGGGGAATTTATACAACGAATGAAAATAGTTTTGTACAGATTACATTAAAAGTCTTAACTACGTTCAATAGTATTTTATCACTCTTAACAATCTCTACGCCTAACCGTTTCCAGATGCCAGCAACATTTCTCATTCATACTTCTTTGGCCATTTATTCAGCGAATAGCCATCTGAGTGCTATCCACATATCAGTAAAATAAGGACCGTAAAATCCCCCCTAGTGTTTCTCAACTTTAATCACATTTCAATAAATCAAATGAGAACTTTCATTTATAAAAACAAATAAAAGCTAAGTACACTATGCCTTAAAGGAGAAATTAATTTCTTTTTTAATTAAAAAAAAAATTAAATTCCATAAAAAAATATTAAAATTATTGAATTAAAGATCATATTACGTTATATCAGTTTTAATAAAAAATTATCATCAACTTAATGCCGATAACATTAATGAAAAATAAATTTCAAATGGCTGCAGCAAAATTATTTTTTTTGTACAACCAAGGCTTATCTGGTGTATTGTATTGGAATTATGAAAATAGCTTGTCGATGAAGAGAAATAGAGTGTAATCGCTATTAGTGTACCAATTATCGCTCCAACACATTATGTAAACTGCTGGCCATTTGGCCACAAACAAATATGCTCAGCAAAAAGGACGAGTGATGTATAAAAATAAGAAATTCTCTGCAACGAGTTCACTTATTTCATAAGAGATATGCCATTATATTATTTACAAAATTATGAAATATAAGCAACATAGACCACCCTCTGAAGAGAGAGTATTCTACTGCCAATATGGCGTTCATGCTCTACAAGCTGTATATTCTTCTGCCATTTTGCACTCTGCTGCATGCCATCGATAACTCTCGAAACAGTCGAATAGCAAATAGGGAAGGTAAGACAAGATCGCATAGAGATCTCCGGTTTCCCAATGTTTTTACTACCTGTAGATGGAACATTTAGCTTCTTACAATTACTCATTGCCATTAGCAAGCCTTTTTACCACAAGTCATTTTCAAAACTTTAGAAACTTTGCAAAGAATGCAAGGGAACAAGGTGACTCACTATGTGGGATTTACCCTGAAAAGCTAGCCAAAAAGGCAAAAATGAATTTAAAGAAATTTAAGAAACTAAGTAAGCAGTTCGATAGACAACAAAATTCTGCTATATATGGTGAATTTTCACTACTTTATGTTGAGATTTGTAGATTTTATACGATGTCAAAGTCAGGAAAATGAAGAAAATTAAATGCGTTTTTGGTGGTTTTTTGAAATTTTAATACGTTTATAAGATATTTTTTTGTGGCTAAACGAATAGAGGTTTTATATTGATTTTTTATTTATTTGAAAGGTATGAGCAACTGCTATTTTCAGTTTTTTTTTAAATATATAAATCATATATTAATGTTTAAACTATTCGTTCACAATTTAAAAATAATAAAAATTTCACATTTTTTTACCCTCCCTAAAAAAAAGATAAGGTTTTTAAAGGTGAAAGTAGTTTTTAGTAGTTTAATGTTATATACCACAAGAAAATTCGAACTCTCTACATTCAGGAACAAAAAAAAAGGTTTGCGCAAATTTGCGCAATTATTTTTGGCGATTTTTTGAAAATTTTATTTTTTTTTGAAAAATTAAAAAAAAATTAGACGCAGCGTAATAAAGCCATAGGCAATAAAGCCATATGGCCTTATTTCTCAATAGAATGAGGAATAAAACTATATGGATTCAGTAGAAGCGATACCAATCGAGATGTCCTGAATAGCAGTGACCCTTTTATAAGCTGCAGTACACAAAAATTGCAAAGGAATAGAAAAGCATTTTCATCATACATAATTGGTCATTACAACCCTTCAGTCTGGATTACGACCTAGTTTCTCACACCACTTATGTTGTGTGTGTTAATTTTATACATGAGTGGCGGGGACCTACAGTTTAAAGTCGACTCCGAACGACAGATTTTTTTTGATAAACTTTTGATGGCAATTTTCTATTTACTCACAGAGTTTTTGCCAGAAATCTGTTGAGAGTAAGTCGCGGAAGAAATACTTTTTGTATTTTTATTTTTTATGTCTGGCCTGGGGCTCGAATCCTGGCTTTACGTCTAATAAGCCAACACACTACCTACTAGTCTACGACGACTTCATCAGATACTATTAAATTACTCCTTCCTAACATTGATGATGAAAATGATAACGATTTTAACAATTGTAGTTAGTTTCACTCTTTAAGTATTTTTAAGTTAAGTATGAAATAATGTAAAATAAATATTATGAATAAATATTAATTATCATAGAAGTTTAAAAACTTAATTATTAATTAATTAATTAATTAATATGTATATCGACTATTATAACAATATGTGATGTACATATGTTTTGATTTTCTTAATATACGGTCCATTATGGTACCTAGGGGCACTTATGATCCGATCATAATAAAATCAGATAAAATGATTCACATTCATATTAAACATGTTCTTGTCGAATTTCACTGAAGTAATAAAATTTTTAAGCCAATTACAATTTCTAAACATATTTTCTTAAGGCGCCCTATTTTTGACCTAGGGGCAATAATGGACCGACCATAACAAAACTTGGTAATATGATTTAGATTTACAAAATACACTTTCATACCGAATTTCATAACGATACCGATGTTTTTAAGCCATTTACAAGAGCAAACGTGAATTTCTAAAGAGGACTTTATATTGGGACTAGGGTCAAATGTGATCCGATTTTCCCCAAACTTTACACCATGTTTTCTTAGTACACAGAACTGATGCATGCTAAATTTTATTACGATTGTTGCATAATTACCATGATTATGTGTAAATAAGTGCAATTTCGGGGGGGAATTTGTATGGGGGCTAGACGAAATCACAGACCGATTTGAACCAAAATCAGTTGGGTTCATCCTTGGGCCTAATTATCACTAACACTATCAAAAAATTCCAGCCATTAACTCATAAAACAAAAACTTCTATTAATTCTGCCCAGGTCTTCAGGCAAAATGCCCCTCTGTGTGACGTGATGAAGCAATTCGAACTTCCATCCTTTGATTATCACCACATAAATGTGAAGCAGTGCATTGTCTTAATGAAGCAACACGGTTTTTTACCAAATATCGTCGACTTTCCTTAATTTTATCACTTAAATGTTGCAGGAAGTTAGCACAGTTAGTGCTCAATAAAAAGTTGTCTACTCTTAATTACTTACTAACTTATGTAATTGGCCATTACAAACCTTTAATCAGAATTACAATCTAGCTTTGCACATCACCACATCTAGTAAGCCCACACATTATCTAGTAGAGTACGCAGTATTCTAGTTGACCACTCTCACTCCCAAGAACAGTCACTTTAAATTTGAATACAAATATTTGCTACTGGACCTGTAACACAATTCTCACAGTTCAGTCCACTGCTTTTATGGTCTTTTTGGTGTGAAGTTGTGGACCCATATCTAGTTTATGGTTACTTATCACTGCAAAAACGGGTTTTTGCGAAGCACCACCGTCTCCAAACAATTTTACAACGCAATGTATTGCACGATTGATTGTGCTTTTGGCCTATCATTTTACCTAGCTCATGTGCTTTGGGTCACCGACCACCGTTTCCATTTTATGGATTATGAATGTAACGTGGTAAACTGAATTAGTTTGGTGTTCGTCTTTTTTTTTTTTTTGGCAATCAAAAGCGTGTGATGATAACAAAAATAAACCGTTTTAGGGTTAAACGTTAGTTGTATTTTAAATTCTAGAATAAAAGTTTTCATGCAGCATTATTTGCTATCAATAAAGGGAGCTTTATTTAATTAATTTTTTGTATATTAAAACAATACGTATTGAACTTAAAAATAAACAAAAAAAAACTTGAATCTAATCAGCGATTAACTTTTGATATGAACGAAATGCAAAACATCTCCATTGGGGGGGTATAAAAGCAATCGAATTTCTAAGGAAATCAATAGTAATCGTTCGTTCGTTCGTTCAAGTAATTTACTAATCCAATATGAAAGTCATAGTTTTCCTTCTGGTAGCCGCATTAAGCCTTTTGGCTGTAAATGTAAGTTTGGAAAACTCCTTAAAGAGTCCTCATTTAAAATATTAATCCGGAACAATATATTTTTATAATCTCTTAACAGGCCAATGCGGTTGACAATTCTGTGCTCACTTCGGAAGAAATCGAAGAGTATGAATACATTATCCAGGACATGTCTGATGAATTTATGGAAATCGATCCCTATTGCATTAGCAGTATTTACTCGGTATTGAAGACAGTGTTAAAAACTTTGAAAGGCGTCAACTGTTCTATCAAGGAAGTCCTTCGCATTCAGCTTGCTGGCCATACATTCTTAGTTGATACGACTGCATGCGGCGGTGAAGTCGGCAAGAAGGTACAAAATCTTATTAATGCCGTTAAAAATATTGTTGAAACCGCTAAGGCTGTTGTGGGTGTCAGTGAAAGTGCTTGTGCTAATGGTGCTGAAGAAAATGGCAAAGCTGCCAGAGGTAAAGTTGTTGATGGCATTAAAAGCAGCCACAAATGTGCCGTCAATATGTTGCGTAAACTTACGAAATTGAGCAGACAAATTCATACCGCTTTGAAATTGATTGTTAAAATCAAGAATGTACCCGGTGATACTAGCAAATGTGTAGTGAAAGCTGTCAATGGCTTGGAAGTTTATTTCAATCAATTCGTACCCAATATTAAAGAGTGCTCCAAATTGCCCTCTGTCAATTGAAAAGGAAATTGAATTGTTCCAATGAATTTCTATTACGAGTCTAAAATAAAAATTATTCTGCATTAAAAATTTATTTCGTTTCTTTATTGTGGGTTCAATTAGTGTCGACAAGATGATTAAAAATATGCGATAATCGCTTTGAAAAAAAATTTTTTAAGTCAGTCATGGCAAACCATTTATCAATCGTATAATCTCTCTTTTTAAAGAAAAGAAGTTAAGACTGATGCATCTCATTTGTATGTCTTACCATAAAAAATATGTTATGGAATTACAATCACCACGAGAGGAGCTGCAGAGGAAGCTAACTATCATTAGGACAATCGTTAACATCGACATCCACAACATCCTCAGCGAGGACAACAATATTGTAAACGGCATCAATAAGGTTTTGAACATATATTGATTATGGTTAATATTTTAAATGAGGACTCTTTAAAGATATTTTAAACTTACCTTGACAGCTAAAAGGCTTAATGTGGCTACTAGAAGAAAAACTATGACTTTCATGTTGGTTTAGTAAAGCACTTGAACGAACGAACAATTACTATAGATTTCCATGGAAATTCCATTGCTTTTATATCCCCCAGTGAAGATGTTTTGTATTTGGTTCATCTACTATATTTTTAATTTCTAGGTGATCCTTACCCCCAAGCTTTTACAGCGACAATTCTCATTCATACTCCTTTGGCCAAAGACCACGTCTTTTGGAGACTGATTCTTAATATTTATGAATGACTCACACAGCTACTTGCTTATTTACTTAACTGGTCATTACAACCCTTCAGCCAGGATTACAACCTAGCTTATCACACCACTTATACTATGTATGTTAATTTTATACATGAGTGGCGGAACCGACAGCTTACGACAGATTTTTGAGAAACTTTTCATGCCAATTTAATTTAGCCTCAGATTTTTTTCCACAATACTGCTAAGAGGAATCTGCGTAAATAGTATAACGAACCAGAGTGAACAGGATAAAAAATTAAATCAATTGCAACCTTAAAAAATAATAATCGCATACCACTTACTAAACCCGTGGAACAGAAAAGAATACATTTTAAATTATTTTTAAACACTTTTAAACTTTTATTCGAAATTATTTTTTATTTCATAGTCATAATAGAAATTCCTTAAAACAATGCGATTTCGTTAACTAAAGACACTCCTTTTCACTTGCTAGCAGCCAATTCGGCACACGATTTAGTATTCGGTATGAATTCAGTGAAATAAGAGCCCAAGTTATTGACGGCATGCAGTGTACATTTGCCAGCTTCACCGGGTATATCCTTGATTTGAGCAACCAACTTAAGAGTGGATATAACTTCTGTGGTAAATTTAGTAAGTCTAGTCGTCAACTTTAGAGCACATTTGGGACCGGATATAATGCCAGAATCAAGACAATCGTTTACAGCGACATCCACAACATCTTCAGCGGTTATAATAACTTTGTGAACGGCATCAATAAGGTTTTGAACATCTTTCTTGATTTCACTACCACATGCAGTAGTAGCAGTTATGAATTCTTTGCCAACAGTTATAATTTTTAAAACTTGATCGACAATACAACCAATGCCCTTTACCGTTTTAACGATAGCGCTGATGGGATCGAAATCCAAAAGGTTATCAGGCAAATCTTGGATAGCATATACATATTCTTGGATATCTTCAGAGTTGAGCAGGGAATTGTCAATAACACTGGCCTATAAAAGGATTTTAAATACAATAGCAATTAATTTAACATTTCAAATGAGGACTCTTTAAGGATATTTCTCAACTTACATTTACCACCAGAAGGCTTAAGGTGGCTACCAGTAGAAAAACTGTCACTTTCATTTTGGATTAATAAAGCACTTGAACGAACGAACGACTTCTATTGATTTCCTTAGAAATTCTATCGCTTTTATACTCCCCCAGTGAAGATGGTTCATATCCAAATGTAACCATAGATTACATTTTATTTTATTTGTTTATTTTCTGTTTATTTTGATATTTAAGATCAACTAAAATAAATAGAAAACATGAATTAAAATTAAATTTAAAAAAATGATCACACTTTGTAAGACGCAAATAATTCGGATGGTTTATGGTTTAATAATGCGAATGTAAGTTTACTGACTTTATAATGGCAATAAAAGTATTTTGTCTGGTGAGTATACTCAACGTATACGATTTAAGATTTAATTGAATTATTTAAGTGTTAATAAACTATAGAGTCTTACATTATTTTACAGTGTAATCAAGATTAATTGCCCCGCTTTAAAAGTTATGTTTTTGATAAAAAATACTTTATATGTAAGGAGTTTCCTTCATATTTTTGCAAACATAATCTTGGGGAATTTATACAACGAATGAAAATAGTTATGCCAATAAAAGCACTAATTAGTACAGATTACATTAAAAGTTTTAACTACGTTCAACAATATTTTATCTCTCTTAACAATCTCTACGCCAGATGTCAGCAACATTTCTCATTCATACTCCTTTGGCCATTTATTCATCGAATAGCCACCTGAGTGCTATCCAGGTATCAGTAAAACAACGACCGTAAAATCCCCCCAGTATTTTCAACTTTACTTCAATTAAATTTCAATAAACCAAACGCGTTTTATTAACTTTCTATTATAAAAACAAATGAAAGCATTAAGTACACTATGTACTAATGCCTTAAAAGAGAAATTAATTTCTTTTTTAATTAAAAAAAAATGAAATTCCATAAAAAAATATTAAAATTATTGAATTAAAGATCATATTAAGTTATATCAATTTTAATAAAAAATTATTATCAACTTAATGCCGATAACATTAATAAAAAATAAATTTCAAATGACTTTAGAAAAATCATACAACACTTATCTGCTGGACTCTACTCGTTCAGTAGATTTTATTGAAATTATGAACATAGTCTGTTGGAGGCGAGGAATAGAGAGTAAAAGTAATGGAAATTATAAGAGCCATGAAAGACTTCTACATTGAGTTTCCATACGCGTTGTGAGGTTAGAGTATGAATTTTCTCTCCAAAACGTTGTGCAATCCATTGGCCAATTTACCACAACTAAATATGCTTTGCAAGAAGGACGAGTGATGTGTAAAAATAAGAAATTTTCTGCAAGGAATCCTCTTATTTCATAAAAGCCGTGCCGTTATAGTATCGACAAAATTGTGAAACATAAACAACATAAAGTCCGTCCTCTAAGTAGTGGTTATTCCATTACCAACATAATATTCATGCTCTATCGATAAAACTCAAAACAGTCAAATATCAAGAAGATGAAGAGACGTGATCTTTTCGAGATCTCAGGCTTTCCAGTATCCATCTTAGAATTGTTAATGAGTAATGACTGCTAGCAAAGCGTTTACCAGGAACCATTTTTTCTAAACTCTGGAAACTTTGCAAATAATGCGAGGGAACAAGGTGACATGATAAAGCAATTCGACGTTCTTTTCTTTAATTATAACCACCACAAAATAGTGGATGTGTGAATTGGTGCATTGTCTTTATAAATCAACACTTTTTTTCACCAATTGTCATTGAATTTCCTTAATTGTATCACTTAAATGTTGCAAGAAGTTAGCACAGTTAGTGCTCAATACAAAGTTGTCTACTCTTAATTACTTACTTACCTTTTACTCTTTAGTCAGGATTACGACCAAGGTTCTCACACCACTTATGTTGTGTGTGTGTTAATTTTATCCACAAGTGACAGTATCGAGAGTTTAAAGTCTACTCTGAGCAACAAATATTTGAGAGTTTTTGCCAGAAGACTGCATTCACATTTCGTTTTGTTCGAGATGTCTGAGGCAGGGGTTGAACTACGGCCTCTCCTCCAATAAGCCAACACAATACCTAGTAGACTATGCAGATTTCTAGTTGGCCACTCACACTCACACTTTGAATTTGAATACAAATATTTGGTACTGTCCTGTAACACAATTCTTGCAGTTCAGTCCACTGTTTTTAAATTGCCTTAGGTGTGAAGTGGTGGTGGTGTGAATGCGATTTTATTGCAAAGAAACACCGCCTCCAAACAATTTCATAACACAATGGCTGCCTTCCAAAATGTTAGTTGCTTTGTGTTTGAACAAAGTACCGTGTTTCATAATGCCGCTGTACAAAATATATACAATGTATTCTATTTCAAAACGTCGTCAATGTGTATTTTTAACGCAGTCAAAAAGCAATCAGGCAACGGATTTATAGTTGATGCATTGTTTCGTTACTTTGCATATCTACATAATTTATATACAGTAGTAGAACTGCATACAAACTTTGTATTGATACATTTTGGAAGGCAGCCAATGTATAGCAGGTTTTATAACACGTCTATCATTTTAGCTAGTTCGTGTGCTTTCTACCCGTTACCATTGTATGGATTATCTTAACCATTTGTAACCTGAAGTCTCCGTAGTCTAGTAGGTAGTGTGTTGGCTTATTAGACGTAAAACCCGGGATCGTATCCCAGGTCAGACATCAAAACGAAATATGAAAAAAATATTTCTTCGGCTACTTCCTCTTAGCAGATTTCTGGCAAAAAAAAACTCTGAGAGTAAATAAAATTGCCATGAAAAAGTTTCTCAAAAATTTGTCGTTCGGAGTCGACTTTAAACTGTAGGTCCCACCACTCATGTATAAAATTAACACACACAACATGAGTGTTGTAAGAAGCTAGGCCGTAATCCTGACTGAAGGGTGGTAGTGGCCAATTATGTATGTATGTATGTATGTAACATGAACATCTGAATTAATCAACCAATACGGTTAATTCTTCACAATTCGTAGAGCTGCAATTAAAATCTGCCACCAAATATTTTGTAGTGGTAAGAAGAACTACACCTGCTCCGAAGTAGATTCAATTGGGACTACCAAAAAAGTATTGAATTACGTGACAATTTACAATTTCTTCCATGTTTACAAATTCACTGAAGTCGCTTATTTCTGATGACTTCAAGGCTTTAACTACGTAGCTCCTTGAAATTTAAAACACATTTGCTTTATAAGTTTAACACTTTTCTTATCATATCGTTATGTTTGGAACGGCCCTCGTATATTTAGATTCATTATAATAATCTGGGCAATCACAGTTATCAATAGTAATATTATTATTTTTGTTTTCATTTTTTCCGTTGCAAAACAAAAGAAACCCGGTGTCATCCAGCAATCGATATGCCAACATCGAATATATTACTTACGTATTAATTTATTTTCTTTTGTTTTCTTTTTTGTTAATAGATTTTAAATTAAAGTTATTTAATTGCATTTATTGCTCTGATTAAATAGTTTACGTTTTAAATGCTATCGCATTAATTGATAAAAAATATTTCAAGCATGCCAAGTGTCCATTCAAGAATCGTTAATCTTCTAACACTTCAGAAGTTTTCATACAAACATGGGTACACCTTACACTACATATAGGTCTTTCCATAAAGTAAAATTTAAGTTGAAGACAAGAACTACATATTTAGTCTCTTACTTTTGAAGTTATACGTGATATAGAGTACCAGTATTACCAATAGCAAATTGTTATCAGCCGTAGCATACTCCATAAATCTAATAGAGTCCATAAATCAGAAAATATAATCGAATAACTAATAAAATAATAACAATAAAAACTCAATTGGCTTTTACAATATTGTGTTATCGAAAAAGTTCGGCTGTAAATTTGACCAAAAATGAAAACCAATTTTTCTTACATTTGAAGAGTGCTTTAACAACAAAACCCTTAGTCAAACCCTCAGTTTTTGCCCTGTATATAGTCTAGATTTCTTCAAGCTCCTGAGTTATTGACAGCAGAGATCAAAAACAATCATTTGACCTGATAGCAAAAGTCCGCAAAGAACTGGGCCTAGGGTCACACGTTGTGAAATTGCTTCCAAAAACATCGGTCGTATGCGCATCTTCTCCAATTTTTATCAATCAAGTTTTAATGGATCAGGAGAAGTCGCCGTAGTCTAGTAGGTAGTGTGTTGACTTATTAGACGTAAGGCCAGGGTTCGAGACCCAGAACAGACATCGAAACAAAAATACAAAAAGTATTTATTTGGCGACTTCCTCTCAGCAGATTTCTAGCAAGAACTCTAAGAGTAAATAAAATTGTCATGAAAAGTTTCTCAAAAATCTGTCGTTCGGAGTCAACTTTAAACTGTAGGTCCCATCACTCATGTATAAAATTAACACACACGACATGAGTGGTGTGAGAAGCTAGGCCGTAATCATGACTGAAGGCTTGTAATGGCCAATTATGTACTAATGTATGTTTAATGGATCATCTTCGACTTGAACTTTCCATCGAAGTTTCAAACTTCCACTTCTGCGATTTTCTCAGATACGTTATCGACATTTAAGTGTGAAGTTCAAGTCACAGCAATCGTTTCGTATTAATTCACTGTCTATACTTACCACAAACGCTGCTGGATCTGTGCCAAATTACAGTACGAGTGGTATTAGCATCTTGTACAGTGTATGGTCTACCTAGCGAGAACTTTTCATTACAAATACGATCCTTCGTCTTATCTCCAATCTATCGCTTTTATTTCATTTACGGCGGTCTTCGACTGTTTCGAAATTGATTTCTCATTCAATGTAATCAACAATGCTTAATACCGGACCCACTTCTATAGCAGAGGCCTCAGTTATGCGAGTAGCATGTATCAGGACAGACCTAGCAACATATCATCTGAAGGCAAACAACTTTCAAAACCTGTTGCTATTTGTGTAAGTCCACTTTACGGTTTAGGTTCGATCTTGAAGTCTTCGACCCATGGTTCTAAGGGATTAACATGTGCCCTAAAACGTCTTCATAGTGATGGAAATATAGCCACTAATTGACGTACAATATATAAGAAGTAGCGACTAAGAATATTCTGGTCCATAAAGAAATTTAACAACCGATTTCTGTAAGACGAATGTTCTCAGACGAACGTCTGTTTGTTTGGAAATGCACTCAGCAACGTACCTCTCCACCACCTCCAATACATGTTCATGGAGGGTGATGATGATGATTAAACAACAAGCGATGGCAACCCTACAATTTTTAAAACTGCTGCAGCACACACAAAACAAAACTAAATAATAAGAAAATTCAAAAAAGACGCTTCGTGACAGTCTTAAATTCTTTAAGAGTGATGTTATTACACAACGAACGTTGGCAACCCTACAATTTTTAAAACTGCTGCAGCACACACAAAGAGCACACACAAAGAGCACACACAAAGAGCACACACAAAACAAAACTAAATAATAAAAATATTCAGAAAAGACGCTTCGTGACAGTCTTATATTCTTTAAGAGTGATGTTATTACACAACCAAAGTTGGCAACCCTACAATTTTTAAAACTGCTGCAGTACGTCAGACACTAAAACAAAACTAAATAATAAGAAAATTCAGAAAAGACGCTTCGTGACAGTATTATATTCTTTAAGAGTGATGTTATTACACATCGGACGATGGCAACCCTACAATTTTTAAAACTGTTGCAGCACAAACAAAACAAAACTAAATAATAAGAAGACTGAGAAAAAATGCTTCGTGACAGTCCTATGTTCTTTGAGATAACTAACGGATTAGTATATGGGCTAGAGGACGATAATCTTTCCATACTCCTTTAATAACTGACCAAAAGTTCTTATATTTTCTGGAACACAAAGAAAAACTTTTTGCACCCTCAACAGTCATTATTGTGTTACACACGCAACCCTCGTGAGTTTGTATTGCTAATCTGTAAACTTAAATTTTATCGATTACTTCCAAAATCTATGGGGGTAAGACCAAAAAATATGCAAAAACAATTCACCAAAGAATTCTATTCACCAAACTTATCAAACGATTGACCGACTGACACCACCACTTTGTTTTAAAAATAACCAAAAAAAAATTATTGAAAATAATCAATGGCACGTGATTAAAATGATAAGACAAGTTAAGCCAAGTCCACTTAAGCAAAGTATAAAAGCAAAAGTAAATACCGTTAAACTATCAATTGTCACAACGACTGTCGGAAAGAATCAATTAAAAATGAAATTTGCTGCCATTGCTTTCATCATTGGCCTGTGTGTAGTTGCCGTAACGGTAAGTTTTTATAAAAAAAAACTCTTGAAAAGGATAGTTTTTGATCAAAATTTCCATTTTATTCCTTAAAAATTAGGCAAATGCCACAGACAACTTTAAAATCAATCCTGAAGATTTTGAATTGGAGTCCCAAGAATTATCCGATGACCTTATTGAGTTTGAACGTTCTACCTTCTATTTCGCCTTGATAAAGGTATTGAAAACCCTCAAGGGATTAAACTGTGCCATTAAGCAAGTCATTGCTACACGTGATGCTGCCAGTAAACTTGTCGATGATATCAAGGCTTGTGGCGGTGAAGTATCAAAGAAGGTACAAAACTTATTAAATGCCTGCAATGCTGTTCTGGAAACCTCAAAAGCCATATTGGGCATCAATCAAAGTGTCTGCGGTAACGGTAACGAATCTGATATCCAATCCCGTACTTGGCATGTTGTAAGCGGCGCTCAAAATGCTCACAAATGTTTCGTTCAAATTTTCAAGAATATAAGAAAATTGAATTCACAAGTCAAAACTGTTGCCAAATTGATTGGACAAATTAAAAAGGTTCCCGGCGATACCAGCCAATGTGTTCTTGATAGCATCGATACTTTAGCCGGTCATTTCACTAATTTTCCCGGAAACGTCAAGGCCTGCTCCAAATTGACCAGTAATTAAATGTCAATGATGAATTTTGAATTAAAAACTGCATTTCAATAAAAATTAGAGAAAAAAACATGGATTTTAAGAATAATTTTTGATAGTGAACACAGGCAGGATAGGATAATCATTAAAATGTTTTTTGGCATCCCTTCAGTGCGCCTCAAATGCCCTTTCATTTCAGTGTGGTCCATAACAGCCCCATTTAAATCTTGCCATCTCATCTTTCACACGCTGATCGCGTGTTTATTTGCAATTATTTCATGATGAGCTGAAGTCTCCATAATGAGCAATTTATCGTTGTTCGAAAATAGATTTCCCGAATGTGCTCAATCAGTTCCCAAAGGCTTGAAAAATATCTGCGTCTTAATCTTCTATTAATTTGATTTCAAGAAATATTACAGCGCCATCTGCAAATGAGTCTAGAAACTAACTCTAATCAATGTCCAAAAGAAATGTGATAAGACCTTTAGACCTCAAAAGTCCGAATAATTTTGGTTACGGACGATTTAAAGTGTAAAATATAAGGGCATTGTGGGAAAGGTTAGGTTATAGTGGCAGCTGCCTTAAAATTCAAAGCTTTACTTTGGTCCTATAACATCATTCCGATAATTCTATGAAAGTACGGATTTCGTCCAAACCACTTTTGATTAGACACATTCTGCCAATAAATTCTAAGTGCCCAAGAATCCTTCATTTCAGATTCTCTAGTGCCGGAAAATTACAGACAAAATTTGTTCCTAAAGTGGACTTTATTATCCCACCTATCCTTTGCGAATAGTTAAAGTTTGCTTGCTCTTCTTCAGCTAAATGCCTTTGCATGGATATAATAGTCATTTGGTAGTGCCAGGGACAATCTAAGATTCAACTGCTTCGCAAAGACTCCACATGAGACTTTGTCGCGTGTTCTGGAGCCGCAAATGACTCTTTAACAAATAGGTTCTAACAATAGTACGGCGCTCTGCTTGTATGGGGCGCAAAGCAGCATATCCAATGCGAATAAATCTGTTAAATCCTCTTTGGGATTTCTTTTTATTACACTTTATACTTATATGCATACATACATAATTGGTTATTATAACACTTCAGTCAGGAGGTTGTAAACCTAGGTTGTAAGCCTAGCTTCTCACCCCACTTATGTTGTGTGCGTTAATGTTAAGTGGCCAGACTTACAGTTTAAAGTCGACTCCGAACGACAGATTTTTGAGTAGCTTTTTACACTCAGAGTTTTTGCAAGAAATCTGCTGAGAGGAAATATTTGCTGAAAGCGAAATAAGCTTCGTTGAATACGTCTGACCTGGGGTTTGAAACGTGGCCTCACATCTAATAAGCCAACACAATACCTACTAAACTACGGCGATTTCAATACGTATGTAAAAAACTTTTAGGCCCATTATTACAACTTGCCGTTAACTAAAGGAAGGATTTTAACGGACAGATAAATTGTTTTTCATTATTATGAGTGGACGATAAGGTAGAAGTGAGCGTCAAGCTAACGGGAAGATCATCCTATTGGTAACTTTTAAAGTTAAGTTTATGTCTGAACTTGCCATCTTATATATTATTTTCAATGTGGCAACTTCAAATACAACAAAAAAAAGAGGCCCTTCGTTGCCACTGCGTTTAAAAAAACTTGTTTAATTTTACAGTTCCCTTTAGCTAAAGGTACATTTAACTAAACCCAAGTTTAACGGCAAATTGTAGTAATGGCCCTTAAACTTTTAAACGTGCTTAGTCAGTATGAGGGTTGTGGGTTCGATTCCCACCATAGACTTTAGTTTGTTACATTACGCCGAGAATAATATCTTAATGCTCCCAATAAATATAAGACAATCGGTATTGTAACTTTTAACAAATAGAATAAAATAGTCTTAAAAATTTTTTATTAAATAAATAATTAGTGGTCACGTTAAGTTCTTATACTATAGACGTCAACACCTGATACATTGTTTTACAAAATAATCGCTGATAATGTTGAAGTAGCCTCTCTTACTACACCTGGTGGTTTGGCCTATAAAACACTTTTATACGCCATTAAATGTCATTATCAAGATCAAGAACGATACTCGCATAGCAAAGGAATAACATTTTAAAGAAGATAATTCTTAAGATAATAAGAATAAAAACCATGTTATCATAGCCATGTTATCATTCTTACAAGTAGTATACGAATGTGCAAAATGAAAATGAATTTTAAATAGATTTTAGAAGTTAAAGTAATCACAAGCTAAACATAACTTTTATGTGTGTTATTGTTAGTTCTGAAATAACGAAAACAGCTGGGCTAATTATCTACCTATCTCAGGCAAGCATAGTGTGGGGAGCGACCATATACATACTGCAGTTTAATCTAAACGTTCGTTGATATAAATTAGAAATCGCTACGAGCAAATTGCAAACGGTCCCCTGCAAGAGGTGTTAAGGAAATGGATGGTCAGCTTCAATCTAAAAGATATACTAGGTTTAAGTTAGAGGACGTGTACTTGACACTTGAGATAAGTACAGTACCCGGAGGTCCAGTTGACCCTAAAAGCGAGGGAATAATAGGGGAGATAGGGAAAAAGGAGAGAAAGTATGAAAGAGTGAATAAGAAAGCAGAGGAATTATACAGGCTAACAAAACACACAAGAAAGCGCGACTACACTATTGAAGTCCTAGCACTTCTCAACCAGCTCAAACCAATAGTGAATCTATGGAGAGCCTTTATGTCGGCTCTCGACACACAGAATTCAAACCATCAAAGAAGCCCCTGCCAAGGGTCTTCAACCTTGTCTCGACCATTCCAAAAAGTTTCCCAGCTCCAGTGTTAAGAGAGCTGACTTTGCACTGAAATTGGTCAGAAAACCTTAGCAATACTTTCGAAGGTTTCTACAGCTCGTTATGGTATATCTAGGCGAGACAAATCTAGCCCGATAGGGACATATGCAGATCAAAATTTAAGTTAAATCTAATCAGAATCTATCTTAGCAACCTTATAGCAATACTAGCCAATAGGAGGCTAAGAACGCCTTCTGCAGAAGCTGTAATGACGAGAAAGAACAAGAAACCACGCAAGATCTCTGTTATTGTCCGACATGAGACGAAGCATTCTCGAGCGTCTACAATTTACTGACAGAACGGGTCTAGCTAAAGGCGATTTGGATTGCGATAAAACTATCGATATGACTGATAAATGCCAGCCATGATTTATAAAGGGTCCGCCAAATAACTTTTTTTTTGGAAATGCTTTAAGAAAAAAACTACTGAATATTTTCTCAAATTTCTTTTTTTATTCGAAAGTACAATCCTTCCGGTTAATAATGGAAAATAATTTCATTCAAATGGCTGCCTCGGCTGGCCATGCAGTAGCCTACACGATCGGTCCAATTTTTAAACACATTATCGATTGTGTGCAACTGTATTTCACCAATGGCTTCACGAATATTGTCCTTGAAAGCGTCAATTGTCTCTGGCCTATCGGCGTAACACTTATCTTTGACGGCTCCCCACAAATAGTCCAACGGTGTCAAATCGCAGCTCCGAGGTAGCCAAACGACATCAGCTCTGCGGTTGATAATGCGATCTTCAAAACCAGGGCTCAAAAAATCGAGTGTAGCTTCGGCTGTGTGGCACGTAGCGCCGTCCTGTTGAAACCAAATGTTGCCAATATCCTCCTCTTCAATTTTTGTGAACAAAAATTCGTTCAACATGGTCCGATAACGATCGCCATTGACTGTAACGGACACTCCTTGCTCATTCTCGAGGAAAAATGGCCCAATTATACCTCTGGACCAAAATCCGCACCAAACAGTAACTCGTCTTTCGGCTTTTCAATGTATGCGTGCGGGTTTTCTGTGCCCCAAATGTGACAATTTTGCTTGTTTACATACCCGCCAAGATCAAAATGAGCTTCATTTGAAAAGATGATTTTTTTTTTGCCAAAATCGGCATCTTCTGTAAGTCGATCGCAGGCCCACGTAGCGAAGCGAAAACACATTGGATAGTCAATTGGCTTCAACTCCTGAACCAATTGGACTTTGAATGGCGTCATACCAAGGTCTTTATGCAAAATTCGTCTCAATGATGTCTCCGAAATGTTCAGTTGTTGAGAACGATTGTATGATTGATGTTGATGGCGCTTCATGCACACTTTCTGCCACAGCAGCAATATTCTCGGGTGTGCGCACTGTTTTTGGCTTTTCACGCTTTGGTTTATCGATGAGGATGCAAGTTTCTTTCACTTTTTTCACAAGATAACGAACATACGGAGCTGACGGTGCTTCTCTTCTTCCAAAATCCGTACGCAATTTTCGCACACATTCTGCAACATTACCATGATTTTCAAAGTAATGTCGCAATATTCCCCAGCGTTGTTCAAGCGTATACACAACCATATTCGTTCAGCGGAAGGATAAAACTAATTATCTGTTAAATCAGACATGAGCTAAGTGTTTCCATTCACGAAATAAGCACTAGTTGACAAAAAAAAACGTTAGATGGCGAACCTGATAGTTATCTGAAGGAATAGGTACTGCAACAGGACTTTATTAAACTAAGTAAGCTATGATGACCAACTTTATAGGACTATGGAATGGTGTACATCAGAATTAGCAATGAATCGTTTTTTCGCTACTCATAAGCACTCATGAAATTTTTGAATATAAATGAGTCGACAATATTGAAATTTAACTATGTACTCTGGATTCAGTAAACTGTCTTTGCCCTGACCTCGTCCAAACTAAATTACATTGCATTAAGCAATGCATCTTTCAAACATGTTTTAGAACATGTTTTACACACGCAAAGAATTTGAATTCTTTTTTTAGATAAGAGCTGCAAGTCAAATAATGATGATGACGTTTTCTCTAATTGATTGCGGCTAAAGTAACTCCAACAACAAAGTTATACTCTGCAGAACCGTATAAGTTCATTGGAGTTTGCGGAAATAATTAACTAACTAGGAAAGTACAGTAAATTTTGCTGTAAAGCGGTAGATTTGAGCTACTTTTTAGGTAGAGAGCGCCGAAAGAGACTGCTTCATCGAAAAAACTGTGTATGGAACCACAAATTTATATGAGCAGGGAAAAAGCAGTTGTCGGAAGATTTTGGTAATCTTATAGGAAATTATAGATAAGAAGAAATAAGATAAGAACATCCTATACCCTGGTAGTGTGTTGGCTTATTAGACGAAAAGCCAGGGTTCGAGCCCCAGGCCAGACATCAAAACAAAATACAAAAAGTATTTCTTCGGCGACTTCCTCTCAGCAGATTTCTGGCAAAAACTCTGAGAGTAAACTGAATTGCCATGAAAAGTTTCTAAAAATCTGTCGTTCGGAGTCTACTTAAAACTGTAGGTCCCGCCACTCATGTATAAAATTAACACACACAACATAAGTGGTGTGAGAAACTAGGTCGTAATCCTGACTGAAGGGTTGTAATGACCTATTATGTATGTATGTATACCCTGGTAAACGAAGTGATCATTGCTGCAAGTATATATACTGGCCTTAGTCCACCTTCGCTTTTCTTGGACTATCACGATTTGGTTTTGTTTGTACAATTATTGGAAACAAATTTATAAGAGTAGTCAATAGAAGATAAATAAGATAAGAACACCCTATACCCTGGGAAATGGAGTGATCATTACTGCAAGTATATATACTGGGCTTAGGACATCTTCGCTATTTTTCGACCTGCACGATTTAGTTTTGTTTGTACAGTCATTGGAAACAAATTTGTAAGAGGAGCCAATAGAAAAGTCGATTTTTTACAGATTTTTCGATGATTCTACAACATAACTTATTTTATTTGTCCAACAACCACTACCAATCAGCTACTGATATACTCGTTCTCTACTTAGACTCCTTGTAGATGTCTCAGCTATTTATAAAATTATTCCTATACAGTGAAAACTCATTGTTATGCCAATGTCAACCGATTAAGTACTTTTGATTTACTTAAGTCCTCTTAAACGTGAATACTTCTCTAAAATTACCATTAGACGTCTCATCTTCAAAAAAGGGAGGAAAAACCCCTTGAAGAGTTAGGTACACAATAATTTTAAAATCAACTTTCTCTCTGTACGACCAATATTTACACAAGTTATCTAAAAAGTTTACGTATAACTAAAGTGATACAACAATAACTGACTGACTGAATTCATATCTTATCGATAACAGTTGAAAATTAATAGAAGAAATGGAAATAAATAATTAAATTTAATGTAAAATAAACAAATAATTACTCATTAAACAAATAGGAATTACAAAGTTTTCCTATTTTTTTATTTTTTTGTCTCTTTTGTTTTTATAATGTGAGAAGAATAACTATTACAATACGAGGTACACACAGTTACTAAAGTATACATACGGTTAACAAATTTCAGAAATTTTTTAACCAATCCGTTTTCGTTGAAAATCTTTATAGTTTCCTCGATTTTAAGACGGTCTTTTGCATTGGGTAAAAAATTTCTGAAATTGAACTGAATTGTGGCGCCGCAAAAGTATACATCCGATTAACAAATTTCACAAATTTCTGAACCAATGCAAAAGACCGTCTTAAAATCAAAGAAAGATATCAGACAAGTATAAAGATTTTCAACGAAAACGGATTGGATAAAAAATTTCTGAAATTTGTTAACCGTATGTATACTTTTGTGGCTGAGTGTATGATCAAATAAATGTTGATTGTTTCAACAACGCTTACCGCATATTCATCAAAAAATTTGTGTTCAATTTTCTGTAGAAAAATGATTCGATTAAAGGTGATCCAAACAGCGTGTAATTACGAAATTCTTCGCACTTGTCGTTAATTCAGTTGGGTTATCGCCTTAATTTTTGAACACGTTTCGGACCTCTGGTTTTCTATCTGTTTATATTATATTTCTTTCTTGAAAAAGCAGTTATTATTCCGGTTACACCAATATCACCTATTGCGTCATATAATTCCAAGTCCTAGTTAGCATCTCACAGCCATCCCGAGGGTTTTATAAAAGTTTGACTTTTATTCACATCGCCTTTGGCTACCCACTTTCTGTCAATAAATTCTGGATGCCAAAGAATTTTTCTTAGTTTACCAAACACCGAACAATTACAGAGAAGATGTTCTGGGTCTTTTCTTCTTCCTCGCGTTAAAGCTAGTCTGTTGTGCCAGCCTTTGTAGGTCGTCAGCTTAATAGTCATTTCATATCATATTAGAGCAAGCGTTGTATGAATTGCTGTCTCCTCCAAAGACCACCAGTATTTTTGAACAATCTTAGATGTGGACTATGCACTCTCTAAGGATCAATTGGCCACTTTACTGTCGGTATTGGCACAGCGACAATCTTTGCAGTCATTATTTCAACTTGAGTAGGACGCGAGTAATCGGGTAGTGCAAGAGACAAGATGCAAGAAGACGGAAATACCTCGAATATAATTTCTTATAAAATCTGGATTGTATCTAATATATATTCAATATATTCTTGCAACTTATATTCTTGCAACTTGAAGGAAACAATACAAGGTTTTTGGTATCACAGTAAGGTACTGTCACTGACCATTGTTGGTGATTAAACAATGTATTGTTTACAGTTTCTTAAATTGGAGAGACCCATAAAAAGATGGAGATTTGTAACGAGGATTTCCACCAAGCAGTTCATATCAGAAATTCTTTAGGGATGCGGACAAAGCTGTTTATTATACTCGATTATGGCTACAAGTCGCCGTAGACTAGCAAGTAGTGTGTTGGCTTATTAGACATGAGGCCTCTGTTCAAACCCCAGGTCAGATATCTCTAACAGAACGAAATATTAAACAATATTTCTACTGCAACTTCCTCTCAGCAGATTTCTTGCAAAAACTCTGAGAGTTAATAAAATTGCCATGACGAGCTTTTCAGCAAACAGTTGTTCGGAGTCGACTTTAAACTGGACTCGCCACAAAATCAGTGGTAGGTGAAGCTAGGTTGTAATCCTGACTGAATCATTGTAATGAGCAATTATATATGTACGTATGATTACCAACTAACCACTGATTATGAAACTAAAAAGTCACCACAATTTTTCCACACACCTCGTACAAAATGAAAAACTAAATACGTTTCATATTCATTCATTATAAAATTAATTTTTTTCCTGTTTTTCTTTTGAGAAAAATGAAAAGCGCAATTAAATTTCGAGACAATTCAATTCAATGTAATTAATTATTACGAAATATTGTTTTCAAAATAAACAAAAATTAATGAAAAATATTAATAATACAGCCACTTTAAAAAGTTATCGATAATAATTGAATGTAATTGAATTGATTCTACGAAATTGCGCGATCTAAACAAGCTGCATTACAGTGCAACCCACTTGAGTATTTTTTACACAATATTTGCAATAATAACAACAACAATAAATAAACAATAAGATAAGGAACATAACTTAGAATCAGAAGATATCGTATAAAAAGTATTGGCAACCTACGGAAAGTTGCTAGTTCTTGTACCAATCCATTGCATTGAACATGAAGCTCTCGATTTTAGCTGCAATTTTCGCTCTATTCCTGGTGGCATGTGCTGTAAGTAGAACCACTCCTCGTTAATTATTTTAAAAAGTTTTTACTAAACTCTTGACAACTTTTCATAGGCCAATGTTAACGCAAAAGCAATAAATGCTAAATCTTCGGAAGTAGATAACGTATCCGTTGAAGTTTCTAATGAAGCACAAAATGTAGGCGAACAATCTTCAGTAGAAAACAAAGATTCTTCCGAAAACTCATCTGAAGGCATTGCGTCTTCCTCTGAAGAAAAGGAACCATCACCAAACGCTTCTGAGGATTCATCTGAAGCCCCAGAATCTTCCGCTGCACCAGAATCATCCAGTGAAGCTCCAGAGGAATCTTCTTCTGATGCTCCAGAAGGTACAGAACCATCACCTAGCGAACCAGAAAGACCGCATAGACCGCATAGACCTGGAAAACCACCACATGGTGGTCATGGTGGTCATGGTCATGGAAAGCCACATAAACCTGGAAAGCCATCACATGGTGGCCCTGAGAGACCTCAACAACCTGAAAACCCTGACTCCCCTGAAGGTCCACAGCAACCTGAACGACCTGAGGGACCTCAAAACCCTGAAGGTCCACAACAACCTGAGGGACCTCAAAACCCTGAAAAACCGGAAAAACCTGAAGGTCCACAACAACCTGAACGACCTGAGGTACCTCAAAACCCCGAAAACCCGGAAAAACCTGAAGGTCCACAGCAACCTGAACGACCTCAGGGACCTCAGAACCCCGAAAAACCTGATTCCCCTGAAGGCCCACAACAACCTGAACGACCTGAGGGACCTCAAAACCCTGAAGGTCCACAACAACCTGAGGGACCTCAAAACCCTGAAAAACCGGAAAAACCTGAAGGTCCACAACAACCTGAACGACCTGAGGTACCTCAAAACCCCGAAAACCCGGAAAAACCTGAAGGTCCACAACAGCCTGAACGACCTGAGGGACCTCAAAACCCTGAAGGTCCACAACAACCTGAGGGACCTCAAAACCCTGAAAAACCTGGAAAACCTGAAGGTCCACAACAACCTGAACGACCTCAGGGACCTCAGAATCCCGAAAAACCTGATTCCCCACAACAACCTGAAAATCCTGAAGGACCACAAGAACCTCAAAAACCACAAGAACCATCATCTGATGGCCAAGAAGGTCCACAAGAACCATCACCCAGTAACCCAGAAGTGCCTCAAAATCCTGAAGAACCAAGTGCACCTGAACAACCTGAGGACCAGGAAGGATCAGGACAACAGGCTGAAGGTCAGCAATAATCATTACCTGGTGTCCCTAAAAGATCCTCCCAAATGAATACACCTCAGGAATAATCTTCAACTATTACTGACTTCTTTAAATCAAAAGTCTGAAAACTAACAAGTCCTGGTTATCCTTTAGGAAAACGAAGATTTAAAAATTTAACAATTTTTATTTCCAAATCTTTCTAAAATTTAAAAAAATATTTCAAAATTAAAGAATTTTTAAATTTTAATAAAAATTTTCAAATGCATTCAAAACTATTTGGGATTCAAATTGTGGTTATCGAACTCAACAGACAGTTAATAGGGCCTTTACCTGGGACTAGAATTGAGAAATTTATTCGAATTTGTGCAAGCCTTTGGGAAGATCTCCAATTGCAAGAAATTAAAGCTCAAATCATAACTGTATGAGACATAATGTTAAGGTCCAAAAGCGGTATTTCTTTTCCTAGAGGAAGTATGAATTTTGGTCTTTTATCAACGCGGGATGACAAGTGTCAGAGCTAAGGCTCAGCTGGTCATGTGAACAGATTTTCTCTGAACTTTGGTAGGACCCTACAGAATCAAGATACCTTCCAGAGTCGATTATTTACTTAATTGTTCATTACAACCCTTTAGTTAGGATAACAACCTAGCTTCTGACACCACTTATGTTGTGTGTGTTCATTTTATCCATGAATAACGGAACCTACAGTTTAAAATCGACTTCGAACTACAGATTTTCGTAAAACATTTCATGCCAATTTTATTTACTATCAGCATTTATGCCAGAAGACAGTTAGAGGAAGTCGCCGCAAGAAATATTTTTTATAGTTCGCTGGAGTTTGTACCGCGGCCTTACGTCTATTAAGTCAACGCACCATCCACTAGACTACAGCGACTTAAGACGATTGGCCTTCTTTACTAATGGTGTCGGGTATTTATTCTAATAAACTTGACCTCTCAGTCAGACTCAGTGCGCCGGATGACTACATTGTTTTCCTATTTGAGAACTACGTTAATAAAAGACACATGAGGATTATTCGGAAATTATTTTCGAAGGTATAATTACCGATATATATGCTCTAAACTCCAGCATTATAAGATCGAATTGCCTGCTAAGAACTCAATGTTCTCTCTCGACCTTTGAATCGATTAGGCTTCTATCGAATGAAATTACTGGACATGGTATAGTTCCATTTATAGTAGAGGATAACAGAATGAGAAAGAAAAGGTACTGCTACAAAAATTCATTATGACCGTTACAACTTATGTAAACTTAGGCCTAAGTACCTTGGTACGAACTATGGCTAGAATACGCTACTGGCAGTGTTGGCTTTAAGGAGTATTACGTGCATTGCACATTCGGGTTAAGGTAAGGAGTTCTCATTGAACTATCTCACATCTATTCTTTCAGTTCTTTAATCATATTGTCATTTAAAGTGTAACGCAATGGGCAACTGGACACACTCAGCTATGTTTACATAAGCTTTATCAAAAAACAAGTTGTCTCGCTTTGGGATTTCCAGATAAGCTATTCGATTAACTATATCCAAAAGCAACAAGCCGTAGTCTAGTGGTAGTGTGTTGGCTTATTAGACGTAAAGCCAGGGTTCGAGCCCTAGGCCAGACATCAAAACAAAATACAAAAAGTATTTCTTCGGCGACTTACTCTCAGCAGATTTCTGGCTAAAACTCTGAGAGTAAATCAAATTGCCATTAAAAAAATTGCGTTGTTGCAAGCAATACAAATTAGAAGAAGTATTACACACGGTATGTCTAACTTTAAGCACTGGACCACGCCGATAACTTTACCGAAACGTCTACCTAGTTGGAACACATTTATCAGATAGCAATCAAACAGCATTTAACATCAAAAAAATAATCCAAAACACTATGCTAAGAATTTGCAAGCATGTTATTTGATTTGTGAGGGGAATAATCATTTCCTGCTCTTAACTGATCCAAAAGCGCTTATATTGCACACGTGTTGCCTAAAAATACAACACTGTATGAAATAACGCATTTTATTTCATTTATACTACCCTATGTTAAGAATGAACCCAAAGATGAAATTTGCAAACTGTTTGTCTCTCTAATGCCATCTCTTTCATTACAAAAAACGAAGAAGTGTTACCCCACCAAATAATCTAAAAAATATATGTTAATTTAAAGCATTAATTCATAAATTTACAATAATATTTTATAATTATTTTAAATCTAAAGTATTAAATAACATTTTAAAGTAATTTGTTTAATAAATTTCCTTAAGCAAATACATTTTCAAGCTTATTTATTATATTTTCTGTAAAATAATCTGGCATCTCTGGCCAATAGTAAAAGAAAAAGAGGGATAATTCATCGCGGTTTTTATTAAAAGCGTTCATTATTTGGTCAAACTTTGCTTTAACAAGACGTAGAAAAGTGCGCGGGTAAAAAGCGTTAGACAGAATAATAAAAAAATTAATAAAAAGTATATAAATTGTAGGCAAAAGGTAAGTAAAGTTATAAAGAAAAAAACAAAGTTAATAATAAAAAAAGAATTATTTAATGTAAGACTGTATGTTATTAATAACATAAAAATAATTGTGAAAAATTAAAAAGTGAATGTTCGTTCGTTAGTATGCCAATATATAAATCGGAGGGTGCTCCGCTGATTGAGACTCCCATGGACATATATTTTCTTTTTTTTCGCGAATTTTGCTGGATACACAAAAGCCATTATAAACTATGAAAGTGTGTGATTTGTAATGTATAGACGACGTTTGTAGATGCGAAAGACATTAGCGACGTGCAATTAAGCGCAGAGTAGAAAAAAAAACAAATTTTGTTTGACTATACTTTTTGTGGACTGAGTTAGTTTCTTGATAAAGTATTAAAAATCAAAATGGCGGATCTAAATTTCGTTGAAAGATGGAAAATTTTTAATAACTAAAAATAGTTTTTCCATAAATTTTGTTAAAAATTTGGGAAAATTTTTTTTGGAAAATAAAATTTTTGTTTGTTTTTGGAAATGAGAAGAAAATTATTTGTGTGCAAAGAAATTTGATGAATATTTCATAATTTTGCGAAATTTTAAAAAATAAATATTTTCATAAACTTGGCTTTTTTCAATTTTTTTTTTGTTCTTTTTGTTAGTCAACGTTTTCTTTTGCCATCTCTTTCTACGTTTTTGTATTTTTTACGTACTGCGCTTTGGCTAGGCAATGTGTGTGTATACGTGTTTTCGTTTCTCTTTGTTGTGTTTGTGATTCGTCGTCGTCTCTTCTGTTTTTATAAACACAAATTTCGCGCGCGCAATACTGTATTGTATTTTTTTTTCTCGTCATACGGTTGTATTCTTATTAACGACTTCTATGCAAACAACAGAAGTGAAGTGTTACGAGATTTTCTCTAAGAGGGTAACTAATAACTGAAGAGATTTATTTATTTAACAACTGACGTAATTTAAGATTTATTACAGTATTTAAGTACCTTTAAGTTTTAATAAATTGCAGTATTAGGCGGTGGTGTAATTGCAAGATGCCATTAAGTTGCTATTGTAGGTCTGTTCGTTAATATTCTATTAACGGGTTCTCAGTTTATTAATTAGAATTCAGGTTAAGATTACTGTAACAGACTATTGTGCAGGAAATTCAAACCACGACCCTAATACCAAGTCCATTACATTAATCACTAGGCTGCCAGAGCACCTAGATATAACAATTTATATGGCACTCTTGTCTACATCTTTCAACAGAGTTCATTCACGCTTAAATACAACATTGTTAGGCATGGAGTTGTTATTTTTGGCATTATCTTACGCTGTTGAAGTCTAATATGTATATGTTCTAGTAAATTTTACCCAGGTAGCTTATCCATATAGTGCAGCAAAAGGAAAATTGTGCAAAATCGAACTTGTGTAGTACTCTTTAATGCGTTTGCGCTTTAAAGTTAGATATGAAACGCAAAGACAATTAAGACAAGTACAGTACCCGGAGATCGAATTGACCCATTGTACAACGTCCTAGTGTAAATCAATATATTTTCTAGATTTGATATGCAAATATGTATGTATGTATGAATATAAAGGAAATGTAGAAAGAAAGAATTAACCGTATACACTAGTTTGGCATTGATATAGACATAGATTTTGTATTTTAATTTCAAGTTAAATATTTAAATAATAGATTAATATAACATCATCTAAAACAAACAAATAAAAGTATTCAATATACTGCGTTTACTTTTGGAATACTTGAGTAACATCCAAAGTTCATAAACAATTTTTAATAAATATTGTAAAAATCTGAGTTGAGTCTTGTGTTAATCTTTAAATAAATACTAGATTTCTGTCAATAAATGAAAATATTGCAAATTTGTGTAGAAATCTTGATATTTTTCCGGTTTAAAATATCAAAATTTAAATTTGTATAATCCAAAGCATAATTTTGAAGTAAGACAAGTACCTATACTTAAATGGTCTTTAGATTTCATAATTATTTGAAATGAATAACTTTCTAAAAGTTGTAGCACAAGTAATCTCTCATCTGGATAAATCCAGGCAAACTCTTATTCTGATTCAATGGATTAAAGATTTCTCAGGGTATCAATTTTCAAATGCAAGAAAAATAAAGTGTAGAAATTCTGTTCAATTAAAGAAACTATTAACAAATAAAATGCGATGAATATTAATTTTCTAAATTCAATAGATTTAAGCAGCACTTAACGAAATGAGTGAAGCGTAATGACCTTAAAAACTTCTTTTCATAAAATTTTCCAATAGTTTTACTATGTCAAGCAATTTCCATGTGCAAAACAACCACCAATAGTACAAGCTTATTAATCGTGGTTATTTAGAAAATATTGAAGCCTCTAACAAAAACACATCGTCTTATTAAATTGTACAGAACTTGAGAGAGAGAGGTATGATTATGCGCCAAAATAAATTTATGAAACATAATTGGACAAATATTTCCCCTAAATTTTGTTACACATTTTTAAAAAGGTGTACACATCAAATGCGGATTTTGCTGCACATTTGCAACTTTTTTTTTTTTTTTTTTTTAATAAAACAATAGAACAATTGACAAGCAGATGTGATTAGATTTAATTATTTGTAAAATGATTAGTAAACTACATACATATGTATGTATGTCATCGTGCAGTTAATTATTATTTGTATTGTATTGAAAATTGTTAATGGTGTGTGTGATTTTTACATTACAATTACAATTCGATTTTTTTTTTAATATGTTTTTTAAAATGTAAGATTTAATAAGATATTATTCATATAAGTCGATGATAGTTGGTCGTAAAATTGAACATTTCATATTAACTAGGTTAGGTTGATAAGGTAGCTTAAAAAGCATAGGCTTAAACAGAGGTATCTTTAGTGTCGCAGGTTAAACAAATAGGAAAGAAGGGAACAAATAGTAATGGGTAATAATTAAGAGAAGAAAAAAAATATAAGTAGAGGCGTAGTGATGATGATTAGTCATATTATCAGATCCCTTTACCATCCCTCCTCCCTCATTTATCTATCAATATTCACAATGTTGCAATGTGTCGGAAAACGTCACAGTATTATCAATAATAACTGACCAAGAGCCTTGTAAGGGCCGCCATCTGCATACTTAAAACCCGTCGCAGTTTCATGATATCTAATCAGCACTTTCAATGCAGGTTGACTGACTCATCGTATGAGTAATTAACCTATCACCTTCGAGATTCAATCTCAGCCTGGGCAAATAATACACTTATTAGGTTAGGTTGGGTTAGGGGACTTGTACTTGCCAATTAAGACAAGTGCAGTACCCGGAGGTCGAATTGACCCATTGTACAACGTCCTAGTTTCTCATACACACTTATGTTGAGTGTGTTAATTTTATACATGAGTGGTGGGACCTACAGTTTAAAGTCGACTCCGAACGACAGATTTTTTTAAAAACTTTTTCATTGTAATTTTATTTACTCTCAGAGTTTTTGCCAGAAATCTGTTGAGAGGAAGTCACCGAAGAAATACTTTTTGTATTTTGTGTTGATGTCTGGCCTGGGACTCGAACCCTGGCTTTATGTGTAATAAGCCAACACACTACCTACTAGACTACGGCGACTTCAAAAACACTTATTAACTATTAATAATAATGAAATAATGATTAATAATAATACAAAAAAAAGTAATTTAAATTGTCATATAAAAAACAGATTTTTTTTTTTTTTTTTTTTTTTTTTTTTTTTTTTTTTTTTTTTATATATATTTCAGATAAAACATGGCCCGTACCAAGCAGACAGCTCGTAAGTCAACTGGTGGTAAAGCACCACGCAAACAGTTGGCCACAAAAGCTGCTCGTAAATCAGCACCTTCAACCGGTGGCGTTAAGAAGCCCCATCGTTATCGTCCTGGTACCGTGGCCTTGCGTGAAATCCGTCGTTATCAGAAATCCACGGAATTGCTTATTCGCAAGTTGCCCTTTCAGCGTTTGGTGCGTGAAATTGCACAAGATTTCAAAACCGATTTGCGTTTCCAATCGGCTGCCATTGGTGCTTTACAGGTTGGTATTATTGGCTCATTAATTTAATAATAATGTTGAAAACTACTTTTTTTCTTTTGTTTTGGAAAAAAAAAAAAACTAACTATAAAATAAATTGTTTGTTCTTTGTTTCCATAGGAAGCCTCCGAAGCTTATTTGGTAGGCTTGTTCGAAGATACCAATTTGTGCGCTATTCATGCTAAGCGTGTCACCATTATGCCCAAGGATATCCAATTGGCACGTCGTATTCGTGGTGAACGTGCTTAAGCAATTTGCTTTTGCATTTTTATTATTTTTAAAGAAAAAAGAATTATTTCATTTTTTAAATTTAAAAACAATTTTTTTTTTAAACTACAATTCTTACTTCTTTTTTTTTAACTTAAACAAGAAAAAATTAAATCTTAATTTGTTTCTCAATAGAGAATCAATGATTAATTATTTTCATTATTAATAAAAACATAAATTTATTACATAAATTAAATTAAATTTTAAAAAAAGAAGAAAATATGTAATCACAACACAATAAAAATTATACAAACATGTTTATCTTAATTAATATAACAATTTTAACTTGATAAATTTATCGATCATTTTGAAGTTAAAGTCGTCATCGTCATAAATTCTTTATTTAGATTTTTAAGAAACCTTATTGCTCTATAATTTAGATTAAATTACAAGAGTTTAAAAAACAACAATATAAGAAAAAAAAATACATTTTCGTTTTAAATTTAAAAAAAAAAAACTTTTATTTTAAATTATGGAGGAAAACTTTTCTTGAAAGATTTAATAAAGAATTTATGAACAATGATTTTTGCCAAGACTTGACAGTTATTTTCTCTTTGTTTCAAGCTCAATATTAATTTAATGTAATGAAATGTAAAACAAAAATATAAGAACTAAATTAGAAAATTAATAACTATTTTTATGCATAAGTTTGGTAAAAAGCAGAGGTTGCAGACTATTGCTTAATATTTTGATGTTGCTGTTATACAATAATAAGACAAAATAATATGTTTTAAATGAATTTGTGTAAACAGACAGATTTGGTTTAATTAGATTATAATGGTTTATTGTTTTATAACGTAATTCAAAATGTATAAAAAACTTCTGTTTTTTTCTAAGGGCCCTTTATTACAACTTGGCGTCAAACTTGGGTTTAGTTAAAGGTACCTTTAGCTGAAGGGAACTCTAAAGTTACTTTTAACTTATTTTCGTTATAACAACTTACAGATAAAATTTTTCAAAAATATGACAGTGCCCGGAACAATTTCGAAAAATATGCTCAATTAAACAAGTTTTTTTACATCGCAGTGGCAACCGCAGGCTTCGTTTTTTTGTTGTATATGCTCTAATTTGTTTAAATTTGAAGTTGCCATAATGAAAACAATATATATGTATGGCAAGTTCAGACATAAAGTGACCTTTAAATGTTAAAGGTAGGATGATCCTCCCTTTAGCTTAACGCTCACTTTCTATCTTATTGGGTACTCATAATAATGAAAAACAATTTATCTGCCCGCGAAAATCCTCTCTTTAGTTAACGGCAAGTTGTAATAATGGCCCTAAATCGAATTGCATAAGAATGGTTTAACTTGGTTTATTTAAAGTAATTTCTAGTTTTTTCAATTTTAATTATTGAAATATATTTGCAACTGTTTTATTAACACGATTATAATAAAAATTTCTTTTTGTTCAATTTTTAAAGGGATTATTGAACAATAAAGAAATTTAATTAAACTCCTGCTAAATGAATAGTGAAATTATATTTCTACAAGGCAAATAAATGTCTTATTTAGTTTAAACAAAACCATTTTCTCTAATATTGAACGGCGTTTATTGTATTTGCTTATAATAACTTGTAGCTCAATATATATAGTATATATATACATATATATAAATATATAATATAAAATTTTTTTCTTCAATTTTATAATTAGTTTGTACAATGGGTCAATTCGACCACCGGGTACTGTACTTGTCTTAATTGACAAGTACACGTCCTCTAACCTATAATTAGATTTAATTTTTTTTCAATTACATTATATACATATAAAAACTTATAATATATCTATAAATATATAAACAAAAAAAACAATATCAATTATTATTATCTCTATACTTATAAAAAAAACATAAAACATAAATTAATATTAACATAAATATAAATATAAAAAATATTTGTAATCTTTAAGTGAACAAAAAAAACAGTAGTAGTTTTTAGCACATAATTATAATTATAATAATATACGATTGAACATTATTATTGATTTTCTCCCATTTAATAAGTTACATTTGGAATCACATCTGGGCCAAAATGAAAACATTTACCAACTGGTTTTCGCTGCCTAAAACGGGAACATGATGCCTCCTTTTTAGTGTTGTTTTGGCCACCCGACATCTGAAGGATGCTATTTTAAATGTAAACTTATATATTAATATTAAGAACTTTTATAATAGATATAAGAAATATGTGTCGTTTTATAAATATAAATATTGCATTAACAGAGCCAATATTTCAATTTATATTTAATCAATATATACTTTTTTTATTATTATTATCATCATTATATTACAATTACAATTATTATTATTCTTACTATTATAATCTACATTTTTTTTTCTTTTTTTAAAACCCAATTTTTATTAATTACTTATTATTTTTTAATACAACACAAAACTAAATACAATTTTTAGTAATTAAGTATAGTAGTATTCTTCGCTATATACGAAGACATAATTTTTTTTTTTTTCATATTATACTTCAATTTTTTTAAAAATAATTATTTTTTTATTAATTATTATAGCCCGTAATTTTAATTTTCTTCATTTTTTACTTACAATTTTGTTTGTATGAAATATTCTCTAATACAATTATATAAAAAAAAAACAAAATATAAATATAATAATAATAACAACCAATAGTCTTATAAAAATCACATATAACATAAAATAAAACATAAAGAATTTGTAGTTTTTAACATCTTTGAAAAATATAATAAAAAATAATAATAATAACACAAGGCTCTCTAGCCGAAAAAAAAAATCATGTGTGTTTGTATGTTTATTGTATATGTATGTGAGGTTTCTATTGAAAGTACAGTTGACACCTACCTCTACCGCTATAATGCTTTAAAAGGAAAATCCTAACACGTTTGCAAATCTTAAACATTAACTTTGATTTGACAAAAAAAAATTTTTTTTGTTTTACACGTTGACTGCCGACTACGAGTTATCTTGTACACACTAAACCTGCCATTTTTGCGCAGTTACGAATAAAATCGTATATCAGTGCTATCAATGGCTTCTGGGAAAAAAACAAAAAGTCAATGTTGGCTTGCTTGGCCAGTTTTCTGAAAATTGCCGCGGCAGTCAACGTATTAATTAGCAACTATAAACTTCATCTACCTCCCTTGCCTTCCCCTCTTTACGACAAATCTAATACGTTAAAATATAAAAGCCAACTTTAAAGAAAATATTCTGGCATTTATGAATTGTAAGGAGTATGAATGAAGTATTTCGCTTAAGGCTTTTGTAATTGATTGTTTTCGTTTACTTCTATAGAAGACACTTTTTATAGTATTCTTGCAGAAAAAAATTTAGTTCCTCCCTTTGACTTCAAAATTCAATTATGTAAACTTTACTTAGACTTCCATTAAGTGCAAATACTGATAAGCAACGAAGATTACATTAGGTTGCATGACTTGTTCACAAATTTTACAAGGTTAGTCGTAGGTACTGAAGCTTCCAACTCACTAATCCTGCCTTATGTGTATGCCATGTAGTCCTGAGGATTTACCAGTACTCCTGACAAATTCTATCAGATTCGACAGTTACATATCCAACGCAGCTCTGTTTTCGTAATCATCTGCATAGAGATGTTTCAGTCTAGTTACCCATAGAGCCGGGCATTCATCCAGAAAGTGCTATTCCAGTTCTTCATCGTAATGTCGATTAGGTTAGGTTAGTGTGGTAGCTTTCATACCAAAACGGCACAGGTGAGCGCAGTCCCTGTGCTGACCAAGTTCCGCCGAACTAAGGAGGAAGAAGTTGGTCAGCACAAGGACTGCACATTTCAAAGCACGACTACCCCACGCTGGAGAACCAGCCAGAAATCTTCATAAACGAGGCTACAGTGGTGGCCTTATAATTAGAAACGACTTAGCAACATGTATGTTTGTTAATTTGTTTTACAGTTTTCACTGTGTACCTGGGATCAAAGGCTTTGTTTGGAGGACGTCTTACATACGTTTTTCCATCAGATTGGGACAAATTAAACTTAGATTCGTCACTCCAGAGAACTCTGTTCCAGAAACATCGTTTCTAATTATAAGGCCACCACTGTATTTCCTTGACCTCAATGGACGATAGCTCCGTCCAGCTGACTAGGGTTGGAGAGCCAAATAACCTATATCTGCACCTCGCAAGAGATAGGCATTGACAAAGAAAGTCTCGTCTTCCTCAGCGGATCTGCACCCACGGTAGACACGTTTCCGCGTGTCTACCCATAACACAATGACCTATAAGCATGGCCACTGTGATCGAGATGATGTTACGACCAAGTCCAAGTAAATGGTTGGTGCGCCTTCTATCCATTGAGGGCCAAGTGAACCTAACGGTGGAGCAGGACTCTTCATTGATCCAGGATAGGTTGGCGTCTCGGAAGAATTTCCGCGCGATGACCAGCTTGAGCGAGGTAAGTGACATTCCTAATTTGATTGAAGAGGATTCCGGAAGTAGTGCGCCAGCTCTGGCTAGCTCTTCGGCTCTACAGTTTCCCGGAATGTCACAATGTCCAGGGACCCAGGAAAGTGTGATACTGAAGCACCCAGAAAGAAGATTGAGGCAGCGGCGACATTCCCTGACGATCCTGGAATTATTCACAACATTCGACAGAGATCTTATGGCAGCCTAGCTATAAGAAAAGATCGAGATGCGGGTGAAAGGAACGCCGTATGCGACGTAATGTCGATTGTCCATACGCTTTTGATAACATCCAGTCATACAGTGTCCAGTAATTACATCACCAGGTAGCCGGAATTCTATTCAAAAGAACTGGTAGTTTCCCCGGCCAAAGCATTCTGTATATTCCACAAACGAAGACATTGGAAAACCAAAGTTCAATTTTCCCCTCACGAAATCTCTAAAAGGGAAACTGTAATCCTAATCCTGACAACTCCAACAAAAACTACAATTTTGATAAGCAATACGTGTTCCTTGCATTCAGTGCCCAGTAATTATATCCGTTAGGAGCCTAATTGACATTTATGTATGTAAGTATACACATGTGGTCACAGAGAAGCAGTACTTTGAATGTCCAGTTGCTAAATATTTGAACTGAAGCGATTTAAAGCAATAGAACTACGAATTTCCGACCATAAACAGTAGGTCCCTTTAAGCGAAAACGGTCGTAATGAAACAGCAGTGGGTTGGAGTTATTCTAACCAAGGCTGGATAAGCTTTAAGAAGGGTATTGCAGTAAGTAAAGCATACAGCAGAAAATTGTCTCCTGTATTAAATGGAACCCTCGTAAGTAGGCAATCACCCATCAAATCGTATTTAATCCTGGGTTTATGCATCGTTGGTGAATCGCTAGAAGTTTCGATAGCTTAGTTGGAAGAATCTGATTTTTTTACCATAATATAACCGGAAGTAATTACAACTAATGTCTTATGTTGTCATTTGTTCCGAACGTGACAAGTGACAGCATCAACTTTCAGGTCGATAAAACCGATTTATTTTTATTCTTGAAAGACAGGTTTTCTGAAATATTGATTGCTTATTTTTTTTATAAAGAATTAAGATTTTCGAATAATGCAACAAAGTCTAGAAACGGAAAGTACCCACTGATAGTGGATAGGGTATAAAAAGCTTTACTAATAACAAAAGCTCGTATAATAAAATCCACACATACGAACACACCCTACAGATTAGGAGGTGCTGATTGCACTATAAAACCAAAGAGATTTGTTATGAAATATTTTAGTAGAGCTATAGGAATCATTTCTCGTACCTCTTCAAAACAGCAAAAGACGTACAACAACAACAACATGTATGAGGACATGAAAAATAAAACGATTTTAGTTACAGGTGCTGGAGGAGGTATGTATGTATGTAAATCAAATGCAATTCTATATGTACTTAAGTACATACATATGTATATAGATTATAAACAATAATAAAAAACAACATTTTTTTTAATATTCTAGGCATTGGTAATGCTTTGTGTAAACGATTGGCGGAGGCAGGGGCAAATGTTATCGCTGTTGCGCGATCAGAAGAACAGCTGAAAGAGTTAAAAAAAGATCATTCCACTGTACAAACACTGCAAATCGATTTAAAAGATTGGAAACAAGTGCAACAACAATTACAAAATGTACCTCTGCTCGATGGCCTCGTCAATAATGCCGGCGTAGCAATTATTAAACCTTTCTGGGAATTAACTGAACAGGATTTTGATGAGTAAGTTGTAGGCTGAAAGCGTTATGCCTCTATTAACTATTGCCCCTTTACTTTACCCCAGCACTTTTGATGTCAACATCAAGGCCGTTTTTAATGTTACACAAACCTTATTGCCCAAACTGAAGGAAAATTCTAGTGTGGTAATGGTTTCTTCGTTAGCAGCCTCGAGATCATTCGATGGCCATACAGTCTATAGTGCAACTAAAGCTGCTGTAGATTCTCTAACACGTTCATTGGCTTTAGAGTTGGGCCCACGCAAGATACGCTTGAATTCTGTCAATCCTACCGTAGTTTTAACAAAAATGGGTCGCGAGAATTGGAGTGATCCGGCTAAAGCTAATCCTTTGCTCAATCATATACCGCAACGCAGGTTTTGCGAAGTACAAGAAGTAGTGGATACTATGGTCTATTTGCTTAGCAATAAATCTAGTTTTGTTAATGGTCATCATTTGAATTTGGAGGGAGGTTATTCGGTGTCATAAATATTATTTTATTTTTAATATTTTTTATGAAAGGTTTTCCAAATAAAAGTTTTAACTTTTTTAAACAATTGTTCTTTTTTCTACGAATTCCGTTTTAAAAATCGGCTGCTTTTAATGTTTCTTTATTTGTATTAATTCTGTATTCTTCAAAATAATCCTCCTCAGATATAAGACACCTGCACCACAGTATTTTCAAAGTAATATCGTTTTGTTTACAAAAGCTGATAGGCTGCTGTATAAACGAGCTGAACTTGGAAGCATATTGAATGGAAAAAGTATAACGCCCACAGCTTACTTATATTCGATTATGGCCAATGCAGATCTACACTCCAGAAACGACTCCATCACGGACTCTATCATTGAAGATGGATAATATCAGTCCTCAGGTACATTGCTGAGTCAATCCGACTGTTATTTTGATTTCCTAAATGAGACTTGTGCTATAAGACATGTGACAGGGCTCCTGAACGATCTAACATTAGAGTTTGATAACTCGGTGAATAGTCTGGAAATGATTAAGCCTTTTAAGGACAAAATCAATATCGAATTGCTGTCGGTTATGAAACTTTAAGGTTAGTTTTGTATACCAAAACAATAGAATGACCATTTGATAATTGAGGATCAGCAATAGAAAAATCATACAAAAAATCTTCGTCTTTAGGATAGCCAAGTTTTCATGAAAGCAATTAATTTTTTAAGTAGGATGTGGCAGGAAAAGGAATCTATACAGTACTGACAGTCTGTCGTACACAGATGTATTAGAATATTTGCAACGATATAAAGCAGTTTGCCAAAGATCATGAAACAGATCAAAATAGTAAAGCTTCAGGTACGTGCCTACTACAACAATGTCATGGAGAATTATATACTAAAGCTATATATATATATATATATATGTATATATAGGCAATATAACATGTCCTGGATAATTAGACTCCTCAGTTATCCGAAAACATTGTGCATGATTCCAAACTAACCAAGAATTAAAATAGTATCACACCAATGGTCTTTGCGTTTACATTCTAATGGTAGCCTAACCAGTTTATGTTAGAAACCGTGTACTTGCCAATTGAAAACAAGTACAGTACCCTGAGGTAAAGTTGACCCATTGTACAACGTCCTAAAGGGGAGAGGATAATAGAAGAGACAGGGAAAAAGGAGAGGAAGCAGAACACTCAAGAGAGCGCGACTACACTATTGAAGCCGTAGCACTTCTCAACCAGCTCAAACTAATAATGATTCTATGGAGAGCCTTTATACCGGCTCTCGACACAGAATTCAAGCACTCAAAGAAGCCGTTGCCAAGGGTCTTTAACCTCAACCTACTAAGGGCTGGACAGTTACAGAGAAGGTGTTCGATAGTCTCCAACTCCTCCTCAGCGCAATATACCCTGCAATAGTTCGGCTGGGATTTGTTAAGTTAAACAAATTTAATCTTGACTTTGAGTTTTGTATTAAAAGCCGCTCAAGCCGCTTATTATCTAATCCAAGCAGTTTCAATTCCTATTGAGGCTTTATCAATGTCGTATTCAACAAAGCATAGTTTGAAGATATTGCAAGTACATGGAGTGAGGCTACTGTGGACATATTAACACTTGAAATTAATGTGTTCTTCGTTGTCCAATATTCGTAAATTTAGCTTGATAACATATGACAGTTCATCAAAACTGTGGATCTAAAAATTGAAGTTCTTGGTTCTAACAAAAATGTAGTTAATTAGCGAAATTCATGGGAAAGTCATCGACTAATAGCATCAAACTTGAAAATGATGGAGTTTTTATATGAAACTTTTTAGAAACTAACTTTTCTGGTTTTATATGAGTTCTATGCAACAAAGTATGTCACTAGACCGTAAAGAAACCACTGCAGTGTAGGACACCTTCACTTAAAAACCTTTTATTGAACGCTTAGTTGCATAGTAATTTACTAGCCTTGTTCTTTCTAAAGTACAGCAAACTAGAATTGTATTTTTTTTTATTAAATATTTTTCTTTCTCTTTATTAAATATAATGATCATCATAATATATATTCACAGTTTAAAATTTAAAATCTGAGTTTTTTTTTATCGATTTTTTTCTTTACATTTTACGATGTAAATTCTACACATTAATTAATTTTATTGTATTGTATATATATATTGTATGTATTTTTTATATATAAGAATAAAATTCCTTTTTCATCAATATTGACATGTAGACTTATTAACTTAAAAGGTAAAAAAAAAAATTAAAACAATAAGTAAACCAAACAAATTCTATGTTGAAAACATTTAAAGGTAAAGATTTTTTAACAAACGTTTTGAGATACGCTTTGAAATATAAGACAATAGAATAGATAGAGAGATATACACAAATTGGATTGTTTTTGAAACTGAAATGCTCTTAATAAACTACGATTGTTTTTACGACATTCTAAAAAAATTAAAATTTAAATACAAGCTGAGCTCAAGTAGAACAGGTTTTGGCTAGGACAGAGCCTATTATTACAATTACGTTCGTTTAACCAACTTTCATATGTTGGTGTTGTTGTTGTTGCAACTGTTGTTGTTGTTTCTTTTCCCGTTCACGACGTCGTAACTTCTTACGTCTTCGATCAATACTGGCCAAATCACTTTTAATTATATTATAAGTCTTCCGTAAATCTTGGATTTGTTTCAATAATATTGCTATACATTGATCGGAATTAATAGAGGGATCTGTAAAAGGTATTGAATTAAAATTTGTACCTGTACTGTACTGTTTTAAAGTGTAACTTACCTAATTGCACAAGGAAGTTGTAGGGACAAGGTTTTGAACCTGTGGTGTTTGATTGCTGTTGGGTTTGCTGTTGTGACAAATTCGGTTGCTGATGTCTTGAGGCGTAATGTGTGCTGCTACGTTGTGATACATTGTCGGAATTGTCATCACTATCAGAGCCGGCTAAAAATAGAAATAAAATTGTTGTTGTAAATACAATATAAGAAGTATTTCCTTTAAGAATTTCAGTCAATAATGATCCCCCAACCTGCCACCTCTACGGCCTTATCAATGGATGGGTCAGGGGGAAGAGCAAAGGCATTGGGGGAATGGATCGGGTTGTTATGTTTCTAGGTGTCTATGGACTGCTATAGAAAGTGTAAAAACAGGTTGGCTGCTAGGCTTGGATAAGGCCTGTTTAAGGTTAGTTATTGGGTTTATTACGGCGCACTGCGAGATTAGGTCGCTGACAAGGATCTGGAACAGATCCCTGCCGGACTATTGCAGGGTATGTTGCGATGAGGAGGAGTTTGAGACTATCGGACACCTCCTCTGTAACTGTCCAGCCCTTAGTAGGTTGAAGTTGAGGACCCTTGGCAGGCTCTTCTTTGAGGATTTGAATTCTGTGTCGAGAGCCGACATCAAGGCTCTCCATAGACTCATTATTGTTTGAGCCGGTTGAGAAATGCTAGGGCTTCATTAGTGTAGTCGCGCTCTCTCTTGTGTGTTTGTTGGTCTGTGTAGTTCCTCCGCTTCCCTATTCTCCCTTTCCTACTTTCTCTGCTTTTCCTATCCCCTCTATTATACTCTCATCTTAAGGGCGTCTCATTAGACAAGTACACGTCCTCTAACCTAAACCTATGATGTAGAAATCTTGGCCTTTGAATTCTTCCTCTTTCAACTGTAATTTGAAAAAGTATCCAATATTCGAATATTTCCCCCCCTTTCTTACCTGCATTCTTTTTGTTGCATGTCAGATGTCGCCGTCTTTTTGAATGCTGATGTTGTTGCTGCTGCTGTTGTTGTTGCTGTTGAAGTGACTCTGTCATCATAGAACTGTTTTCAGTTTGTTTACGTGGTCTCCGACGTTTACGTGGTGAAATTTCATTTTCCACATCGACTGATTTTTTCAAATCTTCACTGGACTCATCTTCTTGACTTCCCGAATCATTTGGCGAACTACTGGCCGTTGCTGCGATACCTGCTGATGTAGTTGTTAATGACGACGCCGCCAACGTTGATGCTGAGCCACTGGCCAATGACTTGTTAGAGTGTAGAGTCGTATAGTCTTTATCCATATTAACATTGTTATCGGTTATCAACGAAGTAGCTGTTCTTTCTTGGGAATCTTCACGACCTGTTATTACCGAGGCCGGACTACCCGGTATTGTTTCTTCACATCTCAATTGCATGATGGCATCATTATGTGTGTCGCCTAAAATAGTTGCTATTTCACCGGAATTCGGTGTACTGGTAGCATTATTCACTAAAGTGGAGATGGCTGCTGGCGGTGGCGTACTTATATCTTTTGGGGTTATATTTGTAGTGGTGTTACCCAATTGTATGGTTGTAGGTTTTGGTATTTCACCTAACGGTTTAAGGCCATCGTCTGGCCTTAGTTCTGTTCTGGGATCAAGATAAAATCCAGATGTTGAAGTGGGACCCGTTGAAGTTGGTTGTGTTGGTGCCGATAATGGCTGGAAACCTCCTTTAGATGAAGTCTGTATGAGGCCAGATGTTGTAATGGGCTTAAGACTTTGTGCTATTGGCCGCATGGTTGTTGTTGTGTTATCGTATGATTTTGCTGTCGATACGAAAGCTGTGGGATTAGATGTTTGGACGGTGGGCAGAGCATTTAACGACTGTGAAGGATTTGTCAACAATGATGAAGTGGTAGTTACTATACTCGCTCTTGTTATGCCACTAGCTAACGAGTGTTGAGATGATTGTTGCTGCAAATGTTTTTGTGCTGACTGTTTCGGTGTTTGCAGAGCAGCTGCAGCAGCTTGAGCGGCTGCCATAACCGAGGGTACCGCCGTTGAGGCTACAACCACGGAAGCTGGTATATCGGGTAGAACAATTGGTACTCCAGCTGATGCTGTAACCACCGGATTGTTGCTGGATCGTTGAGTGGTTGGTGTCTGTTTTTGCGGTGTTGAACTAATACCTCCACCGCTGGTGCTATTGCTTTGTCCCATCACTATATTTGTATTGCTCTCTAGATTTCTTTCACTAACCATTTGACTTTGATTTTGTGTTACCGTTGTTGGCATAATAAGAACAGATTTTTGTATGAATTGTGGAACATTAGCGGTTGGTAACAATTGCTGAGGATTTGCTTGTATAACAGGCTTTGAAGAATACACTACCGAAGTAGTAGAGGCTGGCACTATACTAATCAAGGACGTGGTGGTAGTGGCAGTTAAACTGTTTACATTAGAACATGGCGTAGAGGTTGATGAAGGTGTCGTTGGGTGTCTAGATATTGTGCTGGGAATTACAGCTTTTATGGGTATGGGAGCCGGAATGTCATGATGTGCGGCATATGAAATTTTTGTAGCACCCATCGTTGTCTCCAGTTTCACGGCGGCTGAAGAGGGTTTACATGATTCGGGTCCAAGTAGAACAGGACTGGATTTTTGTTCTACCGGTGTTGTAGTTGTTGCTGCACCAGAATCATCTGCCACATCTTCGATAACCAAACGTCTTTCCGAATCGGTGCTGTCGTTACTATCATCAGAGAAATTTTCCGGATTTGTGGTGGATAAGGGGGTAGTGGGAGTCACAGGATGACTAGTGACCGGTGTACGTCTTTGTATGGCACATTCTAATTTTTGTATGGTCTCGGTGAGTTGATTCTTCGTGCCACCCATTGATTCCAATATGCCCATTTTCGGTTCAGGGGATGTAAGCGGTGTACGTCTATTTGCCAAGAATGTATTTAAAGGACCACTTAACAAACTGCCGCCTGACGATCCCATGGGAATGTCTGTGTTTATTTTCAAGGGATCATTCAGTAGGGAACACGAGGTAGCGTTTGATGTAAATGAATTGCTCAAATTCAATGATTCCAAAGAAGATTTGAGGGTGGTACTTAAATTGCTTGTAGCCAAAGACGAAATATTGGATTTTTCTTCTTTCGTGTCTGATTCTTTATCTTTCGCTTGTCCAGCAGCAGCGGCAGCAGCTTCTTGTTTTTTTATTTCTTTCTCCTCTTTCTTTTGAGAGATAGCCTTCAAGACTTTATCGGCTATTGAAGAGGTGGTAGGTTTTGTTTCCAACTTAGAGGGATCGAAATCAAAGGCACCGCCTGTAGCTGATAGCAAGACCTTAGCATTTTCTAATTCAAATTTATTCTCACGACTGCTAGAGCCCGAACCAAATGACAATTCGAATACGCTACGCGTTTCTATGAAGGGACTACCAACTATTGGTTTCGCTGCAGTTGTTGAAGGGGCACTAGGTGGTGTTGATAGCTTGGGAGAGGCTATTATGGGCTGAGTAGTCGTAGAAGATGTTGTTGCATTTGATTGTGTAGTGACCGCATTTGTCGGTGTGGATAAATGACTTGGCGGTTTTGATTTAGTGGGTGTAATTTCGGCTGGATTGGGTGTTAAAACCGCTGGTGGTGGTTGTGGTGATTGTAAGGCATCCGTCAAAGCTCTTGTAGTTTCCTGCACCGTTTGGGCTAATTCTTCATTTAATGCATTGATATTCAAATTAAAACTGGGCGATTTTCGCACCGTATCGAATAAAGAAGAATCTCCCTGCTGTTTCTGAGCCGTTATTACAGGCTGTAATAGAGAAGTGGTTGATGTACTGGTGGTTGGGGTAGATTTCGGCAAAGCTGGAGCATGCATTGTTGAGCCAGCTGTCGATTTTACTTGTCCTGATAACTGCATTTTCATTTGGTTAGTAGCAGGGCCTGTGATGGTCGTTGCAGTAGATGCACTTGAATGATGCACCAATTTGGCATCCGCTACCAATGGACTAGGTGTTGTGGTTTTTTCATCAAGCTTCATCAATTTAGCCTTTTCTAGAACGGATTCTTTCATAGGCGAACCACGTTTTTTACGATTAACTAAGGCTGTCATTGGATTTGGTCCCAAGGAAGAATGATGATCCTGTTTAACAACAGTTTTACTGCGTTGTGTTAAAGGATTTGTGGTGTTGGCAGAAGATGAAGCCGCTAAATTTGATGTAATAACTGAAGTATTTGATTGCACCATGGGGGACTTGCGTATTTCAAATTCAAAAGGTTCATTATCCTTGAATTCATAAACATCGGGGGAATTGGGTTTGTTAATAAGCGAAGATGAAACCTTACTTTCCTTAGCACAGGCACTGGCATATGAAGTTGATGAAGTCGATGTTGTAGAGGGCGATGATAACGATGTAGAGGTAGACGACGAATTACCTGATATGTCCAGTTTACTCATGTCGGGCAAAAATCTAGAGCCCGACGATGAAGACGAAGCATTTGAAGATGATGACGTTGATGAGGATGTTGATGAAGTCGACGAGGGAGAACAGGCGGCCGGTGGTTCAACTTTAAGGATTTCTTTGTGGGTGATAGGTTCAATAAATTTCTTGGCGGGATGTGTTGCTGCCGATTCTGATAGGGAACCTTTCTTAGGTGTATCCAGCTTTTTCCCGTAAGAAGTTTCCAATTTCTTAGCAACCGATAATGGTTTCTCTACTATAACAGAAGTATATTTGCTAGGTATGCCTAGCGAAGATGATGTAGAGGTGGTTGTTGGAAATCTGGTGGGTTGTAGTATAACAGTTTTCGTTTCCGGCGTTGAACTTAACAAGGATTTCTTTTCTTCTTCTTTTAGGGGCGTCGTGGATTCTGCTTTCAATTCATGTTCCTGTTTAATGTTTAAACCTACAATCAAAGATTTGGCTTCTTCTTTCACAAAAGGCTTATTGGATTTTAAGGATTCTTGTCGCTTTTCCGTTTCCCGTTCCTTAATGATTTTTTCAACAACTCGTGTATTTCCCATGGAAACAGCAGGTTTAGTGCTAAGCTGAGGTTTATCTAACGATCTTAGTTTTTCGGCATTAATAATCTGCTGGAATTTTTTACGCATATTTTCCAATTGTGTAGTCTTATCAGAGGACTGAGATTCATCGTCACCGAAGGAATCTGTTTCAGAAGATATTTCGGTGGATGAGCGTTTCTGTGGTTCCTCCTTAAGTTCTGGTTTACATTCTTCTTTAATAATAAGCGATGAATTTGAAGTATTGGCGGAAGATTTTAAATCAAATTCGCTTTTCTCCATTTTAATCTTCGTTAACTGGCTTTCCTTGCATTCTTTTAAATCTTTTGTAGAGTCCTCGATTTCGCTGGAGGATTTTATTGTTTGGAATCCTTTAAGTTCCGAACGTATTTGATTCAGATCGTAATCGCGCCCTTTACGTTGTATCAATGATGATGACTTGCTACTGCTAGGCATATCATCCTCATCATCATCGTCATCATCTTGATCATCAGTATCCGATTGGCTGTTGGGTGCGGATATTGAAATTTTCCCGGATTTTATTAGAGATTTGCTACTTTTTACAGCATCCTTTATATTGCGCATGGGTCTTTTAACTGGCTCATCTGAATCGGAATCCGAATCTTCTTCGGTTGCCATAGAAACATCTGAGACATTTGCTGAAGTCCTTCTCACCGAATTCGGTGTTTGGCGTTGGGGTCGTTTCTTCAAAGCCGACGAAGTTGCTGGCGATTTAGTGCGGCTTGAATTAGAAGCCACTGATGAGGGGGTTGTAGAACGCGGTGGCATTGAATCGCTGCGGCCCCTGCCTCTTTTGCCAGCAGCAGTTGGGGTTTTAGCAACTGCCGCTTGCTGGCTTGTAGATGATGTTGAAGAAGAAGCACTATTTGCCGCCGAACCAGCTGGTGTCGATGCCAACGAGGCTGCTGTTGGTGGTTTTGGAGGGTTTTCTTTTGATTTTTCAGTGGAGCTGCATGACCTGCCGCCACCTTTAAATTTCGAACCTTTTGTTAAATTTTCTGCAATACGTTCTCTTGGCACCCATTCGTCATAACGATTATTCCAGCCCGTATAATGCACCAAATACATGGGAGTACCACGTTGTAGTGTTATTTCTATAACTTTGGCCTCGTAGGTTACTTTCTTTTCATGATAGTAGACTTTTAATTTATCACCCGTTTCTACAACGAAATCACCGGTATCGACCTTCTCCACAACTATTTCATCTTTGCGCCGTTTACTGCGCTTATCATCACCCTGGGCTGATTGTTTACGTTGAGTTTTATCCTTTTTCGTGGTGGAGACATTTGATCCTAAAATAGACCATAAAAAAAAGAGTTTATTATTATTGAAAATTAATATTTATTTGACATAAATTCTAAAATAATAAAATTTAGCTTAATCTTGCTAAGGTCACCTTGGCATTGGTCGAGGATACTATATAGATATGGAAGGTTAGGTTAAAAAGATTAATTTTGAATGTGTTACAAATTCAGAATATAAACCACCACATATTGCCTGCTATCCAGTAGAGCATTAAAAGCTTTTAAAAGTTTATTTTTAAGGTTATAAACTTAGCTAAACTTTAACAATTTCTTTTCAATATTCTCTGTACAAGTGTTTCTTAACCATTAGCATGCATGTTAAACTTTTTCTCTCTTGCTCTTTCTATTTGTTTTTTTTATGCTCTGTCTACTATCGCTCCCTTCCTGTTGTATATTAAAACCGTATGATTTTAAGTTTTAGTTCTCCACTAACTGTGGATTTTGACGTTTGTTTGTGGTGGGGAATATTAAATAAGAAAACAAAATAAAATAGAGGATAAAAGTGCCGAAATAATTAATTTAATCAACATATAAACTAAATTTTTAAATAAACATTTCAATTATATAAAACGATTTCAATCATAAATAAGGTAAAATACTGATTAAGAAAATAATTTTTTTTTCAAAATATTGGATGAACTAGAAAAAACATGTGGAAGCATTTTTCAAGTGTTTGCTATAGGTTTCAATTTTGGAAATATAAAACAAAACCTAACAACAGTAGAGAATATTAAATAAAAACATAAATGATATTTGAACTGATAAGATGAGAATGCTTTTTTATTCTATTTTGGACAGCAGTTTTTGGATTTTAGCGTTGTTATCAATTAATTATTCTGTCACACCAATAGGGAAACCGGTTATTTATAAAATAGATCAGGCGGTCAAGTTAAACTCAAATACAAATTACAAAGGCAATTAAATTTTCACTTTCACTGTGAATGCAATAAAAACTAAAAACTGCACTAAACTCATAACCGTTTGTAAAACGAAATAGTGCCCTTCATTTGCAATAAAAAAATAATAATACAGTACTTGCAGCTTATCAGTGCTTCATAGATGAAAATTGGCTCTGTTGAGGTTTTATAAGTCAATTCACATTGGAACCAAACGAATCAATTGATATCAAATAATTTGTCTATAATGTGTACCCCCCCCCCCCCCCCGAACAATCTTTATAGAGTTGGAAAGTCTGATACAGTGATGATGATGATGCCTTATTAGTTTGGGCTAATAAACAATACAGTAAATAAACCCAAAGGATGATCTTCTCTGAAGATCTAAATATCAACATAAAAAATATAGAGTGGCCCAACACGTGCAAATTGCTGCCCCTACATCTCGAACAAAACGAACCATGAAAAAATATTTCTTCGGCGACTTCATCTCAGTAGATTTCAGGCAAAACTTTGAGAATAAAATAAACCTGCCATGAAAAAGTCTCTCAAAAATCTATCATCCGTACTCGACTTTAAAACGGTAGGCCCTTGAATAAAATTCTAAAATTCTGACCAAAGGGTTCGACATAAACAGTGAACAGTTTAGTTCCTACAATGTTGTAAGATGTAATAATGCCCTAAAAATGTAAAAATGGGATCCCTTCGTAGAGCCATGGTACCTATAGCAAGTGTTTTCGAAAACGGGAGGCAATAAATGAAAATAAAAATAAAACAGAAGGAAACACAGGGATCAACTATGCAAGGATCAACACAAATCCTCAGCTAGCATAATAAAACAATAATTAAAGAGATTTTAAAAATAATTTATGGAAAACAGTTCTATAAACAAATATCTGAATCGACAAATATTATTTAGAAAATGTGAATTTTGGACGTTGCCGTAGTCTAGTAGGTAGTGTGTTGGCTTATTAGACGTAAAGCTAGGGTTCGAGCCTCAGGCCAGACATCAAGACAAAATACCAGAAGTATATCTTCGACGATTTCCTCTCAGCAGATTTCTGGCAAAAACTCTGAGAGTAAATAAAATTGTCATGAAAAAGTATCTCAAAAAAAATTTGCCGTTCGAAATCGACTATAAACTGTAGGTCTCACAACTCATGTATAAAAATTAACACACACAACATAAGTCGTGTGAGAAACTAGGATGTTGTACAATGGGTCAATTCGACCTCCTAAATGACAAGTACGCGTCGTCTAACCTAATCCAACCTAACTGTGAAATTATATAAAAAAATTTGTAGAGGTTTTGGTTGTTCTAAACCTAGTTGGTGATAATAAAAAATGTATACTTATAAGTAAACATGTGTTCAAAAATATTAAAATAATCACCTTCAAATTTAATACTACATTTATAAGTACATACATACATACATATGTATGTATATGCCAAACAAATATTCAGATTAAACATCAAATTATGTATAAGAATTATTTTTAAGACACTGAATAAAATAAATCGACTGTAATTGGCTCACTCTTGAGAAACTCGTAAGGTATGTCACTGCAAGGAAAATTGAAGCAAGATCCTTAAGAGGAATAAAACATGGTACAGAGATTGCTTTGCAGAAATACTGGAACTGAGGCTTAGGTTAGGTTAGGTTAGGTTAGGTTAGAGGACGTGTACTTGTCAATTAAGACAAGTACAGTACCCGGAGGTCGAATTAATCTGCTGAGAGGAAGTCGCCGAAGAAATACTTTTTGTATTTTGTCTTGATGTTTGGCCTGGGGTTCGAACCCTGGCTTTACGTCTAATAAGCCAGCACACTACCTACTAGACTACGGTGACTTCAGAAACTAAGGCTTAATAAACAAAAAGCTTCAACATTATTTTTGCAGCGGGGTTTAGAATAACTTTTTTCATTGTATTCACATACGAAAATGTTAAAAATTTAAATCGTCAGGCCTTTTAACAACCATTATCACTACATTTCTGAATAGAATATCTACGGAATTCTGGGTAACAACGTCGAATTAGAATAAAAATTATGAAAATAGTGTCCATGTAATTTGATTATAATTTTAAATCAACATATACAAAAACAAATGTTATGGTATCTTATAGCAATAAACCAATTTTCTTCTTTTTTTTCCAGCTCCAAAATGAGTTTTATACTTAAAGCAGTAAAACAATATCATATTACAACACCAACAACCGCCATTAGATGTATATCATCTACAGGACTGAATTCATATTTTAATATCACAACAAATGATAAACAAAGGCATCAATATTATAAACAACAATTTAGATTCAAATCACAACAACATGACAATAATTCTGATTCAAAAAAGAATACAAAAACTAGCAAAGCCATCTATACACTGTTTGCCATAGGCGGTATAACTATGGGTTATTTAGTGTTCGATAACATCGATAAAATTAAAAAGGTAGAATTAAAAGCTTTAGCATCAACAAACAGCCATCAGCCAGGAGAGCAAGAGTCTAATAGTAGTAACACAGAGGAAGCATATAAGCTATGGCATTCGACTGAACGTAAAGATTTGCCAACATATAGTCTAGATGATGTACAGAAGCATAATAATTTCGAGAATGGCATTTGGGTAACCTATGGCATTGGTGTATACGATATAACCAAGTTTATACCCAAACATCCGGGCAGTGATAAGATAATGTTGGGTGCTGGCAGTGCCATTGATCCATTTTGGGCCATTTATCAACAGCATAACAGTAAGGAAATCTTAAGTTTACTAGAATCTTTTCGTATTGGTAATATACGACCTGAAGATGAAGTGGCCACCGATGATATGGGTTCACCGTGGGCCATGGAACCGAAAAGACATCCTTTATTGAAACCAGCTTCAGAGAGGCCTTTCAATGCCGAGCCACCTTTGTCAATATTGGCTGATAAATTCTATACACCAAATGAATTCTTTTATGTTAGAAATCATCTACCAGTGCCAGTTATAGATATTAATTCATATGAATTAGAAGTGGAAATTTCAACACCTAAGGCAGGAGCTAAAGATCAAAAGAAAATCTTAACTTATGAGGATATAAAATCATTGCCAAAACATTCGGTTACGGCTGCTATTATGTGCGGTGGCAATAGACGTTCCGAAATGACCAAAGTGAAAAGCGTTAAAGGTAAGCAAATTTCATGTTATAAAACAAGAAATTTAATTTAATTTGTTTTAAATCGAATTTTCAAAGGTCTTTCTTGGGGTGCTGGTGCAGTTGGTAATGCCAAGTGGTCTGGAGCTCGCTTGCGTGATGTTCTATTGGCTATGGGTGTACAGCCAAATGAAAACCTACATGTTATCTTTGAGGGTGCAGATTTAGATCCCACATCCAATCCTTATGGAGCTTCAATACCTTTGTCGAAAGCTCTCGATGAACGAGGAGATGTTATATTGGCCTATGAAATGAATGATAAAACCATAAACCGTGATCATGGCTATCCAATACGTGTTGTTGTGCCTGGTGTTGTAGGCGCTCGCAATGTCAAATGGCTAACACGTATTGAAATATCGGAACATGAATCTGGTTCTCATTGGCAACAGAACGATTATAAAGGTTTTAGTCCCAGCACAGACTGGGATACGGTTGATTTTACAAAATCTCCTGCTATACAAGCAATGCCTGTCACATCGGCTATATGTACACCAGCTCCTGGTGAAAAAGTTAAAATTGCAGCCGATGGTTTTGTAGAAGTTCGTGGTTATGCTTGGTCAGGCGGTGGTCGCCGTATTGTACGTGTCGATTTGACAGCGGATAAAGGCAAAAGTTGGCATGTAGCCAATCTGGAGCAAGAAGATGAACCCGATGGCCGCCATTATGGCTGGTCTTTGTGGACAGCACGCATTCCAGTAGATCCTAAGCTAAAAGAAGAAATCGAAATTTGGTCAAAAGCAGTTGATTCGGCTTACAATGTACAGCCTGAAACTTTTGAAAATATTTGGAATCTACGTGGTGTCCTATCGAATGCCTACCATCGTATTAAAGTGTCTCTAAGTTAGAAAAATAAATTCTAAAGTTATTGAAGAAAATTCTACAGATTTGTGAATGATTTTGTTGGAGATGTTTACCTTTTCTTTTTTCTAATTATTCCTAAATAAGAATTAAAAATATAAGACTTACCAGATGGTGATGAATCTCTTGTTACTTGACCAGAAGAATTCTTCGAACCGCCACTGTCCTTATCCTTTTCTTTATCTTTTTCCCTTTCTCGTTCTCTTTCACGTTCACGTTCTCTTTCCCGTTCACGATCTTTTTCTTTCTCCTTTTCTTTTTCACGCTGTTCACGTTCTTTTTCCTTTTCCCGTTCTTTTTCTTTCTCCTTTTCTCTTTCCTTTTCACGTTCCTTTTCTTTTTCCTTTTCACGCTCTTTCTCACGTTCCTTCTCCTTGGCCTCCTCCTTTTCTCGTTCTTTGCTAGCTGCTGCTGCCTTAATCTTAGACAGTGGCACGTCTCCATCATCTTTAGAAGTTTTCTCTTCATATTTATCAATTAAACTCTTAACTTTGGTTGATGATGTCGAAGCACCGCCCACTGATGATTTGCGTTTTGTATTCTTCTGTGTGGTTTCATGACTACTCGATTCACTGGTATTCTCTGACTCTTCGGTAATCGAAGTATTGGCAATACTAACAATATTCACAGCAGATGCAATGGCTAAAGAAGCACTGCTCGTTGAAGTGGTAGCCAATTTTGATATGGGTGCGGGAGTTTCTTTATTAACATCTTGAGGTTTGGGAGAAGCTACCGAATTAGCGCGCACCAAACTACGACCTTTGCTGCGATTTGAATTACGCGGTGACATTAACATAGAACAACCCAATTTACGATGGAATTCACCATAAGGCTGTAAAAATTTTTTAAATGCCTGTTTCACCAAATTAGTAATGCTAACTGTAACGGGCGTAAAGCCTAAACGTAAAGCAATTGACTTCCATTGATTTTGCGATGTAACGCGATTATAACCACCCCTCTTCTGTACAGCACGAAAGAGACGATACAAATCAACGTCTTTATTTTGTATGGATGGCACTTTATTCAAGGGGGTACCACGATCATCCATATATTTATATAGTTGCGCTACAAAACGATCCTTCTCTTCGCGTGGCTCGTCATCAGAGGAATCAGAATCAATTTCATCTTCATTTTCACTGGACGAGTTACTTAGACCAAATAGGGCATCTCGATCCCAGTGGGGTGGTAGAATGTCACTGTCTAAATATTCCAAAGCAGCTTGTACAGCTGGACCATCCTGCTTAGCAGCAGCTTCTCGTGTAAATTCGGTGGCTTCTTTCTTTGGCACTGTATAATAACGTCCATCCTTAAAGGAACGCACCAAGTATTCATCCTTAACACGTATACGTACAGTAGCCTGTGCTGTGGGTGCAACTACCAGGCCGGGAAACCATTTCTCTTTGTCCTTCTTCTTCGACTCTGTTTCAACACATACAACTTTACCAATGTGTTCTTCTTTTTCATTAACCACTTCCTTGGCATCGCTCTCATCATCTTCATCCGAACTATCATCATTCATTTGACCACGGCGCCGTCCACGACGTCCACCAACAACAGGATTGCCAAAATGTTCGGGATGAGTTAAAGGCAGCTGATCTAAAGTTTCGCTTTCATTGAAATGACGACCACTTTTAATGCATAAGGCAGTACGACGTAATGTTGTTATATCGCCATCATCAAATACTACCGTATACTGGGAGCAATCTTGTATTTTTGTAACGGTGGCCTCAACATAATCCTTACGATCCGGATGACGTACTTCAACAACAGCGCCAACTCTCAATTGGACTGGGGAGGCTTTAATATCATCATCCGAAACAACACCAGAACCAAGTCCCTGCTTGTAAGCAACTTTAACTTTTATATTGCGTACAACTTCACTGACTTTGGCTTCACAGAAGGCTCCCTTATATTTGGCACTCACTTCCGTGCCCACTTGGAGATAGGGTGGATCGTCCACTTGCTGTAAATATATAAAATATGATTTAATTAACGTTAAAGTACATTAAGGAAGTAATAGGGAGTATAGATATATAGAAAGTATAGATAGATTTTAAGAATGCTTTTTCTAGACATGTGCATGTGGTATTTCTTTGAACAATTTCGTCTGATAACTCCCGGTAAATACACCTTCAATTCTAAATACAAGCCAACTTTTACAGAATTAATGTTATTTAGGCCTTTTTGATGCGTAAAACAACGTCCTCAATTGGGTCTTTTATTACCATTCTGCAACCTAGGTAACCGACCGAATTCTATTAAAGAATTTGAACTGTAATCTCAAATCCAGAAAATTTCGCCAACTTGAATACTGCAAATGTTTATTTTGTTGTCCTTTTTTATTTTACCAACATAGGCGCTGTTCTTAGAGTATTTAGTGTCCCCCTGTACATGTTTTTCTTGAACTTTCGTTACGAATATGGTTAAAAGTCTGACATTCTCAAACAATATATTTTGTACCACACATTACAATGATTAATATTGCCATTTGTACGGGGTATAAATTATTATTCTTTTGATTCACGGACACAGATATTGGTCACTCATTATCACAACGAACTGATTTGTTTTGTTCATAACAAAAAAAAAACTACAAGCTTTTGTGTTTGTCGGCTGATTTTTTTCTGGAACACTCAGTTGGGTACAGTCAAAAACAAAAATTACCAAAACATTCCTTTGAGGTTATGTCAGTAGTTGCATTCTATTTGTAAAAAAAAGACTCCTTGACAAAATTCGAAACATTCACACACACGTATATATCTACATACACTCAAACACATAGTTTTCTTTTGGAGACCGTTGGCCCCCAACCCACTCACCTGCATTTTCTGAAGAAAATATCGTTCAAAACTTAAATTATCGCTTACAAACGCCACTTTTGCAATAAATTATTAAACATTTCCTCCAAAAAAATACAGATTTTCTTGGTGAAATTTTAAATTTAAGAAAAAGTTCTTTTCTTTTTTTATATACAAGCGATTTCTGCGAAAATCTTGTGTTTTTCTATCTTCTCGCTGCTGCTGAGACTTTTTTATTTTTGTTACGCCTTTTGTTATGGAAAACCTTTCTCTCCAGCTTTGCAATATATTTTCATTTATTTTAACAAATTACTTGATACTTTTTATAATTTTCTTGAATTTCGAACAAATATTACATTATTTTTATTTGTTTTTTAGTATTTACTATGAAAATTTACAAATTTTGGCGCACGAATAAGAAATAAGAAATATTTTCACTTTTCACAACTACTACCTTTTTCTTTTATTCTTCAAATGACATTTCTTTGCGTCGTTGTTGTTATTTAGTGTTGTTTACTTTTGATACGGTTATCGCGTTAACAATGGCTACTTTTTGGTTTTTGAACAATAGTATGACTAGCCGCCGCTAGAGGGTGTAACTGCAATGCAACCATAAAAGAATAATGAAAATTTTAACAAATTGCGTAGTAAATTAAAATTATATGATTAGTTTTAGTATTAATGTACGCATTTAATATAAATACGTAAATGTGTATAAAGCAGCTATATATAATATGGATTAATCACGTGATGCTAAAGAAAACATGAAAGATAGATAGGAAGATATAGATTAATTAGGGATTTTTATTTGTGTCCATCTTTATTTCTCAGAGGTTATTAACTCCTATTGAAATTGCTAATTGTTATAAAACCTTCTTATTCTGGACCTAATCCTTCCAATTACACCAAAGGCAATGGCGTACAAATATGGTACAGAAACGTCGATATTGCAGTGTACTTTCGAATAACGGTAATTTTATTGAACTTCAAAACATTTGTGAAATAATTCACCAAGAATAGGAACTCAACATACTATTGAAAAGTAACACACATGAATTAAAAATTATCAAAAAGGAGAAAGAAAAGAAGAGAAGAAAGAAGTCCCAAGCGTCTTTAGAACAGTGTTGCAAAATTGAAATTTTGAAATAATACTGAACTATAACTGAATGGTACTTTTACAAAAAAATATTTATTTATACCTAATACTCGTACAGAATGGAATAGAAGAAGTAACGACTTATACATGTTTCTAGTAGGCAACACTGGCTGTAATTCTAACGGCGTTAATTTTATTACAACTGCCTTGATCTACTAATGTAAACAAAAAACATTTATTCTGTTGTGCGAAAATTAATAATAAAAAATGGAATTGAAAATTCTTGAATTATTTAGTGGAATTGGAGGCATGCATTTTGCATTTAATTGTAAGTGATAAAAAACTAAAGATTTTATATCAAATATTACATAAATACTATATAATTTCAGATTCTCAGCTAAAGGGCGAAGTTATGGCCGCTATGGACATTAACACAGTGGCAAATGAAGTTTACAGCTTTAATCATAAAAACACATGTTTAATGAATAACAATATACAAAAATTAAGTGTTAAATTACTAGAGAAATTAAACATTAATACCATATTAATGTCACCACCCTGTCAGCCACATACACGTGTTGGTCAAAAACGTGATATTGAAGACAAACGTTCTGATGCCTTAAATCACATTTGCGAACTGTTACCCCAATGTAGTGGCGTACAATACGTGTTAATGGAAAATGTTAAAGGTTTTGAAGAGTCTCAAGCGAGAGATATTTATGTGGAGGCTTTGCAGAAATCAAAATTTTGTTATAGAGAATTTATATTGAGTCCTACACAAATGGGTATACCCAATACCAGACATCGTTATTATTGTCTGGCTCGAAAATGTAAGGATTTCTCATTTGAAGGTGACAAAATATGGCTGGACTGGCCTATCACTGTTACTTGTCAAGACTCTAAAAAGATAGACTTGTCATCAATTTTATTAAATGAAACCGAAATTGGCGCAGAGTTTTATTTGGATGATAAAGTGCTAAAACGTAGAGTATGGCTAATGGATATTGTAACCTCAGAAGCGACAAATACCATGTGTTTTACAAAAGCTTATACTCACTACAGTGAAGGTACGGGCTCTATATATTGTCCTTTAAGTTTAGACGAAATGCAAAGCAAGTTTGCCGAACTAAAAATTGTTGAAGATGCGGCTGGTGATAATGAAGAGAAACGTTTATCTGTATTACATAGTCTGAAACTGCGTTATTTTACTCCCCGCGAAGTGGCACGCCTAATGAGTTTTCCTGAAACATTTTCATTTCCCAAACATACCACAAATCGTCAAAAATATCGTTTACTCGGCAATAGTATTAATGTAAGCGTAGTGGGAGAATTAATAAAATTAATGTGCTCATCATAGTAAGTTTGTTGTTTGTTATTTATCATTGATACGGTTATCGCGTTAACAATGGCTAATTTTTGGTTTTTGAACAATAGTATGGCTAGCCGCCGCTAGAGGGTGTAACTGCAATGCAACCATAAAAGAATAATGAAAATTTTAACAAATTGCGTAGTAAATTAAAATTATATGATTAGTTTTAGTATTAATGTACGCATTTAATATAAATACGTAAATGTGTATAAAGGAGCTATATATAATATGGATCAATCACATGAAGCTTAAGAAAGCATGAAAGATAGATATGAAGATAGAGATTAATTAGGAATTTTTGTTTGTGGCCAACTTTATTGAAATTGCTAATTGTTATAAAACCTTCTTATTCTGGACCCAATCCTCCCAATTACACCAACGACACTGGCGTATAAATATGGCACAGAAACGTCGATATTGCAGTGTACGTTCGTATAACGGTAATTTTATTGAACTTCATAACATTTATGAAAAATTCACCAGGAATAGGAGGAACTCAACATACTATTGAAATAACACACATGAATTAAAAATTACCAAGAAGGAGAAAGAAAAGAAGAGAAGAAAGAAGACCTAAGCATCTTTAGAGCAGTGTTGCAAAAAGTGAAATCTTGAAATAGTACTGAACTATAACTGAATGGTACTTTTACAAAAAAATATTTATTTATATTAATACTCGTACGGAATGGAATAGAAGAACTAACGACTTATATAACATGTTTCTGATATACAAAACAAAACCAGTTGATTCGAAACGTAAAAGTCCCGTTTAGTCAAATGTGGTTGGAACGTAACGGAATGTTCGTTCATTTTAGCATATGCATTGTTCTAAAAGCGAACATGCATGGACTTTTGCATTATGTTGAACTGTTTCTTGCCTAACTAAAACCCCATTAATAGTTGAAAAGCAACTAAAAGTACTAAAAGTGTAGTTTTGAAATGGAAAGTATTGAATTTTTCAACACTGGTGTATCCAATGTTGCCAGGAAACTAAAAATCTATAACCAACTTCTGAAAAAAGTGGAAAAAAAATGAATAATGAAAACAAAAATAATTCCGCTGCTGGAAAAAAAATTTTTTTTTATTTTTTTTTAATTAATTAAATTCACCAGTTGTGGTGAGCTTTTTTCACAAAATGTGGTGAATTTTATCAGATGTGGTGAATAAAATCGAAATTGACCAAAATGCCGTTATTCGAAATGGGTACGCTGTTACCATAAATCCATGTACTGTATATTGTGATATGGACGGTGCGTGTCTAGAATAAGTAATTTTCACATCTGTTAGTGGAGGCATTCACCGATATGTAAGGTTATTGCATTAAAACAATGTTGCCATTGTGTGTCATTCTATTTAAAATTCTAAAAAATTTAAATTACAAAAAATAATTAAATTTTAATTATTTTGTAAATGAATTTCTGAATAATTTCTTTCTTTTATGTTCTATTCCCAAAATGCTTTTATGCAAATTGGAAATTTTTGTCGAAATATTTATAAATTTTTGTGCTTTTTTGTTTGAATCGGATCTAAAAATCGGATCAGGAAAAATTTTTAAAAGAATTCATTATTTTTTTTTCTTTAAAAAAAAGCTGGTTACAGACAGATTCCTGATTTTATGATTTGCGCTTTTCAACTATAAATGGGTTAGGCAGGCTAATGGTAAAGGTCTTAAGCCCCGGTTAGCCAGGGGCTAACGTATGTATTTTAGATTACGAAAAGCAATGAGAATGCTGAAGAACCGTTGCATCGACATTTTTTACTAAACCTTACGTTTCGAATCAACTTTTTTTGTTTTGTATATGAGAAACGTGTGTTAGTTTTTCTATTCCATTCCGTACGGCAAGTAATTAATATAAATATATTTTTATAAAACTACCATTTCATGTAAAAAGGTACTGTTTCAGTTATAGTTCAGTACTATTTCAAAATTTCAATTTTGCAACACTGGTTCATATTAAGTTTGTTGTTGTTATTTATCATTCCTACCACATAACAAAGAAGAAGATGTTAGCACATGCTAATCATGTTATCATGTATCAGTGAATTTTACTATTTATTTACTAGAAAATGATGAAAACAAAAATATAGAAAAGAAATGAAAAACAAAAACAATTTTTCTTTGTTTATGTTTACCAACAGGTGTTTTCTGGCATTTGTTTTGCTCGTCCTAGACGTAAACAGAGAAATGTAAATAAAAACACCGCTCTCTTTTTGGTGTTTCTTTGCTCTCTCATTCATTCTTCTCTCTCGGTTTCTGCAAAAAAGTGAAAAACAATTTTGACAGCTAAATGACAACTCGTACAATAGGAAAAATTTTCTTTCCATACATTTTATTTTCTCGTTGTCTTTTTTTGCATTAATACATGAAAAATCAAATATTGTGTGCGGACGCTTAATAATTTATTTAAAAAAACTGGGCAAAATTCTTACAAATTTGTTAAAAACCTATAAAACAGTGAAAGTACAATAAGAAATATTTATTAAATTAAATAATTTTATGCATTTGCTGCTTAAAAGTGCATAAAAATTGCAAATGAAAATTTTCTTCATGTTCAGACAAGAAAGAAACGAACAAAATTAAGGTGGAGTTGTGTGAAAAAAATGCTTAAAAACTGTAAAAATATTGCGTTTTTTATTAATATTTTTGCTTTCTGTTATAAAAAAACTAAAATAATTTATGAATTTTATAAAATATCAAGGATTTTAATTGGTTTATTGTGTAAAATGTTTAATAATTGTTACACGGTCATTTGTGAAAAAATTCTAATTGTATACACACATACAATTACAGCAACAAAAAGTGACGTTATCCAAAGTGATGCCAGACCTTAGGTGAAAATATTTTTACCCGTGATGTAAAAATACCCATTTCTGTTTAAGCAATGTATTGTTGATGTGCACAAAATTGCTTGGGTTAATTTTGTATGAACACAGTTGTAAATCCAATATGATTTTGGACTAGCGCACGAAGGTACTGTATCATAGATTTTTTCATAGACGTATTTCCGGCTATACGACACCAAATGGCTTTTGTAGCAGTTGGAAGTTAATAAATGTATTTCTTTGTGTGAATTATGCCTGTCAGATACCCAATAAAATGATATTTGGGCAGCTCTGGGTTAAGTTGTTTAGCAAATAAAGTTTTCTCAACAAGCATGCAACATCAAACATCAACTCTTACTTCTTAATAAAAATATAAAAAAAATATTTTTATCCATAATATCATCTGAGTCCGATAGTAAATAATTGCTTTAAAAAGATTTCTTATATTTGTCATTAGGATCAGATCGCAAATTGATGGTCCCGCAACTTGCACATTCAATCAATACACTCATCTTGAGCGGAGTGAGAAGCTAGATCGTAATCTTGACTAAAGAGTTGCCCTTAATGTATTTATTTCTTAAGTATTCTTAAATATTTTTATTAATACACACAATTTTTTTTTTTGACATTTTTTTATTTATCATTTTGTGTGTATAATATGTCCAAGCCGTTTTCTCATGGATAATTCGCGTACAAATATATTTAAAACAAATATAAAATTTTATAATTAATATACAGTAGGACCTTGATTATCCGTGATGGTCGGGACCGGAAGCATTCCGGATAATCGATTTTCCCGGTTAATTGAGTAGCAATTTTGGCTAGTTTTTTAATAGATGTTTTTATTAATTAATAAACGAATATGTACATTTTTATATAAGAACCAAATAATTCAAGGATTTTATATACATACATGTTTCAAAAATATAAAAAACCGCACTTCTCAAATTTCCAAATTAAACTAAACAGGTTTACATGCATGCTTCTGACTCATCGTATACTAAAGAGGGAATTCCCCTTTTTCGCTTGTTTGTCAAAAAAAATAGAAAAAAATGTTTGCTTATAATCACGGATAATATAGGTGATCACGGTTAAACGATGCAGAAAAATTTAAGTCGATCCAAAATAAAATTAAGTCGATGCAAACAATTTCCTTTTTCCATCCCGGATAATTGATGTTGCCGGATAATCGAATCACGGATATTCAAGGTCCTACTGTACAGTACATATTATAAACAAATTTTTGCTATTTAAAATTTTTATATTTCTCTCACCAAAAATGTTAGCATTTTGTTTTTTGCTCAAAAAATATTGGTGAAAGTAAAATCATACTTAACATCTGGCATCACTTTCTCTATATGCACAGGTACAAATAAAAATCAAAACTTTACTTGGGTGCTGCTATAGTAACCTCATACTACTTACTCACTAAATTCAATCGTTCTCATGCCCGTATTGTTTTTTGTTATTATAATAAACAAAAATAGCAACAACAAAATCTATAAAACAATATAAATAAGAGCGGCTTAATTTAAAATACAAACCGTTTTCAGGGGGGGCCGCGAGGGAGAATGGCTAAGTGTGTGTAGGTATATTGGTGTGTGTGAGTGAGTTTAAAAAACAAATAAACAATAATAAAACGTCGTGTTGTTGTAGAGAAACAGTTTAATAACAATAATAACGTGAGGTTAAAGGCATTGAATTAAAAATAAACAAATTGTGTTTTTGTAACTTAAATTTTTGTACATATTTAATTATTCATTATTATTATAATTCTTTTTTGTGTTTATAAAACATGCAGTTTTTAATCAAGAATTGATCTCATTGGGCTGTAATTAAAAAACGAAAAAAGAAAACACAACGCGGCGTAGAATATGGAATAAAATTGAAAGTGTGAATTGTACAGTGAGTGATATTGCGAACTGATTATAGATTCTAGAAATCTTTTAACAATTGTTGTTGGCTTTGGAAAATGACTACAAATCCCAATAACACTGACTTGTATTTGCGACCATTGCCATATTTGGATACCAAATGGGTGCGTGCCGATCTAATAGCCAGTCTACGTAATCCAGAGGATGCAGCTGTTCTATGGAATCATCTTATACAAGACTGTGAATTGGTTTCGTCTGCCACACCGGCCGTATTAAATGCTGCCGGAAACTTATCCTATTTGGGTGACGATGGCAAACATTATTGTGGTGTACAAAAGCTACAGTGTACTTGCTGTCCCAATGACTATTGTGGTCCATTGTCTGCATGTAATTGCAGTGCTTGCCATACTTTAGATTCAGATGCTACAATTAAAAAAATTACAACTGCTGCTCAGGCTGCAGCTGCAGCAGCCCAACGTATTGCCAGTGACGCCATATTTGAATCTTGGTTATGGGGTCAGACACCGAATAGCGCATCTAAAATTGATTGTCAAAAAACCCTTATCAATGAACTCCATGACATTTCTTTACAAGCGGCCGGCAATTGTCTATCATCCATACATTTGCGTCAGCAATTGTTTATTTATGAACGCTATTTTGTGTCCTTGGCTAGATGTAAACAACAACAGCAGCAACAACAACAAGCTCAAATACAACAGCTACAAACATTGGACATACCACTGTTGCAACCATCCATCAACTCGAGTAATCCGTTTTTAAATGCAGCTGACAAGACTACCAATAGATTCCAAGATGAAAGTCACCTCTCTAGTCGAGAACGTTTCGCTAAATATGTCCAGCAGTCATCGCAAGAAATACGTTCACCATTACGTGATAGTGAACGTGCTACAATGGGCTTGGCAAGAGTTTGTACGCGAGCTGCTTTAAACTTTTCATTCTTTTTTCTACGACGTGCTTGGCGTTCTGGAGAGGATACAGAAATGTGTAGTGAACTGTTGTGTGAAGCTTTAGAATCGTTGCAAGACTTGCCTGAAGCATTACTCTTTGACACGTCGCAGGTAAGCGTGATAAAATCAAATTTAATTTCTAATAAGAATACCTTAATGTAGGTGAAATGAAATTAAATTTTAAAAGAAATTGTACGTAATTATGCTGTATTTTTAATTTATTTTTTTTGCTTACACGAAAGGTTTCTCCACTATGGATTGAAGTTCTGGAACGTTCTATAAAATTTCTACGTCAAGTCGCTTTAGGTGATCCAATGGGTAATCGCTGTACCGCACCAAAAGAAGACCGACACACGGCACTTTGTTTACTTTTAGAATTAGGTGCACAAAAAGGCAGCTTGGCAGCTTCACTCGAAGCTGTTGTGCTCTTATTAACGCTTTGGGAAAAAGAAAAAGCTACTGATGATAATCGTGACGTGCCGCAAAATGCCGGGGCACCTCTAGTGCCTATACTAAAGCGTTATGAAGCCATTGGCAATTACGGTTTAACATCAAATACGGCAGCTGAAGTCTTGCCATCAAGTGCTACGGAATGTTTCCTACGTTTCCTTACTCTACCCGAACAAGATACAGCCAATGTTGATTTGAAACAAGCTGCTGTTGTTATTATATCGCATATAGATCGTTTGGCAAAGCCTTATATGCGAACTGGACATTCCATACAAATGCCAGCAAATTTCTCTATTCTCAATAAAGGTCCTGTGCCTGCCGCTAAAACGTCTTCACTACCAAATCAAAACTCCCAGGAAAGTGGTGTTACAACTTCAAATAACAACAATAATAATGTATCCACGAGTTCAACACCTCAGCTACATGAACAACGCATTTACGCTTTAGGCTGGCTGCCATTGAATCCAAATCAATATGGTTTTACAGCAGAACCAGCTGTGGGCATACCAGTGCCTGGCTCAAACAATATTTGCTCACAGTATTCGGCACCAGTTTTAAATTTTTACTTTCAAGTTCAACAGGTTGTTATATCGGAAGAGTATGTATTGTTTTTAACTCAGGATGGAAAGATGTATACGTGGCGCATATCTAAACCGGAAACTGAGCCTATGATTATTGAAGAATTAGCAGAAGTCCATATAATATCTGTGGCCGCTAATTGTTGGGGTCGTCATTATTTGGCTGTGGATAGCATGGGTGAGTTTATATTTTTGTATGTCAGAGGGAGTTTTTTAAATTTGTTTTTTTGAATTTAATTACAGGGAATGCATATTCTTGGGGTAATGGCGTAGGAGGCCGTCTAGGCCACGGCGATGCCTTGCCACGTGAACATCCTACAAAAATTACCGCTTTAGAGAGATCAGTAAAATCCATACATGCTGGCTGCTCATATAGTGCTGCCATTACTTACAATGGCACCCTATTCACTTGGGGACGTGGTACATATGGCCGTTTGGGCCATGGTAACTCGGATGACAAATTATTGCCCACTCAAGTTGCTGCTCTAGCGGATCATAAAATTCTTGATGTTGCCTTAGGCAGTGGCGATGCTCATACGTTAGCAGTAACGGCAGCTGGATTGGTTTATGCTTGGGGAGATGGTGACTTTGGTAAATTAGGAAACGGTTCATGTAATGGTTCTCAGTTGCCTCAACTTATTGAGACATTGCCACGAGTACAAAGAGTGTTTGCTGGAGCAGAATTTTCGGTGGCCTTAACATGTGAGGGAAAACTGTACTCTTGGGGTAAAGCTAGTTGTGGCCGTTTAGGTCACAATCAACTCGACAGACAAGTACAATGCCTGAGCACCCCCAAACTCATAAATAATTTACAATCGAAAATCATCATTGATGTGGCCATTGGTTTTTCCCACTGTTTGGCTTTGAGTGCAAGCGGTGAAGTTTTTGGCTGGGGTCGTAATGACTATCAACAAATCTGTCCATCTTCTATCTGCAAAGATCCTTTAATAAAACAACCTATTTTGGCTACCCACCCATCAGTGTATGCTTTTGGCATAGCTTGTGGTGCGGCACGCAGTATTATATGGAGTCAAACATCTATACAAGGCGTACCAACACGCATACCATTCGTTATAGATTTAAGTGAACATACTTTCCGGTTATTGGATCAGTTATTGGGTATGGTATCTGGACAAGATTCTAACAATCGCCAGACACCCAATCAAGAGGCTGAATGTGTGGCAGTAGCTTGTTTAAATTTATTAAGACTTCAACTGCATGCTCTAATTGCTAATGGTCTCTCAACAAAATCTGTGGGGCTTTCTGAAGGTTCCCGGCTTTTGGTGAGCTTAAAAACAAGAATTCTCAGCTTGGCAGGCGGGGCAAATGTATTAAAAACTATGCAGGAAGCGGCTCAATGGACTCTACAAGTGGGCTGGAGTGTGTTATTGCCAACGGCTTCAGAACGAGCACAAACTTTAACATCTTTACTGCCGTCAGAGCCGGGCATTTCTACAGCCGGCCATAGATTTATGACTGATCTACTGGTGGGTTCTTTAATGGCTGAAGGTGGCCTGGAGACTGCCTTAAAACAGGCCATACGTTTAGAGTCCAATGATTGTGTAGACAATGGTCATAATCTTCCCCTGTTGCATTTAATCAAACAATTGTTGCGCAACAATTCTGCTTTAACACAGGCGAAATTAACCCAGCTATTGTTAAGTACAGGCATTGTAAAGCCAGAAGAGGAAAATCCTTCTTTATCATCTTTATCCATTTTGTATTCTCAAGAACATTCAAGTCCCAGTTTAGACTTATTACATCGGTTTCAACGTCTACTTTTTTCCCATATACATCAGAGTCCCAAAACAGAAGATCTTATTGGTGCTGAACTCTTGCTAAGCAAATATCTACAATGTGCTGTTAGCCTGTGTATACAGTCTTTACAGAAAGCCCATGAAATTGCCTTGCAGGGTAAAGAGGGAGTAGCCGATATACTCATGACTGATATTTCTGATACGTTACTAAATGAACTACTGATTGGTCTTATTATACTAAAGAGAGACAGGCCTACTTTAATGCCTTCATTCGATTGGTCTCATCATTTTGTGCCCCTTTTGCATGCATTGGATAATTTAAATCGTCTTATATGTGATAGCGATATACAAGATTCAGATGATTTAGGCTGGCCTGGCATAATATGCCGGGGTAATCACAAAAACACTACATCCACAACACAGCCGGAAGAGTTAATGTTAATACGTAAACATGATTTCGAAAATCATTTATTAGATGGTGGTAAATGGATCATTTTGAATGGCTATGTATGTGATCTTAATGATTATCAGTAAGTATTTGGAAAATCGAAACAGTGTTTGGAACAGTTTTTGGTACTTTTTTAATCTTTTTTTTTTGAAGGCATGAAGTCGCATCAATCAATGAATTTCTGGTAGAGAATATAGGCAAAGATTTAACCACGGAATTAAGTAATACTACCTATCGCTCATGTTTGGAATATGTATTGAGTCATTACAAAGTTGGACGCTATGCTCCGAATATCAGTGAAGAAAAGGTAAACCTGGCTGCAATTTTATTTTAAATTTCAAATTTTTTTTTAATGTCTGATTCGAAAATTTTAGCCTCATTTACAGCAAAGCAAAGTTTTAACACATTTTAATTCCGAACGGATGTTGGCCTATTTATTGGGTCTTGTGGCCAACACTTTACAAATTGGTCCTCCTCTCCAGCCTGCGGAATTGCAATGCAAGACCGTTATTAAGTCGAGTATTTTATATGGTGGCCTACAAGTGTTGCAGCCTAGCAATCCCTTCGACGAGGAGAAAGGTGAGGCACGCAGTAGTGCTAGTACGGCTGGCAGCACTCCAACAGAACCGCCAGTTCATGCCATAGCAACAGTTGGCCTAACACAACCCTCTGCTAACAATATACAGCATCGTATAGAAACCTTAATATCGGGTTTATCAGATGGCCGCCTGACAGATCCTTTAGTTGTTACTTGGATGACTATATCGGAACGTTTTTGCAAAGATAACAATTTAATATGGCATCAAGAATTCCCTCCCGAACATCCGGTACAAGAACTGGAACGCCTATTAACTGCTGTGCTCATACGCCATCAAAGCCTGGGCGGTTTAATTCTGTCAACGATAGAAAAAGAATTGACAGGCGTTACTGCAGCCAATTCGGTGCACAAGCTACCCAAACAAATTGCCGAAATCATACGTTTGATTTACCAAACCAAATGGTCAGTTGTGCGCATAAGGCAACAATTGAACAGAAGTTATAAGGAAGTTTGTGCTCCAATGCTAGAACGTTTACGTTTTCTTTTGTATGAAATACGGCCAGCTGTGAGCCTTGAACAGGAAGGCTTAAAGAAATTATCAATTTTGCATAAATTGCCAAGATTTAAGCAAATTGCTCGTAAAATAATTTCAGAAATGAGAGTGGCTAAAAAGCAATTGATATGTGCTAAGCCAGAGGATATTTTAAATGTAACGATACAAAGTCAAAATGTGGCACAAAAACTTAATCAGTCACAGGTAAGGAAACTTTATAAACTTTCCATGCAGACATACTTAAACTGTTTCTCTTAATTTATAGGAGTCGCTTTTAGAGGCTAATTTATCGGTTAGTATAGACAAAAATTCCTCAGTAACAGATTCTTCTCTCGTGCCAATTGCCACCGTTCAAATACCATCACCCCTTACTAATCATCCTTCAAATGAAAACCTTTTGGATGGCAGTGATAATAATTTAATTTTATCGGAACGCAAAACATCAAACGAAGAGATTAAGTTTCAGGCCAGCGATCTTGATTTTGATGATAAAAAACCTGAACAGGAGCCACGCATAAGTAATGATGTCATACGTAAACTATGCGAAAAATGGTATTTTTCGGGTGATTTGAATAGCCATTTAATGAGTGAAATTGTCGAGTTTGTTATGCAAGAAATCTGTGATGTCGAGACGGTACGTCGTGCCATGTACTGTCAAGTACAACGTTATCAAATACGCCGCCAAGGCTTGGAAATGTTTCATACCATCTTGCAAGTGAACGGCTTAATGGATGCGGTTAAATACAATATGTTAAGTGGCTATTTAGGTTTACATTTAAAGGGTAATAAACATACAACAACAAATATTCTAGATGATCTCTGCTCGATAACAGCATTCCAAAAAGCCAACTTAATGTTGGCTCAAGCCCGTATTTTAGAATGGGCCGTACAGGAACTACAAAGACTGGTTAATCAAGAACAAATACATTTGAAATCAAAGCATAACAATGCCGGCAAAGACAATTCCAATCTGGGTACTTATGTGTTTTTGAAAAAACTACCAAGAGCCAGATTTCTTTTGAGTATATTTGGTATACTGGCTAAGGATATAGGCGCCAATGAACTTAGTTTGGTTATTAATACGGGTACATTGGGCACTGTTTTGGGTTTACTAAGTCAAACGGGTGGGGATGTACCCGCTGTTAAGAATACTTACGAATTGTCTACGGTCTATGAGGATACTATACTTAAGCAAAAATCAAATAAGGCCAATTTAACTGGACCAGAGTTGGCAAAATTAATGAAAATTGGCACAAGAATTGTTCGGGGAGCCGATTGGAAGTGGGGTGATCAAGATGGTAATCCTCCTGGAGAGGGCAGGATAATAAGTGAAGTCGGTGAAGATGGGTAAGTAAAGTGATGTGTTTCTTTTGACGAAAGGATATAAATTATTGTGTTTAATTATGTTCTAAACAGTTGGGTACGTGTGGAATGGTATACTGGCGCAACAAATTCATATCGCATGGGCAAAGAGAATCAATATGATTTACGTTTAGCCGATAGTGCTTTAAATATTGTTTCACCCGATTCGGAAACTGAAAAAGATGAAATATCGAATGATAACTCTTTGAATGGTGAATCTCATCCTACGAAATTATTACGTTATGCTTGCACCAAACTATTGCAAATTATTTCGGTGGGCATTGGTTTGCATTCGGAAAAAATGGACAAAAATGCTGTACGCGGTATATCGTCAATGTTTCGTGCCATTTTAAATCCCGACTCGACATTGGCTAATATTTGTGGCTTGGATAATTGGACAACGTTGGGTTTTCTTAAGGCCATAGCAGGTGAGTAATAAAATGAAAAATTCAGTTTCACGCTGAAAAATGAAAAGCGAACATGAAAAACAAAATTTTGTTTCCATCATTCCCTTATTTCTAGGCGAATCATCTACACTCTCGAAATATTTAACATCACCCATATGGATTGATTTCTACATAAATTTATTGGAACAACCCACAGTACGTGAACCGGACGTGTTTCGTAAGATTCATTGCTTGCGTTTATTGCAAATTATACTCGTCCATTGGAAAGAGGAAGGCGATTTGCCACAAATGACGGCTTTAGTACGACAAATATTTTCAACTTTGGGCAAAATAACACTCTACTGTCCCAATGATTCATCTCTGCTGCAGACAACAACTGAAAATAAACCCAGAATTTTATTAACCGCTTCTCACTCGGGTACTGTTGCCGAGGAGATCATAACATTGCTAAGAAAACTTCATACGTTGCCCATATGGAATACAGCCATTAACTCATTCCTATCGCAGAAACTTTGTGTGGCTGCCGAACTATTTGGGGAAGATGGTTTGGAATTACAGCATCTGGAGAATGAGTATATCTTCGTAATGGGCGTTTTAACAACCATAGGTGGCTGTGACATACGACCAAGAGTAGGCTTACAAGTGTGTCATGAGGGCACTACAGCCACCATTTGTGGTTTCACTACCAAAGGCAAATGTCTTCTAAGTACTGATAATCAAGCCTTAAATGGTGAATGTAGAAAAATATCCTTAAGTGCTGCTTTGGAAAGTGCAGATTACTCGGTGTTTAGCTTATCACGTCTACCCATGAATGAAATGCTTTTGAATTCATGGTCAGTACTGTTGTATGGACCGGGTGAACGTAAAGAATCCGTACCCAATATTATCGACATTAGTTTGCTACGTTCCCAGCAAATACAATTGTCAGTATTGAATGGCAACTGTGTTCTCTATCGCCATCAAACCTCATTGCGAAAAATTTTAAAACAACGTTCACCAGGCATGTGCTCGTATTCATCGGAAGAAAGTTTATCTGAGGAAGAGCAGGCTCAGAAATCTACCAGCAATGCTGAACAACGTGCTCAATCGGATGTTAACAATGAAAACTTTGCAAGCAATTCGTTTAATAGTTCAAATGACACAGAGCTTCTCATACAAAGCATACTAATTAGAGCCACCCAACCCTCACCGATTAAGGCCTGCTATACCTACAGTGAGCTGGCTACTGCAGCTTTAAATTGTTCTCAAGTTTTAGCTTCACAAGTGCACTCAGAGTTAAATGATTTGACATCCTCAGCCATACGTTTGGGTGGCATTTTGCCTACTATGCAGCCTACCATGATACATGGCACCCCCATTTATAATATGGGTGTATATGATGAAGCCACTGGCACAACTAATCTCTCTGCGTCTGCTAATGTAGAGCAAAAGGAGGTAGATTCATCTGTAAACTCCTCCTCAGCTTCATTAATTTCTCAAATAATGGAAATGGGCTTCAGTAAAAAATCTGTGGAATTGGCAGTTAAACATCTGACGATTTATCCGATGACACCTACACCAGAACAGATTGTACAATGGATTTTAGAACATCCAGACATATGTAACAACACCACTGATTCTACAGACTATAATGATCCGGTAGAAATAATGGGCCACTCTTCAGGCGATAATCCAATGCCCCAGCAACAACAGAAACTAGCTACTCTGCAAGATCCCGAAGGCGAAAATGATAATGAAAGTGTTGACACCAGTTCCGATACTGTAGAGGGCTCGTCTATACAAGATCAACCTTTTAAATATGATACGAGGCAAGATTTCCAAACAGCCGATCAATATGCCATGTATGTTAGAGGCTTAGTATGTCCAGGCATGGTTGTACGCTGCTGTCGAGACTATGAAGAAATTAAAAAAGGAGATATTGGCACCGTATTAAAAGTGGATACTGAGGGACTGCATGACTTGAATGTACAAGTAGATTGGCAGCTACACGGCACTACCTATTGGGTATGTTTTGTGCACATCGAACTGTTGGAAAAGCCGGTGGAAAAAACTTCATCCTCATCGGTTCTTAGTTTGGAGAGGCAATCTTCTCAGTTAACGGTTGGTTCCCAAGTGCGTATGAGAGCTGCACCGCGCTATAAATGGGGTAATGTAATGCGTGGCAGTGTTGGTACTGTGACATCAGTATCTGGCAAAAATGTTTGCGTTGATTTTCCCCAACACCCGTGCTGGAAAGGTTCCATAAACGATATAGAAGCAGTCGGTACTTCAGTGCAAGGTAGTACTCTATTAGGTTTCAATAGTCTTTCGGCTCCAGCAGCTTCTGATATCGTAGAGGATTGGTCACGATGCATTAGATCGTTAAGTGTGTCTTCGAATGAATTGACGGCAAAACATTTACTGGATCGCAGTCCCAACTGCTGGCAAAGTTCTTCGAATACTCAGGGCAAACATTGGATACGCCTGGAAATGCATGAGAATGTTTTAGTGCACAGTCTCTCCATTACCGTTAGTCCTGCAGATCATTCGCATATGCCTTCGTTGGTTGTTACCAGAGTAGGAGATAGCATTGGAAATTTAAAGGAATACTCTTGGATATCTATTAAGAACACAGACACAACCGTAGCCCTAATGACAGATGTACGACAATACTATCCTTGGATTGAAATCGTTATTAAACAGTGTCGCAATAATGGCATACAATGTAAAGTTCATAACTTGAATATCGTGGGCAGACGTAAACAAACCGATTTGGATTTAATGCTTATGAATGCCTCCTTTTTGGCTTGTGAATATGATAATCTCTCGGATTCAAATCAAAATCTTTCCTTATCATCTTATGCAGATCCCAAGTCTTCGCTAAGCGATCCACCTTGCACTGTAATGGTGTGGGGTTTGAATGATAAAGAACAATTGGGTGGACTGAAGGGTTCCAAAGTTAAGGTTCCCACCTTTTCACAAACCATTAGTCGCTTAAGGCCCATACATATTGCTGGCGGTTCGAAATCTCTATTCATTGTTTCTCAGGATGGTAAAGTTTATGCCTGCGGTGAGGGAACCAATGGTCGCCTGGGTCTGGGAACAACAGCAAATATTTCAGTGCCACGTCAAGTTCCTGTATTACATCAATATGTCGTCAAAAAAGTGGCTGTTCATTCGGGCGGCAAACATGCTATGGCTTTGACTTTGGATGGCAAAGTGTTTTCATGGGGTGAAGGTGAAGACGGTAAACTTGGTCATGGCAATCGCTTGACAATGGATAAACCAAAAATGATAGAAGCTTTGAGATCGAAAAAGATACGCGATATTGCTTGCGGTTCTTCACACAGTGCCGCTATAACATCAGCCGGTGAATTGTATACTTGGGGCTTAGGAGAGTATGGACGTTTAGGCCATGGAGACAATGCCACGCAACTTAAACCGAAATTAGTGGCTGGTTTAAGTGGCAAACGTGTTATACAGGTGGCATGTGGTAGTCGAGATGCCCAGACATTGGCTTTAACAGAAGATGGTGCTGTTTATTCCTGGGGTGATGGTGACTTTGGCAAATTGGGTAGAGGCGGTTCGGAAGGTTCTTCTGTACCACATGAAATTGAACGTTTGACTGGAATTGGTGTGATACAAATCGAATGCGGTGCTCAGTTTAGTTTGGCATTGACGCGTGCCGGAGAAGTATGGACTTGGGGTAAGGGTGATTACTATCGTTTGGGTCATGGCAGCGATCAGCATGTACGTAAACCCCAACCCATACAAGGGCTACGTGGAAGAAAAGTTATACATGTAGCTGTGGGAGCCTTACATTGCTTGGCGGTCACCGATACCGGTCAGGTATATGCCTGGGGAGATAATGATCACGGCCAGCAAGGTTCCGGTAATACGGTGGTCAATAAGAAACCCGCATTAGTGATTGCCTTGGATTCTGTTTTTGTGAATCGTGTAGCCTGTGGCAGCTCTCATTCTATAGCTTGGGGCTTACCGCAATCGCCATCGGAGGATGAAAAGAAAGGTCCCGTACCATTTGCCACCACAAAAGATCCTTTAGGTGGCACAAGTCTTGGAATATACGATACAGAACCCCATAGTACCGCAACACCATCTACATCTAGCGTGTCCATAATTAGTAAAAATTCTATAAAAGTCAGTTTAAGTGAAACTCTTTTAAATCTTGAAACGAATGGAGCCCGACAAACAGCCTTGAATTATGTCCTAAATGCCATGAGTATTTTACAAGCTCGCCAACTTATTGTAGCAGCTCTGACAAGCCATAGTAAAGTTAACCTTAACGAGAGAGTAAACAACGATATTGACCACGATTATGGCACAATTAGGGACAGTGCAGTGAATGGCAACAATGGCCAACAGCAAGTCAACACAAATGCCAATGATATTATTGCCCAAGGCGGAGGAGAAGCATTAGCAGACGCTTCGGATCCTGCTGTGCATGAACCGTCACCAGAAGCTGATATACAACCAGCGCCAGCAGGTCCCTTAAGTGCATTTCAAAGTCTTACAGGTTCTCTATCACTTTCGGCATCGCTTTCCAGTGCAGCTCCCCATAAACATTCGAAAATGTCGGCCAGTGCGATGTCTGTAATGGCGGCTACCATGACGAACCAGGAAGAAATGATAAATGAAACGTCTCTAACGGGACTGGATGATTTTACATCACTACTCGGTGAATCAGAGGCAAAAAGTTTAGTTGAATTGCTGAAACTAAGCGTGGCTGGTAGAACTGGACCCTCTAGCACTTCGCAGACTATAGCAGAAACCCTAATAGCTTTGGGTTCGAACAGCCCCTCTATAGGTTCCATGTTATTGGAGACTTGCATAACCGAATTAGAAGATCTCTGCACTTCACGCCATAGTTTGGGTAAAGTTCCCAAACCTGTTATGCAAGAAAGCAGTCATCCTTACGTCGATAATGTAGCCACAATGGGTCACGTTAAAATACCCGGCGCGGAAGCTTTACGTTTAGAATTCGATTCAAATTGCTCGACTGAGAAACGCAATGATCCTTTGGTTATAATGGATGGTTCTGGACGTGTAATAGCTATGCGTTCCGGCCGAGAATTTGCACATTGGGCTTCGGAAATACGTATACCGGGAGACGAAATGCGTTGGAAATTTACCTCGGACAGCTCTGTAAATGGTTGGGGTTGGCGTTTTTGGGTTCATGCCATAATGCCGGCATCCTCCATGAACGAACGGGGCTCTGATAGAGCTGTGCTCTCACAGCCATCCATGCCTTTGGTGATGGCTTTGTTGGAAGAGCGCTTGAGTCCCAATAATAGCAGTGTTTTGTTGCGCTTGGCGGCCGCATTGGCCTCTTGCGCTCAATTGAATTCTTTGACAACTTCACAACGCATATGGTCTTTAAAGCGTTTACATGCAGTATTACTCTCGAAATATGCTCCAAAACCTTTAGATGCCTCCTTGAATCCCATTTTAATGCCGTTAATACCAGAACTACTGCGTCAATATGAATACGAAGAACCCCAGGTAAGAGGTGGCATACATCTAATGCACTCGGATTACTTTAAGACATTGGCTGCATTAGCTTGCGATATGCAATTGGATTCTGTTCTACCGCCCGCAGATGTCCACAAGTGGGCTTGGTTTAAACGCTATTGCATAGCGGTAAGAGTAGCCCAATCGCTGATTAAGAGAACTGAATTGCCAAAAGCTTTTTGCCTAGAAGTACGTAAAAAATTCACCGAAATGATGCCTCAGCCACAGATAAATGCATCTCAGACAGGAGCAGCTTCCATGATGAATTCCACAACTTCTATGGGATCATCAACGAGCTCAGCAAGTAATCCTACGCCTTCACCACAGCCTTGTTTGCCCGGCTGTTCTTCATCAGCGAATATAGTGAATACCTTAACACCTAGCACCAGCAGCCTAATACAGTACATTGACACGGTAATGACAATGTCCCTGCATGAAAATTTAGTTTCCTGCGGTGGAGGACCATGCTCATCGAATGCAGCTAGTGAAACTATACAATTTATACACGAAGATCACGTCTTGTTTAAATCCGAACATGATAGTCAGCTTTTGCAATGGCTTAATAGACGCCCAGATGATTGGGCCTTATCGTGGGGAGGAGTCAGCACCATTTATGGATGGGGTCATAATCATCGAGGCCAATTGGGTGGATTGGAAGGCAGTCGCATTAAAACACCTACACCCTGTGAAGCATTAAGCCTCTTGAGACCTGTACAATTAGCCGGAGGAGAACAAACTTTGTTTGCTGTTACCCCAGATGGAAAGTTATTTGCTACGGGCTACGGCTGTGGTGGTCGCTTGGGAGTAGGAGGCACAGATTCCTGGGCAGTTCCTACCCTGGTAGCTTCTCTGCAACATGTTTTCGTTAAAAAAGTAGCTGTTAACTCAGGCGGTAAGCATTGCTTGGCATTGACCACAGATGGTGAAGTGTATTCTTGGGGTGAAGGAGAAGATGGCAAGCTAGGCCACGGCAATCGTATGAGCTATGATCGTCCCAAACTTATCGATGATCTTACGGGCATTGGCATAGTGGGCATTGCTTGTGGTAGTGCTCATTCAGCAGCTATAACCTCATCGGGCCATGTTCTAACTTGGGGCAAAGGCAGATATGGCCGATTGGGTCATGGTGACTCGGAAGATCAACTGAGACCCAAGTTAGTTGAAGCTTTGTTAGGCTATCGCGCCATAGATATAGCCTGTGGCTCGGGAGATGCACAAACATTGTGCATAACAGACGATGACAATGTTTGGAGTTGGGGAGATGGCGATTATGGTAAATTAGGTCGCGGTGGTTCGGACGGTTGCAAAGTTCCTGTGAAAATCGAAAGTTTATCAGGCTTGGGTGTAGTAAAAGTCGAATGCGGTTCTCAATTTTCTGTGGCTCTAACAAAGTCTGGCGCTGTTTATACCTGGGGTAAAGGAGATTTTCATCGTCTGGGTCATGGTACGGTAGATCACGTAAGACGACCAAAGAAAGTGGCTGCTTTGCAAGGTAAAAAAGTAGTGTCCATAGCTACGGGCTCTCTACATTGTGTAGCCTGCACTGATAATGGCGAAGTGTACACTTGGGGTGACAACGATGAAGGACAACTGGGCGATGGCACCGTTAGTGCCATACAAAGGCCTAGACTTGTACAAGCCTTAATAGGCAAACATATTGTAAAGGTAACCTGTGGTTCCGCCCATACATTGGCTCTGTCAACTTCACAATTGTCAGACAGAGTAAGGCCACCACCCAATCCTCCTTTGGAATATGATTTGGTAAGAGACTTGCCACCCGAAGCTTTACATGCGCGCTTGGTGTTATTGCATCATTTCTCGGAACTCTTGTGTCCATGCTTGGCCATGCTGCCCATAACAGGTATAAATTCTGGAATTTTAAGGTTATGTTCTGTTATTTACTTAATTTTCTTTCATTTTATAGGCGATTTAAGTTTAGGAGCCTTAAAAGATGTCTTAGTTTACACCATAAAAGAGGCGGCCTTCCGTAAAGTCATACAGACCACCATGGTAAGGGATAAACAGCATGGTCCTGTCATTGAACTGAATCGTATACAAGTTAAACGTTCGCGTAATAAATCCGTTAACGGTTTAGCAGGTGTTGATGGCATGAAAAGTGTTTTTGGGCAAATGGTACAAAAATTGCCTCTACTAACACAGGAGGCGTTGTCATTGCCACATCGTGTTTGGAAAGTAAAATTTGTGGGTGAATCGGTGGATGACTGTGGTGGCGGTTATAGTGAGTCAATAGCCGAAATGTGTGATGAATTACAAAATGGCAGTGTGCCCTTATTAATCGGTACACCTAATGGCCGTGGAGAAGCCGGAGCCAATCGGGATTGTTTCCTATTGGATCCAACGCTAACTTCTGTTTTGCAAATGAACATGTTCAGGTTTTTGGGTGTGCTAATGGGTATTGCGGTACGAACTGGTTCACCTTTAAGTCTAAAGTAAGTTTATTTGATAAAGAAAAATAAGAAGAACTGAAGATTAATTTCATGTGTTTTTGATTTTAGTTTGGCTGAACCTGTTTGGCGTCAACTGGCTGGTGAACAATTACGTCCTTCCGATTTGACGGAAGTCGATCGTGACTATGTGGCCGGTTTGTTGTGCATACGTAATATGGATGATGATCCCAAAGTGTTTAGTACCTTAGAACTACCCTTCTCCACTTCATCTGCCAAAGGCCACGAAGTGCCACTCTCTACACGATATACACGTATTACAGCGCAAAATCGCCAAGAATATGTGCGTTTAGCTTTAAATTTCCGTTTGCATGAGTTTGATGAACAAGTTAAAGCCGTACGTGATGGCATGTCCAAAGTAATACCCGTCCCTTTACTGTCATTATTTTCCGCCGCTGAACTGCAAGCCATGGTTTGTGGCTCGCCTGATATACCTTTGGGCCTGTTGAAGTCTGTTGCAACCTATAAAGGTTTCGATCCCAATTCCACAATAGTACAGTGGTTCTGGGAAGTTATGGAGGAGTTTTCCAATCAGGTAAGTACAGAAGTAATGGATGGGGGAGGAAATAGAAAATGTCTTAATTCTTGGGGTTTTTTTTATAGGAACGTTCATTATTTTTACGTTTCGTTTGGGGCCGCACTCGCCTACCACGCACAATTGCTGATTTTCGAGGCAGAGATTTTGTTTTACAAGTTTTAGAGAAAAATCCGCCCGATCACTTTTTACCCGAAAGCTATACATGTTTCTTTCTATTGAAAATGCCAAGATATTCTTGTAAAGTAAGTCGAATAGTTAAAGAAATTAATTTAAAGGCATTCAATTAAATTTTTTTTATACTCTTTAAAGGCTGTTTTAATGGAGAAACTGAAATATGCAATACATTTTTGTAAAAGCATTGATACGGATGAATATGCCCGTGTTGCTATGGGCGATCCCACCGAAGCAACCGGCAGCGAAGATAACAGTGATTTAGAATCAGTTGCATCACATGAAGCATAAATAAATACATGAACAAAATGGCGGGAGAAAACAATACAAATTTAAAAATGAAATGAATTTTAATTAACAAAACGAAAAACAAAATATCGTACCGTATCGTAACGTATCCATAACGAACAACAAATAATAATTATTATACCAAATAAACAAATAAAAATTTAGTATTACCTTAACATACCTTAACTTACCTTACCTACCTGTAAGATTTTTAAAACCCAACACAATAATATGAAATTACAAACAATATTAGTGGATTACAACTTGAATCACTCTTTTTTCACGTATAAAATCTAATACAACTGTTGTATGGATGGATTAGCAACAACAAACCATAGATTAAAGCAACAAAACACAAATTGGTAATTATTTTTTAACTTTAAATTTATAAAAAAAACAGAAATTATTTTTAAAATTTATTTTTATTTCCAGCACTAAAAAATCTCAAATTTTGTTTTTGTAATAACGAAAGGTCCAGAACTGGCAATGAATGAATACCTTCCTATACCTATACTAGATGAGATACAAAAAAGGTTTGATCTATCGCCTATCACTGAATTATTCTTTGTTTAATTAAAAATAAGTATTTTTTTTTAAATTAGTGATTCCTAATTATCATAATAATTTAAAATGTTTAGAAATCTCTCTCTCTCTCCTCTCTTAATACTTTTATGTTCGAAAAAGAAATGTAATTCTTTTTCCTAGAATTTATAAACATGATTGTCATTATTTTTAGTTCCATTTTTTTTTTAATTTTCTTTTGTTTATTATATTTTTATATTTTTTATTTTGATATACATATAAACTTAATTTGTTTAGTAAATTTGAATTTAGTATCTAAACAATGAGTTTCTTTTTTAATTACTTTTTAGCTTATATTAAATAATTATTATTTTTTTGATGATTAAACATGAATTTTAAAAATATACATGAAAAATAATTTTATTAACTCGAAGATTTTTAATTTAAAGTAATTCTAGCTTTTAATTTTATTTCTTTTAATAATTCCTTTAAACACATTTAGAAATAATTTTCTTATAGAAAATTAAATAAAAAATTATTTATTTCTTTATTAGGAATTCTTGCTTTTATTGTTTTAAATTCCTATTAAATTTAGTTTAGTTTTAAAGAATACTATCTTTTACTATCTCTTATTTATGTAGCCTTAATATTAATCTATCGTATATGAAATACATCAATTAAAAGTTTATTACTTTTTTGTTTTTAAATTTAAAATTCCCTAAAGTAGCAGTAATTCTCTTTTTTATATTTTTTCAAGTAACATTTAATCTAAAGGGTCCGCCAAATAACTTTTTTTTGAAAATGCTTTAAAAAAAACTAATTTTTTTATTTGAAAGTACAATCCTTCCGGTTAATAATGGAAAATAATTTCATTCAAAATGCTGCCTCGGCTGGCCATGCAGTAGCCTACACGATCGGTCCAATTTTTAAGCATGTTATCGATTGTGTGCAGCTTCAATGGCTTCACGAATATTGTCCTTTAAAGCGTCAATTGTCTCTGGCTTGTCGGCGTAACACTTATCTTTGACGGCACCCCACAAATAATAGTCCAACGGTGTCAAATCGCAGTTCCGAGGTGGCCAAACGACATCAGCTCTGCGGCTGAAAATGTGATCTTCAAAAACGGCGCAAAACATTGAGTGAAGCTTCGGCTATGTGGTACATAGCGCCGTCCTGTTGAAACCAAATGTTGCCAATATCCTCCTCTTCAATTTTTGTGAACAAAAATTCGTTCAAGATGGCCCGATAACGATCCTTGCTCATTTTCGAAGAAAAATTGCCCAATTATGCCTCTGGACCAAAATCCGCACCAAACAGTGACTCGTTTTGGGTGCGTCGGTTTTTCAATGTATGCGTGCGGGATTTCTTTGTCCCAAATGCGACAATTTTGCTTGTTTACATACCCGCCAAGATCAAAATGAGCTTCTTCTGAAAAGATGATTTTTTTTTACCAAAATCGCAGGCCCACTTAGCGAAGCGAAAACGCATTGGATGGTCAATTGGCTTCAACTCCTGAACCAATTGGACTTTGTATGGCGTCATACCAAGGTCTTTATGCAAAATTTGTCTCAATGATGTCTCCGAAATGTTCAATTGTTGAGAACGACGGTGAATTGATGTTGATGGCGCTTCATGCACACTTTCTGCCACAGCAGCAATATTGTCGGGTGTACACACTGTTTTTGGCTTTTCACGCTTTGGTTTATCGATGAGGATGCCAATTTCTTTCACTTTTTTTTTCACAAGATAACGAACATACGGAGCTGACGGTGCTTCTCTTCTTCCAAAATCCGTACGCAATTTTCGCACACAATCTGCAGCATTACCATGATTTTCAAAGTAATGTCGCAATATTTCCCAGCGTTGTTCAAGCGTATACAGAATCATATTCGTTCAGCGGAAGGATAAAACTAATTATCTGTCAAATCAGACATGAGCTAAGTGTTACCATTCAGGAAATAAGCACTAGTTGAAAAAAAAGGTTAGATGGCGGACCCAATAGTAGAGAAGTATTATAAATTTAAATGAAATTTATAGAGTATAGAGCCCATTGTATTATCGCATTCGATATCAAATTATTCCATTAGCATCGCATAGTATTTATGATATCGCCCAACTAAACCTCCATTTAAAATGTTAAACTATATTGTAACATTATTAACAAATTTAAATTAATTTAAAATCTATCAGAATTTAGTTTCCTTTTCAAACTATTTCTTTTGTTCAAATGTCAATACTTCTGGGATTTATTAATTTAATTACTAGAAGTATTGTTTCACTATTATATCGCTGCTGCAACAGATTCTGCTGTGATGAAATAAAGGGACTTGTTCCCAAAAATCATACACTACTATGAAGTAGTACTAGTCCTTCTTGCAGCGCACAACCGTTTGTAATTGATTGCAAAGAGGAATGCACAAAGAAAATTCGTTCTTCAGTTGCACTATTCGTATGTGGAATACTCCACCTGCGGAAGTTTTTCCTGTCATGATATACAGTGGTGGCCTTAAATTTAGAAACGATGTTTTTGGAGTGACGAATCTAAGCTTAATTTGTCCCAATCTGATTGAAAAACTTATGTAAGACGTCCTCCATACAAAGCCTTTGATCCCAGGTACACAGTGAAAACTGTAAAACAAATTAACAAACATACATGTTGCTAACTCGTTTCTAATTATAAGGCCACCACTGTAGGTAGATGTACATCTAAAGTTCATAAATATTTATTCTATTTTCTAGATCCAACACAATGCACTGCATAAGTAAGTGCACCTGAGTGTTGGTTGCTATAAAAAACGTTCACAGTCTGGTTTTATTAATTTACTAAAGGAACCGTATAGAAAGATATTGAAGTCGCCGTAGTCTAGTAGGTAGTGTGTTGGCTTATTAGACGTAAAGCCAGGGTTCGAGCCCCAGGCCAGACATCAAAATAAAGTACAAAAAGTATTTCTTCGGCGACTTCCTCTCAGCAGATTTCTGGCAATAACTCTTGAGAGTAAATAAAATTGCCATGAAAAGTTTCCCAAAAAATCTGTCGTTCGGAGTCGACTTTAAACCGTAGGTTCCGCCACTCATGCATAAAATTATCGCACACAATATAAGTGGTGTGAGAAGCTACGCCGTAAGCCTGACTGAAGGGTTGTAATGGCGAATTATGTATGTATGTATAGAAAGATAAAAGGTTCGAGTAATTGTTTCTAGTGATATCAGAATTGGCACTGTCTAGAAATTTGTCTAATAAATATAAATGAGAAACACAATTGGGAAAGCATTGTGTCAGAAAAGACTAAGACGATTATTGTACTAAAATCCTAATATGCTTGGTTATAGAGTATAGACTTCCGTGGCCATTATCTACCGCAATTTCTCAATATCGATCATTGTTTTGAAGTGAAATGTTGATATTTCTATGGAACGTATCATGTTCAATCTATTTATACCACAATTTGTTTGCAATCGACTAGAAATTTAAGGTCAACGGCCTATACATGCATACATACATACATAATTGGCCATTACAACCCTTCCGTCAGGATTATGGCCTAGCTTCTCACAAAAGCCTAGGCCAGCAACTATTAAGACCAAGGGAAATATTACGCTTAAAAATTCTTTGCCGTAATTAGATTGCAGTCGTCACAACGTCATCAATGTGTATTTTTAACGCATTCAAAAAGCAATCAGGCATCGGATTTATAGTTGATGCATTGTTTGGTTACTTTGCATATCTACATAGTTTGTATACAGTAGTAGAACTGCATACAAACTTTGTATTGATACACTTTGAAAGGCATCCTATCTCTTGTTTGATTTTCCTGGCTTCAAATTTAAGGTCCATAATATTGATTATTTTTAGTCTGCCAGAGCTGCAACTTTGTTTATTTTAAAGATCAAAGGCCCGTTTCTGGCTTCAGACGAACGTCTCTTTGTATGGAAAAAAATATATGTTTTTTTTCGCACAAACAATTTGTCTTACAGAAACAGGATAAAAGTTTCTCGTCATTATTCTAAAAGAAATCCTAAATTGGTATTTAAAACTTGGTTGCACAAGTTCTAAAACGATGTTAATGCTCACGGAATAATAGTTTGAGGTTAAAAAATTCAAGACCACAAGAGTGGATGGCGTGTCCTGCGCATTATATACTCTTTTGAATTGAATTATTGTTCGTAAAATATTTGACCATTTTGTCTTCAACGTAAGCTTTGCAAATTCGAATTTTGAGGCAGTAGCAGTTATAATTATGATGGTTCATTGCCGTACTAGAAAAAGTTCAAGGCTACCAATTGCTATACCACAAACAGTCTCTATTAGATAATGTAAGTGCTTTTACACTTCAAGCAAATCTCAGTAACCACTTAAGAGAAAATTTTCTAGGTTATGAGGACATTGACTGCTCCCTTTAGATTTAATATAGCTTTGCCTAGTACAATACATATTCAAGTCTCACTGACATTATTTCAACAAAAGTTAACCAACTGTGTGCATTGTTGTCTCAGTCTCAACAGCCGCTTTCGTGAACTCTGTTTACATGAGTCACATATTTAGTTGCATGACAATAAAGTTAAACAATTAAATCTCATAACTTTATGCAACTGAGATGTCAATTGCGTTATTGCAACATTAATCTACAGTGCAATTCGGCAAGGTTAGGTTAAATAAGATTGAAAGCACGCAATTTCATGGGTCTAATGTTTGTAATCGACGACTACTATGGAATTACGCAAAACTTTTGAGATAATTGATAAGATTTTCAAATACCACGGTTTCTATACATTGGCGAACATGTAAAAAGTAATCTCAACAATCGGGCAGCTTTCAGTACCTACTGCAAATATCATTTTCCGGTAGTTCGATATGCCCAGATATAGATCTGATATATACAGTGATGATCCGCAAAGTAGTGTCTTGTCTCCTCATAGCAATAAAAACTTACCAGCCAAACCATTTTATTTATATACTCATTAATTCTAGGTCCATTAGCCGGTTAGGTTCGAGATTTCTGTTGGCAATATAGCTTATACATATGTACGTATGCTACTTAATGAAATCTTCAGTGACTCTGTATACAAGTTAGTTTATTTTTGAAAGTGTTTTAAGTCCACTTTTTCTTATATTGAGATATTTAAGGCTTTGCGTTTGAACTGTTTCAAAAATATTGTTAACTGGTATTAAGTTGTATTTATGGCTATGAGACCTTAAACATGTTAGAATATATAACGTAATACGTTTTGTAAACTTTACAAGAAAAATAAGCCGTGTTTCAGAACCTCAAATGGACTTAAACCACTTTCAAAATGAATAAAACGACTTTTTTGTTTGTGAAAACGAATAAGACCACTTTGTGTTCTTTGTTTAATGTTATTATAAGTTAATTTTTTTACTTAAAGTTAATCCACTAGTGATAGTGATTCCTCTAAATAGTTATCCTTATACTTAGGAGTTGGAATGGGACGTACATTTTTGTATAATGGTGTTAATTTTATTTTGCTGAAGTTCCTTGGTCTTCCTCGACAAGGTAATAAATCAAATATTTTGAACCCTGTATCCACTTCCATATATTCTTTATGAATCATTTTATAGTGTTCACTTTTTATAAATCGCATCCAACGTATCCTTAACCAATTTACAGGTTCGCCACTAGTGTTTTTTAATCTTTTATGAATTGCTTCTTCCAGAGGTTTTGTAGAAAAAAATTACGTTTCATTTTGGTTAATATAAATTTGTTACTCTTTCGACACGTTTCTATGATTTCATAGTAATCCTGGGGGACATACATTAAATTATTTTTTTTGTATCACTCCAAAATCACTATCATTTGGCAAAAATGAATGTCTTTATAGTAAAAACTTATGGTCAATAATATCTGCATTATTTTCTGCCGATTGCACAAATTTCAACCATGTTACTGCCAATTTTATGGATTTGAATGGACTTAAACCACTTTCAAAATAAACGACTCATATTCCCTGCTTAAGGTTTCAGTGAACCAATGTAGTTGTACTTGGACTTTGCTTTTAAACATTCAATCCCTGTTGCGTTCTGGATATATGTATCAGGCTTTCTTTTTTGTCATATATTTTCGCCTGGTAGAAAAAGAAAATGTGGGGTAGTTTGATTGACTGTAGCATCTGCACTTCTTCACGGAAGTACCAAATAGCAATTTCCGTATGAATTTGTCATTTGCCCAAAATTAAGATTTGTTTACAATATTACCTTACTTTTGGGCCACTCAGTATTAACGAATACTGATAATGGAAAGTCGCCGTAGTCTAGTAGGTAGTGTGGTGGCTTATTAGACGTAAAGCCAGGGTTCGAGCCCCAGGCCAGACATCAAAACAAAATACAAAAAGTGTTTCTCCGGCGCCATCCTCTCAGCAGGTTTCTGGCAAAAACTCTGAGTGTAAATAAAATTGCCATGTAAAGTTTCTCAAAAATCTGTCGTTCGGAGTCGACTTTAAACTGTAGGTCCCACCACTCATGCATAAAATTATCGCACACAATATAAGTGGTGTGAGAAACTGGGTCGTAATCCTGACTGAAGGGTTGTAATGGCCAATTATGTATGTATGTATGATAATGGATAATCAGCGTCAAAGAGGGATCTTATTGTATTAACTTAATTTGATATCGAATGCGATTTTTTGTTTATTTTAAATGTAGAATTTCATGAATAAAGAAAGGTCTAGCGTTCTGATGTTAAGGCATTCGATACTGAACCGAAATATTTTTTGTAAGGTTACTGAGTGCCATAATGGTTATTAAATTTCTGTCTAGAGAAATTTTTTAAGTGTCATCTATTAAGAGTATTGAATTGAAAGTCTAAATTTGTTGGTGTCTTCGAAAATGATTTCATTTTTCGAATAGTGTAGTGAGAAACACAAAAATAAAAATAAAAAACAAACAAAAATTGTTCGTTTTATAAAAAAAGTACTTTTAAAACTCCCTAGTTTTGATACTTAGCAAACCCCTTATAAATTACAAACTATTTTAAAAATTAAAAAAACAAAAACTATATTTTAAAAATATATATTTTAATAGAATATCAAAACTTATATTAACTACAATAATAACAACAATAATAATAATAATAATTGTATTCAATCAATGAAAATGTTAAAATGTGTTAAACAAACAGACAAAAAAACAAAAACAAACAACATTTAGCCTTAAAAATTAAATAATATTTAAAATACACTCTAAAAACAAAACAAACAAAATAAAAATAAAAACAAAAAGTACATAAAATTATAACAATAACAGTAATATTGTAGAAATTAAAATTTAAATAAAAATTGAGTTCATGAAGTATTCAAAAGTATAAATTCATTTATTTAGAACATGTATGTAGCATGCAACCTCACAGGATTTATTGATTTTTTATCATAAAACATTAGATTCCCGTACTCCCATTAAAGTACGCAGTTGTTATTGGAAAGTATAAAAATTAATAATAATTGTAGTTTTTAAAGTTTTTTTTTTTATATTTGTTTGTCTATTATTCTAGTTCCCCAATAGTACCATTTTAAAAATGTACCCTTATACAGATTTTCTAGTCTAACAATAGTACCATTTTAAAAAAGTACCTTTGAAAATATTTCAATTTTATTCATGTAGTTTGTTTTTCGGTTTTTATTTTGTAAATTTAAATTAAACAAACGTAGTCTATCTGTTTGGCCAATAAACAACATAAAAAAGTACCTTAAAAGTAAAGAAAAAAGTACCAAGAAAATGTTAAATTGTTAGCACACTCAAAAGCAAATGCGCCTTCATAATTTGTAGTGGGTTTATAAAATCATCATCATCAAATCATAGCATTACCACTCGCAAAGAGCTTTAACACGTTCCGGTATTCTTTACCATTCCTCCCTGTTTATAAATTTAGAGTTTTTAAAATGTTAAGATCGTCCAAGAGGCACTAACTTCTCAGACAGCGATCAAATACGTATTTGTATCGTCTATATTTATTAAAAGTATTGGCCAACTTTACTTATGTCCTTTTCCCTATCCCTATGGATACCGCGTCAAAAGAACTATTTATTCTCCAAAGGCTAAAGTGAATCAAATTACTTTGGAATAATACGTTCTGAATCAATTGAAACAATGATTGTAGTCGCCGTAGTCTAGTAGGCCTCAATTCAAATCCCAGGTCAGACCTCTCCAATTAAGCGAAATATAAAGAATATTTCTTCCGCGACTTCCTCTCACCAGATTTCTGGCAAAAACTCTAAGAGTATAATGAAATTGTCATGAAAAGTCTCTCAAAAATCTGTCGTTCGAAGTCGTCTTTAAACTGTAGGGGACCTCACTCATGTATAAAATTAACACACACAACATAAGTGGTGTGATAAACTAGGTCGTAATCCTGACTGAAGGGTTTGTATAATAACCAATTATTTGTATTGACCAACTTTACTTATGTCCTTTTTTCCTTATGTCCACCTCTATAGAAACCTATGAATACTGCGTCAAAAGCGCTGTTTATTCCCTAAAGGCGGATAATCCGTTTTCAATTAATTAAAACAAATGTTTGACAGACGGAGTAAAATTGGCACTAAAAGACCTAAAACTTATCTTCGTGTATTTTCTAAATACTTTTTAATTCGACTAGGAATATATGAACGATCGTTGCATATGAGGTTTCATGTTTGATCTTGTAAACCCTTCGGATCTCACCAAAAATACTGAGCATTTACATGTCGTTTGGATATTTCGCTTTTCCGCTTTGGAGTTCCGGGTGAATCTACTTTTCATTCTAAGCAGCAATTCTAGGTAATTACGACTTCCTTTTATCGCAGTTTAGATTTCCTTCCAACTTTGCACCAGAAAACAGATCTAAATATTCAATACCAATGTTAAGTCCATACAGTTATATGGCGGTGAGATATAAAATGTCGGTAGGACAACCGTTGTCTCCCCATAATCCTTTGACGTCCGCGCATTAGCAAAGAGGTGCTTTTCATTGTTACGCATGCAGTGCGCAACAGCCGTGTAGGCAACTGCAGAAGGACAGTAGAACGACGGGATGTAGATGGGTTGAAGTCAAACAAACAGCTGGTGATAGGTCTTTGTTGATAGGAAACTTTGTAATCTTTGAAAACTTGATTTACGTAGTTAGGTGGCCAGAGACGAAGAAAAAGTCCACTGTGTGTTAAAGTAAGAAAAAGAACGAAGAAGGAATATGGTAAGAAGAAAAATAAAATGTTTAAAATGAATCTTCTTTCTTTAAAGAAGCCGTGGTCTTACATCTTAAGCTCCAGTTCATTACCACATAATCTGCAGAAAAAGGAAAGGCATGTATGATCCACAATCTGGTCCTTGCCCTTAGAGAGCAATGCCCAGTTGGAAACTCTATTAAGGTCCTAAGAGAACTGCATGTCCCTAGACAGGCATCTTTCCCTTCTATCTTGTCTGTATATCATCTGTACACCCTAAAAAAGACACTCTATGTTTCTAAATTCAAGAGCCTAGCTTTGTGCTTTAGATCTGTGAGTTCATGCATCAGTTAGTCTGTCAGTAATTTAGATTTTTTGTATATACTCGTGCTATAAGTCAATAGATTTATCATAAAAAATTAATATTTTTTAATAAATTAGAAGTTTAATTAAATGCTTTTTAAATGCTTTTAATAATCCTCCAAAGTAAGTAGTTTGTGTGTCTTTATATGCTCGATTTTATTTCCGATTTTCATTATTAACTTGAATTTTCCTTTCCTTTCAATTTTCAGCTGGACATCGTTGTACGTAACTGTGTAAAATAGGGACAACAACAACGTTTACAATAATCAGGCATATTCTAAAGACCTTAACAAGTTATTTGTTAATGAAAGACTGTTTGTTAATTAATCAGAATTTATTATATGATATTAATTAAAAACATTTTAATTCTCTATACAATATCTATACATACATACATACATACATATATACAATACATTACGTACATACTATACATACTTAAATTATTCATCTTAAAATTGTATTTCGTATTAAAAAAAAATATTTATTTTATTATTAAAAAAAAAGAAACTTAAACAAATAAAAATTAAAAACAAATTTAAAATATACCAGCATAATTAATGCAAAAGAAAAATAAAAATAATTTTCAATTAAGATTTGTATTATATGCCTTAAAACTGACGTCTATCACTACTGAAGAACTAGCAATGGCAACCCTGTTATACAAGTTCCTGCTATAGTAGTGCCATCCACTGCTTAGCTGGAAAAAACTTAACGGATGATACTGAAACAAAGCAAAGAAATGATAAGGAGTTAAAGGAAATGCATTTTTGACAGTCGTATGCTCCATAAACGAAAATAAATTCGAAACAAACTTCAGGATAGATAGCTCTAATTCATACGATCGCTGGTTACATAGGGTCCTCTTTTAACTACATCAGCCAAAACTAAAGCTTGCTTGAAAGCTGACATCTTCAGCGTTACTTTGTTAGAAGAGGTTTGCAGAGACACTGCTGTAACCAGAAAAACAATGGGAAATGGTTTCACATCTTATAGTTGTGATATTAAAAATACAAGCCTTCAGTCAGGACTACAACCTAGCTTCTCACACACCACTTATGTTGTGTGTGTTAATTTTATACATGAGTGGCGGGATCTACAGTTTGAAGGCGATTACGAAAGACAGATTTTTGAGAAACTTTTTCATGGCAATTTTATTTTATTCTCAGAGTTTTTGGCAGAAGTCTGCTGAGAGGAATTTGCTGAAGAAATATTTTTTCATATTTTGTTATGTTGGAGATGTCTGACCTGGGGTTTGAACCGTGGCCTCACGTCTACCTACTAGACTACGACTTGTTTTGGTCGCCTACAAAAAAATCATGAAGTCATGGAAAATAGCTAGGAATGGTCAGCACCTAAGCAACATGGAAATTGTTAGGGATCTAGGCAACCAAACAGTTGTCAGTCATTTGAGGCAATCTGGATACTAAAAACAGAGCAGAGTGCTTGGGTGCCACAAAAGCGAACAATTTCACACACCGTATTCCAATTTGGGATTCACTGCTAAAGGTAATGGAATTAAACAATTGCTATAGCGTATGATCACGTACGTCATGAATATACGAAAACACAATGCACGAAGCATGACAAATATTCGCCATGAATGTACGAAAACACAATGGACACGACACGACAAATATTCTCAGACTGTGGCAACGTCGGGGTTAACACCAAAGAAAAATTGCTGTGTCTGTTCATTGTTTATTTAAGAGTATCTGGAGAAACGTCTAATACTGATCTTTAGTGCTTAGTGTTGTCTTCCAACATACCGATGCCAGACTACACACATCTTTGATGACCCGGCAGGAACGGTGAGTGCTTGATTGTTGACATTTTAGGCATGCACTGTATAGCCCGGAACCTCTATCACCTGATATGTTGAGAACTCTCCTGATGGTGAAATTTCAATTCCGTTGAGGTCTATAAAACGTAATTGGATCAGTTCTTCGCTCATTAGACTCAGAATATCTACTTTGCTGGAATAGTGGCTGTACAATAAAAATAGCAAGACATCGATCGGAACGGCTTATATTTGGTTTAATAAAGTTACTTTCGAATTTGTGAAAAACTCAACTGAAAGAGGGATCAAGAGCTGTAATGTGAGGTGTGTAAGGCAAAACTTTCCAATCGCTGTTAATTTAATGTCCAATGTCTGCTTTATTGTACCAAATATAGAGACTGTCGGACTCACTTTACGCATTATGGATTAGAGGTGTACCTACCAACTACTCAAACTTGATCGCAATGTTATCTGGATCGCAGTAGATGCATACATTGCATTAAGGCTGCAGCTCCTATCAAATCACTTTCGCCGATTCTGTCTGCCCATCTCTTGAGAGGTGCAGATTTAGGTTATTTGGCTCTTCATTCCATGTCAACTTAACGGAGTTATCATCCTTTGATATCAAGGATATACGCAATTGGTCATTACAACCCCTTAGTCAGGATTACGACCTAGCTCCTCACAGCACTTATGTTGTGTGTTTTAATTGCATCCATAAGCGGCGGATCCTACAGTTTATAGTCGACTCTGAACGACAGATTTTTCTTTTGAGAAACTTTTTCATGGCAGAGTTTTTGCCAGAAATCTGCAAAAAGTCATATTACGATTTGATCGAGATGTCTGAGCTGAGATTTGAACCGTGGGCCCAGACGTACTAGACTACGACGACTATCAAGGCCTTACCCAGTGGGGTTGTGCTAATTTTTTTACCGGAACGCGTTCCGGACTCCGGTTCATGGTTCGGAAAAACAAGCCGGTTCGTTCCGGTTTTTGTTCCGGTTCGGGTTCGGTTCAAACCCTTGCTTATAAAAATACATATAAAAATTCGTCAAAAATTAGAAAAAAAATCAGCAATTCTTTTTAATTTTTTTTTCAAAACGTCAGCCAATTCTCGTTATCAGAAATCACCTTTAGTTCCGGAACGCGGAAAGGAAGTACCGGAATGATGTTCCGGAGCGTTCCGGCTCGACAACACCACTGGCCTTACCTTCGTTTATTATACTTCCAGGCTAGTTTCAGCATAATGGAGTCGTAGTTTAGGGTGCAGCCCTTACGCTGACCAACTTCTTCAATGAGGTTGGTGGAAATTGGTCAGTGCTGATCTGTAGCGTCACAACCGGCCGCTATGCGTGCTCAAGTGGGCTTTGGTATCAAAGCTACCACTCCCACCTATCTACTTTCGTACCGGACATAGGTCAACTGGTTGGTCTGGCCCATTTTCAATAACTGGAGGCGTCAAATATCGAAAATTCAGTTGGTAGGTAAATCATTTGCCGTTGCCATTATTCATATTAATACACAACAGATCAAAATTCCGGATTTTTATTTACAAAAAAACAAAAATTTCAAAAAATAGAAGCAAAAGTATTCAAGTTCTTAATAAAAAATTTATTTATAGGTTTATAGGTGAATTGGATTAATCCCAGAAATTATAATTTCTCCTATTCCCACCAGAAGCTGTAATAAAAACCAAAAGAAAAGGAAAATATTAAGAAAAATAAATCGTATTACTAAATCAGAAACAAAATTGTTAATAAATTTAACGAACGCACTTAATATCCTCATCATATAGTTTTAGATACTTTTGTTCTATTTTCTTGCTAGTGCTCACAAATTCGGGACCACAGCCAGACTCACATTTTCCTTTTGCCGATTTAATAATGGCCTCTCCCACAGATGCAACAGCAATCTCGTCTTGGGGTTTTTCGGGTGAATCGGATGGCTTTACAACATTTCCGTTTTGTTTCTTCCCACTTCTACAATCACTGGATTCTGATTCTGCTTCTGGTACGTTTTCGTTTGACTTTTCCTCTGATGCGATTGTTTTGTCTTCAGCTTTAACGCTGGGCGGTTTACATTGACATTTTCCATTACCCTCCATATGTGTATCACCTTGTACAGCTCCTTGTACAGCTTCCTGGCCAGCTTCTTGTTCAACTTGAGGTTCTTCATTTTGAGGTTCTTCTTCTTGACCTTCAGTTGGAGTAGGGCTGTCAGTTTTCTTTCTACTTTTTCGAATACGATTCAATATATAAAGCGTTGCTATAGACGCATAAGTGGCTTTGGCTACCTTCAAGCAGAGGAAAAAATTATTGCATTCTGGTGGCCTATTTTTTTTAATATTTTCAGTGAACTTACATTTGCTCGACCCCTAATGGTGGTGCTGTTAAAATATTCCGAAAATTTTCCCATTTTTCTAAAATGTGTGTATGACAGTAAAAAATTTTGTAAATTTCCAAAACAAAACAAAGAAACTATTCGTAGAAGTAAAAATAGAAACGGAATTACAGGGTAGAACAATTAAAACAATTAATGGATCCTTTAGCTACTTAAATAGGCCTTGAAGCAGCAAAGAACAAATGTTTAAGGCATTAAGGATTTAAAAGGTCTTGCTTTCAACGCTTCCCATATTTAAATTTTAAACAGAAATTGCGTGAGAGATCATTGAAATTGTATTTATTTGTTTGAAAGACCTATTGCTGTCATTATATGTGGACTATAACATTGTTCAAACGTACGGCTCGGCATCTTTGTGTTGAACACATCCGAAATTTTCTATTTGCAATGACTCGGGTGCATACATCATGCTGAATTTGACTGTATTTGGAGCGTATTAGGATACACCGGCGACTTAAGAAAATCCATACAAAAAAAACGCAAGATGACGGTGGACAGTTAATATCACTTCCACGTGATATAACCATTCATTTACTTAGCTCGCACAGAATAACATGAGCTATCCTGTTAAAACCACATGTCGTTGGTGACCAGATTGCCCAATTCAGGCCACATGAAGTTGATAAGCTTTAAAGTTCAGTCAGTCTTGTGTGAAGACGCGGTGTGTGTGAAGAGAGTAATCGTGGTTTGAAGATCTCCGTTACAAAGATCTGACGAACAATTGCCTAGTAATTGTTATTGTTTATGCAAAGAGGAATCGAATTATCCAAACTACGTCTACAATGGAACGAAGTCAAACACCTCGCTGACGATCGAGCTCATTAGAACCAACTTGTTGCGGTCCTATGCTCCCTAGAGGGGTAGGAGAAACATATATATGCAAAGAGGAAAACAAAAAAGGCAATTGTTGTTGTTAATATAAAATTGCGAACAGTGGCACACAGAATTGTGCGAATAATAAAGAATTTTAATTAAAACTAAAAACACAAATTTATTTTTATTTTATTTGTAATCATCCATGGGCTCATATTTTAAACGTTTCTAAAAGGTAAAAACGTAACAATATTGTGCTTGTCGTTGACCGTGATGCCCTGGCCAACGTCGTTCTCAAAGTAAGGTTAGATTAGGTCGAAGTGGTAGCTGTGATCACCAAAGCACACTAGAACATGTTTAGTGGCCAGTTGTCATGCAATAGGTAAAAGCAGTCCATGTACTCTGACCGTATTCCATTCTCAAAGTAATATGGTTCGATCACGCCGCCAGATCAAAATTTACCTCAAACAATAACTTTTTGGAACTCATGTAATTTCGTATTGTTTGTTCACGATCCATCCCATTTACTCAGCCATGGCTCTTATCGCTGCGGTTATTTCGATGGAAATTAATGTCAGTTGCCAACTGCCTCAGCGCCCATTCAACGATCACACGTCGTTGTCTATGATCGTCTATGGTGATTTAGCAAAATGGACTGAATAAATGACAGATATAGGTTCAAGAGGATGGTCGTTGTTAACTGCCAAAGGTCGGCAGTCTGTATTGGAAGATCCTACGTACATACATAATTGGTCATTACAAGCCTTCAGTCAGGATTACGACCTAGTACCTCACACCACCTATCTTGTGTGTGTTAATTTTATACATGAGTGGCAAGACCTACAGTTTAAAGTCGACTCTGAACGACTGATTTTTGAGAAACTTTTCATGGCAATTTCCAGTTACTCACAGAGTTTTTACCAGAAATCTGCTGAGAGGAAATCGCCGAAGAAATATTTCTTCATAATTTCGTTTTGATGTCTGACCTGGGGTTTAAACCGAGGCTTTACGTCTAATAAGCCAACACACTACCTACTAGACAACGGCGACAGGCTGAATAAATGACAGAATATTTGACGGATTCAGCTTTAATAAGACAAAGCCTCAAACTGACAACTGGAAACCCTTGTTGTTAGACCCTATTTTATACACACGTACTGTCTTTAGTGCTGATTAAAGGCTAAATAGTGTTTAAAGTATTTGACTACCAAGCTAAACATACCAGGTTCAAAAACAGTTGAAGACAAACACTTTATCAACGCAAATTAAAAGGCTTTATTTCCTCTCCAAATATTCCATCCAGAAACCCACTGATCCTCCATAGAAGATAATATCAGTATTGAACGTTATAGACAGATTCACATCTCGGGCAATAGCAGGACCAAAACAGCAGGTTACACTATAGTCTATGCAGTAACCCACAACAGAGCCCACCCAGAGCGGAATGTTTCCGCTGAAGTCGCCGTAGTCTAGTAGGTAGTGTGTTGGCTTATTAGACGTAAAGCCAGGGTTCGAGCCCCAGGCCAGACATCAAAACAAAATACAAAAATTATTTCTTCGACGACTTCCTCTCAGCAGATTTCTGGCAAAAACTCTGAGAGTAAATAAAATTGGCATCAAAAGTTTCTCAAAAATCTGTCGTTCGGAGTCGACTTTAAACTGTAGATCCCACCACTCATTTAAAAAATTCACACAGCATCATTAAGAGATTTTTGTATACGAAAAAATATTCCCTACCGTGGCCTGTGGTGTAAGACTTATTAAGGATACATGGGCTTTTAATAATAATCAAAAATCAGGGTTATAGGGCCTCTAACTGAAACCGCTAAATTTGCGAGTATGGACTAACCTAACGAATAACTAATTAAACTCATTTAGAAAAAATTTCCATACGTTTTTTTAGTCTAATTTTTTTTTGCCGAAAGCGATAAAAATATTATTCAGTTTATTGTGCAAAAAAAATTAAAAAAGAGTATAAAAAATCAAATAATAACAAAAACAAATTGTATAAGAAAAAGCATAAATCACTACAAAACACGGTATGCACGGTATACATAATGACAGTTTACGCTGATGGAATTTCAATTACAGTAATTTAGAAAAATTCAATTACATTAATTGCATACTCAGTTTTTTATTGTTGTTGTTTTTTTGTTTTTGGTTAGGTTTTTTTCTCTCTTTCTCTTGCCCGCTCTCACACTTTTTAGTTGTTTTTTTTTTGTGCTTTGTTTGTAAAAGAAGAAGCATCAAGATGTTAAACAACAGTAAATGTGTCATGATATAATGAAATAACAGCAGTGACCCCCTTTGGTTTTAATGTTATTAACAGTAAAGCTTAAACAAAAAAACATTGTAAAGAAGAAGAACATGGAATATAAAACTAACTGAACACATGTTTAACAAAAATAAACAGATGACAACAAAACTAGCGATAAAGGTTGGGGGAAAATAGAAAAGAAAACAAAATAAAAAGAAAAAAGACACAGAAAAATAAAACAAAACAAAACAAAACTGTAGATGTTAATTTAGCAGAAGCAAAAACAAAATGCAAAAAAAAGACCAATTAGAGAGAGAGAGAGCGAAAGAGAGAAATTTCTAATAGAGAGCATAATATATAAAAAGAGAGCAAGAGAGTTCTTTTACTGTTTAAAAGGCATGCAGAAGAGTGTGTACAACTGCACTGCATTAAGAAAAATGTGTAAATAAAGAAGCAACTTAAACAGAGGACGATACACACACTAACACACTCAACCAAAATACAATTGAAATGTGTTCAGCTGAAAGTGAACAAACCGCCAGCCAGCCAGTACCAGTTTTGACTCCCAATTCATGTAAAATTGGAGAATTGGAATCCAGTATTGTGCCGAAAATCTTGTAGATACAATGTGTTCCCGGTTGGAATTTTCGCTATTATTAACGCCAACAACAACAGTAACTACAATATACACTCATACTAAATAAAAAAATTTAAAAGCAAAAAAAGAAAAAAACAACAAAAAAGGCAGAAACAGACACACAAAACACCATAAAAACTTTCAGTGTTTCAATGTTCTGCTATGCAAACGCGTTTGTGTAAAGCCAAGTGAATTAAAATTCAAATTAAAAAAATTGAAAAAAATTATGAAAAAATTCAATTAAAAATCATTAAAAGTGAATGAATTTTATTTAGCCGAGTGAATTTCTTAAGCAAACAAATCGAATTAGAAATGAAAGAAGCATTAAAACCTTTTAACACAAAAGAAGGCAAAAAATAAAGAAAAAAATACAAGAGAAAAAACTTCTCTTTAAAAATAATTTCGCAAGTAAATTTAAAACAAAAAAAAATGTTTCTAAACGCGCCCAGTTTTTAATGAGTTTTTCATTGGCTCTGTGTCTACATGAAAAAGTAAAAATTTTACTAAGAAAATAAGAAAAATTAAAATTTTGTTTTTGTTGTATTTTACTTAAACTAAAACCAAAAAAAAATATATTTTTTTAATTACATTTTCATAGTCACACAGAGTGTGTGTCTTATTTTTTTCCTTTTTGAAATATTTTTTCATTGTCGATGAAATTTTGTGTATGTGTATCTATGAAATAATTTTTTTTTGTTGTATTTTCTTTTCGGAATCTGTAAAGTATCTATACAGACATGCATTGTTGTCAATTTAGCGGGTTTTCTTGCCGCAATTTTTTCGCACATGAATAGAAAAGAGAGATATTAATGACGATGAGAAATGTTAATGACGTTAGCCATGAATTTTTGAAAAAAAATATAAAAAACTAAAAACGGGAAGTTGGTTACAGGTTTGATAGCATATCAGGGGTGATATGAAATAGTAATTTTCGATGATCGTTTGCCATATAAGTATCCTACACCTCATATCCTATCGCCATTATTACTATTTTTTTACCGATATCAGTGTTGTTTATAACTTCATATTTTGAAATATTGGTTAATCACCAATAAATCCAATAAATAATATGGAGTTAAATAAAATACTTCGTGGCAAGCAATGCGGTTTTCAGTGAAACCGTAGATTCGTTTAATTTCAGGATACAACAGGTGTTCGGATTATTAACTGAATTATATCTTATCTTTCTGATATGCTATTCTCTGTTTAACTTCCTCTTCAATCAACTGTTTAACAGATGACTCGAGTATTTGTCATGAATATATCTTTGACTACAGTACAACTATTTGTTTATTGGAATGAAGTTTTTACTGTGCTGTTATATTGATATGTTGTATGAATTGCCATTGAAAACCGCAAGATATTACAGAGAAATTATAGTCTGTAGTTTAGTACTCCTATGGAATACTTGTAAAAATACTTCCTGTCTCTAAAAGAGTAAAAATGTTCACATCTAATACCCGTTTTTCCATTATTCTCCTCTTTCCCTCTACAACAAACTATTTTTCGAGTTCTCGCAGTATGCACACTCCTAAGTGTTGGTTCTTACTTTATTGATCATTACAATACTTTACTTAGGATTATGACCTAGCGGAGACGCTCATACCGCAAAAATGTGTTCATTTTATCCATTAGTGACGGGTTCTGTAGTTTAAAATCGATTCTGAACTACAGATATTTGAGAAACTGACTGACTTTGACTGATGAGGTGTCTGAGCTGGCGCTTGAACTAGTGTTGATTCTATATATTGAAAAAACTTCAGTAACGTGCGAATATTTTGGGCATGAGAGTTGTGTTAATAGAGTTTGTTCCGAAACTTCTTAGTTTGATGAATATGACGTCAATTTACTTAAAAAACTTTGCTTTATTTAAAAGAGTAATATCTCCTGAAATCCCAGTCGTTTCAGTATCAGTCTTCTTAAGAGATAGTTTTGAATTACTACTGCGGACTGTGTCAGTAGTATCTGCTATGGTACCTTAATATACGCCAACTTTGTTGTTCAATGTTTAATCTAAACGTAACCTTAAAACCGTATGCCCATATACATTTCGAACCAGCTAAACAGAATATAAAAATTAAGGCCTTTTTGAACCAGCTAAACAAATCAACTACCTTCAAAATAATTTATCTCCCTTGATTATACTACGTACTGATGACTTTACATTACCTCTTTCTATCAAAATTTGAAAATTTTTGTATTTTAAGCGATTTTCCTTTATTTTCTGTTTCATTTTAAAATTATTTAAATTTAAAACATTGTCAACATTGCAGCAATGTTGTAAATCACTCTCAATTGCTGCTATTCTCTTTTACAGACACTCTCTATCTCTTGTTATTTCCCTATTTGTAAGCTAAATAAAGCTCTCTCTATCTCTCTAAGAGTCTGTAAACAGTATAAAGAGGAAAACGGCGTAACGAACGACATTGAAATCATAATTTTTTGTTCGTATTGTTGTTATTATTATTGTTGTTTTAATTTTGCATATAATGCTTGGTGTTGTAGTTGTAACTTTTGTAGTTTAGTGTAAATTAAAAGAAACAAACAAAAGGAAAACGCAGAAATAAAAGAGAAGAAATAAAATAAATTAATTAAATAATTAAAAAAAAAAAACGTAAAAACATCGTTTAAATATTAATAATAAATCATGAATATATGAATACTTGTGTTGTAACAACATGAAATTCTTGCTAATGAAAGTGTAAAATTAATCAGAAATTAAATGAGCGTTTAATGGAGGCGCAAAGAAAAAATATAAAAAATGAAAATGAAAATGTATACACAAGTAATAAATAATAAAATTAATGCATGAAATTAAAGTGAAATTAATAAATTAAAATGTAAAAATGTTAATGACCGGTCTATTTGAATCAATTATTAAATAATAGTTATAATAATTAAAAACGAAAAGTAATTAAATTGTGAAGCTTTAAAAGTATTTTGTGTGTGTATAATAAAGTGTGATGGCGGCGTTTTTTGGTTGTTTTCTGGTTTACATGTCAAATTGCCGCACCACCATGGAGGACTGGTTTACATATTCTTTTTTCACATGTCCTATCAAGTCAAGAAATCGTGTTATTTCTTAAGGGTTAATTAACTTGAATTTAAATTAAAAGAATAAGAATATTTTAAATACGTTATTGGAGTATTCTAAGAAAAGCATTAATGAAGAGAACGAACCGAAGTATTACAACTCTAGAAATCCTAAGCTTTATTAAAAATCAGTAATAGATTTTCAAATGAGAAGTATTTCTCTCCAATAAAAGCCCGAACAGGTGGCAATCACTTGGCGTCGGACCTGGTTTTTCAACTAGGCTTCCCGAGCTTTAGGTAAGTCAATATCGATATGTGTGGCTGTATTCTAATAGAACAAAATTCTTCTTCAGTTAGCCGAAGCTGGCCACGTGCTTAGTCCAATATAGGTTCTAATTAGGAGTTAGACTTCGCTACCAGCAAAACAAATTTGTTCATAGACAGAAAAAAAACTGGATTATAAGGTGGATATATAAATTTTTCCAACAAAGGCCCTGAAGCTTTTCTGTGTCCTCCTAGTACAAAGAAAAAAAAACGTGATTCGTCTACTCGATCTACATACAGTGGTGGCCTTATAATTAGAAACGACTTAGCGACATGTATGTTTGTTAATTTGTTTTACAGTTTCACTGTGTACCTGGGATCAAAGGCTTTGTATGGAGGACGTCTTACATACGTTTTTCCATAAGATTGGGAAAAATTAAACTTAGATTCGGCACCCCAGAGAACTCTGTTCCATTCTAATTATAACACCACTACTGTACGTATATGTACATACATACATATGTTAATATTACAGGTTCGAATTAAGAGTTAGGAGTTGGGAAGCATCTCGTCTGAAAGTTTTCTTTGGTTTGCGCATAACAATAAAAACAATCTTAAACTGAAGTAAGAAGATTTTTACGATTGACAGAAATGGAAATGTGCTACTTATGTCATCTAAAAGATGACTGCCGAATAATCCAATCACATGGTCGATCACATGCTGTGTACTAACGCTGGATTGGTCATTCCTTCAGGAACCAGTTTAGAGACATTGCAAGGGAGAAGAGGTTGTCATAAAATGTTGTCTAAAAAAGTTTGATAACCGTCCCTTAAGTGCCGGACGAAGGAAACGTTCAGTGTCTTTTCTTCTTCTTCGCCACATACAGAAGTCGGTGTGTCACTTTTTCAAGCTTATGACGTTATGAGGTTCGTAAGATGGTACCTATCTAGTTAGATTAATCGCAAATCGTTTATTCCGTGTCTGGTCTATCTACAAGAGGATGCGTTATTCCACCTTTCTTTTATGAATGCATGAAGTCTTTGTAAGATGATTGGAATTCCTTTGAAGTAGCAGCTGTACTAGCTTCTGTAAGCCATAGGTGATGAACTTTTATCTTTCTTACACTCATGTCTAAGGGTAAACGTTGAATGCCTTGCCATTGCGTCCAAAGTAAACCAGAATATTTCGACAATCTTCGATGGCGTGTACATACTCTTTTGAGATTTAATGATCGTTTCGCTTCGATCAGTAAGTATCTACACTGATGCTGTCCTTAATGTCATTATTATGACCTCAATTATACTACCGTAGTAGGATAGTTTAATGGGCAATTGAATTTAATTGAATTCGAAGTTCTTTTTAATGTCAATTACTTTCCTCTGCAACGTGTTGGTGTCATAATATGAACTTTTTGAACTGAGGTCAATAGTTTGGTTATATTCCCTATTCATTAAGTGAAACACCGAAATAGAAAATCGTTATAAGGTGGGAGTAGTGTGCGACAAATTGGTTTTGATTTTTTTTAATATGAAATAGACTAGAAGTCTCCGTAGTCTATTAGGTAGTGTGTTCGCTTATTAGACCGCAAGGCCTCGGTTCAAACCCCAGGTTAGACATCTCGAACAAAATGGAATATGTAAAAATATTTCTTCGGCGACTTCCTCTCAGCAGATTTCTGGCAAAAACTCTGAGAGCAAAATAAAATTGCCATGAAGAGTTTCTCAAAACGCTGTCGTTCGGAGCCGACTTTAAACTGTAGGTCCAGCCACTCATGTATAAAATTGACATATGATGTGGTGGTGTGAGAAGCTAGGTCGTAATCCTGACTGAAGGGTTGTAATGGCCAAATTATGTATGTATATGAAATAAACCTCTGTTTTGAATCGTACTTTCAACCTCCATACAGGCCGATTATCAAGCCAATGAGTAGACTATCTTTCCTATTATAAAGGTTAGGTTAGAGGACGTGTACTTGTCAATTTAGACAAGTACAGTACCCGGAGGTCGGTTTGACCCATTGTACATAACCTATTATAAAACTAGATTGAAAATCATATTCAGATGGCGTAATATCAATTAACAGTGCCTAACATGATTTCGTTACCATAGCTGATACGATTTTTCCGGTTGGTGGCAAATAATTAACATTGAACAGTACCTTCGCTGCTAAAGTTTTAAGAGCACCTGTTAATATGATCTCCACAAACACGTTTTGAATAGGAATATACTCCAGGGTCATATGTTTCTTGTAAGATGAATTAAAAAACTAATTTTAATTTCTGTTCATGTTCATAATATCAGTTTATGATTTTTATTTGCGTTCCTAATACTATTTTCAATACTGAATAGTGATATATTTATAACCTTTATAGCCAATTAATCTTTAAATTGCTTAAGAAAAATAAAATTCTCCTGTTAATAACTCGCTCTGTTAAAGCAAATGTTTGGTTTAAATGTGCTAAATATTCTCAGTCAATAAAATAATTTCTATTGAATAATAAAAAATGAAAAGAAAATAAAAAAATCATTAAAAAAGCATGGCAAAAAAAGTGGCATCATAAAATTGTAATAAAATCGTAATACAAAAAATAAATAAATAATTAATTTATCAATAAATAAAATGAATGATAATAAAATAAAATCATAAAATACAAAAAATTAAAAGAAGGTTTATTTAAGAAAAAAAAAATAAATAAAATACAAAGGAAGTCAATTATAAAAATATGTAAAGAATTAATATAAAAAATTTAAAATTGAATTTTAACGAAAAAAAAAATAAATAAGTAAAAAATAAGAAATTTCTATTAAAATATTTGTGGGCAGTTAAAAAAATATTCATAAATAAATTATTTTCTTGTTTTTGTTTAGCTTCTAAAACCTTTTCAAACCAATTTGATTGAATTTACCAAGTGAAGTGAAGGAATAAAAAAAAAAATATTTTAAAAATGTAAAAACTACGGAATAAAAAATAAATTGAAAACAAAAAAATTTAATCGATCTTCGAAATAAAGCAATAAAAAATAATTTCATTGACAAAGAAACAAAATAAAAAAAGAAAAACTAGTTTCTAAAACAACAACCTAAAAACAAATGAAAAAATTTCATTTCGAAAAAACCGAAAAAAGTGAAAAATCTTTAAAACAACGGCAAAAACATTTTCATGGGAAAAAAACCTATTGCTGCATAGATGGATATCGCTCATCATTATTATTATTTTTTCTTCTAAATGATACAACACGAACCATCATTTAAAGCTGTTCGCATGTAAAGGTAAGTAAGTAAGTATGTACCATAAGAGCTACTAAGCTGACCATATTAAACTGAATTCCTTAGTTAAATGGTTGAGTAAATTTAGACTTTTTCTTGTACCACCACAAACTCCATTTCAATTTAAAGAACATTCATACTAAAAAGAGAAATAGGTTTAGAAAAACTCTATGTAACGGGTTTTAATGAGATGTTACTTTTATTATACGAGTAACATTGGTAATATTTGTTAAGTAATACCCGTTTAAAACTTTCTATTACATGGCTCACTCAGTCAGTTGTATACCGTATAATGTGATTTTGTTAGAGAAAAAGATGTAAATTGAGTTTGTTTTTTTTTAACTTCTTTTAGTTCTGTTTTCTATTGAAATGTTTTTTATCGTGTGTAAGAATTTCTCTCGTTCTATATTCCCAAAGCAACAACGTTTTGAAATATTTTTAATCTCTCTTTTCCTCTCCCTCTCTCTCTCTCTCTCTAGTTGCATTTTTTTATTTAAAAAAAAAGAATTTCATTGTTTTTTTTTGGCAACGTGCATATATTTTTAATCAATTGCCTTAATATTCCCGCCTAAATTCCTCGGTTCTTCTTTAATTTAAAAACATAAAAATGTTCATTCGAAACTAGACAAATTTAAAATGGTCGATGATAACAAACAGCAATAAATTCCATATAATGTTCTATAGAAATATTTTTAATATTTTTTTCTATGGAAAACTTTTCGATAACAATAATCGTATTATACATATATAAAATCTATGTTATCGAAAATTATTCTTATCGAAATTTTTAGAAAATTTTTCCTGTTGAAACATTTCTGAAATATTTTTGTAATCGAAAAATTTTTGGAAAATTTTTGTTATCGAAAACTTTTTAGAAAATTTTTGTTAAATAATATATTAAAATTTTACAATAACTAAAATTAAAATGTTAAATTATTTGTTATTGAAATATACCTTTTTGGCAATTTTTTGTTATCGAAAAATTTTAGAAAATTATTGCTATTAGAAAATTTTCTATAGAAAATTATTGTTATCGAAAGTTATAGTTATCAAAAAATTTTCTATACAAAATTATAGTTTTCGAAGAATTTTATTACTGTTATCGAAAAAATTTTCTATAGATAATGATTTTTATCGAAAAAATTTTCTATAAATAATTATTGTTATTGAAATATTTCTTATAGAAGATCATTGTTATCGAAAGATTTCCTATAGAAAATCATTGTCATTGAAAGATTTCCTATAATAAATCATTGTTATCTAAAGATTTCCTACACAAAATCATTGTTATCGAAAAATTTCCTATAGAAAATCATTGTTACAGAAAGATTTCCTATAGAAAATCATTGTTATCGAAAGATTTCCTATAGAAAATTATAGTAATCGAAATATTTCCTTGAGAAAAGCATTGTTATACAAAGACTTTCTATAAAAATCATTTACTTTAGGAAATTATTGTTATCGATACAAAAAATGATTGTTATCGAAAAATTTTCTATAGAAAATTATAGTTATCGAAAAACTTTCTATAGAAAATTATTGTTATCGGAAAGTTTCCTATAGAAAATCATTGTTTCGAAAGATTTCCTATAAAAAATCATTGTTATCGAAAGATTTCCTACAGAAAATTATTATTATCGAAAAATTTCCTATAGAAAATCATTGTTATCGAAAGATTTCATATAGAAAATCATTATTGTCGAAAGATTTCCTATAGAAAATCATTGTTATCGAAAGATTTCCTACAGAAAATCATAGTTATCGAAAGATTTCCTACAGAAAATCATTGTTATCGAAAGATTTCCTATAGAAAATAGATTGTTATAGAAAAATTTTCAAAAGAAAATTATAGTTATTTAAAAATTTTCTATAGAAAATTATAGTTATCGAAAAACTTTCAATGGAAAAATTATTGTTATCGAAATTTTTTTATAGAAAATTATAGTTATCGAAAAATTTGATTATGACTATGATTTTTCTATGAAGACTGAAGACAGATAGTTTTTGTATAAATTCGTTATCGAAAAATTTTCTATAGAAATTTACAGTTGAGATTATAATCAGAAGAATATTAGAGAAAAAAGAGAATAAAATATAACCTTAACGTACTCTAACGCCGGTCGAAATTTGCTTGCCAAGTTTGCCTGGTGGCATAATCTTTGAATCAGACCCGTTTCATTGTTATGTCTTTGAACTTGAAAACCCTTGCTGTGGCATTGTGCTCCAATGTGACTAATGGTGTGGTAATTTTTAAAATCGATAGCAGAGATACGTTAGCGATCGCTATATCGCAGTTGATATTGTCAGTAAACCTGCCTATTCGCTTATTAGTGCAGATATAATTGCATCCGAAATGCAAATAAATTTGCGATTATGCGTTCTGAACTTGCTTGCGTCTTCCGTACTGTAATTTCTGTATCAGTAAGTCTTTGGGAGTCAAACTAGACGAATGCTATAAAAGTCCTAACATACGTACATATCTGTAAGCTTTGTTCAAAATTTATTGCAAACTGAACTTTCCGATTTTGTTGATTTTCTAAGTTTAATGCACTACGTTTCGTTATTTTTAAGAAGTTTTACCACAGGGTTTAATAAATACGTCTTTGAGGATTATTTTTAATGGCCGTTTAAATTGACGTGTATATTATACAGTCAGTCGTCTGCCGAAGATGTTAACGAAAACAGTTTTGCAACTTTGTTTAACGCTGCATTTAAAAAGTCTTAAAACAACTATGAACAGTAAATAATCGCTTAAAAGGAAGGAATCAACTTCAATGCGATGTTATGTGTTAACTTGTTGTGTAAGTCTTAAAAGATTTTCTTCAATCGCACAAAAATGCTATGAAAGATGAGCATCACAAAAAAAAAAAAACAAAGAGTGATTGGCATGAAGCAATCAATAATGGAAGGTAAAGTTTCTTATGCTTGCAGTTTTTACTGTACGCCAACGTACTTACGTGTATAATATGTATGTATGTGTGTAGTACGTATCGTCATACAAATTCATAATTTTAAAAACAGTTCGTCTGATGATGATACTGATGATTATGATGTACTTACAATACATATGTATGTACTCGTACATTGAGTATGAGTGAGTGAATAGACAGACGATTACTTGTGTACATGTTTTCTTGTGTTTTCTCTTTATTTTTGTTGTGGTTGATGTTGGATTTCTTTTTACCGGTATGTGTATGTATGTATGTACATATATTGTAAATTGTGAACATGTTAATAAGAGGTTTTACTTATTCATACGATCATACATATACACATACATTGCAATATATTTTATACTTTGTATTACGTTTGAAATGAATACATATGTAGCCCCCATGAAAGAAGAGAGGCTATAACTTTAACTAGTTTTTGTTTTCTTCTTATTGAACTTTGGGTTAATTTTAGGGTTTGTTTTACTTCTGCTCTTTGTGTGTAGATGAGATTTTATTTATTTTTATGAGCTTTTTTTCGGTTTTTTTTTGCTTAATAACCGGTATTTTCCACCCACATTTTTAAGTGAAATTTTCTTTTATGTTATAAGCTTTGAAACAGACTACTCCCGTTGGTTATAACGGTAAGGCGTATCTAATGCAGGCCTTTTTTATTGCATGCCCTTATGACTGGCGATCTGATCTGTCACTGTACTGATGAATTATATCTCCTACCCAATGCCCTTATGTTGGACGCTGGTCGACAATTGCTCTCTGTTTAGATGGTCTAATCGATTCATAATAATTAAATTCTTTAAGAATACTATTCCATACATATCAGAATGTTAATTGCAGACTCTCAAGTTGAGTTGAAGTCGCCGTAGTCTAGTAGGTAGTGTGTTGGCTTATTAGACGTAAAGCCAGGGTTCGAGCCTCAGGCCAGACATCAAAACAAAATATAATACAAAAAGTATTTCTTCGGCGACTTCCTCTTAGCAGATTTCTGGCAAAAACTCTTGAGAGTGAAATAAAATTGTCATGAAAAGTTTGTCAAAAATCTGTCGTTCGAAGTCGACTTTAAACTGTAGGTCCCACCACTCATTTATAAAATTAACACACACTACACAAGTGGTGTGAGAAACTAGGTCGTAAATCCTGAAAGAAAGGCAGTCATTCCTTACGTAGCGATTGTTCTTATCCTTGCCGTAAGTGACCCACTTTTCTATATCAGCCTTCAGGATTTTGTAGTATGTATATCGCTTAAGTTGCAATTTAGCAGGGGTGGGCAGTTGAAAATTCCATTCATGCGATTTTTTTCCATTACCTTGTGTGTCATCCATTTATCGAATTTTTCTATTCAATCATATTTATGGACAATTTTAACGAGTTTCTATTTGTTATTTCAGATCTCTTTCTTAAAGAAATTTTTTATTTCATTTTATTTATTTCATATTTTCATAGAAAAAAGGCCCTTTAGAAGGCCTCCTTTATTTTTTTCTAATTTTCCTGTTAGTGATAATCATAAGCGTTTGTAGGACTTTAAAGGGTGTTTTTTAAAGTCTCTTAATTTTAAAATAAAAAACAAAATAAAGACAAATACCCACAAATTAAATCTGTTTTGGGACAAGTAGCCGTCACAATGATAAGAACATTTACTATATTGCCTCTTGATCTGCCCCTATACCAAGTATAGGCTCTCTATATGTTGTCCACATCTTTACTGAGACACGAGTTGCCGGATGATGCCAGACACTGTATGGTGTTTTTGGTCTGTTAAATTTTTTGTTTCTTTAGGGTTATAAATAAGGACATGATAACAAATGTCCTTAGTCGAAGTGTGTATTCAATCAACACAAAATTTTCTACTACGAATGTCTATGTTTATATCTGTCATGGTTCAAATTGTTCGTTGCTATTCTAAGAATTTGAATATGTTTAGCTTTGTTGTAACACCATACATATGTGTTTGAGTTGCAAACCATGTGCAGTTGTGTAAATGCAAGAGCCGCCTTTTTAATTCTGCTCTTAACATTTTTCACCAGTTAGGTTAGGTTAGGTTAGGTTAGGTCAAAGTGGTAGCTCTGATATCAAAGAGCTCACTTGAGCACGCATAGCGGCCCGTTGTGGTGCCACATGTCAACGCAGTCTCTGTACTGACCAAGTTCCACCAAAATCACCGGACTCTATCATAAAGTAGTCAAGGCATTGAAATACTTCTATGCAATGAACCTGAGTATTAACAATGTTTAGCTGCAAATTTAAACTGGCATTTATCCGTATCTCTTTAAATTTACCTAGCGAATCTAGCGAAGGTTAGGTTAGGCTAAATTGGCAGAGATGTTACTGCTGCCTTTACGGCTATTGAACGGGAGTCTACTAAGATGGGTATGGTAGTAAATGAGAGCAAAACAAAGTATATGTTATTGACAATTAGAGACGTACGGCATATTGCTTCTCAGATTACGGTCGATAACTATACTTTTGAAACAATCAAGGAATTTATTTATCTTGGCTCCGCCGTTACCACCAAAAATGATGTCAGTCTGGAGATCAAGCGCAGGATCACTCTTGCCAACAGGTGCTACTATGGTCGCAATAGGCAATTGAGTAGCAGAGACCTCTCTCGTGCGACAAAACTAACACTCTACAAGACACTCATCCTACCCGTGCTTTTTTATGGCGCAGAGGCATGGACTCTATTAAGTACGGATGCAGCGGCCTTGAGAATGTTCGAGAGAAAAGTCCTACGTAAGATCTTCGGTCCTGTGCGAGTTGGCGATAATTTCCGTATCCGATCCAACAGTGAGCTGTATGACCTCTTTAACGACATGGACGTTGTACAGCGTATTAATATCCAGCGGCTGCGCTGGCTCGGCCATGTCGTTCGAATGGAGGAGGAAGCTCCGGCGAGACGGGTAGTTGATGCGGGAATCTACGGAAGTCGGCGAAGAGGACGACCTTGTATCCGTTGAAAGGACCAAATCGAGGAAACCCTGTCATCGATTGGTGTGACCAACTGGCATAGGCGCACACGAAGCAAGAGGCGCCTGGAAGGATGTATTGCGGCAAGGCGAAATCCGTTAAACGGGTTGTTATGGCCAATTAAGTAAATAAGTAAGTAAATTGACAGTTGCCTCAATGAGCATAGCTTGCTTGAGCTTATAAGGTCCCGTTGTATGCTACATACAATTACAAATTCTGGTTGACTTCTCTTAGTCATTCTGGTTGTTTTATGAGGGCTTGAATTCTATTCAGAATATTCTTAGCAAGATATGTTCTGTCAATAAATTCTGGGTTACGAAAAATTCTTCGTCCCCGAAGTAAAATACATTCTGTATTCTCCTCTATTTTTTCGTTGTTACAGCTTCTGTAGAAGTCGTTGTGAGTGGCTTGCAGTCATCGGGGATGTACATATGTCTTCAGAAGCCAGTGTCTCGATATAACTGCTGGGGTTCCTAAAATTGACACTGGTCAGGCTGTAAATTTTGTTCTGCGTATATCCATATCGAGGTAGATATGTTTATTATTCCATCTTTCTTTTGCATTACAAGTAAACTATGGCTGACTACCACAATGTTAGTTGCTTTGTGTTTGAACAAAGTATCATGTTTCATAATGCCGCTGTACAAAATATATACAATGTATTCTATTTCAAAACATCGTCCATGTGTACTTTTAACGCAGTCAAAAAGCAATCAGGCATCAGATTTATAGTTGATGCATTGTTTGGTTACTTTGCATATCTACAAAATTTACATACCGTAGTAGAACTGCATACAAACTTTGTATTGATACATTTTGGAAGTCAGCCTATTATGTGAGACAATTTGTAGAGGAATGCCAATCTCATGTATGCATTCAATTGAATGTTCTGTTCTGTGGCATGATCTGAATCCGTCAGTGCATACTTAGATGACGTTCTCTTCGATGTGCAAACGATTGCCATAATAGGATTTATTCGGCATTTTCGTAATAAAATTAGGATCGAGAGTTGTTTCAAGTACGGTGTATTCAGGTTAAGTATATCAAGTTTTTGGAGTAACCATACTTTTATACTCTTTTGACGTTCAGTCTCAATGGCGCGTTCGCAATCACTTTTTTCGCCATGTGACTCCAGTCGTATATACGGCCTTATATATGATCCTCTTACTCATTTAGAGGAGCATAGGGCAGCAACAAGTTGATTCCAATGAGCTCGATCATCAGCGCGATGTTTGACTTCATTCCACTGTAGAAGCAGTTTCGATAGTTCGGTTGTGATTTGGCGTTTCAAGGTGAAAGATGGTCGTCCGATGCGTCTGCTTCCCTGGGGGTTCCAGTCTGTGCCAGTATATACGGCCTTAGGGGATTTTATTCAATTCCATGTGTTTTGTTTACGCATGCCTAATACGTTGTTCAGATATGCAGCTTTATTGCGTAAATCGCAATAAACGCCATTATTGAGCTCAATATTTCATTAAAGGTTTCTATTAATTATTGCGCAATAAATACGCAAATTGTTATAATATTGAGAAAAACTTAAAATGCAGCGCTGTCATAAGTATGTTCAGTGCGCATATTACAACTATCCGAACACTTTCTGTTTATATTTGACAACTCAAATGTCAACAACGGGGAAAAAGCTGAATATTGCATAAACAGCTGAACTGTGTATATTATTATGTATGAACACTTAAAATATTGTACTCAATTAACCGAATATTGACTCAATAAAAGTGCATATCTGAACATAGTATAACGATCAAGTGCATTCATCAGTATAAGATCTACTAACAACAATTACAAATAGTCGGGCCTTATGCTTAAGACGGTGCCGAAAGGTCCTGAAATTTTGCCTCCATGTAATACTCTATGCATGGGAACTTTTCATAGTTTCTGCTTATAACTGAAATTACTTCCATTATTTGTGGCAAATTAAACTAAATATAGAGCAGATATCAGTTGTAAAATGCATTGCCAAACAAAATTCTGTTGCCAACTGAAATACATATGTAAACCTCAAGAAAAATCACCCTTTATGTACATACATACGTATTCATTTGGACAGTTTTTTTTTGTTCTTCTTTCAGTCTGTTTTACTCTTGTTATGGCTTTGCGACAAGATCTTACCATTTTTGGGCAATTATCTGACATGCCTTTTTCTTACCAATTTTAGAGTTTTTCAGTCATTTTTCTCATTTTTTTTCTTCAGTCATCAATCATAAGTTATTAATAAAGTTGTTTAATACATACAAGGGTGTAATTAAAGTTGAAACATTTAATAATTTCAAGTTATTTAAACATTACTTTTGAGCTCTGTTTTTTTTTTTGGTGGGAAGATCTAATAGATGCAGGGACTAATTTTATAATTTAAAGGCAGCTTAACACGTTGACTGCCGACTACGAGATAACTCGTAGATTACCGTTCCCTTCTAGGTAGCCAACTACGAGTTATCTCGTACTCACTAAACCTGCCATTTTTGTGTAGCTACGATTACAATCGTATTATATCAGTGCTAAGTATCGATAAATGGCTTCTGGGAAAAGAACAAAAAGTCAATGTTGGCTTGTGTGGCCAGTTTTCTGAAAATTACCGCGGCAGTCAACGTGTTAAGGAAGGTGGAGGTTGATAAGTTTTTTTTGTGATGAAGAGATTTCTATACTCCGTATGTATGTATATCCGGAATTTTTATCTGAGAAACAGTATTACGTAACCAACTGAATTCGCGATATTTGGCGCCTCCAGTCTCCAATACACATACATACATACATACATAATTGGTCATTACAACCCCTCAGTCAGGATTACGACCTAGTTTCTCTCACTACTTATGTTGTGTGTGTTAATTTTATACATGAGTGGTGAGACCTACAGTTTTAAGTTGACTCCGTACGACAGATTTTTGGGAAACTTTTCTGGGCAATTTTATTTTACTCAAAAAATATTTTTTTATATATTTTCTTTTGTTCGAGATGCTGATCTGTGGTTTGAACCTCATGTCTAATAAGCCAACACACTCTAGCTACTAGACTACATACATAATTGGTCATTACAACCACTCAGTCAGGATTACGACCTAGGTTCTCTCACTACTTGTGTTGTGTGTGGTAATTTTATACATGAGTGGTGGGACCTACAGTTTAAAGTCGACTCCGAACGACAGATTTTTGAGAAACTTTTTCATGGCAATTTTTTATTTACACTCAGAGTTTTTGCCAGAAACCTGCTGAGAGGATGGCGCCGGAGAAATACTTTTTGTATTTTGTTTCGATGTCTGGCCTGGGGCTCGAATCCTAATAAGCGAACGTCTAATAAGCCAACACACTACCTACTAGACTACGGCGACTTTATACAGTCCGCAATAAGCTACTAAAAACGGGGCAGACAAAACAGTGGACCTAAATTCGGTAGGTAGGTAGGCTGGGGTGGTAGCTTTGATACCAAAGCCCATTTGAGCACTTGAGCTTGATCATAGAGGGCCGTTGTAACGCCACAGGTTAGAGCAGTCGCTGTACTGACCGATTTTCACCAAGCTTATCGCAGAAGTAGGCCAGCGCAGTGGCTGCACCGTAAAGCACGGCTGCTCTATGCTGGAAACCAGCCCGAGATTTTAATCAACGAAGCTACACTCAGCCACAAAAGTATACATACGGTTAACAAATTTCAGAAATTTTTTAACCAATCCGTTTTCGTTGAAAATCTTTATAATTGTCTGACATCTTTCTTCGATTTTAAGACGGTCTTTTGCATTGGTTCAGAAATTTGTGAAATTTGTAAATCGGATGCATACCTTTGTGGGCCTGTGCAGGGTCACAATTCAGTTCAATTTCAGAAATTTTTTAACCAATGCAAAAGACCGTCTTAAAATCGAGGAAACTATAAAGATTTTCAACGAAAACGGATTGGTCCTTGAAGTCGCGCGTGGTCTAGTTGGTAGTGTGTTGGCTTATTAGACGTGAGGCCTCGGTTCAAATCCCAGGTCAGGCATCTCCAACTAAATGAAATATGAAAAAATATTTCTTCGGCGACTTCTTCTCAGCAGATTTCTGGCAAAAACTCTGAGAATAAAATAAAATTGCCATGAAAAGTTTCTCAAAAATCTGTCGTTCGGAGTCGACTTAAAACTGTAGATCCCCCCCAACCACACATGTATAAAATTTAACACACACAACAAAAGTGCTGTGAGAAACTAGGTCGTAATCCTGACTAAAGGGTTGTAATGATCTATTATGTGTGTACATATGTATGATTTCTGTACTGGAAGTATTGCCTGTTGTAGTACAAAATCTGTGTAAAAAATTTCCATTGAATGTGGTAAATGTAGCATGAATTGTTTTTGGGAATTTAACAATCTCAGAACCATCAGTCAGTCAGTCAATCCAATTAAAAACAAAAAATTATTCCGATTACTGAACGAATATTTTGCTATGCAAAGCATAATTAGTACAACAGAAACCATTTAAATTGTCACGTTTTGTAACGATTAAAATTTCCAACATTTTTTTCCTTCTTTCTTAATGATTTCTCACACTAAAAAAAAAAATACAAAAAAACAAAAACAACATTTAATGCAAAAAAAGAAAAACTGCAAAAACAAATTAATGACCCCTTGTTGTCGTCTCATTATTTGACAATTAAATTTTGTGCTGAATTTTAATTTAATTTTAAAAACCCAATGAATTCGCAAGCAAATGAACTATTGAGGGCCATTATAATGAATGTGTGAATGAGCAAATGATCGTCTGACTGAATGAATGAATGAAAAAAAAAACAAGAAGAAGAAGAAAAAAATTTGATCGAAAAAGAAGAGTGCATTGATCTCGCAAAAAGCAAGAAGAAGAAGAAGAAGCAAGACAAAATGAAAACGAAACAAAAACACAAAAAAGTCCATCAGTAGAGTTGAAGGGGAATAACCAAAACGAAATAAAAATTGTACACAAACTTGCATACACAATATAATCATATACACACACTACAGTGAAGTAGAAAATAATGGCACAAAAAAAATTTTAAATTTTAAAATGAATACATTGATTGAGTTGGCTTTGAGGTTTAAGATTCTAAATTTAATATTAAAATCTGGCAGAGCTTACAAACTTTTCTGTTTTGGAATCTTCTTTAGGTTTGGTTAGATGACGTGTACTTGTCATTTAAGACAAGTACAGTACCCAGAGGTCGTCTTCTCTAGAGACGCGTTTTTTTAATTTTGGGAGGAGGGCTCCTGTACATGCAATATCTTATTGTGTATATCGGATTCTTATAGTCTAAAAGAACAAGCATCACATTATTAGGAACTCGTTTATTGTAGTACTTTGCGATGCGGTCGGTCTTGTGGCTGCTCTGTCATTAAATGAACTTTTCACACGGGCTGCTAATTCACAGCTTCGTTAATTAATTAAAAAAATTTCTTCACAGCACTTCAGTTCTTTTAGGACAGTACGACTAAATTGTCTGTCGGCTTACCCTATAGAATATGTGCTCTGATTATAGATTTGAATTTCATTTCCATTCGCCAAGTCTAAGGTATTTGAATGTTACTTGTTTTCAATGTCATAGGTCATAGGTTACCATGTTTCGCTAACGGCGGAATTAAAGTTAATCTTCCTATAAAGTTTATTAATCAAACGATCTGGGATTAGTTTTTCGATCCAATTCCCATTGATACGTTGTCCTACTTTCGCTGCCATTCTCACTAATAAGTTCTTCTTTCCACTATTTGTTTATTTCGTCAACTCGGTACAATTCGGTCATTTCATTACCTTCATATTTATGATATTAGGCAATATAATATTAAACTATTTATAATAATAGTGGACGCTATTTCTTTTAAATATTGATTATACGCTCCTTTTGGAATTTTTGACTTTTCAGAATTTTTTTTTTAACTCAGAGCTTTTGCCAGAAATCTGCTGAGAGGAAGTCGCCGAAGAAATATTTTTTCATATTTCTTTCAGTCGGATATGTCTGTCCTGGGGTTTGAACCGAGGCCTCACGTCTAATAAGCCAACACGCTACCTACTAGACAATAGTAGTAACAGAAAATATATGTGAAATAGTCTAAAAAACTCGAGGTTAAGACTAATGTCAACACCCTGGTCTTTGATATAGTCTGAGGCGATTATATTGAATCTTTAGCATTGTCTCTGCTGCGTCCGACCCATGAGTATATGTAGCTTTGTCGATGCACATCAGGCAAGCGTGTTGTTTGTATAAATATCGCAATATCGAATTGCACAATGAATGCTTGTTCCAGAATTTTAATATTAGGCACAGAATCTTATTCTGTCCCTAAAACAAATTTTTGAAGAGGTAATTGCGAATGATGTTGATAGATTCCACCTAGTTTAAAAGGGTTTTAATGACTTGGCTTATTAAGTACGCACAACCCTTTATGCATGGCTTCTTACTGCTCCCATTTTGTATGTGTTTTATATCTAAGCGGCTTTACCTAATGCTCTGATCTAAACACTACCCAATAGCAGAGTATTTACCTTCAGCCTTGGTCGCCTTTGTGACCATATTTCCGACCGATTGAACCTTAAATACGTAAATTGGTCATTACAACCCTTCAATCAGGGTTACAACCTGGCTTCTCACACCACTTATGTTGTGTGTGTTAATTTTATATATGAGTGGTGGGGCCTACAGTTTCGAGGCGACTTCCAACGCCAGATTTTTTAAGAAACTTTTCATGGCAATTTTATTTCACACTCAGAGTTTTTGCCGGGAATTTGCTGGGAGGAAGTCGGAAGAAATATTTTTTCATATTTCGTTTTGATGTCTGACCTGTTGTTTGAACCGTGGCCTCACGTCTAATAAGCCAACACACTCCATACTAGACTACGGCGACTTCAATATCTTTCTATACGATTTCTTTATTATTCCTCATAAGCCAACACACTACCTACTACATCACGGCGACTTCCTTATTGAACATCGCTTACCGGAAAACATATTCTATGAATGAAATTCTTCTGAAATTCAGATGGCAAGCACGTCCAACTTTGTTGGTGGGTCAATCATTTCTGGGAAACTAAGGATTTCTCCTTCAGACATCGCAATACGTCGTTGCAATGTCATATTACTTACTTACTTCAATGGGATTTCTAAGTGTGATATTAAATCTGTTTAACAGACTACACAACAACTTTTATCTTCACTTGAGAACTTAAGGCAAAGGATTCCTGGGCACATAGAATTTATTGACGGAACATGTCTACTCAAAGCTTGGTTTTGAAGGAAATTCCAAACTTTATAAGACAATCAGGATGGTTGAGAAGCGCGAACCAAGAGTTATAGTTCAATGACAGCAGAGGGTACTATCGATAGTACAATTGGACCTCATAGGGCCCTATTAAACTAGCTTTTTAAGGTGGCTGCCAATTGAAACTAACCTAGCTTAGGTTAGGGCCGTTTACTCAATTTAAAGTTGTCATTATTTCAAGACGGTTGGAAATCAAAAACTGTTTAAGTAACCCAAAATATACGAGTCATGGATTTGATAAAGCCAGTTTCATGTTCATGGAATTTCGAATCAAATTTTATAAAATTTTTAAATAAAAATTTTTAACAAAAACTTTAAAATTTTTAAATTATTTGTATTACTTTTTCCTGCACTGCTATTAATTTGCCCTATACTATACATTTACAATACATAAATGTGTGTGTACACATGATTATTTTTCTAGCCACAATGATCAAAGTAAAGCAAACAACAATAGGAAGGGGAAGGAAGTCATAAAATAATATCGTAAATTGAACAGAAATAACAGCTGATTTGAATTTATTTCTCATGTTTTCAGTAAAGAAGAAGAAGAATGTCATAAATTCATAATTTAATTTACAATTTAATTATTTAAAAATCTTTTTAATTACTTTTCAACAATTGTCGGTAGTCTGTAGTCTATTGTTTATTTTATTTTTTTTTGTCGTCTTCTTTTTTGCATTCCTCTTCTTTTGGCTTTAAAATTTGTTGATTTTGTATGCGTGCGAGAGTGTGTGTTGTGTGGTTTTTTTTATGTGAGAGTTCTTTGTTTTTTCCTCTCTCACACTGTATTAAGGTTTTTTTTTGCTTGATTTTTCCAATAAGAATTTTGCTTGCCAATGATTTGTTTATCTCTACAGATTCAGCTGACAAAACAAATACTCTTGCTCAGTTAGATGCTCTCGAATTTTTGCTCTCTGTTTTATTTCTCTCACTCTGACTCTTGCTGTACGTATTTCTTTTTTTTTTTTTGTTGTTTCTGGAAACCTCTGTTTATTCGTTTATTTACTCATGCATTTTAAATTTTCTACAGACAACGGCTTTAATGTTTTTGGTGTTGTTTTTTCAGTCTCTGTTTTGTTTATTGCATTTATGGCGCGTGCCTTGTGAGAGTGTTTTCAAATTTGTTATGTTTGTCAATCGTCTGTCAACAGTGTTTTGTTTTTTTTTATTTTTTGTGTTTTTTTAGTAACTCTGTTACTTAACATGCCCTTTTTTTGTTACTGTTGTTGTATTTTTTTGTTATTTCATTTATTTATTGACAATATTTGTTTTTGGGGGTATGTTATGATTACACATACATACATACATGCATATGCACCAGCTCTGTTATTTTATTAGTGTCTTCCTCCAACGATGTACAACTGAAGAAGAGAAGTTGTTCGTATCTTTTTAATTTCTTTTTAACATTATTACTGTTGTGTTTACTGTTTTTACAGTGCTGCTTACTCTGTTATGTTTTTTCTTTTATTGCTGTTAAGTAACGCTCTACTTTTTATATCCGGCACCACCATATGCATGTAGTAGCTTTAGTATAGGGGGGGCTTGCTAATATTTGTTAGGCTTTATCAAATGGCGATTGACTTGGCATCCCTTTTTGTACCGAAAAATGCGTCATGATCATGGAAATCTAGTTTTAAAATGTTCTCATGTGCATTACGAAGAATCCAATGCAGACGTAAGGACCTCAAGTTCAAGTCAAATTGTACATAGTTTTGTCACTTTCTATACAGACGTGTTCGAAATAATAAGAACATCCAAAGCGAAACAAAAGATTGTTTTAAAAAAATTTTTGAGAAATATTTGAAAATATAGCTTTTTATTATTTTTATTGTAGACATCTTTAGCTTTTTAAAAATACTTAAAGTTATGTTTTAACTCATCTAATTTTTTTGTACTGCCAATAATGTTGAACTAAGTCGAAAATCAGGTGTTCGAAAAAATAAGAACAAATCATATTGGTCCCACTTACATTCCTCACATGTGAAAAAAGTCTAAAGTTTTGTTACAAATATAATTGTTGAGATGCCTTTGATCATTTTTTGTGCAGAATATTGACTTATTTTGGTGAAAAATTCTTCTAAAATGGGAAGAAGCAAGCATTGCTCTATCGAACAACGTAAGATAATAAAAAAAATTGCTCAGCGAAGGGAAAATGTGTGCTTTCATAAGGGAACAGCTTGGAATTTCCAACGTAGCGATAACAAATGCCAGTAACTGGTCACCGAAGATCGAAAGTCGCGGTAGGTGCAGGCAAACTAACAAAAGGCAGGATAATGCGATCACACGGATCGTTAAAAAGCACCCCTCTATAACGTCTTTACAGAGTAGAAGCGAATTAAACCTCCCAATTGCTACATCGACGATAAGAAAACGTTTTATAGCAGTCAATTTGAAAGCACGAAGTCCTAGAAAAGTACCATTGTTGAAAAAAATACATCTAAAGAACAGACTTCGTTTGCCAAAAAGTTTATCCATGAGCCTCACACTGTTTGGCGTAATATCTTATGGACCGATGAAACAAAAGTAGTCCAATTCTACCACGGCAAAGATAAATAGTACGTTAGACGCCCTCCTTATCAACAATTCAACGACAAGTACACTATAAAAGCTATAAATCATGGCGGTTTCAGGCTCATGCTATGAGGGCGCTTTGGGTAGCACATCGTTGGATCTCTAGTTCAAATCGTTGGGAGGATGGATGCCACCTATTACCTTCAAAATATTTTAGAAGCCGTAATGTTGCCTTACGATGAAGAGGAAATGCCTTTGCGACGGGTCTTTCTGCAAGACAACGACCCGAAGCATACCTCAAAGAAAGCAATGCGTTGGTTCCAGGACAATAATATCCATGTTATGGATTGGCCGGCACGATCGCTGGACCTAAATCCAATTGAACATCTTTGGATTGATGTAAAGAAAGGTGTTAGAAATGCAAGGCCCAAAAATATTGAGAAACTTTGACTTGTAGTGAAGAATACACAGGAAAATATTCTACTCCACAGATGTCAGACTTTGATAGCTTCTATGAGGTCCAGATGTGCCGAAGTAATCATTAATCATGGAGGGGCTACTTCATATTAACTACTTACAAACAAATAATACTAATCTGTAAATTTAATAAACGTTAAAACTGAAATTATTACCAATTTTCCAATTTGTTCTTATTTTTTCGAACACCTGATTTTCGACTTAGTTCAACATTATGGGCAGTACAAAAAAAATTAGATGAGTTAAAACATAACTTTAAGTATTTTTAAAAAGCTAAAGATGTCTACAATAAAAATAATAAAAAGCTATATTTTCAAATATTTCTCAAAAATTTTTTTAAAACAATCTTTTGTTTCGCTTTGGATGTTCTTATTATTTCGAACACGTCTGTACATTTTCCAAATGCCTTTAGGAATGAGTTAATTTTGTTGCAATGAAGTAACGTTTAGTAGAAGAAAATTCGGTTCAAAGGCGGTTATTTCCAAAAATCGGAACAGAATCAAAGTCAAAGACACATAAAATGACTGTTACTCTATTAGGACCTGGTTTCAATAAGAAAAACCGGTAATTTATCTTTCTGGTATCCATTTCACGAGGGAACTGAGATCAAACCGAATTCTAAGTTTGTATAAAAGCATGCCAATATTGTAATAAATACATCAGTGACGGCACTGTAATTAGTGATGGCACTATAATGATACTGTAATCTGGCAGGGGAAATAGGTTTACACCCTGCCTTAATCCACGTTATGTGAGAGTTTACGGCAATACAGCCTATTGGTGAACTTCCACGCTGCTAATGGCGCCAGTAGTTTTCCGTGGAACAGGACAGCTGTACACGACGTAAGGGAAGTTGGAGAGTTATAGAGAGGCAAACGGACTTGAGACAATCTAAACTTCTATTAGGCACGGAGTTAACCTTACTGGCGGTTGACTTTAGAAAAAGGAAATCATTAAACCGGGTTTGAACGTCTTATTAAGATGCTAGTGATCACGACGCAAGTGGAGTTAGAGAGTTAGAGAGAGGCAAACGGATTTGACACAATCTAAACATTTACTAGACGGAGTTATTCTTACTGGTGGTTGACTTTGAAGAAAGGAAATCTTTAAACCCGGTTTGAACGTCTTATTAAGATGATGGTGATCATTATATCAAGTGCTCTTAGAACTGCGCTAGCTGTGAAGATGAGACACATCTTATTGTTATAATGATTTGTACCTCCTACAGAACGTCATCCAAGAATTCACTGAAGTTTCTAGATTATGTGACAAAATTGGATGTGAAATCTTTCTGGAACAGTAGAATCTTAGATAGTGCTTCTACAAGGCACCGACTACTCGGATTAAGCGAATCTAGTGTCAAATCATTTCGACAGGCGACATACGCGTATTTAGTGGCAGTAAAGTCGCCATAGTCTGGTAGGTAGTGTGCTGGCTTATAAGATGTGAGGCCACGCTCCAAACTCCAGGTCAGACATCTGAAACAAAACGCATCATTCTGTTGGCAAAAACTCTGAGAGTAAATAAAATTGAAATGAAAAGTTTCTCAAAAAATCCGTAGTTCGGTGTCGACTTTAAATTTTAGGTCACGTTACTCATGTGACACATAAGTGGTGTGAGAAGCTAGGTCGTAATCTTGACTGAAGGGTTTTAATTACCAAATATGTATGGAAAGCAGTCATTAGATCACTAGAGACAGTGTGCACCGCCTCTATGATTTTTTAAGATAGTGAGACATTCGATGATTGCCCTCACATATGTAGATTCCTGGACACAGGCGCATTGGAGGTAACGACGAAGCTGATGCATATGCAAAGGCGGATGTAACAGAAAATTCTAAGAAATTAAAAATGGGGTACGGATTCCTCTGCAGAGAAGCAAACTAACTTTTTTCATATTCAAAGTTAAAATAGATAAATGAATCCACTTATATGCAGACTATAAACGAATAAGAAAATTGAGATACATTGTGGCAGTCCTACATACATACATATACAATTGCTCATTACAATCCTTCTGTCAGGATTACGACCTAGTTTCTCACACCACTTATGTTGTGTGTGTTAATTTTATACATGAGTGGTGGGACCTACAGTTTAAAGTCGACTCCGAACAACAGATTTTTGAGAAACTTTTTCATGGCAATTTTCTATTTATTCTCAGAGTTTTTGCCAGAAATCTGCTGAGAGGAAGTCGCCGAAGAAATATTTTTTATTTCGTTTTGTTAGAGATGTCTGACTCGGGCTCTGAACCGTGGACTCATGTTTAATACGGCTACCTACTAGACTACGGCGACTGCACCTGCACTTCATTGTGGCCGTCCTATGCTCCTTAAACACGCCACATCATTGGCTTCACAAACTACAGATGCCAAAATCACTGCCGGGTGGTGTAGGGTATCGCAAATATTTGGTTCGGAATGTCTCTGTTCTACCCTCTCTACTTGTTGTTATTGTATTCCTATTTATTGCTGTTGTTCTTGTTATTGTTGTTGTCTTTTTTTTTGTATTTATTTATTGTAAACATGCGCTTAAATTTGTTTTTATTATTCTGTTTATGCTGTTATTTTAGTTGTTGTTCTTGTGTTTGTTGTTGTTGTACAAATACGCATTTAAACTCTGAATACTTGTTTTACAACATTTTTCTACGTACACGAGAGCAAATAAATACTGGAAAAAAATTTGTAAGAAAAAAAATTACAAAAATAGAATGAAAAAAAGAAAATATAATAAAACAATAACAACAGCATTTATTTATATTAAAAAAAATAACAACAACAACAAAAACGAAAAAAGTCATAAAAAAGAAACACAGAGAAATATAAACCGTAGCATGTGACATGCAACAAATTGTAAATAAAATAGCGCCACTTGCTTAAAGGCATTCGGTTTTGTTTTCATTTTTTTTGTTTGTTTTTGCTGTATATACGATATAAAATATTTTTTATTGTTATTGCTGTTGTAGTTGTTGTTGTTGTTGTCTTTACTATTTGATTGCATTACACTATGCCAGAAAGATAAAATTCTTGCACTCCTCATATGAACACCACCACACTCCTCATACGTGCATACATGTATACGTACATACATTTGGTTTGTTTTAAGGTTTGTTTTTAATATGCGTGTAACGAGATGCCTAATGTCTATCTATCTGTCTGTTTATGCATTTGTGCATTGCATTTTAGTTGGCAAAGCGGGCATAAATTAATGTTTTCGATAAAGAAAAAAAAATGTTAAAAAAAATATTAAATTTAATACGATTTTAATAGACGTTTAGGATTTAAAATAATTTTTCTTAAGCATGTTTTACAAGGGGGCAACAGAGCGATACAAACTGCTGAAAGATTTTCGTTCTGTGGGCGTTTATAAAATAATGGTTTTCAGTTAAAGAAAAAAATTCAAAAAAAAGTTAAAATATTTAAAAGTAAAATCAAGTTTTTATAGAAATAAGGTTAAGCTAGGAGGCTCATTGTAATACCACAAATTAATATACATTTTTTGCTATTGCAGGAATCCATATTTTGAAGATTTCAGTCAAAAAAAGTGAAAGAAAAGGAGAAATGGTGAACATTTGCTATGATACATGAGCTAAAAAATAGTTTTTTTCTCCTCCTCAAATCCACAGCTCCTGTAGAAGTCATTCGATCGATAGTCTATCGATATGTTTTCTAATAGAGCTTGCGATCAATGCGAGCCGCAAAGTGCAATGCGAGGCCTTGGAATAGCAAACAATTATATCTTATTTTCTGCTCCGTATCAGTCCAGCAGTCACAGTAGTTTAGTAGGTAGTGTGTTGCCTTATTATTATTATTATTATTATTATTATTATTATTATTATTATTATTATTATTATTATTATTATTATTATTATTATTATTATTATTATTATTATTATTATTATCGTTCATGGTTCAAACCCCAGGTCAGACATCAAAACGAAGTATGAAAAATATTTCTTCGACGATATTCTCTCAGCAGATTTCTGACAAAAGCTCTTGAGTGTGAAATAAAATTGCCATGAAAAGTCTCTCAAAAAATCTGTCGTTTGGAGTCGACTTCAAACTGTAGGTCCCTCAACTCATGTATAACATTAAGACACACAACATCCTAAGTCGAGTAAGAAGCTAGGTCGAAATCCTGACTGAAGGGATGTAATGGTCAATTATTGCTGCCATTGAAGTTGAGCACTCCTCTAAAGCGACCGAGATTACCTAATTTAACTCAGACTATTGGAATCTATATGATCCGTTACATGTCAACGATTGTGATCCCTTCATCAGCCCTGCCCAATTCATTAGCATTGCAATATCCGATATCTCTACATCCTGGCATATAGAAATTTAGTTTTGCAGTTTTTCAATTAAAAAAATACTTCAGGGATTGACAAACATGTGTTGCCACGATGAAAAATCGCTACAAAAACTGAGACAGTTTGCGAGATTAGACGAGAGCAGTTTTCTAACATTGCTGACCACGATTTGCATGGAACTAGACAGCATCTTGAACTTAACTGATAAGACTTTTCGAGGTTAATTTAAGTTCCTCAGATCATCTGTTTAGACTATGCTTACAGAAAGACAAGGAATGTACGACAACTTAAGTAGAAATCGTTCATAGGTTATGTAAGCTCAGTGTTACTATGTGATTCATCAGCCATTCCTTTTTCTATGGATCTACATAAGCGTGTGTTGTCAGTATCGCACCATATCTTGGGATATCTAGTGTTGTAAGAATTATTTGCATAGATATGATAATTGATAACTTCAACCCTTTAGTCAGGATTATAACCTAGCTCAAACATCTTCTATGTTACATACATACATCATTGGTTGTCACACGCCTTTAGTCAGGATTAGTCAATCCTCTTATAACGCGGTACTCTCAGAACGCGGTTTCCATATAACGCGGAGCTGAAATTGCGGCAGCCCTCCTATAACGCGGTACTCTCAGAACGCGGTTTCCGTTCAACAACATAAGTTCCTTCCGCACAGCCTACGAATAACTCTAGTAACTAGATATTGTAAAAGGGTTTAATATCAGCTTTATTTTCGACGTAAAAGCACAGCCAAGATATCCAAACAACATGTTTATATAAACATGCCAGCTTATCTCATAGCCGTCTACGACATCGGTTTCAGTCATCTCAGACCTCTTTCACAGTACATACGTTTTGTTGGTGACCAAGTCTTTCCAAAAAATTTTCTGCAACTCATATCTGACAGTGAGGATGGATGTTCAAAAATTATATAATTTTACAAAAGTCTTTCTTATTTTTGTTGGAAAACAGTCTTTTAGTTTAATTTTGTTTAATTTTTTTCCAATCTTTATATGACCTCTTTAATTCAATAAAAATAATTTATAATTTATCTTGTCTTGGCCTCCATATAACGCAGTACAAATGATGGGGTTTCCATACCACGCGGTAGACGGATTCCATACAACGCGTTACGATTTAGCCTGGTTTGTATGGTTAAATCCGGGTTTCTTATAGCGCGGTTTCCATACAACGCGGTACGCACTCACCGCGTTATAGAAGGGTTGACTGTATTTTTTTCATATTTCGTTTTGTTCGAGACGTCTTTGTGCCATAGGCTCTCGTATAATAAGGCCACACACTATATACCAGACTATGGCTACTTCTTGTACCGTCTAGTCAAGGAAAATTCGAAAGTTCTGAAACGAAATACGTGCACCACTAAAAGAAAATGACAAAGAAAATGCGAACTAAGTAGTAATGGCCCGTGTTCTTGGGTGTTATAGGGGATTTCGGGCAGAATATCAGCTACGGTGAGTCATGCTTTATTATTCCTCTTTCGCTATTCAAAACAGAGTAACTTTGGGATTTTGGGTTAATTTTCGTGGAATGGGGTAGGCTTTATTCACTTTGTTAGTGAAATAATGACTCAATATGACTAAAACCTCACAAGACTTTTCTATGCGTTAAATTTTTGCTAAAAATTTTTCAACGAACTTAATCGCAGACCCAATATTAAGACCATATGTTTGGGGTCAACTTAAACTTTTGTTGTTTTCTTATCCTCTATTTTTTCCTTGATTATTTTTTATGGAAAAAAAAATAAAATTAATATCGTGCACGAAAATACTTAAAGAAAATACCTTTAAATGCACTGCTGCTGCTGCTATTAAAGAAGAAAGAAGAAGAAGAATAAAACTGTTTTTCTAAAACACTAACACACATTTAAATCCGCCAGACAGGATGAATTCACTTGAAATGCAACAGTAACAGCTGTATATACAAACACACACACACACACATAAGTAAATACGAGTGTAAATACGAAAGTGTAAAATTGTGTAAATAAAATGCTCACGTTTTTAGTTGAAAACAAATACAAACAAATCCACACACATGCAAACAAATGAAAAAAACTATCGTTAAATGAACACACACGTTCGTTGGTAAAACATTAAAACATACGACGATGAACATTTCCGCGTTAGAAACGTTTTATTTTGATACCAGCGCAACAGAAAACTTTTCAAATGACAACTTTTATTAAATCATGTTAAAATTTAACACAAACAGACATACAGCAGCAGCACACATGCACCCAAAGAGCGACACAGTAATGCACTGTGAAACAAACAAACAAACAAGCAAGCAAGCTGGTGTAGGTGTTGTTTTTGTTTAAAAAAAAAAAAAACTTTTTCTCCGGCAACTACTACCGTTTACACTCGTTTGCCATTTTCGCTGATAAATGTTTACCTACACATTCACATGCACAAGCAATCACTTTTTGAACAACAAATAAAACAAGAGAGAGAGAGAGAGTGACTGTGAAAGCTAGTGTGTCTGTGCAAGTGTGAGAGCCAGAGAGGAAGAGGAAGTTAGATTGTGAGAAAACTAACAAATGTTTGAATAAATTCTCAACAAAAACACAAAAATAAATTTCTCTAAAATTCACATCTGCTTGCATATGTATGCATATGTGTGCGTGTATGTTTGGGTGCTATGGTGTGTTATGCTTGTTTACTCGTATGTTTTTTTAACGGAAATCGTTATTCATACGCCTTCATGTGTTTGTTTAACATTTTTTATCGTTTTCATTTCGTTGATTTTGTCGTTTTTTGTCGTTTAGTTTTACTTTTTTTGTTGTTGTTATCAATAATTGTTGCTGATCGGCTTTTTTTGGGGAAGAATTTTTTGTAAGAATTTAATATTCCAGTCTGCTTAAGATTTTTCCGATTTCTTTTTATGGCAGAGGCTTGACAAAATAACGGTTTAATGGTCTCATAAACTTTGCTTATTGAATTGTGTTTTCATTTGCTTTACTTTGATATTCGCCTACAATATTTACTTTAAAATTTATATGTTGGTTTTTTCTCTTTTGCAAAGAATTTTCAATCATGTGTTCATTGTGTATGTATGTGTCTGTCTATGTGTGTGTGCCTATGTATTTATCCGTTTTTATGATGTATTACATGAGGGTTAAACTTTCCATATCATTCGCATATTTCTTCTACCGAGTGTTGTGTTCATTTTATCCGCTAGTAACTGTTACACTAGTTATGTCAGTTACAATTTTCTTTCTTTTTATTCAAACACACAGTCAGACACCAAGAAGTCAGATGCTTGAAAGAGTGTGTTCTTTCACTTTTATTGAAGGCTTTATGTACACTTTTAAATACTTTAAATTTTTATAGCAGCTCAGGGTTAATAATGTACTGATTTTTATGGAATTCTACACAAGGACATATTAATATGAATACGTACCCTAAGATAATCTTTTTGGTATTTTTGTTTTTCAGTTTTTCTGTTTTTTTTTATGTTTTATTTGTGCTTTTTTGTTTGTTAGTATTCTTGTTAATTCTGTATAAATTTTAAGGGATGAAACAGAAACTACCGGCAGCAATGACTACATCACACCACGGTACGACTTCACGAGGAGATTCAGGACATCGGTTCCGGACAATGGGGCCTGGAAGGGTGGTGTGACCCACCTGTTAAGAGGCTCCGTACAAATCTACACCGACGGTTCTAAGCTGAACGGAGCTGTTGGCAGTGGAATTTTTTCAGAATCGGTTGGAATAGCTCAGTCTATAAGACTGCCAAACCACTGCAGTGTCTTTCAGGCGGAGGTGGTGGCGATAAGAGCTGCGGCAAGTATTATTGGGGACGGAAGGGTCTCCAAGCGGAGCGTCATCATACTTTCTGATAGCCAGGCAGCTATCAAGGCTCTGAGTTCTAATGTGATGAACTCCAAGACGGTGTACGGCTGTCAGAGATATCTCGACGAGATAGTGGAACGATATGATATCCATATCGTATGGGTACCGGGGCACAGTGGTATTCCGGGTAACTGCAGAGCTGATGAACTTGCCAGGCGGGGCACGACCATCGAACTCTCCGATGAGTTCTCTAATCTGGGCATACCTATGAGGACCTGCAAGCTCATAATTGATAATACGATCGTCGATTCCGTCAACGACAGGTGGGCGGCCTCGGACACGTGTAGAACGGCTCGTAAAATCTGGCCAAGGCTAGATGAGGGGCGCACAATGAGTCTACTTAAACTCCAAAGAGGCGCGCTCAGTGTAGTTGTCGGTGTCATTACGGGACATTGCATTATGGGTACGCATGGGATGCGCATTGGTCCTGGACACCTTGTTAACGACTTCTGCAGAAGCTGGAAGAAGAGGAGACTGCCCCTCATCTGCTGGGTACTTGTCCGGCTCTTTGCCAAAGGAGAAGGAAGTACTTGGGTACTTACTACATGGATGATCTGGAGGAACTGTCAAGGATTGACACTGGCAGCCTGAATCGCTTCATCAGGAGCTCCGAGTGGTTTCGAGACTAGGGGATAACGGATGATTGTGGTAGCACAATGGGCCCACTGCGGCTTAAGTGAGTCCATCCAAAAATTTTTCTTGGATGGGCAGCCACCTCTACCTACCTACCTAAAATAAAACCAGGATATATTGTTTCATAATAATTCTGGGTATTAAAAATGCATTAAAGACCGAGTCCAAGGTTAAGTGAATGTAAGTGCCAGTTTCATAAGGTCGTTAGCTATTTCTCCAACCGAATTCTTTGTTGTGCTGCCCACAACGATGAAGTCTCATACGTCATTAAGGCAGTAGCTCCCTAGAATTTTGTCTTAGGGTCACCATTGTAGATATTCTAGAATTCCCATAAAATATTGCAATAGCTATGCACAGATGTTGTGTTACAAATCCGGTATCGGTGATGAGTTATATGTCATTACGGCAGCAGTTTCTTAAGGTTCGTTTTTAGGGCCACGATTATGAAATCTGATTTGAAACGATGTGTTTTGTTTAAAAATTTCAGAAGAAACATCCACTGTGGTATTCGCCGCTGATATCACGGTAGTAGGAATCGCGATACCAAGCAATTTACTTTTCAGAAGTGCAGCTATATGCCAACGAAGCTATTAGGGCGATTAAACTCTACATAGAGATACGGTGGACTTGAATCTGGCAGAGCATAAAAAGAGAAATGCGGTGACGATTAAAATTGATAATGTGAACTAAAATTCGAAGACGTCGTAGTCCGGTAGATAGTGTGTTGGGCTATTAGACTCCATTGTCTTATGACTTCTTTACCTGTTTTTTTCATTTTCGTTAATTAAGTTCTACCAGCTTGGCTTAACCGTTTCATCTGTTGTGGCAGGTTCTAGAATGATAGGGTTACCATCAGTCGTTGAAAGGGAGTAACGCTCGCTACGAAAATGTATTGGATTGGTGTGGTGTATATAGTAGAGGCTTTCTGCATGTTTTGTTTAGACGGTGTGTGAAAAAACTAAATTTTTCGATTCAAACCCCACCAACAAAACGAAATATGAAAAAACCACATTTCTTCGGGGACTGCCTCTCAGCAGATTTCTTGCAAACATTCTGAGTGAAAATAGAAAATTGCCATGAAAAGTTTCTTAAAAAATCTGTCGTTCGGAATCGACTTTAAACTGTAGTCCTGCCGCTTATAGATAAAATTAACACACACAACATAGGTGGTGTGAGAAGCTAGGTTATAATGCTGACTGAAGAGTTGTAATGAACAATTATGTACGTATGTATGTGAACTAAAATCCTTAGAATCTATCAGATGACCAAGAGTAGTGATTAATTTCAGTAATTACGATTGAAAGAATGCAACAAATGGCTCGAATACATTGTCTTCAATGACATCCTTTGTAGGAGGATCTAAATAGAGTTTAAAACTAAGATATCTTAAGAAATATAGCCTAGAAGAAGAGGAGGTTATCAGTTTTTAGAAAAAACTGCTTAAGGATTTGACAGTAACTAGCCTGGTAGCAGTAATTACCCTCATTAACATGGCGGGAAATGAAATGTCCAAGTTATACACGCTGGGATTAAAAAACCGCGACAAATTTAATAGAAAGTTGGAGGAAAATCTCTGCCATTTCTGTGTTCATTTTAAAACAAAATTCAATTCATTCTTTTAACCCAGTATTCCTATTCCACTGACTGGCAAAACAACAGAATTTATTAACTGTATTCGTTAGGCTAGGCTAGGCTACATTTTTTATAACCTCTTAATCTATTTTGATACTCTTAAACACACACAAACACACACACACACTCTCTCTCGCTTATCGTCATCTTGAAAAGACCATATAAATTTACACACACATACACTCAGTAACATTACATTTTCCGAGAGGAAGTGGTATTTGTATGCCAACATAACATAAAAGGCTTATAAACACAGTTTTAGTAGACGACATATCGCTCATAAAACATATTCAACAGCAACAGCCAAACCATCTGCCCCAAACATTACTTGACTGCCTGCCAACCAGCCCCATATAATATATTATGAATGAATCTGAAACATACAACTACACTTGCAATAATCACACACACCAGATCTTAATTTTCCTTTTCTTTTTTTTTGATGCCAGTAGATGAATGAAGAGAATGTTTTATTTGATGTCCGTCCTAGTGGAAGAGAGAGAGAGAGAGAGAGAGCGTGAAAGAAATGATTTCAACCGCAACACAGTTACAAATTATCCAAACATTCCGTTATATATGAGATGAGTAGTAAAAATTCTCCGTTATTTTTCTTCTTCTTCTTGTTTTTAATATTCATTTGAAATGAAAGGAAAACAAAAACAAAATTTCGTATTAAATTTTTTATGTTAAGCACGGGATAAGGATTTTGGTGGAGGTAGAAGGGTTTTAAAGAAAATATGAAAAGAAATACGAATTTATAGAGAAAATAATCTATTACACGTACACATACACATACATATGTACATATGCACATACAAGTTATAGTTTTTAATTTAAAATTCTTAAATGCCCCAAGTGCTGATGATATTTAATCGTTTTCATTTGTGCGCGCATAAATATTTGAAGAGACTGTTTTATTAGTAGACAAGTTTTTATGGATTTTGTTGAAAACTGTTTTAATCAGCAGATAAATGTTTTAATATTGTATGTGTTATAAAGGGTGTTTTTTATAGAGGTATAGAACTTTAAGTTGCAATAAAACAACGATGGATTATTCGATTGACATGAATTTTATTTATCCGAAAGATAATCTTGTGGCATTACATTTTAAATATGATTTCTGGCATATGACCGCCATGGGTGGCGCGGATGTAGTCCAATCTGGACGTCCAATTTTCGATGACTTTTTCCAACATTTGTGGCCGTATATCGCACCAAACAGTCCGTTTTTCTCGATGTAACGGTGTTTCCACATACACTTGAGGATTACCTTCACTCCAAATGCGGCAGCTTTGTTTGTTGACGTAGCCATTCAACCAGAAGTACGCTTCATCGCTAAACAAAATTCGCTTATGAAAATCGGGAACACCGGTAATCTCGTTTTGGGCCCATTCGACGAATCTACGCCTTACTTGATGATCGTTTGGCTTCAAATCTTGCACGAGTTGGATTCTGTAAGCACGCAAACCAAGATCCTTCCGCAAAATCTTCCATAAAGTGGATGGACGCAGATCCAATTCCTGTGCCCGATGGCGGATGGACTCATTCGGGTCTTCCTCAATGCTACGCTCTACACAGCAGCAATAGCTTCTTCTGTACGCACCGTACAGCGTCTCTGGGGATGCGAGTTATCAATAAGAGTAGACGTGGTGCGAAAACGTTCCATGGTTAATCGAATTAACTGCTCTGATGGACGATTTTGTCGACGATAAAATGGACGTAGTGCGCGATACGTTTTCCGCACAGAACCATTATTTTCGAAATAAAATTGCACTATTTGCAAGCGTTGTTCAGGCGTGAGTCTATTCATGGTGAATTGCCAAACCAAACTGAGAATAAATCACTTGACAGCTGTTAAATCGGTCGCCATCTTGAAAAGTAATGCCAACTTAAAGTTGTATACCTCTATAAAAAACACCCTACTTATAAACTTTTGGAGGGGATTGTTGTCTTTGGAGTAAATTTTTTAAATTGTTAGGAGTCTGTCAGTAGCAAACATACTTCAAGACTCATTATGATACCCCAAAAGGTGCAGTTTTCGCACCTAGTGGAATGGCTATTGGAGTGAGACAGTTATTGGATCAAGAATTTCAAAATAGTTTTTGCTATGGTCGGGATTTTTTTTGCTTTTGGGATTGGAGATATAAGCGACGAAGCAAATTGTTTTTGTTGTATTTTCAAATTAGAAAAAAAGGTGCTCTATATAAATCGGGCAATATCGTATAAAAAATGAAATGGTATGAGAAATGGACCTAGTGGGCTGAATGGTCATGGTATCAAGGATTCCAAAACAGGTTATCTTACGACTGAGAGTTACTTGAGGGCGGAGTTATTGGCTACGAAGCTAGTTGTTTTCTTCAAATGAGCAGAAAAAAGTGCCCTGAATTGAGCGTAATTGTCGCATTCCATTTTTTAGTCGATGACTTTTTTGTCCATGACTTTTTATGTTTTTTTTTGGTCGATGACTTGCTTTTTTTTTTATTTTTTTTTTGACAGATGACTTGCATTTTTTGGTCGATGATTTGCGCATTTTATATCGATGACTTCCATTTTTTGGGTCAATGATCGCATATTTTTGGTAGATGACTGGTATTTCTTTGGTTTATGGCCTGTATTTTGTGTCGATGACTTGCATTTTTTTTTGCATTTTTTTAAAATTTTTTTTATAGGTGACTTGCATTTCTTTGGTTTATGTCCTGCATTTTTTGGTAGATGCATTGCAATTTTATATTCGATGACTTGCATTTTTTGTCGATGATTTGCATTTTTTTTATCGATGACTCGCATTTTTGGTTGATAACATGCATTTTTTGGTGGATGACTTGAATTTTTGATCGATGACTTTCGTTTTTTTGTTGATGACTCTCATTTTTGGTCGATAACATGCATTTTTTTGTCAATAACTTGTATTTTTCTTCAACTTTTCAAATGTTTCAGTCATGTTAACTTAATAGCCCCTGTCTTAACACTGTCAAAAATATAACTTTCGTAGCTAACTTCACCCACATAAAAATGTTTAGTATGGAATTAGTTATTTATGATATCAGTGATGGGGCTGGCGAATTTTTTGGAAATGGGGATTACCCCTATATACGTGGTGCTTTACATAATAAGTTGATGAAGGCAGGAAAGTGGGGGAGTTTTTATGGACTTTAGATTTTGATCTCCGAATGAAATATTTCCATAGCTTCTCAAACCTAAGCGGCTGTAAAAGAACTAGCTTCTAAAGTTACTGCGGATATGGACAAAATGACATAGTAAATCTGGTCAAAGCTGGATAGAGGACGCAAAATAGTCTGTTAAACTGCAAATGAGAACACTTATCGTGGTTGTTGAAGTAATTACTGGGTATTAATTACATTATGGGTACTCATGCAATACGCATTGGTCCTGGACACTTGGCAAATAACTTCTGCAAGTGCTGCGAAAAGGAGGCAACCTACTGGGCATTCACCTACTGGGCATTCAGTTCTATTGCGAAAGAAGAAATGGAATATACAGCTGCTCCTCCATTGTTTTATTACTTCTTTACCTGTCTTTGTTTCATTTTCGTTAATTAACTTTTGCCGGCCTAGGTCAACCGTTTGATATATTATGGCAGATTCTAGAGTGATAGGGTTACCATCAGACGTCAGAATAGAAGTAACGCTCACTACAAAAATGTATTGGATTGGAGTGGTGTGGTGTATATAGTAGAGACTGTCTGCATGTTTGATTTGGACGGTGAGTGAAGCAACAAACAATTTTTAAAATTCCACACAACATTACCAAAACTTTTCGCCTCTTCCTTGATGGTGGGGTTTATACTTAAACACTTTAACCACTACACCATGTCACCACCAGCAAGTCCAAACTTCAGCAATTTAATTAATTGCTTCTCACTATGCCTACAAGCCGTTTTTGTGACCGTTTTTCCTTGGACTAGTGAACACAGGGGCTAGATTAACGATAGTTGTACGGAAGCAATCTCTCTAAGGATTTAAAGTAATTTTCTTGCATAGTTTTCTTATTTGTATGCTCCGCTAATTGATATCAATACGTGGCTATAATTTCAAATATTTTTTCAACAAGTTCCAACAAGTTTTAAATTTATTTCAAAATAATCTCTCAACTCTACTACCTGCTAAACTTCTACTTGTAGTAACAAATCTCTTTCAAACAAAAGCTTAATACTTCTACTCGTACAAGAGTTATTTGTACAACCATCATATGAAATGAAACAAAACTAAGAGATTTCAATACAATTTATGAGATTAGGAAACGTTCTATGGTTGTATTCGTACACGTACTCGTTCTCGTACTCTTTGTACCAGCATACAGAACGGCAAGCGTAAATGTTACTGGCAACACCAACACCAACACCGAGACCAACATCGAGACTAACACCAGCATATGCTTGAACGTACGTACGTACGGTTCCACTTACTATTTCACAAGTGTTTGCCATGTTGCTTTGCTTTTGAATTTCCTGTTCCTTTTTACGTTCGTATACTCCTAGTAGTACAACTGAGTGAATGTGAACAAAGCGGAGAACAACAAAAACGAAGCAAACAGGGTAAAAATTAGAAAATCTTATTTGTTGTACAAGTAACAGGAGTATCAGTACGAGTAACAGTACCAGTACCTAGTACAACTTGTTGTAGCAGCAGTTTTTGTTGTTGTTGCTCTTGTTAACAGTAATAATAGTTGTTATTATCCTCGTAAGTACTTATAGCACACACAGAAGATTATTTCAGTAGTTTTGTGTCTACTCGTAGTAGTCAGTAGTTTGAAAGAATGCAATGAAAGAAAATATTAATATAAGTGGACTACCCGGAAAGAAAAGACTTTCAAGCATTAAGAATCATCCGATGAATACACTTAATTTACTACAATTGATTTAGACAGCATATGGGGTTAATAAGTCACATCAAATTGAAAAAAAATTTAAAAATAATTTTAAGAATGGAATAAGAATTTAAATATTGTCTTGGTACTATTTCGAGATCTTGACTATTTTTTACGTATCAAGATTGAGAAACACAGCCTAAGTTCAGGGCAAATGTATGTCCAAGATAGAATCCAGTAAAATTCATACAGTCTAGTAAACCATGGGAAACATTTTTGAATGAATCTGCTTTAGACTGCAGTGAATTTCGCTCAATGTTAGATCAAAATAAGGTTACAGTTGCATAAGAATTGGAAGCCAATCAACAGCTAGATTGAAGCAATTCTTATCAGCCTTTAGGGAGTCTACCAAAGGTCTAAGTAAATGCGATTTTATAGAAAATGTATATGGCTTTGAAGTCGCTGTAGTCCAGTAGGTAGCGTGTTGGCTTATTAGACGTAAGGCCACGGGTTCAAACCCCAGGTCAGACATCAAAATATATTTCTTCCGCGGCTTCCTCTCAGCAGATTTCTGCCAATAGCTCTGAGAGTAAATAGAAAATTGCCATGAAAAGTTTTTCAAAAAATCTGTCGTTCGGAGTCGACTTTAAACTGTAGGTCCCGCTACTCATGTATAAAATTAACATACACAACATAAGAGGTATGAGAAGCTAAGTCGTAATCCGGACTGAAGGGTTGTAATGACCATTATGTATGTATGCATATAAGGGGCTTTGAAGTTGCCGTAGTCTAGTAGGTAGCTTGTGGTTCAAATTCCACCTCAGATATCTTGAACGGACCAAAAAAAATATACTCTCGGCGGCTTTTTCTCAGCAGTTTGCTGGTAAAACTCTGAGAGTAAATAAAATTGCTATGAAAAGTTCCTCAAATCTATCGTTCGGCGTCGGAGTTAAAGTGTCATGCATAGAATTAACACATAAAACGTAGTTTGTCTGAGAAGCTAGTTTGTAATTCTGATTACAACTAAGAAACTTGAAGCTTTAGCAACTTGGTACGAAAGTTCGTTTGTGGTTTCTTTTCCAAATAACGAAGGTGCTTTTAATAGCAATGAGATAGTCTATGGGAGATTTCATATTCCCCAAGAATGTTGTCGCTAGAAGGATTGCTTTTAATTGATAATTGGGAAGACAAAGATGGGAAACATGAAATTCATAGTGAGGGTCATAAGGGAGGCTTATTAGACAGGCTTTTATACAGGAAAAGATAAGAGGGAATAACGGTTTTGTTGAAATCAAAATTCATTTGAGCATAGATACCGGTCCGTTGAAGTGATACCTCAAAGCTAGCTTCAATAGTTGATAGAGAGACTGCGCCTTAAAGCACGTCTCGTTTAAATTAAGCTGAAAACCAGTTTAGGGATTGATGTGGGGAAACATTAGCTCCTATAGAAAAAATGTAAGTGAAATGGAATAGGTTTGTGCTAAGTCCGAGATGGACAATGTGGAAGACATAGCAGTTAATCGAAGTCTTTCAACATGCTTATCCTTTATGCAATGATCTACTGAAATACATAGACTTCTCAACTGAAGTAGTCGATTGGAACTCTTTATATCCAATTTAGTCCAGATTAGTTTGACAGGGAAGTTAAATTTCTGTTTGTCACCGGATTTGTCTGTGTTCAATAGATACCCGATAGATATGTAGCCTGCTATAGCAAGCTATTCGGTTGTCTAGTATAGCTATTAAGCTTTATAAGCAAGGAATCTCGTTTGGGATTCAAAGCTTAGCTTAAACAGTTGGATTTTTAAAAGGATTTTAAGGAAAAAATGAGCAGGAAAAGCTAATTCTGCTGAGTGTCTCTTTCGAGAACATTCTAGCCAAGCGAGTTCAAAGGCACAAATAATGCTTTCCTGTGTTTTTTTAGTCTTCATTAAAGCCTCAAAGCGTTTCAGCTTCTGGAGCTAGACTTGAATACCGTCCTTCCCTTATTAACACGTATATAATGGGATTCGTAGTGCATAGATTCGGTACAAGATCAGATTAGTATCGGGTCCGCCATCTAATGTTTTTTTTCAACTAGCGTTTATTTCGTGAATGGTAACACTTACCTCATGTCTGATTTGACAGATAATTTGTTTTATCCTTCCGCTAAACGAATATGGTTCTGAATACGCATGAACAACGCTGGGAAATATTGCGACATTACTTTGAAAATCATGGTAATGTTGCAGAATGTGTGCGAAAATTGCGTACGGATTTTTGAAGAAGAGAAGCACCGTCAGCTCCGCATGTTCGTTACCTTGTGAAAAAAATTGAAAGAAACTGGTATCCTCATCGATAAACCAAAGCGTGAAAAGCGAAAAACAGTGTGTACACCCGAGAATATTGCTGCTGTTGGCAGAAAGTGTGCGTGAAGCGCCATCAACATCAATTCACCGTCGTTCTTAGCAATTGAACATTTCGGAGACATCATTGAGACGAATTTTGCATAAAGACTTTGGTATGACACCATACAAAGTCTAATTGGTTCAGGAGTTGAAGCCAATTGACCATCCAATGCGTTTTCGCTTCGCTAAGTGGGCCTGCGATCGACTTACAGAAGATGCCGATTTTGGCAAAAAAAAATCATCTTTTCAAATGAAGCTCATTTTGATCTTGGCGGATATGTAAACAAGCAAAATTGTCACATTTGGGGCACAGAAAACCCGCACGCATACATTGAAAAGCCGACGCACCCAAAACGAGTCACTGTTTGGTGCGGATTTTCGTCCAGAGGCATAATTGGGCCATTTTTCTTCGAAAATGAGCAAAGAGTGGCGCCGTTACAGTCAATGGCGATCGTTATCGGGCCATGTTGAACGAATTTTTGTTCACAAAAATTGAAGAGGAGGATATTGGCAACATTTGGTTTCAACAGGACGGCGCTACGTGCCGACGCTACGTGCCGAAGCTACACTTGATGTTTTGCGCCCTGTTTTTGAAGATCGCATTATCAGCCGCAGAGCTGTTGTCGTTTGGCCACCTCGGAGCTGCTTGACACCGTTTGACTATTATTTGTGGTTTGCCGTCAAAGATAAGTGTTGCGCCGACAAGCCAGAGACAATTGACGCTTTAAAGGACAATATTCGTGAAGCCATTGGTGAAATACAGCTGCACACAATCGATAATGTGCTTAAAAATTGGAGCGATCGTGTGGGCTACTGCATGACCAGCCGAGGCAGCCATTTGAATGAAATTATTTTCCATTATTAACCGGAAGGATTGTACTTTCAAATAAAAAAAGAAATTTGAGAAAATATTCAGCAGTTTTTTTTTTAAAGCATTTTCAAAAAAAATTTATTTGGCGGAACCTTTATAAGTGAATATTCTGCAGGAGCGATTTGAAGGCAAGGTTATCTTATGTAGAGGTGATGCGAAAAGGCCATCTATATCGCGCAATTTGATCCCGTTATACTTTTTCTAGTGGGGTTTTTTAAGTCGCAGATGTATACGAATTAGCCACAAACCATAGCGGTCCTTAAGGAAGCGCGCCTCCCAGAGAAGCAGTTACAAAAAAAAAAAAAAAAAAACAATGAGAAATGTGTACGCTTATCTAGTGGAAAACTTTCGCACCCCTTTAAGACTCTTGAAATTAAGTTGAGTTCGAAAAAATGTTAATGAACTGAGTGGCACTCCACACGAAATGGAAACCCACAACATTACTACGTTCAGACTGATAATACAACGTAGGTTATTGATTGCGACTACGTATCAGAGATCAGCAATGAGTATTCAAAAAAATGAGTAGAATCGAATTGTACTCATAATTTGTGACACTTGTACGCATTCATACTTATTTTAATATCATGGAACCTGTACTCATATTCAAAGTTTGAAGTACTCATCATCTTCATACTTAACAACACTTTAAACCCTGAAGAATACTATTTTGATGATTAGGGCATGATGTTGTTCTTTAAATTCGCCTGTAAGTTTTTGTCTATAAAAAGAGAATAAAAAACTGACAATTTATCTCCATGCAACTGGCTGCTATACAGTTTGAGTAAAAGTCTCTTTTAATGACTATGTATGCAATTGTACAACACGAATATTACTCATGTGTTTTACGAGTAGCACTAAACCTATGGCCCTCTACTGCTATAGTGAGAGAAATCAAAGAAAGAAAAAAAGAAGCAGAAGAGCATTTAAAGCACAGTTACATTTGAAGTATTGACATACGGTTTGTTTTCACTTTTGCCTTCTCTTTTTTGTTGTTGTTTTTGTGGCAAATACACATGATGTTGATGATGATGATGATTGTAACGGTGTTGGCTTTTGTTTTGTTTACAAATGATGCTTCTAGCATTTTAACACCGTTTGAGTGTTGGAAAGAGATAAAAAGAGAGAAAGAGAGTGTTGTATAAAAGAAATAAAAAATCTTTTTAAATAATAATGAGACCTACTTTTAGAAACATACAAGAAATGAAGCCAATTTGTAATGCTTTTTTTCTGTTCTCTTTACAGGGGGATGGGACCCAAAAGACGTTTATCGGTTGCTGAGCGACAGCAGCGTGCGAACACAGCACCAGCATCCAAAAAACGTTCTAACACTGGTAGTGCTAATCATTCGCCCGTCTCTCGAAAACCCGTAACATCAACCAAGAACAGCACCAGTCTAACAGGTTCAAACGCTAATTCACCCTGTAAGGAAACTGTGAAGACGTCCTCATCGTCACCAGCTAAAAAATCCTGTAAATTAACGGTTAAAGAAAAACCTGAGGACGGTTTAAGTGAAGCAAAAGATAAAGATAAGGATCTCAAAAACAAAGATAAAACAGAAGAGAAAAAGGCGGCCACTACACGAGCCTCTTCCAGAGAGAATGTTAAGCGATCCGGCGGCAATGAAACAGAAGAGAAACCCAGTACTTCTTTAGCCAGCAAAGAAGATACGAAAAAGAAAGATACGGACACGACGCTTAACAAAGAGAAAGAAGAGAATATCAGTTCGAATTCCAGTACAACAAGCAGCAGTTCTAAGCCTCAGGATAAAAAGGATGGCAAACACAAGGCCATCAGTAAAATGCTTAAGAATTTGGACATCAAAATAAGCGGTTTCGATAACATACTGCCCAAAGAACAAAACATACAAGAGCTACGCCTAAAGTCCTCGATCTCAGAGAATGTTAAGACTAAGTCACGTGCTGCAGCGGTCAAAGTTATTGCCTCATTGAGCACACCCAAGCCCCAGAAGAGAAGTAAAACTAGCGAAACGGATAGGAAAAGTAAAGAGAAGCAAAACGAAAAACTTTTAAAAGAAGCCACGAAAGCTAAAGAGGAAGTCGATAAAGAAAAAAGTGATAAATCTGGGAGTAGTAAAAGCAAACAACAGCAACAACAGGAGAAAGCTTTACCTGGAAAAACTAAAGAAAATCTTCAACAGAGTTCGGAACAGCAAGCCAGCAAAATGAGTGAACAATTAAAGACGCTAGAGAAAGATGCAAAAGACATCGTTGAGAAAGCAGAGTGTGATAGAACTGCAGAGAATCAGGAGGAGAGTAAAAATATTACTTTGATAGAAACGAAAAAGAAAATGGCAGCAAAAAAGGCACGCATTGATCAGCAGCTTAAAACGAGAAAGAAATGCGAGAAAACAAAAGAAGCGGAGCAGGATAAAGATGAGATTAAAAGCGAAGCCCAAGAATTTATGGAGAAGCAACAGGAACAAAAAGTTAGCCAGGAGGGTGTGTTAAATACTAACAAAACAGAAGAAGCGAAACCCACGGAAGATAATACCGCGGATAAACCAGAAGTGGAGGTTAAAGAGAAGCCTAAAGAAAGTTTTACAGAAGAGAGTCCAGGCAAAAGGAAGTCACCAAATCATAAAATCTGTGCGAATGAGGTCTTAGATAAAACGGACACTGAAACTAATGAAACACACGAGTTAAAGGAACCCCCCAAAGCCGATAAACCTTTGGAAATGGAGTTAACAGGCGGTAAATCACCCAAAAAATCAAAACCTTCTACGCCACAAAAGTCTTTGCCAGCTGCCTCCCAAAAAACTCCCGAACACAAGTGCAATATTTTACTCCACGAGTTGCTCGAAGAGAAAGATGAGATCCTTAAGGTGGTTATTGATTCCAATACTGAAGTAGTACAAATGGAAATTGAGGAAATTTCCACGATAAAACAAAAACCAACACATGAGCTTGAAACTTTAGAATTAAAAGAGAAACCAACAAACAAACAAAAGGAACAGCAGGAGGAGATAACTAGGCAGGAGAGCCAGGATTTACAAGCCAACAATTCCGAAGAAAAGCCTCTCAAGAGCCCGCAGTTAGTTAATAAGACGCTAGAGGCTGTGGAAACACCAAATGCTGGACAAATTAAAGCCGCGGTAACGAAAATATCAAACATTAAGCAACGTTTCCAATCAAAATTCAAAGTAAATCCCATCAAAACTAAGATCACCAAGCCCCTTAAGAAGATGCCTTTAAATAAAGTTCTGAATATGAAACAACAGCCAGCGGTGGAGAAGAAATCTGAATCCACGAAAGATGTTTACGATTTCAAGTCGGGCTCGGAGGATGAGGAATTCATAAAAATGGAATTGCCGACTTTAAAGAATTTAAGGGAGTTCTCTGTGGAAGAGGATGAAGGCAGAGAACGAAATAAAACTCCGGTTAAAAAAGACATACCCAAGTATGGCTGTAACAAAGACAAGGACAAGGACATGGAAAAAGAAGTGGAGAGGGATGTAAAGAACGAAACACCTAAACCTGAAGAAACGCTTAAGGCTTTGCAAATCAAAGAGAAACTCAAAAAGGAAGAGGAGGACAAAGCCGCAAACACGAAAACCGAAACTCCCAAGAAGACCAGTTTGGCCAAGTCTACACCCACAAAGGACAATAAAAAGTCACAGCAGAGTACGCCCAAGAAGGATCCAAAGCCGGCAGACTTAAACTTGGAAAAGGAAACGAAAGCAGATGCTGATAAACAGCAATCGGAAACCGAATTAAGTTCCGAGGAAGAAAATTCCAATTCTGATGCCTTCGAGGATTCAAATGCACGGCAAAGCACGGCAAAGAAACCGTCAAAACTAAACAAGAAGAAGACTTTGAAGACCACACAAACCGCCATAAAAACCATTAAAAAGAAGCCGATTAAGCAAATAGCCAAAGTAAATAAAGTGGTCAAGGGTAAAATGGCCAAGAAGCCGGAAAAATCCAAACAGAAGCCAACAAAGGCACACAGTAGTTCGTCGGAGGAGAGCAGTGATTCGGAGGATGAGAAAAATCTGATTGTGTTCAGTCAAAAGCGACATAGAATGGCTTCGTTAAATGCCCTTGCCAAGGTCCAGTGTTTGTATGAGAATGAATCCCGTACCGCCTATGAATTGGGCTTGTCCAAGGCCACTCTTGTACCGCTCAAGATCAGAACTGTGGACAATAGTGATGATGAAAAGAAAGACAAAGACAAGGACAAGGATAAAGAGAAAGATAAGGATCATGAGCAAGAGAAGAAAAAAGATAAAGAGGACAAGGAGAAATCTAAAGAAAGTGCAACTAAAGCAGAAGATAAAAGCAAAATCAAGAAGGAAAAGAAACTTGAAGATCCTCTCAAGATAGAGGAGACCACTAAAGATGAAAGTGAGGAGGAGCCACCGGAAGAGCCAGAACCCAAGCGGGAATTGCGTAATGTGCCCGGTGGCCGAGGCATAGGCAAACATTGGGAATTCGATAGTGACTGTGAGTTGGATGAAATTGATATTTTGAGAATAAAAAAGAAGAAACTGCAAAAGAAACTCCAGGCAAAAAAGGATAAAGAGGAGAAACAACGGGATAAAAAGGAACAGGAGGAGAAAGAAAAGGCCCTCCAGGCTAAGGAGGACTCAAAGGATAAGGAGCCGCTTAAAGTTAAACGGAAGTATACGAAAATCAAAAAGCCTTTGAAAAAAGTGGTTAAACTGGCCACCGGCTCTTCTGAGGATGAAGGCAATTCGGAGTCCACGGATAAGGAAGATCAACAGCAGGAGAAGGATAAGGATAAATTGCAGAAACTTAAAATGACCGAAGCCAAGAAGCCACCCAAGAAACGTAAACGCATTCTTAAAGAGGAGTTAATAGGCGACTATAAAGGCATTTTGGCACGCAAGCGTATGGCCAGCTTAAATGCCAGTGCCATAGTTGCTGCCACCTATGAGGTAGAACGGCATTTGGATCGTAACTTGGGCCATTTTAGCGACTATGAATCGTATGAAGATGAACAGAAAACCGCAAGTAAGAAAACAAAGGAAACTAAAGCAGCAGCAAAGGAAACCAAAATCAAAACGAATACCACGTCAAATGCAAATAATGCCACAAGCAGCAGTAGTAGTTCAACGGCAGCAACTAATGCTACCACCACCACCACTGCCAATGCACCAGCCACCTCTACTTGCACTAGCAGTACGGCAACCGCTACACAAACCACCACCACCACCACTGCTACGTCGACAAACAAGTCCTCAACTAAAGATGTACGTCCTGAAACTCCTGTCAAAGTTCCCATGGCAGAAACAAAACCTTTAGCTCCTCATACACCCACTAAAGTCGAGAAGCCAATAAATATCTGTGAGGAGAGCAATGATTCCAAGTATTCGAAAGAAACCAAAGAAACCAATACCGATACAACAACCACGACCACTTCAACGTCAACTGGCAGTAGTAGCACTACGAATAGCACTAAAGATGCCAAGGACTCTAGTCGTCCAACGTCATCGAGTGTGGTTATCGTACAGGATACTGATGTCACCATAACGGGTGTGTATGTCAATTCGACAACGGGTTCCAGCCAGGAGGCCTACTGTAAAATGCAATATCGTGTACAGTCCAGTGTTACGGAAGAACGTCTTGTAAGGCCCGGCTCAACAGAGCCGCCACCAAAATCCTATACACCATTAAGTGCTTTGTCTAGTATGCTGCCACCAGGCGCTGCACCTCCGGGTGTGGTGGGAGAAGGTAAGTGTAAATTGAAATCTTAAGAAATGAATTGCTATCAAATTGAGGTTACTAATGTAAATGTCTTTCTCTTTCGCTCTCTCTCTCTCTCTTAAGGTCATGCAACTGTAACACCGCCACCAGCCCAAGCACCTTCCGCTGCACCACCTCCTGCGGTTGCCTCTTTAAGCGAAACTCTAAATGCCGCTGCAGGACTTTATAATCCTGCTGATTTGGGCATACACACGGAACAGGGACCCCTAGATCATCATGGACCGCCACCGCCTTCCTATGCTGCCGCAGCCGCAGCAGCAGCTGCTGCTTACCACGCCCATCATATGTCACCACATGGCGGTGCCCATCATCAGCATCAGTACGCACATTCACATGTACACCATCAGTATCAACAAACACCGGGTGACCATCATGGTATGCCACCGCCACCACATCATTATGGTGGTGCAGGTCCACCACCACCGCCACCATCACATTATGGACCACCACCATCTTCGGGGCACTGTGATGCTGGTTCGCCACCTCCCACTTATCGGGCTAGTAGTGCTTATGGTTCTAGTATAACAGGACCTACAGGACAATCTGCCGCTTTACCTTCAGCCATGGGTAGTGGTGGAGCATTTTGTCCCACAAATGTACATCTGCAGCAGCATCATCATCAACTACAACAGCAGCAGCAGCAGCAGCAACAACAACAGCAGCAACAAGCTCAACAGCAACAACAACAACAACAATCACAAGCAGCCGCACAGCAACAACAACAACAACAAGCAACGGCTGGTGCTCAAAGTGCAACAAATGAAACAAGTGGTAAGTGAGAGCAAAACATTATTTATTTATTTAATTTACACACACATATGTACACACACCCTACACATACAAATTAAAATCAATTTCCTCTCTACCACATATATGGGCTTTAGAGAGGTGTTGGTAAACAATTCTAAACGAAATTATTTTCAAATTTAAAACAATTTTCTTCCTCGCCCTTATGGTAAGAGTGGGGAAAAGTTGCAAATAATTGCCACAAATTTTAACTAAGTAAACAATTTCAAAACCCTTGCATAATGGCATTGAGATATGGATGACAAGTCTTTACAATTAATTTTATTAATTTATTCAATGTAAATCTCTCTCTGTCAGAGAGAGAGAGAGATTGAAAGAAGTTGAGTGTCCCTTAAGTAACAAAATAGTCATTTAATAATTATTTTTATTACTTGTAAATTAAATAGAAACGATCTCTCCCCTCTCCCCATTAAAATGTCAAGTATTTCAATATGGAAATTATTTATACACAGTTACATACACACACACACACACACAAGCAATAAATAGTAGACAGACCAACAAATAAGAAAGACATTGCTCTGCTGGTCACAATTGCAACATCCTTGAAAAACATATTCCCCATACACCACTTTGTTTTACAACAAATAAGACGACTGTAACACAGTTAAATATTACATACCATTTACCCGGGTACACGGGTACGGGTATGGGTATGTGTGCCGCCATAGTGCCTTGTGTATGGTATATGCTTACCCGGCAAGCATTTAGGTATTTGAGATAAATTTCAAATGATTTTAAAAGTTGTTTTAAGAGTGCCTATATAAACTTCCATGTCTGTGATAGGCATGCTTGCCTTTGGGAAGAGTTATATTCTATTTATGGGTTGGATGCCTTGTACATACAGATGACATTATGAACGCCGATACGTTTATATGAAGGAAGTAGAAATAGATCGTTTAGAAACCGAATTCATATTGAATATGCTCACGACTTGAAAAGGCTACCAAGTGCAATAGAACAGAACTGTTAAGGTATAAACATACTTTAATGGCTGTCAAGACACTCTTTTTTTACGCCGAGGAGGGGTAAATGTACTCAACCGCACCATAGAGGAAGTCGTCACATCCTCCGTGTGTGGTGCCCTGACCCACTAAATCCCCCCTCGTCTTCTGTGGACTTGTTCGTGCCCACTACGGAACTATGGTGGTATTACTTCCTTTTGGCCCTTTGGTCTCTCCATGTTCATATCCGCGTCCGGATTGCGTATCGAAAGTTGAGGAGACATCTAAGCGTCTCTACTATTCCTCTCGTCTAAATCATTATTTCGGTTCCGTTTGGCACGTGTGACAGTATCACCTATGCCGACATGCTTACGCGTTCTGCAGCCTCAAGACCTCTCTTCTTCCGCCTTAGAATGCGCTCTACGTAATTCACCACTGAGGTCCAAATTCCACTACTCGCAATCATGACCCCGACAATGTTAGCGGCTGTGATCGTTCCAACTATTGACGTCAGTACAGAGTGATAGCTCTGCCAGCGTGCACACTCGAAAACAGTGTGCTTTGCGTCATCAATTACCTCCCCTTCCTCGTAAAGACAGTAAGGGGAGGAGATCCATTCAGTGGAGATATTTTCTAAAATATCCGTGACCCGATAGCATCTGTGTAACGTAGTAATTTAGCTCTCCAAATTTCCGACCAATCCATGGCCTTATGTCCGGAATAAGTTTCGCCGTGCATCTTCCTCTATCTTCCTCGTTCCATCACAACGATGGATGCCATTTTGAAATGGTGTTTTGCCTGAAGTAACCGGTTATGTGTTTCCCAGCCGATTTCGCCTTATAAATCTCCATCCGCTCTGCTGTCAGCATATCCACAGGGATTATACCCGCTATTACCAGTACGGCTCGAGCGGACACTGTACGGTATGCCGACGCGATACGCAATGCAGCCGTTCTCTGTACCGATACAAGTGAGTTTGCCCGCTTCTTAACATCTAGTATTTCGGCCCAAATTTCGCTCCCACAAAGCATAATGCTGTTTCCAACCTCCATCAGGAGTCTCCGTCTCCGTCAATATTCGCCATTAATCTGCTGAGCTGTCCAACGATCTTCTGGGCCTTGTTAGCCGAGTACTGAATCTGAAGTGAAAATGTTAGTCTGGGATCCAGCCTTATTCCCAGGTATTTCACCGAGCTCTTGGTCCTAATTACCTCGTTTCCAATACTCATGTCCACATGCAAAGGGATACGGCGACCACTGATTAGCAGCAATTTCGTTTTATGCATGGCCAGGTCTAGGCCGTGGGAATCCAACCATGTTTTTGTTCTCAGCATAAGACGTCTCAGTTTTCGCTGCGCCTCTTCCGTATTGTCAAGACACTCTTAAGAACGTTACGATTGCCGATGTCAGGCAGTAGTATCAATCAAAAACTCAGGTTACCAAGGCACGGCGGTAGAGTGCGCTAGTGAAGGAGATAGGGAAATTGGGAAATGAGAAGAGGTAGCAAAGGGACCACAAAAGCATAAGCGAGGGCGACAACAACCTTGATGCCCTAGCACAACCAGCTTAACGTATTAATGCATCTATTGACAGCTCTCTAATGTCGGCACTCGACAGAGAGTCCACACATTCAAAGAAGCACATGCTCGGGGTTCTCAACCTACTGAGGGCTGAACAGTTGCAGAGGAGGTGGTCGATAGATTTCCAAGTCCTTCTCATCGCAACATACTTCGTAATCTATACTAACCAATGGCAAACCTGTTCTATCCATGTCTATAGCATTGCTGGAGGCATAACATCTCGATCCATGCCCCAACGTCTCCGCTCTTCCCCCCTGACCCATCCAGTGATGTGGCTGCAGAAGTGGCAGGTTGGGGGTCAGTAGCAACTATCAAGTCGCCCTCAGAAAGTGAACCTAATTTCGCGAGAGCATCCGCCGTCTCATTACCGAGTATTCCGTTATGACCCGAAACCCAGCTTAGACGAATTCGGTCTGGTCCAAAGATCCTTAAAGACTCTTTGCACTCAAGAACAAGCCGTGATTTGCACCAGACCAACGCAATCCCCCTTAGGGCAGCTTGACTGTCAACGAAGATCATATAAGACCACGAATCCGAAGTGGGCCTATCAGCAATGGCCCCAATAGAGTTCAAGATTGCAAAAGTCTCTGCATGAAACACGCTACAGTCATCATTTAAATAAAAGTGAAGTTCAAGACTGAGTTCCCTATACAAAACCCCAGCACCTGTATCTCCACCTAACTTCGGGTATACCGCTCTGCCCCTTTGATGAGGCCGCAGAAGTCGCAGTTTGGGGGTCAGAACCAACTATCAAGACGCCTTCAGAAACGGAAACTGATTTAGGGAGAGCATCCACCGTCTAAACTCCAGTAATCTAAGTACAAATCCGAGAGAGGAAAGTGCCTCATGAATAAGCTCAATACAAGAGCTCAATACTAAGGCCATTGTTCTTATGCACCTACAGATGGCACTTCTATTATTTTAGAAACTACCACAGCATTCTTATAAAGAACTGAAGAAACTAAAATCCAGCAAAGAAATAAGAAATAGGTGTGGGAGATACTTTGTGGTAACACTACGCTCCTAAATGCAGAAAAAATTTTCATATTCAGTAGTGCCGGAATTCTGGATACCATCGGGAATATATTTGTCCTCCTGGATAATTGCATTTCATGTTGTTTTTTGAGTATGTTTCCCATTTTCTCTTTAAGAGATAGTTCTTGTCCTCTACTTGATGTCTTACCAGGCAGAGAAAACGTTTTCGGTGGAAGTTTTTAAATTGAAAATTTCATGAAAAGAATGCGAAGACTTAGCAAAAAAAAAAATATCACAGCTGAAGATTAGTTATTTCGATAAAAGTATTATGGTTCCTCATTCCTAACTTGCTAAAATTACATCGAATGCGACTTTATGCGGCAGGCATAGTTCAAATAAAACACTAAGTATAGCCACAGTTTGAAATGTATAATGATTTCGGGCAATAAAAATTTCAATTCCGTACCAAAAGCATGAATTATCCGTTGATTAGGCAAGATAGGCTAGAGGAAAAGTCTCTTATCTTGTGAAATAACGGAAACTTCCTTTGGAAGCCCTCTCAGGGGTTTCTATTACATGAGGTAAATAGCTTAAGCTCTTGTATCACGATCAGTGGATGATTTTGACGATGTTTACATAGCCATAAAGATAAAAGAAGTAAACTTTACTAGGTTAAGAGAACCCCAACCAGCTAAGATGAGTTCGATTCCTTACAATCTAATCTGCACTTAAAAAAAATATAACACAGGAGAACAAACATTACGTATTCGATGTATTCATACCCCTTTCAGTCTAGATTTCTCGTTTAATTTGATTCAAATTCATTTCTGTACGACTATATTTCTTTTGCTAAAAATTGAAATGGGGTGAAAATGTTCGCTGGGCTACTTTATTATTTGTTGTGCTTTAGACAAGAGATAATAACAGAATAAATGGTCATCTCTTTATGATTGTTATGCTTACGAAATCACATTGTGGCTATGTGTGTGACTATGACTGTGACTGTGTGGCTCTGTTCGTTCATATTTATTGTACGAGAGATCGACTACAGTCAATAGCCATGTTGTGAGTACTTACAATACGATTTAGTATAATAAAGACTAAAATTAAAAGGGGTTCATGACATTTCTTTTGGGGGGCGTGTGACCGAGAAATAATACAAAACACAAGCCAATTAATGGCAAAGCCAACAGAATTATTTCAAAAGCCAGTCAAACGTAGCACGTATACACTGGAGAATAATCCAAATAAAGTTCTTGGATGTGAACACAAAGCGGATATGCTTACTTCCCATAAGTGAATTGAGATCTTAGTACATAAGTTGGTTTAATTTTAAATAGCATTTGGGATTCATAAACATATTTTTTTCTTTTTTGTCTTGAGAAACTTTTTTTTTCTTGTAAGGAAAGAGCTTGTCTTTCTTCGGATAAATATGTGATAAAAAAGGTCCAGCGAGAATTTAAAATACTCGATTGAGTTTACAGCTACGGCTGAACTTTGTCTATTGAATCATTATCTTGTAAGTATCTTGACTAGACCCATGGGTAGCTACCGTGTCTACGTCCTAATGTTGACACGTTCTGTGTATTAGTGTACAAGAATAAGCTTCCGGAGTGCACTTTCCTTGAATCATTTGAGTATCTTGACTAGACCCATGGATAGCTATCAGGTCTACGTCCTTTTGTTGACCCGTTCTCTCTATTAGTGTACAAGAATAAGCTTCCGGAGTGCACTTTCCTTGCTAGCAAAGAGGAAATCTCAGAGGATAAATTATGTAATACCGCCACATCTTTTAACACTTGAGGCTTTTATTAGGTTATGACATCATATCAGGTTTTCCAGCAGGGACTTCCGAACTTTAACAGTAGGTAACCACCATTTTGTTGTAGCAATAGCTGTCAAATTAAACAGATGCACCAGTTATGTATATAATCTGGCTTCTCATAATCTTAAGTATACATATTCTTGTAAACAAATTCAGTCTACCATTAACCCTCAAAGTGTGTTGTCATTAATTCGTGTGTTTGAAACATTACAGCACCATGAACGAATAGTAGTCGCCGTACTTTAGTAGGTAGAGTGTTGGCTTATTAGACATAAGGCCAAGGTTCAAATCCCAGGTCAGACATCAAAAAACGAAAAAAAATATTTCTTCGGCGACTTCCTCTCAACAGATTTCTGGCAAATACTCTGAGCGTGAAATAAAATTGCCATGAAAAGTTTCTCAAAAATCTGTCGTTCGGAATACCGACATTAAACTGTAGGTCCCGCCTCTCATGTACAAAATTAACGCACACAACATGCGTGGTGTGTGAGAAGCTAGGCCGTAATCCTAACTGAATTTTTGTAATGGCCAATTATGTATGTATGTATGTATGTACCATGAACGAATATACCGTTCAATATGGGTATTCTGTTTGATCCTAATTTTCATTGAAAAATCATTTTCAGCGATGAGGCCTGTTTTTGGATAAATGGGCGGTACGTGACCAATCAAAATTGTCGACTATGGGACGAAATAAATCCATAAGAGATCCAAGAGCGTTCAATGCATCCCGGAAAAGTCTCTGTTTGGTATGGTTTTTGGTTTGACGGCGGCATTGGTTTGTATTTTTTTGAGAATGACGTTACCCAGGCTGTCACTGTCAACAGCGAGCACTATATATGCAGGAATACCATCTTGTTTTGGCCTCAGTTGGGTGTTCTATACACCAGCCCTACGCGGTTTCAATAGGACGGAGCTATAAGTGAATATTCTGCAGCAGCGATGTGAGGCTAAGATTATCTCCTGTGGAGGTGAAGTGAATTGGCCTCCAAGATGACGTGATTTGATCCAAAAAGATTTTTCCTTCTTCTTCTTTAAGTCACAGACGTATTCAAATAAGCCACAAACCATAGCGGCCCTCAAATTGATCAAATTCAGTCTGATTTATGCGTCAGAGTCATGGAAAATTGAACAATTTGAATACGCTCCTCCTAGAGAAGCAGTAACAAAAAAAAAAAAAAACAATAAGAAATGTGGACGCTAATCTAGTGGCAAACTTTCGCACCCCTTTAAGACTCTTGACTCTTAAGTTGAGATCGAGAAAATTTTAATGAACTAAGTGGCACTCCATGTGAAATGGAAACCCACAATATTACTACGTTCAGACTGGTAATACAATGTAGGTTATCGATTACGACTACGTATCAGAGATCAGCAATGAGTATTCAAAAAGATGAGTAGAATCGAATCATACTCATAATTTGTGATACTTATACGACGCATTCATACTTATTTTAATAACATGGAACCCCTCTACTCATATTCAAAGTTAGAAGTACTCATCATCTTCATACTTAACAACACAACACGTATGATGTTGTTATTGATTTCGACTCGACCATAACTCAACTTATAAACGAATCACAAAATAAGAATGAATCGCGTAAGAACACTAAAGTACTCACTAAAAGGTTGTGTGTTTGCTCTGGTTGCTGCACAGTCTTTTTTTTGTAAAGGCAACAACAACTAAGACTAAATTTTGATGAATGATTCGAGTCATTCGAATCACATTTATAAGTATTATAAGAGTATTTTTCTAAACTTATGAATCGAAATGAGTAGAAGGCTTATGAATCAAACATATTTCGAATGGTATGAGTTTGATGTCAACCTTATACTCATACTCATACTCATTGCAACCTGTACTTATAAATCAACGTTGTAGTGAGTATGAATGAATCCACAGTACAGAGTTAAATTTCAATATTGTTGACACACTTGTACTCAAAATTTCATGTGTGTTTATGAGTAGCGGAAAAACGATTCATTGCTGATCTCTGCTACGTATTACAATTAATACTCCATTGTATAACTCATGACCATCTTAACTTGCTTGGGTATCCATCCCATAGCTCCTTTTCATTACTTGTGATTATTTTATTTGATTATTTCAGTTCGATTTAGAATTTTGTGTTGAACTTACGGATTTAAACATGAATGAAACTTAATTAAATATTAAATATTTTGATTTACATTTGATAGCTGTCGTTGGTGTTGTTGTTTAGTTGCTAGTAGAGTAACAATAATAATTGAGCCAATAAAATCTAATTCAACAACAACATCAACAACAATAACCAGAACACAATGCACAACAGATTCAGATTCTGATTCACAATAAATATATCGTATCGTATCGTATCGTATCGTATCGTATAATGAATAAAATTTCAACCATTTGCCAATTTGAATGCAAGTACACAAGTGTATGTTTGTGTTTGTGTGTATGTGAATAGTATTCGTAACTGTATAACATTTGGTTTCCACACATATATACACCGGCTCACTCATATATGGCACAGGCTGTATAATTATTTGCCTACAAACATATGTTTAACCAGAATGGAGTCGTTTTTATATGAGTCATTTTGCAAAGAAGACTATGGGTTCCTTTCAGTGGGGCTTTTTATAAAAAGAAAATGTTTAGGAGAACAACTAAAATTCCAGGCAATTAAATTCAATGGCTATTCTATCTGGGAGACAAAAAAAATGTCTTAAAAATATTCCTATTCAACGTAGTATTGTTCTGATTGCAGGAATGTGATAAAAATTTCTGATGTACTACTTATCGGTAATCGATAACAGGAGTTGAGCAATATATTCATCTTTCCTCGAAGATATTGGGCTTTGTTTTATACTCATAACCATGTATCCATAATTCTTCGTATTTTAAGCATGTTTGGTTCGCGAATCATGCATATGCTCAGTGCTTGGGGAGAGTTTTTTCCATTACTCCTCTTGGAGCATGGACTTTCCACAAAGTATGTCCTCCTTAAATGGTTTGCTGTTGTTTTGTTTTGGAGCCAGGTAAGGGTGGACTGCCTTAGCTTTTGAAATACTTGAAGTTTCGAAGTGATCTTTGGACAACCACGACATTTTGAGACTTAAGCATTCGACTTTAGCGTCATTCTTCGCGATATTATTGGACTTTCTTGCAGTACTATGGTCGATCCACATTCAGTTTATACGTTTATTTAGGTTTGCATTTTATATTAGGGTTGCAATGCTTGTGGGGTACTAGGATTTCACCTAAAAATCTCTTAGTTTACTGGGATAGCTAGTCTGAGATCATGAATGTCGCCTTGTTATTCGTTCTCATCCACGAATTCTAAGCAATTCGGATGAAAATTTCGGATCATTTAAATGTTACTTTAATGTGGGTTGCATTGCTGCTGGCCAGGCCGGGGCTAAGTCAGAGCCGACAGTCTACAACGTATTACAGAACATGGATGCTTCAATTGCCTCAGTTACACTGACTATTCTGTGGTCGTTTTACAGGAAAATTCAACTTCGTTAGCACTGCAAGGCTACTTGCAGTATTACTAGGCTCTGCTGGATTGAGCTGGATTCATAAGAAGAGGATTGATTTTCTTCTTTACTTAAGGCGCACATTTGCGGTGCATTCTTGCGGTAAACACACAACACTGGCCTATTTAAAAAGCTAGGCGGCGATATGCTTGCCATTCCTTCGAATAAATTCTGTAGGAGTTGTCAGTCTGAATTAGAATCCACCTCTTTCAATGAAGAGGATTACTGCATTAGCAGGATTTACTATGGAGTCGGAATGGTTTCCCCACATATATGTTGATCGGCTTGATTGATGCAATTTATTGATGTGATTGATTAATGATATTGATTGATGATATTGATTGATGATATTGATTGATGGTATTAGTTGATGATATCAATAGATGATATTGATTGATTATATTGGTTGATGATATTTGTTGATGATATTGATTGATGGTATGGATTGATGATATTGATTGATGATATTAGTTGATATTGATTGATGATATTGATTGGTGATATCAATAGATGTTATTAGTTGATGATATTGATTTGATATACTGATGAGTGATATTGATTGATTATATTGATTGATGATATTTATTGAAGATATTGATTGATTATATTGATTGATGATACCAATAGATGATATTAGTTGATGACATTGATTTGATATATTGATTGCTGATATTGATTGATTATATTGATTGATGATATGGATTGATGATATTGATTGATGATATTGATTGATGATATGAATTGATGATATCAATAGATGATATTAGTTGATGATATTAGTTGATGATATTGATTGATAATATTGATTGCTGATATTGATTAATGATATTGATTGATGATATTGTTTGTTGATATTGATTGATGATATTGTTTGATGATATTGAATGATGATATTGATTTATGACATTGATTGATGCTATTGATTGATAGTATTGATTTATGATATTGTTTCATGGTATTGATTGATGATATTGATTGATATGATCTCATAATAGGCTGAATTCCTAGCCTGAGTGTGACCTTACCATTCGAGTAGGGCTCTTACATAATCTAAACCTAGTTTAACGTAGTCAAGCTGTAGAATAAGAAGCAAATCTTGTCATGTCTTCTGGTTTTGCTTCAATTGTGGGGGGTCGTCTGTGAGGGTTTAGAAATAATTGTTTCGAGTTGGCGTTAGTGCCACTGTGTTATACATCTTCTCACTAAACACACATCGAAATTCAGATTACAACTGCTTCTTGCCAATTTTTAAAAATTTTCCTTCTTAACATAAAATCACCCACATATCCATACTTATCATGTGTGTGTTAAGCCTTAGAAAACAATCAAATAATCATACGGATGGACTGATAAGCAAACAAAGAAACCGTAGCAGATGCAGGGACAGACAAATAAAAACTTCTAAAATCAGTTAGAGAAACAAGAGACAAGAGAATCATAGACACTTAAATAAATAAACAAATAATTGAGTGAATGAATGTATGAACACAGATGAATGTAATTAAAATGAACTTAATAGGCCTCCAAAGACTATCATCTAACAAAACAACAAACTGGATAGCCTCCAGTATGCAGGAGTGCTGAGTGACACAGACATGGTATGCAACTTAGTTACTCGATGGCATGGTAAATATAGCTACAATAACATTGTTGTTGTATTAAATGTTAGTGACACTGTGATACCTCGTAAAAATCAACAGGTTTTCTCTCTCTCACTCTCTCTCTCTCTGTAATATTTATATATACACTGCATTTATGCATCATTTGATGCAATAGAAGGGCTGTTGTTGCAATCACTCTGGTAATTTGCTTCCCCTTAGCTAAACAGAATGTACCTTTTTTGGTGTCAATATACACATGTGTGTATGCGCTTATATAATGTATATGTATGTATGTATGTATTTGTATATAACTGTACAAATTTCCGTTGTTCTTAACCACATTTCGTTCGGTCAAATGTTAGACTATTGATTATGGTGTTAAATGCTTGACAAGTCAACGTTTGTTTAAATTTCATTCGAGTGCCGTATGCACTTGTTTGTGTATTTTATTGGGTGTACGTGCATGTGCATGTGTTCGTATTGATTCGTATTTCAACATGACACTCTTGTATGTGTTGCAAATACTTTAGGGGGCCAGAAAACCGCCGTGATAAAATATGTAATTCACTAGGGGGGTGTTAATTCGTGGCGTAACGTTTCATATCATTTCCAAAGATAAAGTGTGTGTTATTTTGCGTGTGGTTAACGCATACGTACGTATGTTTTTAAAGCTAACGAACTAGTTGACATTTAGTCAGTTTAATTATGGTCATCAGGACAATTGTAGAGAAAATCTAGAGGTTTTGTTTCAATACAGTTATGCTAGTAAAGTGTAAAACCCAGCGGAGCTTATCAGATTTATTAACAAATTTCTTCTTATTGGTGGGGTTTACTTATAACAATTACGAATAGCAACGTTATATATATGCACTAACCATGTGCAACCGCTGTAGGCTGTATGTTGGCTAATTAGACGGGAGTGTGTGGATCAAATCCTAGCTCAGAACATCTCGAAAAAAAACGAAATTAAAAAAAAAATTTTTTTCGGCAACTTTTTCTCAGTCTTCTGTCAAAAAAAAAAAAAAAATTGCCATGAAAAGCTTCCCAGAAACCTATCGTTCGGAGTCGACTATAAACTGGAGGTCTTGCCATTCTTATTAAAATTAACACACACAATATGGCTTGTGTAAGAAGCTAGATTGTAATCCTGACTAAAGGGTTGTAATGACCAATTAAGTATGTAAGTTAGAGAGGAACCATGTGGCCCATATCATCAGCAGGTTTGTTTTGTCGTTGCCCTTATAGGTGCGACCACATGTCTAGCCCGCACTGTTGTTCTTCTCAAACAGTCACAGTTTTATGAATAATTCTTGCAGAAGATTTTCTGGTTAGCAAAGAAAAGAACCCTTATAGATGCCGGGTACTAGTTTCAATAAACACGACTAGTTCCAAGCCATCTAACCATTCAAACTGTAGCATATAACTACAACCTAATGCCCTCTGCTGTCGTGAGTAGCCTTGCGATTACAACGTGGCTTGTGTTTTACTTTTTCGTATTTTTACGTCCTGGTAACCTTCATAGATTGATCGACAGCAACAAAATTAATCCAAAATTCCTCGTAATCCTACAACCGGGTCGAGATCAATTGAGACTGGCTCCTCATGTTATTAAAAAATGTTTAAAAACTTGCAACCGAAGCATGTCGGCATGTATAGACTCTCTCTAACGTCTTTTTAGCTGTCTGATACAAATATATGCGCCATATACCTGATAATACTCTACGCTTTTCAGAAGCGTGATCCTCAACGTTAGAACACCATTTTCTTCTCCTGCCTACAAATGGGATCAATTCATTCCACAATTTTTTTTTATTTATTCTGCTTTAATTTCTGCCCGTCAGCTTCAGGTGTGGCCTGAGCGAGGACTCCGACGTCTGTCCTGGGGATTTCAGCACACTTCGGATCTGATTGTGTCGAACAATGATTTGCCCGATTCATCATTAATCCACAGTCTACGAATCTGTATTTCAATTAGAGTGTGTCCGTCTGGTGATCAGAGTTGAGTATTGTTGGTTGATAGTGCTTAACCCGGAAATCCGCTGGATTTGCCTCAGACATCAGTAGGCAAAGATCTGTATTAACGCATGGTTACAAAGGTTTGCATTTTATGGTTCGCATCTAACTTCACTCAGCTTTTAAATTATTCAGTTTTGTGCGCCACGAATAGGGACGGATGTTGCACAATGGACGTAGTTGCCCGTAGGCATATTTAGCCCTGTTAATGCCATTTTCAATGTCTGCTACAGAGCCAATATTTGTCGTAATAATGCTTTCCAGATAGCAAAATAACCGAACGTTTTCAATCTGCTGCTATTGCAATGTGAAGCTGTTGATAGTTTCCGTGTTAAGTCTCAAGACTATTTTAGAGTTTTTGGAGAAATTCTAAAGCTGTAGCTGTTTTCCATATCTTCATGTCTAATATTCGTAATATTACGAAAATGGAAAATCTAGATACTGGCGTTTTGCTATTACATGGCTTAACATTAAAAAAGACAAATAAAAGCTACAAAACCAAAACAATGCCAGAAAGGAAACCTGTTAACAAATTCTCGTACTGCTTAATATAACAACAAACACCGACATAAAAAAGATGGTAAATAAGTAAACAAAAATACAACAACAAACACCAGCATAAAAACAAGTACACACAAACATACCGAGAACAATAAACGATAATAAACGTAAACAAAGATGTTTACATTTATAGAGATTTCGAGAAAGCGATGAAGCAAATGAACGTTCGCCTTCAAGAACATTCATCAGACTGTTGAATTTGCCTTATAAAAGGCAAGGCAAAGCAGGCGAGTGAGTCAGTGAAGTTCAGTCAGGATTGTGTGAAGACGCGGTATGTTTGAAGAGAGTAATCGTGGTTTGAAGATCTCCATTACAAAGATCTGTCGAATAATTGTCTAGTAATTGTTATTGTTTATGCGATGGGTGTAAACAGAGGAATAACAAAGAAAAGCAATTGTTGTTGTTTACATCAAGTTGTGAACAGTGGTACACAGAACTGTGCGAATAATAAAGAAGTTTCATTAAAACTGAACACAATTATATTTTATTTTATTTGTAATCTAGGAGCTTATAGTTTAAACGTTTTTAAAAGGTAAAAACGTAACAGATCGGCGTGCCTACTCATTATCGTTATGAACTTTAAAGGATTGCCTATCATCGTAAGAGGAAACAAGAAGCAGAAATAAATATTCCCTACGACGTAATGGTCTACAGGCCACTAGTACTTAGCCTCAAGGATTATCTACCATATTGGCCAGAGAACCAATAGATAACTAAAGGGTCCGCCAAATAACTTTTTTTTTTTTGAAAATGCTTTTTAAAAAAAACTACTGAATATATTCTCAAATTTCTTTTTTTATTTGAAAGAACAATCCTTCTGGTTAATAATGGAAAATAATTCCATTCAAATGGCTGCCTCGGCTGGCCATGCAGTAGCCTCTACACCAGAAGATGCCGATTTTGGCAAAAAAAAAATATCATCTTTTCAGATGAAGCTCATTTTGATCTTGGCGGGTATGTAAACAAGCAAAATTGTCGCATTTGGGGCACAGAAAACCCGCACGCATACGTTGAAAAGCCGACGCACCCAAAACGAGTCACTGTTTGGTGTGGATTTTGGTCCAGAGGCATAATTGGGCCATTTTCCTCGAAAATGAGCAAGGAGTGGCCGTTACAGTCAATGGCGATCGTTATTGGGCCATGTTGAAAGGATTTTTGTTCACAAAAATTGAAGAGGAGGAAATTGGCAACATTTGGTTTCAACAGGACGGCGCTACGTGCCACACAGCCGAAGCTACACTCGATGTTTTGCGCCCTGTTTTTGAAGATCGCATTTTCAGCCGCAGAGCTGATGTCGTTTGGTCACCTCGGAACTGCGATTTGACACCGTTCGACTATTATTTGTGGGGTGCCGTCAAAGATAAGTGTTACGCCGACAAGCCAGAGACAATTGACGCTTTAAAGGACAATATTCGTGAAGCCATTGGTGAAATACAGCTGCACACAATCGATAATGTGCTTAAAAATTGGTCCGATCGTGTAGGCTACTGCACGGCCAGCCGAGGCAGCCATTTGAATGAAATTATTTTCCATTATTAACCGGAAGGATTGTACTTTCAAATAAAAAAAAAAAGAAATTTGAGAAAATATTCAGTAGTTTTTTTTTAAAGCATTTTCAAAAAAAAAAGTTATTTGACGGACCCTTTACTTTAAAATCATGGGAAGTGTCTTCATTCTAAGCTCACCAGAGATAAGAATCTTAAATGATCTCAGGACTTTCCTCTAGATTCTGTCACTTCTCAGAGTATGAGAGTATGGGTCTAAATAAAGTAACCTAAGAGCCATAATTCACATTTAAGTCTCTGACAACAAGTTGTCCCCTATTTTGCTTACAAGTTTTAATAACCTTTCGCCTACTCTAAGCAAAAATTGTGTTGAATATTTACCATTTCAATATGGTTCAGTGACTGTAATCTTTGATTTACTTCTTCTTTTTTTAACTGTTTTTTAACTGTTTTTTTAACTGTTCAAGATAGAAATTAATTTAATACTGTTATGTACGTACGTATGTATACTTGAGTCGTTAGATAAAGTTGTTGCAACAACAGCCAATAAATTGTGTGCTGCAGCATGTAACACTTTTTTTAATAAGAAAACGAAAAAGAAGCAGGCAAACAGACAGACAAACGACACCAGCAACAACGTTAAGATAAAAAGTTTAAAGGATTTCCAACTCCAACTCTGTTGGCAACAGTAGTTGTAGCAACTGATGAAAATCAACACAGGAACCAGGAACAAGAAAAACTTCTTAATATTTACTTAAAACAACAAACAGACAGGCAGACATACAGATATACATACAGAGGGACGGACATAACAAAAAGGGCAAAAGGTTATACATAAACTTGTAAAACAACCTACTCTCCTTGTACGTGAGCAAGTTTAAAATCAGTTTATATGGTTATGCTAAGGGTGAAGGATGGCAATGGTGATGGTGTCGGTGTTGGTAATTCATTACGTTATAACGTTACATTTTTTTTCTGTTTTATTTTTACTACCGCTGCTCCACTGTCTCTTAAAACACCTTCAACAACGTTGTTTATTTATTTTTATTTTGGCTTTTAGAAAACGAATAACGAAAGACAAAAAAGTCTTCTTCCTAAGACAACAATTTAATAAAACAAAAAAAATGGCAAAATTCCATATGAAAGTTGATGTTAAGAAAAGTCTCTGAAAGAAAAGACAAACAAAAGCAAAACATCATGGCATGCCATTAAATTGTGCTTTTAAAATGCCATCACATCGTTCCTATTAAAAGCCATGCCATAAAGTTGCACGTTGCCATTACGACCATAAACCAAAACCAAAACACCTAAAAAAAAAAAAAAAAAAAACAAGTCACACAGTTAAATTCGTGTAAAAGTTTTCTCTCCCTTTTCTCCCCCCTTTTCCATTCCCTTTCTCTTTTAGTTTGTTTTATTTCGTTTTCCTTTTATTTTCTTAAACTTTTTTGTTTTGTTTTGTTTTGCTTTGTTTTTCGTTTAGTTTTGTTACATCCTTTTCCGGTTTTAGTAACACTTCTTTTCCAATCTTTTTTTCTCTCCTGTTTTTTTTTCTCGAAATTCATCTTCACCGCTTTGGTTTTAAGTTACTCAACCTGGCGTTTTGAAATTGTTTTCAATTCCTTAACACGTGCCCTGTGATGGTGTTTTTTGTTCTTTTTCTTCTATTTCGTCTCTTAATTTTATTTTTCTTATGCATCAGTATGTTGATGAATGTGTTTTTAAATGGAATACGAAGGTAGTTGCATAAGTCAGAAGACTTTCATTGGCAAATATAAAGTATAAGAACCTTTCAGTAACATTTTCTCAAATTGGTCTTATTTCATAAAGGGGGTTGGACAAATTAGTCCGGAATGCTAACTTTAGAAAAATACTTATAAAAAGGGTTTGCCTCGGTTGGCCATACAGTAGCCTACACGATCGGTTCAATTTTTAAGCACATTATCGATTGTGTGCAGCAGCTGTATTTCACCAATGGCTTCACGAATATTGTCCTTTAAAGCGTCAATTGTCTCTGGCTTGTCGTCGTAACACTTATCTTTGACGGCACCCCACAAATAATAGTCCAACGGTGTCAAATCGCAGCTCCGAGGTGGCCAAACGACATCAGCTCTGCGGCTGAAAATGCGATCTTCAAAAACAGGACGCAAAACATCGAGTGTAGCTTCAGCTGTGTGGCACGTAGCGCCGTCCTGTTGAAACCAATTGTTGCCAATATCCTCCTCTTCAATTTTTGTGAACAAAAATTCGTTCAACATGGCCCGATAACGATCACCATTGACTGTAACGGCCACTCCTTGCTCATTTTCGAAGAAAAATTGCCCAATTATGCCTCTGGACCAAAATCCGCATCAAACAGTGACTCGTTTTGGGTGCGTCGGCTTTTCAATGTATGCGTGCGGGTTTTCTGTGCCCCAAATGCGACAATTTTGCTTGTTTACATACCCGCCAAGATCAAAATGAGCTTCATCTGAAAAGATGATTTTTTTTTTTTGCCAAAATCGGCATCTTCTGGTGTAGGCTACTGCATGGCCAGCCGAGGCAGTTATTTGAATGAAATTATTTTCCATTATTAACCGGAAGGATTGTACTTTCAAATAAAAAAAAGAAATTTGAGAAAATATTCAGTAGTTTTTTTTAAAGGATTTTCAAAAAAAAAAGTTATTTGGCGGACCCTTCACTTATAAATAATTCGAGTGACTCGAATCATTCATCAAAATTTACAGTCTTAGTTATTGTTGCATTCGCAAAAAAAGAAAAAGGACACGTAAGTAAAAAAGTCAGAGCAGCAAGCAGAGCAAACACACAGCCTTCTAGTGAGTATTTTAGTGTTCGTACGCGAATCATACTTATTTTGTGATTCGTGTATACGTTAAGTTATGGAGAGTCGAAATCAATAACAACATCATACGTGTTGTGTTGTTAAGTATGAATATGATGAGTACTTCAAACTTTGAATATGAGTAGAGGGGCCCCATGATATTAAAATAAGTATGAATGCGCCGCATAAATATCAGAAATTATGAGTATGATTCGGTTCTACTCATCTTTTTGAATACTCATTGCTGATCTCTGGGAGTCTACCAAGATGGGTATGGCAGTAAATGAGGCAAAACAAAGTATATGTTATCGACAAGTAGAGACGTGCGGCGTGTTAATTGGCAGATTACGGCCGATAACTATACTTTTGAAACAGTCAAGGAATTTATTTATCTTGGCTCCGCCGTTACCACCAAAAATGATGTCAGTCTGGAGATCAAGCGCAGGTTCACTCTTGCCAACAGGTGCTACTATGGTCTCAATAGGCAATTGAGTAGCAGAGACCTCTCTCGTGCGACAAAACTAACACTCTACAAGACACTCATCCTACCCGTGCTTCTTTATGGCGCAGAAGCATGGACTCTATTAAGTACTGATGCAGCGGCCTTGAGAATGTTCGAGAGAAAAGTCCTACGTAAGATCTTCGGTCCTGTGCGAGTTGGCGATGATTTCCATATTCGATCCAACAGTGAGCTGTATGAGCTCCTCAACGACATAGACGTTGTACAGCGTATTAATATCCAGCGGCTGCGCTGGCTCGGCCATGTCGTTCGAATGGAGGAGGATGCCCCGGCGAGACGACTATTTGATGCGGGAATCTGCGGGTCGGCGAAGAGGACGACCTTGTATCCGTTGGAAGGACCAAATCGAGGAAGCCCTGTCAATGATTAGTTTGACCAACTGGCGAAGAAGAAGAGGGGCCTGGAGGAATGTGTTGCGACAGGCCGAAATTCGTTAAACGGGTTTTTATGGCCAATTAAGTAAGTAAGTAAAGTAAGTAATTGCTGATCTCTGGTGTTTGCCTTATCGTTTAATTTTAAGATTGTGTTCTAATTTGCAAATTTGTCTTAAATGACCTGAACACTTCATTAATTTGTGTTACACTTAGCAACACTATTTAGAGGGTCCCAAAAAATATTTCAAACTTTTTATTATAATTTCTAGACTTAAAGCGGTTTTTATTAAACTTTTAAGGCATTAAATTACATCGTAATGAACTGAAATACTGAAAATATTAAGAAAATAAGTTATTTGCTGTTAACCAACAAATTTTTTTCTTAAATTCTAAACAATCCTTACGCTCCCCGTGCATTGCCGCGTTGTGATGACATGAATTGCCGTGTCCGAAAAAATATTTCATCGTGTCATGATTAATAAAAAGCCAACAAAAATGAAAAGAGAAGAGAAACGAATATGAAGGCAATATATTGCTTATAATGCCACAAATCTTTGTAGAGAAGTTTAAGCCACATAACAGTTAAGCTTTTAGTTCCATATTTCTTGCTTTCATTCATTCAATCTCTTGCCCCTTCCTCTCTGGCTATCATGCGGTATTCTTTAATAACTTAATGCCAACAAAAAGGAAAATATTTTCTTTCATAAAATGCCACTCTCTCTCATTCTCCCTCTCTCTCCCTTCTTCATGCATTGGAAGGTTGAAAAAATATTTTTTTTCTTTTCAAAAAGAAATTATTTGATCTGCGTGTGTATCAATATTTGTTTTGTGGAAAGCAAGAGGAGGGGAAGGGGGAGTGTATCAGTATGAGAGCTTTAGAAACCAAAATTATTCTTCTTTGCTGGTTTCTATAATCATCCGGAGATGAAAAACATATTCATTCAATAACGATACTTTGAAAATGAACAAAAGTTTACTTTTCCAATAAGTTTTTTTTGCCTTTTTTTGATTATATTTTTCTCTTCTTTTTTGTTGTTTTTTTTGCTGGTTCTCTAAACCACTTGAAGTTTAGTAAACCAATATTAAAACCATCATAATAAGTATGTAGTTGGCTAATAGCAAAGGGCAAAAATAGAACAAAAGAGTAAAAAAAATACCTGCTGGTCACTCTACTCCTTCGAATTCGAAAACTAAATTTTTCTACTCCTCAATTCTTAAGCGTTGAACTATTCTTATAAAAAAATAAGAACAAGAACTTTTCAATTATGCTGCTGCCTCTGTCCACCTTAAACACTTGATTTTAATCAATAAAAATTAATTCGCTTTTAAGAACTTTTATTCTCACTTTCCCCATCCCCATGGTCCTTGTTATTAACTCTTTAATGGCTAACACGTAGTGGCTCTTAATTAAACAGTGTTTAGCAAAGTTTAGGCTTCTCACACATACTCTTCGAGAGGTGAAGCAATAAACTTATAATTGAGAGACATTAAGATGGAATCGTTAAAGTTTACTCTCTTATAAGTTAAGGGCGATTCCAATTACTAGCCAAGTGGCAGAAGGCAAAGAAAGCATAAAGTAGCATAAGAAAGTAATGAAGAGATTTTAAATTGAATTTTCTTTATTTAATTCAAGCATTTGGTGAAAGTAGGTTTTCGGAATTTAATTGAAGAACTCTGGTCTCATCCATTTCTATTTGAACTAAGTGAGGAACTTATAATGAAACTGCCCTAGAAGCCGCAAAGGTCTCAATACGATGTTGGCATCAGAAACCAATGATCGACTGTAACTTTCACTTACACCAGGTCTTCGCTTCGAACAAGCTTACACCGCTGCTGCATCAATTTTATTTTACTGTTACGAAAATGAAAAATCAAGATACTGGTGTTTCAGTTTTACATCGCTTAACATTAAAATTGTAAACAAAAGCTACAAACAAAACAAAACAAGTAAACAAAAATACAACGACAAACATGTTGTGTGTGTTAATTGTATACATGAGTGTCGAGACCTACAGTTTAAAGTCGATTCCGAACGACAGATATTTTGAAAACTTTTTAAGTCAATTTTATTCTTCTCCCAGAGTCCTTTGCCAGAAGACTGCTTGGAGGAAGTTGCCTATGAGCTGAGGCAACAATATCAATTAAATTTTATTCACAGAGTTTTTGCCAGAAGACTGCTGAGAGGAAGTTGCGTCTGAGCTGAGTTTTGAACCAGGTTCGCTTCTAATAAAACAACAGATTATCTTCTAAGCTACAGCGACTTTATGGTAAAGATATTGGCATACATACGATAAACTTTTATGTTGTTGTTAATATCGCTTTACATTTAAAGAAAATTAATTATTCCCAGTGCTGGCCTTGGATTGCTTTTTCGTCCTACTCTCTGACTTAAAGTCTTGGAAAATTTTTCAATTAAATTTCTTCCTTTACCATCCTCCACTGTTTAACTAACTTTCTCTACAAATTTATTCAAATTTTCATACTTTTCTTCCCTTCCCTTTGCCATTTTTCTCTCTTCTGTTTATAATATTACGTGCTTTTACTGTTTCTGTTGCCTTAGTTAAGGGAGAGTTGGTTGGTTCCGCTTACTTTACAACGTCTCTGTAATTAACTTTGAACTTTAAACTTTTAACACGACAATAAGATTATGATACTAAAATTTTTATGTTGTTGTTGCAATTGTTGTTGTTGTTGTCATTGTCTGTAACTCTTATGGCAGCGTAAAAGTATTGCTTTTTTTGGTGTCATTAATACTGCTGCTGCCGCTGCTGCTGTTGCTGTTTAAAATTTATTGCTTTAACTTGCACTCCTATACAGCTAGACTGGTGTGGTTGTTTTTTTTTTTATTATATTTTACTTATTTACAATTACACTGTTTCCAAAAACAGGAGGAGTAAACAAATTCCTTCTTTAGTTATATTGTACATATGTACATACATAATTGCTCATTACAACCCTTTAATCAGGATTACGATCTAGTTTCTCATACCATTTTTTGTTGTGTGTGTTAATTTTTATACATAAGTGGCAGGACCTACAGTTTAAAGTCGATTCCGAGCGACAGATTTTTGAGAAACTTTTCATGGCAATTTTCTATTTACTCTAAGAGTTTTTGCCAGAAATCTGCTGAGAGGAAGTCGCCGAACAAATATTTTTTCATATTTCAGTTTGTTGGAGATGTGTGACCTGGGGTTTGAACCGTGGTCTCACGTCTAATAATAAGCCAATACACTACCTACTGGCCTACGGCGACTGCTATATACTGTCTGTGAAGCCTACAAATTGTTTAGTTTTAAATATTAGATTATACAACAATTTTGCTGCCTCAAACCTTGTCTGATATTGAATGATTTGGACAGAGATCAGCAATGAGTATTCAAAAAGATGAGTAAAATCGAATCATACTCATAATTTCTGATACGTATACGCTCGCATTCATACTTATTTTAATATCATGGAACTCCTCTACTCATATTCAAAGTTTGAATTACTCATCATACTCATACTTGACAACACAACACTTATGATGTTATTGATTTCGACTCGACCATAACTCTACATATACACGAAGCACATAATAAATATGAATCACGTACGAACACTAAAATACTTACTAGAAGGTTGTGTGTGTGTGCGTGTTGCTGCGCCAACAACTAAAATAAATTTGAAGGAAAGACATTACACAAATGTCCAATTAATTTTGAATCATTTTATTGATTTTGTTTCCCGTTGCCCTGATGATTCAGATGAACGAGCCTGAGTAGTACGCATTCGATAAGTTTCTAATTTCACTTCTCGTTGTTCAAGTGGTTCAAGCGAACGGGTCTCAGCGGCATATAGTCGAAGATTTTCCAGTCTCAATGCTAGACTGATTCTGAGGCTCGTAATGTTCTTTTATTCCGTGCTTGATGTGTAGCTCGATCAATTGCTTGTCATTCATTTTGAATAATTTCTAGTGACACCACCCATCGGAAATTAATCGCACCAACCTCCGTCGACTCATGCGCATCAACTTTTTTAAAGAATGCACAGTTTACAATTTAATTGATTTTAAGTAATTTTCAGCGGCGCCACCTATCGGATATTGGTCATATAAACTTAGAAACCTTCGTCGGCTCATGCACAACAACTTTGCTAAAGATCATAACATGATCAAATGCATAGTTTACGATTTAATTGATTTTAAGTAATTTTCAGTGGCGCCACCTGCCGGAAATTAGTCATACCAACTTAGAATCCTTCCTAGCTCATGCGCAACAACTTTGCTAAAAATCTTAACATAGTATGCATAGTTTACGATTCTATAAGGTACATACAAACAAACATTCATTTTTATATGGGTATGTGATCGGGGCATCTCGCCTACTTGAAATTTTAAAATAAAAAGTAGCCCATAGTACCTTCCAGATTTCAAGAAAATCGGTCCAGCTGTCTAGCCGCCTATAGACTTCAAATAAACCCACAAACAAATAAACACACATTCATTTTTATATAAATATTTTTTTTTCCGCCGAGGAGGGGTAAATGTACCTAAACGCACCATAGAGGAAGTCGTCACATCCTCCGTGTGTGGGGCCCTCACCCACTAAATCCCCCCCTCGTCTCCTGTGGACTTGTTTGTGCCCACTCCGGAACTACGGTGGTATTACTTCGGAGTGGAGTCCTTTTGGCCCTTTGGCCCCTTCATGTTCATATCCGCGTCAGGATTGCGAATCAAAAGTTGAGGAGTCATCTAAGCGTCTCCACTATTCCTTTCGTCTAGATCATCGTCTCGGTTACGCCCGGCACGTGTGACAGTATCACCTATGCCGACATGCTTACTCGTTCTGCAGCTTCAAGATCTATCTTCTTCCATCTCAGAATGCGCTCTATGTAATTCACTACCGAGGTCCAATTTTAACTACTCGCAGTCATAACGCCTACAATATTTATTCATTTTTATATATAAGAAGAAGATGAACCTAAGTAAGTAGGCTTATGAATCAAACATATTTCGAATGGTATGAGTTTGATGTCAATGTTGTACGCATACTCATTGCAACCTGTAGTTATAAATCAGCGTTGTAGAGTGAGTATGAATCAATCAGAGTACATAGTAAAATTTCAATATTGTTCACTCACTTATATTCAAAATTTCATGAGTGCTTATGAGTAGCGAAGAAACGATTCATTGATGATCTCTGGTTTAAACAGGTTCGTGCCTATTATTACTGATGATGTTGCGGTCATGGGAGTTCATTTTGTGTAGTATTATTGTGTTTTGCAGGAATACCAAGTCTTAAACGCCTTTAGCATATTGGCTTTGAAGTAGACTTAGTCATCAACGAAGAGCTGATATGTGTAGTGAGTAGAAGAACGCTTGTTGATGTTGTTTTCCTTGGGATACAGTGTGTTGTTGATTTCTGACCGCAAACAACAACGAGAAATCATAAGTAATATATATGAAAACTTAAATATTTTATATTTTGTTGTTATTAGTTTAAAATGAAAAATCGATTTTTTCCCTCCTTTAATGCTCTTCACTTGCGTTACAGCGTTGGAAATTGTTGCTGTTGTTATAATTAATTGATAGCAGCTACAGTTTTACGAACGCTTTTATGGTTTTATGGCCTTTGACTTGACGAGAACAAAAAAATAGTTATTGGACAGGCAAAACAACTCCCGCAGCAACAATTAAACGTCATGAATTTTTTTTTGGCCAACAGCGCGTCGCCAATTTCAAGGTTTTTAAGTTTTATGGCTGCTCTAAAGGTCGTTTAGTGTTTTGGCCTAAAAATTTCGGCTGTTGTTGTTGTTGTTGGTTTTTATTGCGGTACACAATGAAAACAATTGCAAACTGAAAAGTTTTTCCTTGGATTTAAGAAAGAGAAAATAAAATGAATCTTAAATTTTAATTTTTCACTGCAGTAGGCAAATGAATTGCTTCATTAATTTTTAATGCTTAACAGAAAGTTTTTGTGGCAGCCTTAAAGGTCATGAAAAATTACAGTAAAAGCCGTTGATATGCTTTTTCCTTCAAAAATTGTTTTTTGTTTAATTTTTTGTAGCCAAAATAAGCTTGTATATAGCAAATAAAATAAAAATAAATTCGTGTTTAGTTTTAATTAAAATTCTTTATTATTCGCACAATTCTGTTTGTCACTGTTCACAACTTGATGTAAGCAACAACAATTGGCTTTTTTTATTATTTCTCTGTGTATACCCTTTGCATAAACAATAACAATTACTAGATAATTATTTGACAGATCTTTGTAACGTAGATATTCAAACCACGATTACTCTCTTCAACGACATCGCTCCCTAACACAAGACTGACTGAACTTCACTCCCTCAGTCGCCTGCTTTGCCTTTTCTTATATATGTCAGAGTAAGCAGTCTGATGAATGTTCTTGAAGGCGAATGTTCATGACTTCATACATAATTGGTCATTACAACCCTTCAGTTAGGATTACGACCTAGTTTCTCACACCACTTATGTTGTGTGTGTTAATTTTATACATGAGTGGCGGGACCTACAGTTTAAAGTCGACTCCGAACGATAGATTTTTGAGAAACTTTTCATGGCAATTTTTATTTACTCTCAGAGTTTTTGCCAGAAATCTGCTGAGAGGAACTCGCCGAAGAAATACTTTTTGTATTTTGTTTTGATGTCTGGCTTGGGGTCTGAACCCTGGCTTTACGTTTAATAAGCCAACACACTACCTACTAGACTACGGCGACTTCATACAATAACAATTACTAGGCAATTATTCGACAGATCTTTGTAACGGAGATCTTCAAACCACGATTACTCTTTTCTACCAAGACTGACTGAACTTCACTCCCTCAGTTGCCTGCTTGGCCTTGCCTTGCCTTTTATATGTCAGAGTAAACAGTCTGATAAATGTTCTTGCAGGCGAATGTTCATGACTTCGCATTCTCGAAATTCTATAAATGTAAACATAGTCGATTACATTCATTATTGTTGTTTGTGTATTTTGTTTACATTTCTTCTTGTAGTGTTGTTTGAGTATTTTTGTTTACTCGTTTACCATTTACTTTTATGCTGGTGTTTGTTGTTGTATTAAGCCGTACGATAATTTGTAAACAGGTTTGTTTACTGCATTGTTTTGTTTTTGTAGCATTTGTTTATAATTTTAATGTTAAGCGATGTAAAAGCAAAACATCAGTATCTAGATTTTTCATTTTCGTAACAATATGTTTTCCGTTTTTGTTTAATTTTTATTAATTACAGTTTGATTAAGTTTAGTGCGTATGGATGTGTATTTTATTTCTTTCAACTTTTGCCGTAATTGAAAAATCCTAAAAAATAAAAGAAAATTTCCTTAAAAACAATACCATTGTCTTGCGTTATCTTATAGGCGCCATAAAGTATGCTTCATAATGGAAATAAAATATACAAAATTGTACAGCCTACACTTATGCTATAGAAATTGTTTTCTATTTTTCTTTTTTTTTTCTTAATGAATTAAACTTTTCCTTTATAAAGAAAGGAAAACTTTTCTTGAAAGATGAATAAAAAGTGAAAATCTCAATTTCAATGCGCTAAAACAATTATTGGCTTCAACACATTCCTCCTCGGCATCTCCAAACTCTTGCATTCTGTTTTAAAAAACCAATTAGCACAAGTAAAACAAGGCAACAATATTATATTGTGGCAGAGGATGTCTTTTCATTTCTGTTTTTTGCAAACCTCATCACCATCTTAAGAAAACTGAAAAACAGTGACAATAAGAACATCTTGCAACTGATGTTGCTTGTCAAGTTGCGCCGTGTTTTCTTCGTTCTTTCGTGCTCTAAATTTTTTCCGTTACTTTTCCTGTTAAGCCTCTTTCTCTCTTTCTTCTCTGTACTGGTGGTTAAACAAGTTTGGCAACACTTTTTTTTCTTTTTTTTTTTGTTGTTGCTGTTATTTGTTTTTGTGGTTTTCCATTGTTTTTTCAGTCCCCCAAATTCTTTTCTCCTTCTTCTTCTTAATTTCACAAAATTTATGAGCATTCATTATGAGATTTCTTTGTATTTAAAAGATCACACACACACGCAGAGAGAGAAAGAGAGAGAGGGAGGAAGTAAGCAAAAAAAAAGAAAAATTGCATACATTTGGGCTTGTTTACATAGGTTCTATATTTTGTAGCCTACTTTTTGTATTTTTTTGGGGGTAAACGTGTATTTTCTAAAGTTAACAAGTGCTGTGTGTTAGTTGGGCTACATTGTTAAATATTATATTGTTTTTTAGTATTGGTTAAGGGAAAAAGTAAGTTCCTTAAATTGACAAAAAATAAAAAATGCCTCCACACCGAAAAATGGCTTTTATGGGATGCTTTGAACGTTTTTGGATCCCATGTGGATTCATATCGTCCCAAATTCGATAATTTTATTTGTTTACGATATCTTCCATTTATTCATAAATGGTCCTAATTAGTGAAGATGATTTTTCTGTTCCAGAACCTAATTAGCTAAGACACATAGTTTTCTAGGGTTCATGTCTATGTATCCATGGTGATTTGACAAAAACAGACTGAATAAATGACAATCAATTTGACAGATGTAGCTTCAACAAGACGAACGTTATCAACTGTCAGAGGCGGCCCATTTCATCCCATTCCATTTCATTGAAACCATTCGAAGCTTGTGATGAAGCATTTTTGCTAAATGAACATGGGTTTGAGAAACTTTAGTTCAGGTTACAGTGAAGTTATTAAGAAGAAGCACATCATGAGCTCCTTTTTGTGCTAAAAAGAATGAAAACCGTGGCAAAATATTGTTACGTCTTTACCTTTTTAAAAACGTTTAAATATGAGTTCGTTAATTGCAAACCAAGTAAAAACAAATATGTGTTCTGTTTCAGTTAGGCTCTTTATTGTTCACACTACTTTTGTGTGCCATCGTATAGAACTTAACGATACAACAACAATTTGCTTGTTCACCATTCTATTACACACTTCTATCCGCGCAAACACTAACAACTGTTCGTTCGATCTTCTCTGCTTACAACCCTTTTGCAAGCAATACCACTTGTACGTTTAAACCGCAACGCGTCTTCACACAAGGCTGACTGAATTATAACTGACTGCTGCCTGCTTTGCCCAGCCCTTTTATAGTCCGACACAACCAGTCTAACGAACATTCTTGAAGTGGAAGATTCGTGATCTCGCCTTCTCGAGAGCTCTATTGCTAATACATTGTTGTTTGTGTACTTTGCTTATGTTGTCTATCCCTTTTTGTCACATACATGTTGCTGTTGGTACCAGGCGCAACCAGGTTTGTTGTACATATGTATGTGTGTGTGCAGCTTTAGATAATCAACACGTTCATTGTATTCTTAGTGTTAGTGTGTATTTGTATCGTGTGGCTTTTGTTTATCGTTTTTGTTGTTAAACGATATTAGGTCGTTTCGATTTGCGTAACAATATGTTGAAAAATTTATAAAGCGTACCATGAGAACGGAAGCTATGGATGAAGCTCAGGAAAATTATGTTCAAATTTTCTTACAAAAATTTTTACTATGCCTGTCAACGTGGATGTATTTTAGCAATTGCTTGAGTAAGACTAACACTCAGTTGTCAGAAGCGATAGCGGAGCCAGGATTGTGACCCAGCTTTCCCTACCATTCATGATGTGTGTGTCAATTGTATTAAAGAGTGTCGGAGCCTATTAATTTTTGACAGATTTTTGAGCCTTCTTTCCAAAAGACTGTTAACAGGAAGTCAATGAAAGAAATATTTTTCCATATTTCGTTTCTATGGAGATATCTGAGATGGGTTCTGAACTAGCAGCCGCTGCCCACTACAGTTTAAAATGAGTTAAAAGAGACTACGTTCTCATTGAATCGCCTCAAATAATCACAACCCTCAAATAACTTTAAAGCCTAAATTTATGGAAACAAAGCCTTTACTCAAGTCGCCGTGGTCTAGTAGGTAGTGTGTTGGCTTATTAGACGTGAGGCCACGGTTCAAACCACAGGTCAGGCATTTCCAACTGAACGAAATATGAAAAAATATTTTTTCCTCTCAGCAGATTTCTGGCAAAAATTCGGAGAGTAAATAGAAAATTGCCATGAAAAGTTTCTCAAAAAAGTCTGTAGTTCGGAATCGACTTTAAACTGTAGGTTTCGCCACTCATGTATAAAAATTAACGCACACAATATAAGTGGTGCGAGAAATTAGGTTGTAATCCTGACTAAAGGGTTGTAATGATCAATTATGTATGTATGCATGAGCCTTTATTCAGTGTTTTGTGGTCAGTTATGTATTCTACTTTATGCGACAGGATCGTTTGAGCGAAATAATAATGAAAACTGATCAATATCCGCAATCTACGCGAAATAAATGCATTGTTAAGGAGTTTGAGCTTTAATTCACAGCTTTCTCTTTCGCTTAAATGAGATATTTCTGTCTTCAATATCATCATTGCTTGATGAAATTTATGCCATGGCCATGGATTTTGTTGACACAAAATCTCAGCTTTATTACGATAAAACAATGCCAAACGTTTTATTGAAACCTCCTTACAGCGCACTTTTTAGTTCTACTGTGAGCAATCATGTTATTGTAGATCACGTTTCTTTCGGTGACGATCATTCAATACCATTTTGGGGATTTCTTAGTCGTTTCTGACTTGAACATCTCTAACTCTGGTCCAACTCTATTAAGCTCGTCTTGGCATTTCACTGCGCTTATAACGGGTGATGTTTTTAGCAATTATCTTTTTGGCAATACTGGTTTTAACAGCTCACGCACGTTTCGTGTTTTGTTTCACTGTCAAACATCTTCAGTTTCGTCTATAATTTAACCGTGAATCGTCTTACAAACGAACAACGCTTGCAAATCATTGAATTTTATTATCAAAATGCGTGCTTTGTTAAGAAAGTTCATTGCGCGCTTCTTCCATTTTATTACGGTCAGTTTAATCGACCCACTGAAGTGGCTATTGGGGCTACTGTGACTAAATTTCGCACCAAATTTACATTGTTGGACGTTAAACCACCAACACGCTTACGTAGAGTGCGAACTGAAGAAAATATCGCAGCTGTCTCGGCCAGTGTTAACGATGACCATCAATTATCGATTCGACGCCGTTCGCAGCAATTGGGCCTCTGTTACTCAACAACGTGGACAATTTTGCGGAAGGATTTAGGTGCGAAGCCTTTCAAAATACAGCTGGTGCAAGAATTGAAGCCGCACTACCTACTTGGAAAGTTGGCCGAAGATCCACGTCTTTATCGAAAAATTGTGTTCAGCGACGAAGCTCATTTTTGACTCAATAGATACGTAAATAAGCAGAATTGCCGAATTTGGAGTGAAGGTCAGCCAGAAGCATTGCAAAAGCTACAAATGCATCCAGAAAACCTCACAGTTTGGTGCGGTTTATGGGCTGGTGGCATCCGTACTTCTTCAAAGATGCTGCGAATCGTAACGTAACTATGAATGGTGAGCGCTACCGTGAGATGATATCCAACTTTTTTTGCCCAAAATGCAAGAGCTTGACTTGCATGATACGTGGTTTCAACAAGACGGTGCCACATGCCACACAGCACGCGTAACAATGGACTTATTGAGAGGCGAGTTCAGTAAACATTTTATTTCACGTTCGGGACTGGTCAATTGGCCGCCTAGATCGTGCGATTTAACGCCTTTAGACTATTTTTTTGTGGGGCTATGTTAAAGCTCATGTCTATACAGACAATCCCGCTTCAATTGACGCATTGGAAGACAACATTGAAGCATTTATTCGTGAGATACCGGCCGAAATGTTGGAAAGAGTATGCCAAAATTGGACTAAGCGGATGGACCATTTGAGGCGGAGTTGCGGTCAACATTTGCATGAAATAATCTTCAAACATTAAATTATATGGACCGTACAATCGATTCAAATAAAGATTTTCATGCATTTTTCTAAATTTTATGTGTTTTTTAGAAAAATTTTCCTATAGCTTTTAAAAATCACCCATTACAAGCGGTCATCCCTTTTATAGTTTCAAATGATGGGTTAGACTTCCCATAGAGTGAAATCTAGTTTAGCTTTCAAGTTGTTTGGACTTTCAAATGAAAAGCACTGAATTGCACCATGTTAACCAACTTTTATTTTCTTGACAAATTCACTGAGATGGTTTATTTTATTTTTTCCAAATCGCTTGCATTATATGCTTTATAAGGATGTCTCTTTTCGTCGACCATTCTACTTCAGTTCTAATAATTTTTTCCTTTACCCTTGTGTATCTGTTTCCATTTCAAGATAAACTGCTTTTGCCCTTACCTAAGCTTTAAACATATTTTTTTAGCATCTTTATTAGAATATGTTAGTTATTGCAGGAAGAACTCCTCTATTCAGTTTTTGTGCCTCCCTTAAATAAAAGAACGGCAACAATAACCAACTACAACAATAGTGTTGACGCCTACTCGCTTTTTTATAACAATTTCAATACATTTAAAAAACATGCATATGCACACAGATATACATACGTACAGATATATACGAGTATGTACAAAAACATACGAAACTACAACCTGCTTAAATGTCATTTACCTTTTCCTCTACTCACTCACTCACTCACTCGCTATACAAGAGAAAATTGAGGGGAAAAAAAAAGGAAAATTTTTGTTTTGCATTCACTCGAGCCTGGCTTTAGCGTTGAAAATGTTGTTTTTTTTTCATATCATTTCAATCAAATAAAAAGCGAGGAAGAAAAAGAGAGAGCCCAAGTTTTATGTATTTTTTCCCCCGTATACGTATATAATTTTAAAATGGTATTAGTTTTTCCAACTACACCCACAGTTACACGAAAAATATGTTGCAATATCTTTAGAATTCTAACAAACACCCTTCGTTTTGTAGCTGTTTTCCTAAGCCTAACCATTAAGAAGGGCGGCGGACAGACAGGCATTAGTCTTATAAAGTCTTACTCTCTCACTCTCTCATTCTTTCATTTTGTAATTCTTTGTTTCATTTCAAAAATCTAAAGAATTCATCACAGGGTTTTCGGGTTTTTTTTTGGTGAGGAAATACTCACAACACATCCGTAGTAAATATGAATGTAGGTGAGATAGTTGGTACAGACCGACTATATGAGGCACTACTGCCACTACATACAAACATACTGTTACATTTTTACTTTTTAAAAACGTTTAAAATGTGAGTTTGTAGATTGCAAATAATTTAAAAATAAATTTGTGTTTAGTTTTTAATTAAAATTCTTTATTATTCGAACAATTCTGTGTGCCACTGTTTACAACTTGATGTAAACAATAACAATTGCTTTTCTTTGTTATTCCTCTGTTTATACCCTTTGCATAAACAATAAAAATTACTCGGCAATTATTCGACAGATCTTTGTAACGGAGATCGTCAAACCACGACTACTCTCTTTAAACACACCGCGTCTTCACACAAGACTGACTGAACTTGACTAACTGAGTCGCCTGCTTTTCCTTGCCTTTTATATGGCAGGGTAAACAGTCTGATGAATGTTCTTGAGGGCGAATGTTCATGACTTCGCCTTCTCGAAATCTCTATAAATGTAAACATCGTTGTTTACCTTTATTCTTGTAGTGTTGTTTGTGGATTTTTGTTTACTTGTTTACCATTTTTTTATGCTGTACGATAATTCGTAAACAGGTTTGTTTACTGCGTGGTTTTGTTTTTGTAGCTTTTGTTTATAATTTTAATTTTAAGCGAATTTAACAGCAGAACACGATTTCATTTTCGTAACAATACAGTAGAATTCCGATAATCCGGCACGTTCGGGATCGGCTCGGTGCCCGACTATCGACAATTCCTGTCTATCGGGCGGTAAATATAAGAACAATTAGGTTAATAATTAAACTACAAATACATACATACATACATACATATGCGTGCAAATACATACAACAAAGTTTATTTTACATTTCATATAATGTATGTACACGTACTGTAAAACATATTTCACACAGATTTACAAAAGTCACGAAAGTCTTTTGCTTTCTTGAATAAACATGATTTTGAGTAGGCTGAGGGTTTACTACAATGTTGATAATGTCCTCATCGGTTAGTTCTCGTCGATTAGAAGCCACTCCTCTACCTCATCTTCAGGCAGGTTTTTGCAAGGGACTGTCAGCACTTCTAACAACGTCCAAAACTTTGGTCAGAGCGTTTTGATGGTTTTCTTCCTCATCAGTCTGTGATTGATTAACGGAGCTGTACTGCACCTGACTTTGTTGTGACAGCTGAGACTAGCCGGCCACTAATTGTTTCCCAACAATACCGAGAGCTTCCGAATGATCCCGAACAACCACGAAAACTTCCGAATAGTTCTCGAGCGTTTTTATATGCATTACAGACACACTTTTCGAGAAAGCCAAAATTTTTACAATTTTCCGGAGCGATGCCGGACTATCGGGCATTCCGGACTAATGGACTTCTACTGTATATATTTGGACATTATATGCAGATGTCGTAAGCTTTTCCGTATTAATTCCATTGCCTTCTGGAAAACAGAAAGTTATGTGTAACAACTGTGAAGAAGGAACCGATTTTGATTAAATTCAGTCTCAAGATTTTATACTAAAAGAGAGCTTTTCTTGGTAAAATTTCGTATTAGAGCTGTTGTATACATACATATGTGCTGTAGGGTGTATAAAAACTAGCGCGACATTAAAAACCTATTGCACTTCCACTATATTGAGTACAATTTTATTTTGTGCCTCCTTTAAATATCCGTCGTTTTCGTTTATTTATTCTGTGAAGAGGTTTTTTTTCGTTCTCTTTTACAATTTTTAGGCCTTTTAGGTTATGTCTTCTTCAGTTCTTTTTTTGTATATTTCACTTCCTTTTACTTATAAAAAGCGAGGCCTTAAAAGCGAAAAAAATTTGCATTAAATCTGTGGAATTTTTCGTTTTCATTTTCGCTTGAAGCATTCGTTTTGTTTTTTTTTTCTCATATTTTTTTTGTGTATGAAGGAGAGAGAGGATGTAATTGTTGGATAGAAAAAAACGGCATAAAGTAAGTGGAAAAAGCGAGTGTAAGTAAATGTTAAATAAGCTTTTATGCGCCTTTTAGTAGGCTTTGAATTCCTGAAAAGAAAAAAATGAAAGGCAATAAATTATATTCTTTATTCGCTTCTCATAGGTTTATTTATTTGACCAAGACCGGTTGGGTTTTTTCCATTTTGAATAAAAAAAAATCCATATTTAGCAGGAAATAGAATCATTTTGATGGCTCATTTAGTACTCTAGGTGGTGTAGGACATAAGAACTCAACAGATAACCAATATTAGTATGAAATTCATAACATTTACAGTCAAAGAAAAAAGTCTACATACACCGAATAATTTTTATTTTTTTCTGAATAATTTCAATGTTAAAATTTTTCATATTTGTTTTGCTTTTGAAACATTCTTGATTGTCTTTTACAATTTGATAAAAATCAGCGCGAAATGTATGACAGTGTATGTAGACTTTTTTCTTTCACTGTAAGTTTTTTTTTCTCAGAAAAGAAAATCTTTTAAAAGCTTGGTCGAATTATTCGGAATATGAAACATCTGATTCAAAGAAAATTCCTTTCACATGCAGAATTATTTTAAATGATAATATGTTTCAATAACTTTCCCCTGTGACCTTTAGTTCTCTCATTGAATATTTTTAGAATTCCTAGTACGCCTGGACAATTAAACGAAATACAATTTATGTACCCCCAGCTTAAAATTTTATTTCGAAATAATCATTATGAACGCAAAAGAATGATGACGTATGAATTAAAAACACAAACTGCCACTCACTTCATGTACGATGTCTATAAAAAGAGCGTAATTAATTCCGTTATGTATTACATGTTTATGTAGGTAGTTCGTTGATGATTCATGGCTAAAAAAAACACACACACACAGGACGAATATTATTTAAATTTTCATTATATTTCATATTTTCATTGTGTGTTTGTATTGTTTCTATGTGTGCGAGTGTTTTCTAATAATCATAAAATATTTATGAAATGTGCACACACACATACACAACCATATAAAATAATTAATGAAATACAAACAGTTTTGCCATCAAATTTAAGCATTCTATTGAGCAATAAAAACACAAATAAAAAAAATTAAATTATTATGTTGTTTTTATTGTATTCGAGTGTTTTAATATGGAATTGCTCATATGTTAGATTGAAAACCGTAGTAAAATATGCAACATAAATAAACCTACACATTAATGTTGTGCTTTTTGTACACAGGCTACTAAAATGTCATCACACACATATCTCTCTCTCTCTCGCTCCATCTCGCTTGCTCTTGTTTAATGCTCATTTATAACGTTATAAACATTTAATGTTTTAACATTCAAACATACATACATTCAGGCATACACGCGCTTTTATAAAAATGTCAACATCCTATGAAATTTATTGTGTACATATGTATGTGCGTGTGTGTGTGGGTGAGTGTAAGTATTTTCTCTATTTTCTCCTATTTTATTTGCTTAATACAAATACAAACGCATAAACACATATTTGCTACCACTCACACACACATTTAGACACACACAAATCTCTCTGTGTTTACATGTATGTTGTTGATGGTGTTGCTGATGTTGGTCATAAAACTACTCTATTTAAAGCACTGTAAACAACAACAAAAACAACGAAAATGAACTTCTTACTAAAACAATAATTATCGTCAATTCATTTGTTTGTTTGTTTGACGTTTAGAGTTCCTAAGTTCGTTGCTAATCAAAAAATTTTAAAGTATTTACCTCCTACCGGCTGTATTCCAGTGAGTTACGACTTCGTTCTATGCAAGGTTTGGTTGGGTTAAATTGCCATCAGCCTTTAAAATAGCTCACTTGGCTTTTATCATAGATTTCACTGTGATATCATAGCCCACAAGGCTCCTATCATAGGTTTCACTGTGATACCATAGCCCACGTGACTCCTATCACAGATTCCACTATGATGCCGTAGCTTACACAGCTCCTGTCATAGGTTTCACTGTGATACCATAGCCCACATGGCTCCTATCATAGGTTTCACTGTGATATCATAGCCCACAAGGCTCCTACCATAGGACCCACTGTAATACCATAGTCTACAAGGCTGCTATCGTAGGTTCTACTGTGATACCACAGTCTACAAGGCTCCTATCACAGGTTCCACTGTGATACCATAGCCCACATGGCTGCTACCATAGGTTCCACTGTGATACCGTAGCCCACGTGACTCCTATCACAGGTTCGACTGTGATACCATAGCCCACATGGTTGCTACCATAGGTTCCACTGTGATACCGTAGCCTACATGCCTTCTATCATCGGTTTCACTATGATACCATAGCGCATAAGGCTCCTATCATAGATTTCACTATGATGCCACATACATGCAAACTTTAAGTCAGGATTACGACTTAGTTTCTCATACCACTTATGTTGTGTGTGTTAATTTTGATACATGATTGGCGGGACCTACAGTTTAAAGTCGATTCCGAATGTCAGGAAAGAAACTTTTTTAAGAAACTTTTTATGGCTATTTTCTTTCATGCTCAGAGTTTTTGCCAGAAATCTCAGAAAAAAATATTTCTTCGTATATCGTTTTGTTGCAGATGTCTGATCTGGGGTTTGAACCGTGACTTCACGTGTAATAAGCCAACACACTACCTACTAGACTAGGGTGACACAACTGTGGTACCATAAGCCTCCAGATATATTTTCTCAGCCATCCTATCAATGTTGTGAAGGCTTCGCTCGCTTTATTCAAATCTCCTTTTGCTAGACAAACACTGTAAATGAATCTTGGTTGTCTGACTTTGTTTTGCCTCAGGTTTTCAAAGGCCGTAGCATGACGAAGAAGCGGTTTGCTTTTCTTTACAATTTCAGCAAAAGGCGTAGTAAGGGATTTTAAGTTTTTGGGATTATATCCAAAAGGATAGTGACAACTATTGTGTCCTTATCGTGTCCGGGCATTGACTCATGGAGTCATTTATTGATGCACTAGAGATAAAAATGAAATAGAAAGGATAGAACATCTGTTATGTCACTGTCTTGATCCCTCTGACAAATGCCTAGCGGAACTATCTGATGTTATAGGTACGAAACTGCATAATATTTGTAGCTTCGTACGAAATACTGTTGATGGAGAGTCTGTCTCTTAGAGTCTCTTTTTGGAAGATTAAAGTTGTTTGTTGGTAACTTATATACAAGGAAAACAGAGATTAATTATCATTCAATAATCAATGTATTGGGCTATAATCAGAAATCAGCAATTAATCGTTTTTCGCTACTCATAAGCACTCATGATATTTTGAATATAAGTGAGTCAACAATATTGAAATTTAACTATGTACTCTGGATTCATTCATACTCACTACAATACATTGATTTATAAGTACAGATTGCAATGAGTATGCGTACAACGTTGACATCAAACTCATACCATTCGAAATATGTTTGATTCATAAGCCTACTTATTTAGACTCATAACCTTATAATACTTATAAACGATTCGAGTGACTCCAATCATACATCAAAGTTTACAGTCTTAGTTGTTCTTGCATTTACAACAAAAGAAAAAAGACGCATAGGCAAAAAAGTCAGCAAGCAGAGCAAACAGACAACCTTTTAGTGAGTATTTTAGTGTTCGTACGCGATTCATACTTATTTTGTAATTCGTGTGTATGTTAAGTTAGGGAGAGTCGAAATCGAACAACATCATACGTGTTGTGTTGTTAAGTATGAATATGATGAGTACTTCATACTTTGAATATGAGTAGAGGGGTTCCATGATATTAAAATAAGTATGAATGCATATAAGTATCAGAAATTATGAGTATGATTCGATTCTACTCATTTTTTTGAATACTCATTGCTGATCTCTGACTAGAATATATGATATGTTCTGTATTTTTGTTTCATTTTATTTAAAACGAATTTTAATGAGGACAGCGAACTCCACCGGGTTTTAACTTCTCCGCAATAAATATGGTCAACTGGAAAGTTTATTTATTTAACATTTAAGTGTGTGTGTGAGTATGTGTTTGTTTGTTAATCTATACAAACGTACATATGTCTATTAATTCTTGTTTCTTTGCTCTCTGTTCTCACAATTCGCTGTGAGTTTGCAATTGCGAACAGTTAATAAAAATCCAAATATCTGTAGTTGTAGTTGTAGTAGTTGTAGTAGCAGTAGTTGGATGTACAAAAAAGTCGCAAGTCGAGCGGAGAACAATCATAAAATGTATGTTTTTAAAAGCTGTTGTTAATGGTGACACAAATGTGTGTGTGAGAAAAAAAGGGGGAAAAAAGAAATCGTAGAGAAAGTGAAAAGAGTTGGATTTTAGAACATAAAAGTGTTTATGGCGTGTGTTGTTTTTTTATTTGGTTTCCGTTTTCAGAGTTGGTGGTTACATATGATGGGTGTTTAAGGGAAGAGAGGGCAGAGTTATTTGTTAAATTGAAATACAATTTTCGCAATAAAAGGACAAAAATGATTTGACAAAATAATACCAGTTTATTTGCTTGAGTTTCTAAGGAATAGTTGATTCCTTTAAGACTATAATATTCTTACTTTAGGAAATTACTAACCCAATCATAAAACTGAAGATTTTTTTCGCAAAGACAGATCAAACTAATTTAGCCCTTCTTGGATATGAAAAGTGCTTTAAATCTATCAAGAAACTCTTCTGAGACATCTCATAGTGCACATAATATTGGTACCTTCTGAACTTCTGCAGAAGCTGTGTGGAGATAGGTTCTTCCACTTGGGGAATTGAGAAAATTCTGAAGAAGCTGTGGTAGAGGAGAGAAGAAGAGGGGTTAAGTTCCCCCACATGGGGAACTTAGAAAAATAATTTTTTCATAGAATAGAACTTTTGGTCAGGAATTGCAGACCTTTGATAAAAAGATGGATAATAGACTCCAGAACAAGTGTGTGCAACAAGCTTTAAGAGAATGTCACAATTTTATCATCATTATGGCAAGAGTGGATTAACCTAGTAAATGCATCATAAGATCGCGTGGAATACATTTCTAAACTTACTTACTTAAATAGTCGTTACAATCCTTTAGTCAGGATTACAACCTTGCTTTTCACATCACACATGTTGTGTGTTTTAATTTTATCCATGAGGCCTACTGCTTAATGTCGACTTTGAACGACAGATTGCTGAGAAACTTTTCATGGCAATTTTATTTTACTCGCAGAGTTTTTGCCATAAGACTGTAAAGAGGAAGCAATATTTTGTTTATAATTCGTTTAGTTCAAGATATGAACGATGGGCTCATGTCTAAAAACACACTACCTACTAGACCACGGCGGCTTCATACAAACATACATAACATACCTAATTGGTCATTATAACCCTTCAGTCAGGATTACGCCCTAGCTTCTCACACCACTTACGTTGTGTGCGTTAATTTTTATATATGAGTGGCGGAACCTACAGTTTAAAGTCAACACTGAACCACAGATTGTTAAGGAACTTTTCATGGGAAATTTATTTACTCTTCGAGTTTTTAACTGAAATCTGCCGAGAGGAAGTTGCCGATGAAATATTTTTTCATATTTTCGTTTTGATGTCTGACCTGGAGTTTGAACCGTGGCCTCACGTCTAATAAGCCAACACACTACCTACTAGACTACGGCGACTTACTTTACTTATTTGCTTTCATATTTCATGATTATAAGGGAAAATCTAGGAATAGTTGAATTAGTCTTTGGTAAAGTCGAATTGTGGATAAAATCTACTGAAACAAAAACAATGGGGATGAATATGAAGAACACTTAACCACTTATTCCATCCAATAGTCCTCGGGGAGGCACGTAGGCATTTATTTACTTTGATTCTGTCATGTTGGAAACTCTTAGGATAACAAGAATAGAGTAGAAAAACAAATCAAGCATAGGCATTCTTAACATGGTCTGGAGTTCGCCTTAACTCTACACATGGTCAGTATCTGAGATTCGAATATTGGATGGCAATGTTAAATACTTACTGATGAATGAATGTGGTCAGACATACATGTTCTGAAATACTGTTTCGTTTTTATCTTTTAAAAACGTTTAAAATATGAACTCGTAGATAGTAAATAAAATAAAAATAAATTTGTGTTTTTAGTTTTCAATAAAATTCTTTATTATTTGCTTAATTCTGTGTGCCACTGTTCACAACTTTATGTAAACAACAACAATTGCTTTTCTTTGTTATTCCTCTGTTTACACCCTTTGCATCAACAGTAACAATTACTAGGCAATTATTCGCAGATCTTTGTAACGGAGATCTTCCAACCACACTTATTCTCTTCAAACGCACCGCGTCTTCACGCAAGACTCACTGAACTTCACTAACTCAGTCGCCTGCTTTGCCTTGCCTTTTATATGGCCGAGTAAACAGTCTGATGAATGTTCTTAAAGGCGTATGTTCATGACTTTGCCTTCTCGAAATCTCAATAAATGTAAGCATCGTTGTAAACATTGTTGTTTACATTTATTCTTGTAGTGTTGTTGTTGTATTTTTGTTTACTTGTTTACCATTTTTTTATGCTGGTGTTTGTTGTTATATTAAGCAGTACGATAAGTTGTAAACAGGTTTGTTTACTGCATTGTTTTGTTTTTGTAGCTTTTGTTTATAATTTTTATGTTAAACGATGTAAAAGCAAACCACCAGTGTCTAGATGTTTCATTTTCGTAACAATATTTAGTACCACATATAAGCCTACAAGAATGTCAAAATTTTTTCGTTCGCACTTCTTTTATGTGCAAACTTTACTTTGTCAAGCAATCGCAGTGATTGAAATAAAGATTTCTATTAAGAAACCAATTTGACTACACCTTATACTGCATAATTGCATTCCAAGTCTTTAATTACATAACTTTGAACGCCTCTTAACCATCATTGTCGTAAAATTTTTAATTATTTTTCCATTCTTTTAAAATTTTATTTCATGAATTTATTTATGATGGGGTAGCCAGCCAACAGCAGCATTCTAATCATAAACAATCTTTAATGTGTGGCCACAAAATTATTTTATTTACTTGAGCAATTGTTTTTCGTTTTGGTTGACAGTTTATTTAATTTGTTTACTTAATTGTTAATATATTTAAAGAATTTAATTTTTATTTTTAATTATTTATTTATTTTTGTACAAAAAAAAAACAATAAAAAAAAGCCACAACAGCACAGCACATTGTTCAGATTAAACACACTCTGTCGTCATACGATAATAAATTAAAACAAAACAAAAAAAAAAAAACAATAAAAAAAATACTTGAATATTTATTTACTTTTTATGGTTGGTTTTGCGGCTTTATTTTTGTTTATAAACAATAAAGAAAGAAATCAACGTCACATACAGGGACAGACAGAATCGAAACGATCAGCGTCATTATCATGATTATAAAAAAAATATTGAAAAAAATTAATTTTTCTAATAGCAAACGAAGTGACATAATTGTTGATAACAAAATAAACAAATAAATAAATAAATTATTGCACTCGAGTCACTACTCCTTAGCCAGTCAATCAGTCGGTGAGCAAGTCAGTAAACCAGCCAGTGTGTTTGACAATTAGTCACACGATTATTTATTTACTCACTTCACTCTGAATGCAATGCCACTGGATAAGTGTGAAGACATTCGTTTTCGCTTTTCATTTGCTCATCAGTTTATGAATATTAAAATCGCTTTTCAAATTGAAATTCAATTATGAACGTGAAGATAAATTTGAATTTCAAAACTAAAGACGCAAATCCATACTTTTAGCAAAGCCACTTTTTGCCTCTGACAGGTTAAACTTTGCTATTAACAGAGCTCTGTTAACTCTTTAACAGTGGCAATAAGTAAGTTATTCTTCTACTTGGAATTATTGCAGTTTATTGGCATAAAATATAATTCTCTTTACGATCATTATTATTTGTGAACAAAACTGTTGAAATGTAAAGGATGGTGGGGATGGAAGAGGGAAATGTTCTCAACCCTCAAAATTATTCCAGCTATGCCACTAGCACGGTTCGAAAGAGCATCATCTGGACTGCCATTTGTATATAGTCTGCATGGTGTCCTATTTCTTAAATTGGGTGATTTTTTAAGAGCTATAGGAAAATTTTTCAAAAAAAAAACATAAAATTCAGAAAAATGCATGAAATCTTTATTTGAATCGATAGTACGGTCAATATAATTTAATGTTTGAAGATTATTTCATGCAAATGTTGACCGCGACTGCGCCTCAAATGGTCCATCCGCTTAGTCCAATTTTGGCCGGTATCTCACGAATAAATGCTTCAATGTTGTCTTCCAATGCGTCAATTGAAGCGGGCTTGTCTGTATAGACATGAGCTTTAACATAGCCCCACAAAAAATAGTCTAAAGGCGTTAAATCGCACGATCTAGGCGGCCAATTGACCGGTCCCGAACGTAAAATAAAATATTCACCGCACTCGCCTCTCAATAAGTCCATTGCTGCGCGTGCTGTGTGGCATGTGGCACCGTGTTGTTGAAACTACATGTCATGCAAGTCATGCTCTTGCATTTTGGGCAGAAAAAAAGTTGGATATCATCTCACGGTAGCGCTCACTATTCACAGTTACGTTACGATTCGCAGTATCTTTGAAGAAGTACGGTCCAATGATGCCACCAGCCCATAAACCGCAACAAACTGTGACTTTTTCTGGATGCATTGGTAGCTTTTGCAATGCTTCTGGCTGATCTTCACTCCAAAATAGCGTGTTGGTGGTCTAATATCCAACAATGTAAATTTGGTGTGAAATTTAGTCACAATAGCCCGAATAGCCGCTTCAGTGGGTCGATTAAACTGACCATAAAGTGGAAGAAGCGCGCGATTAACTTTCTTAACAGAGCACGCATTTTGATAATAAAATTCAATGATTTGCAAGCGTTGTTCGTTTGTAAGACGATTCATGGTTAAATTATAGACAAAACTGAAGATGTTTGACAGTGAAACAAAACACGAGACGTGCGTGAGCTTTTTAAACCAGTGTTGCCAAAAGGATAATCGCTAAAAAACATCACCCGTTAGTTGGGCTTACTAGACGAGAGTTCAAGAATTCAAACTTCTTGAAAAAAAGAAACACGAAAACGAAAATTTTTTCAACAATTAATTGCCATTAAAATACTTCTGATATCTATCGTAGGTACCGATTTTCACGGTAAAATCAACACGCATACAACATTGGGTGTGTGATAAACTAGGTTGTAATCCTAAATAAAGAACTGTAATGCCAACAATGTATGAATGTATGTAACAGTGTCATTCCAATCTTTCCAACCGATGGATATTGCTCCTCCCTTTTCTACAAATTCCTGTTGAAGTCAAAAGATGGAGACGTACACTCATGTACATCTACTCATGTCAATCGCGCTCCTCATTACCGGGGGCCCATGTCTAAGCAATCCCATTATGAATAGTCACGTTTCTAAGCGAGTTGTGATACTCCAGTAATAACTAAGTGAACCAAAATGTTTAACTACTAAAAACCTTGAGGATTTGCCCTTCGTTTCTAATATTGCCGAGTTTTCCTCGTAGAATATTGTGGTGCATTTGCTCATGGTTATGGATCTGCATAGTTTGGGCATCACAATTTCGGATCTTGTTCTTCTTGGTACCATTTTGTGTCCGAACCATAGTTTTTTCCCCACTGAAACTAAACCGATTTCACTCAAAATCTTTATATTCCTGTGTAGCAATCTATTTTTGTATCGCCACGTGGAAAAACATTAGATTTAGTAGAGCCCCCATGCCCCGACTTACAATACAGTAGTTGGGGTATAAAACAAATGCTTACACCCTGTATATTTATTTTGTACTCAATAGTTCAAAAGACTTCCCAAAAGTAGTATGATTATGTAAGAAGCAATGTTCGGCATGTTTATTACATTTTCCAAGAACGTATGAATGGAATGACTTACTGAATCACTTTCATTATTTACGACCTTGACATTCAAAAGTGAATACAACAGAAATACCAGAAAACAAAACGAAAGCAAACAACGTTAATTCTGGGTAAAAAAAGCGATAAAACGCAACACAACTTATGGTTGAGAATTATTAAACGAAACGAAAATAAAATTGAATTTAAACTCAAACGCTTTGAATACAAAAAAACAAAAAATTGAAATTGAATTATATGTGTGAAGATAAATACGTATGGGTGCGCTGGTAGTCTAGTGGGTACTGTGAGACTTTAGTCTGTGACACTACACCGAACATATGGTCTAAATTGCTCAGCTCGTATATAATTAAAATATAATTTGTAATTGTATTGTAATTAATAAATAAATACGAATTTGAAAATCCAAGACGCAATCCATATATTTTAGCAGCTCCACATTTGGCGTTAACAGAGCATGATATCCAACTTTTTTTTGCCCAAAATGCAAGAGCTTGACTTGCATGATATGTGGTTTCAACAAGACGGTGCCACATGCCACACAGCACGCGTAAGAATGGACTTATTGAGAGGCGAGTTCGATGAACATTTCATTTCACGTTCGGGACTGGTCAATTGCCCGCCTAGATCATGCGATTTAACGCCTTTAGACTATTTTTTGTGGGGCTATGTTAGAGCTCATGCCTATACAGACAAGCCCGCTTCAATTGACGCATTGGAAGACAACATTGAAGCATTTATTCGTGAGATACCGGCCGAAATGTTGGAAAGAATATGCCAAAATTGGACTAAGCGGATGGACCATTTGAGGCGCAGTTGCGGTCAACATTTGCATGAAATAATCTTCAAACATTAAATTATATGGACCGTACTATCGATTCAAATAAAGATTTCATGCATTTTTCTGAATTTTATGTTCTTGTTTTGAAAAATTTTCCTATAGTTATTAAAAAATCACCCATTACTAATAAGACTACGGGGACTATTGACGTTGATAATTTCAAAAATTTTCGAGTGAACTGAAACTAGGAAAAGCTTGCGAACTTCTATCACTCTGCTTGCAATAAACACAAGTACAGATTACGTTGTAAGAAAGTGGAGACAGTAGAGCACTTGGTTACCAACTGGAGCGCCCTCGAGGCATTGAAGCCTACAATTCCAGTATTTCCTTACTACGTTTCATTACTAGGAGTTTATTTTCATTTAGCGTAACATGCCAGTCCAATTTGATGGTACTTCTTCTCTTATTTTCTTCTTTTCTTTCACGTTTTTCAAATTAAACGTTTTCCATTTACCAGCTAAGGATTGTTACACACACTCTCTCTCTCTCTCTCTCTCTCTTTATAATTAAGTTTTCCGTTTTATTAATAAAATTATTTCTGCCTCCTTTAAGAATACTCACAAACATATGCTTCATAGCCCAGGTCCCTTTTAATGGCTTATTTTAAAGAGCCTTAGCGTTTTATTTCCTTTTTTTAATTTTTTTTAAATAAAAACTGTTCTCTTAAGGAAAATATGTTGCGGCAATTGTCTCCCATAATACGGAGCATGCGTTTTAAGGCAACAGGAGCCAAATGGTGTCATAAGGACCATTTATGATGGCGCTACCAGTGAACCAATTTCAAGCCACACTTGTACGGCAACAATTCATTTAAAATGTATGAGAAAAGGTGGTGAAATTCAATGGGAAATTCATTTAAAGAAAGGAGCAGGGAACAGGTTTCCAATTTAATTATGAAATGTCAAAGGGGAATGAATATGCGGTATTATTAGCGTTGAAATCTAAATTGAAATTGAATTTGTTGCCCTCTTTTTCCCTCCCAATTTTTTTTTAATATTAATTGGTGGTTTGGTTTTTTAAATTAAAAATTTCTTTGTGTGAACGATCTGCTCTCCTCTAAACATTGTTGAGGAAAATCTAAAAAATTTACAAAAATTTCCATAAAAAAATTTGATTTTGGAATTTACCGACACCAACAAAAATATTCCCGTTACATTTGCATTACTACAACATGTAAAACAAAACGAATGAAACGAATAAAAAAGACACACGATTAGCGAAAAGATATACCAGCTTCACAGAATCTAACGGAATTTGATGAGACACAGCAGTCAAGCTATACTATAAACCAGGCACAGCAAGTCTTTACACACACACATACTCTCTCACACCACACATGTGTTTTCAAATGCAGAGTTGGCTACACACATATTTAATTGTAAATTGTTTTAGTTGCTGTAGACATTAGTACTCCTCGCTTATCTTAGCACTGTTTGGCACTGTAGTTCCGTTTTTTTTCTTTGGGAGGCAGACAGAGTAAGGGAAAGAGAAATAAAATGAAAATCATTAAAAATAGAAAATTGCCTGCATATGAATTCCGGTTCCTTTTGGAGCAAATGAATAAATGGAATGGAACTGGGATTGTATGGAGTATTATTAACAAATCGTCTATACAGTTGTGTTAATTGAAATAGCAGTACTCAGTACTATAATAAAGTGTCCGCCAAATAACTTTTTTTTTTAAAAATTCTTTAAAAAAACTACTGAATATTTTCTCAAATTTCTTTTTTTTTTTATTTGAAAGTAGAATCCTTCCGGTTATTAATGGAAAATAATTTCATTCAAATGGCTGCCTCGGCTGGCCATGCAGTAGCCTACACGATCGGTCCAATTTTTAAGCACATTATCGATTGTGTGCAGCTGTATTTCACCAATGGCTTCACGGATATTGTCCTTTAAAGCGTCAATTGTCTCTGGCTTGTCGGCGTAACACTTATCTTTGACGGCACCCCGGTATTGACTTAGGTACTCTATGATCTTCAAGTGCCATTTCTGCAAATCATAATAGATGGGTATCACCAACCTCTTCTCTTGGATGAATTGGGGTAAATACTGCTGCTCGTAAAGATTTTGAAATTGCCGCTTGAGTGTCTTGCGAAAGATTTTGAAAGTTCTCTTTAAATATGATGAATGTGTCATAATGTAGTGCCTTAAATTCATCTTCATCTAACTTTTTACGGCCGATCAGGGCTGTCTTTGTCTTCCACATTCAAAAACATTGCTTCTAAATCACTTCAGAACCATCTTGCGGATGTGTTTTATCATTTTGAAAATCGAATTTAAGTTCTTTGCTTACTTAAGATTGTAATACAATCATCTTCACAATCATTTTCACTAGAATCTCCATTATCCCGCTTGTGTTTTCCTTGGGATCCTTGTCATCCAATGCATTTATAACTGAAGCGAAAGACAACAGCTGCTAGCCAATGCAACTTCTTCTTCGGTGCGATGTCTCTCTCATTAACACAACCTTGTTGTTAAATTTTTAAGAACACTGTTTAGGTCTCCTTCTATTTTTCTGATGATGGCCATTCAAGGAAAATGTGATCTTAGGTGTTAATTGGAGCTATTTTATCTATCTTTGTCGCCCTGTGTAAGACCTCTTGTCACAGTGGTTGGTTTGGAGAACAGAATTTCTATTTTAATTGAGACAGTGAGTGCAATTGCTTGGCCTATCTAACAGTTTCGACTTCATTTAAAAGACTCCAAGTTAATTAGACTTTATGTCCACGACGCTTAGGCATGCAATTAAAATATAACATTTGACTTTATGACTAGTTTCGGAAACTTTGTCACAGTATGTAAAATCTTTTTTCGTAGCGCAAGTTTCAGAGAAATGAACTGTTCTAGTTCTGTCCTAGTTCCTTTAGTAGCTTAAAGCAGCATATTGTCTTTCACAGAGAATTTCAATTTGGTTTTTCTTAGCTTTAATTCAGCGTCGCTAAAAACGTTTGATTCCAGCTAAGCAGAGCAGGTTATTGATCTACTATAGCATGTTCTATGATGATAGGGTTGCCATTCTTCTTTGCTTAGAAACAATGAAAGCTGTAAACGTGTGTTGCTTTTATTAAATGGAATGTGTTAGTGAGACTTGAGTTATATTCCTCTGAAGATGGGCGGTGGAGTTACTTGCACTTTCGAAAAGTCTCGTGGTCGTTCTGGCTCTCATGGTGTTTCCGGGAAGATGGTTTGACAAGAAAAAGAAACATTTTATGCGTTATTGTTTCTCTGAGTGAAATCTCTTGTCATAGCGCAAGGTTCAGAGGGATCAGTTTCTATTTGAAGTGAGGCTTACATATCATCCCAGTTCCTTTAGTAATTTAAATGAGCATAAGGCTTTCACAGAGCATTTCATTTTGGTTTTTCTTAGTTAAAACAATTTGATTCCAGCTAAGCAGGTGATTGGTCTACTATAGTATGTTCTAGGATGATAGGATTGCCATCTTTTGTTGACCAAAAACAAAGCATGCGGTAAATGTGTGTGTTGCTTTTATTAAATGGAAAGTGTTAGTGAGACTTGAGTGCTATTCTTTTCATAAGGTTAACGTTACTTGAACTTCTTTAAAGTCTTGGTGTTGTTCTGGCTTTCATGGTGTTTCTGGAAAGGAAATGAGGTAATTTTCGACCACTTTTTGGCACATATTGGGCGGTATCTCAGCCATAACTTGACGAATGTTGGTTTTTAAGTGCTCAAGAGTTGAAGGTTTATCTGCATAAACACGGTCTTTCGCGTAGCTCCACAAAAAAAGTCTAATGGTGTCAAATCGCATGATCTTGGTGGCCAGTTGATATCGCCACGACGAGAAATTACTCGGCCAGGAAATGTCTCTTGCAATAAAGCCATATTCGCTAGAGTTGTGTGGCATGTGGCACCGTCTTGTTGAAACCACATATTCTCCAAGTCGTATTCTTCAATAGCAGGCAAAAGAAAAGTCGGTTATCATATGACCATAACGCTCCGAATTGACGGTGACAGTCGTTCCATCATCGTTTTCGAAGAAGTAAGGTCCAATCACGCCTTCGCACCAAAGAGCGCACCAAACAGTGACTTTTTCTGGATGCAATGGCATCTCTTCAATTACTTGAGGATTCTCAGAACCCCAAATACGACAATTGTGTTTATTAACATACCCACTGAGTGTCAAATGTGCTTCATCGCTGAAGAAAATTTTGTTCGAAAAATTGCCGTCCACCGCCTGTTGTTTAAGCACCCATTCCACGTATCTGCGACGTTGTGAATGGTCAGCTGGCTTCAGTTGTTGCGTGAGCTGGACTTTATGTGGATGTAGGTGTAGATCTAAATGCAAAATACGCCATAATGTACCGTAAGACAGTCCTAATTCCTGAGAACGACGAGGAATCAACACATTCGGGACCTCGGCAACACTTTCACTTACAATAGCGATATTTTCAGTGGAACGAACGAAACGATGATGCACAGTCCTTTCAATATTTGTAACCACTCCAGTCTCTTCAAATTTCCTCACAATTTTGCCAATTGCTTGCGTAGTTGGACGATTATGGAAACCATAATCTCCTCTTAAAGCACGATACGTGGCTGTGGCAGAATCACCATTTTTGTAGTAGGTTTTGATAATTTTTATGCGTTGTGTGATAGTTAAGCGATCCATTTTCGTCAATGTCGGACTTTTAACTGAAAAGAAAAAAATTGGTTTCATAACTTAGTTTGACAGATATCGAATTCCAGTCCCATACTTTTGAAACCACGAAATGGATAGCCCTGTTGCGTTTCTCCACATAGTTGTATGCATTATTTTTTTTTTTTTTCACGCCGAGGAGGGGTAAATGTACCTAACCGCACCATAGAGGAAGTCGTCACATCCTCCGTGTGTGGGGCCCTCACCCACTAAATCCCCCCCTCGTCTCATGGACTTGTTGTGCCCACTCCGGAACTACGGTGGTATTACTTCGGAGTGGAGTCCCTTTGGCTCTTTGGCCCCTGCATGTTCATATCCGCGTCCGGATTGCGTGTTGAAAGTTGAAGAGACATCTAAGTGTCTCCACTATTCCTTTCCTCCAGATCCTTGTTTCGAATTTCGCTTGACACGTGGGCCAGTTTCATCTATTCCGGCGTGCCCACATGTTCTGCAGCCTCAAGGTCTCTCTTCTTCAGTTTTAGAATCCTCTCCACGTAATTCGCCACTGAGGTCCAATTTTCCCTACTCGTGGTCATAACCCCGACAATGTTACCGGGCGTGATCGTCCCAACTATCGACATCAGTGCAGAGCGATAGCTCTGCCAGCGTGCACACTCGAAAACGGTGTGTTCTGCGTCATCAATTATCTCCTCTTCCTCGTAAAGACAGTAAGGTGAGGCGGTCTTTCCCATTCTGTGCAGATATTTCCTAAAATATCCGTGACCCGATAACATCTGTGTAACGTAGTAATTTATCTCTCCAAATTTCCGACCTATCCATGGCCTTATGTCTGAAATAAGTCTCGCCGTCCATCTTCCTCTATCTTCTTCGTTCCATCGTTGTTGCCATTTTGAAATGGTGTTTTCCCTGAAATGAGCGGTTATGTGGCTTCCAGCCGATTTCGCCTTATAGATCTCCATCCGCTCCGCTGCCAGCAGATCCACAGGGATAATACACGCTATCACCACTACGGCTGGGGCGGATACCGTACGATATGCCGACGCGATACGCAATGCAGCCGTTCTCTGTACCGCTACCAGTGCGTTTGTCCGCTTCTTAACATTCAGTGTTTCGGCCCAAATTTCGCTCCCATAAAGCATAATGCTGTTTCCAACCTCCATCAGGAGTCTCCGTCTCGCCGGTAGCGGGCCTCCAATGTTCGCCATTAATCTACTGAGCTGTCCAACGATCCTCTGGGCCTTGTTAGCCGAGTACTGGATCTGATGTGAAAATGTTAGTCTGGGATCCAGCCTTATTCCCAGGTATTTCACCGAGCTCTTGGTCCTAATTACTCCGTCTCCTATACTCATGTCCACCTGCAAGGGGATATGACGACCAGTGATCAGCAGTAATTCCGTTTTATGCATGGCCAGATCCAGGCCGTGGGCATCCAGTCATGTTTTCGTTCTAAGCATAACACGTCTTAGTTTTCGTTGTGCCTCTTCCGTATTCCTGGCCGTGATAACAGCTGCAATATCATCTGCGTATCCAACCAAAAAAGTTCCCTCTGGCATATCCTCTCTCAGAATTCCATCGTAGTTGACGTTCCATAGGTCGGGGCCGAGTATAGATCCCTGTGCCGCTCCTGATGTTATATGTTTCACCCTTGGGCCCGAGCTTGTGTTATACACCAGCTGTCTGCTACTCAGATAACTACTTATCATGGCCAAGATGTTGTGTGGCACCGAGAAATTGTACTCCAAAGCATTTAATACGTCGCTCCATCTAAGGCTGTGGAACGCATTTTTAACGTCCAGAGTCGCAAGCAGTACCACAGGCCTCGAAGATTTGTTCCCTCGTTGTGTTACCCTGGCCGCTTCAGTCACCTCTCTCAAGGCACCAATTGTAGACCGACCGGGTCGAAAACCATATTGTCTAGCAGACAGTCCGCCACTATTCTCAATGGCGGCAGCAAGCCGAGGCTTCAAAAGCCTCTCGAGCAGCTTTCCCGCCGTATCCAGCATGCACAGTGGTCTGTACGCGGATGGGTCCTCTGGATCGCCCTTTCCCTTATTTATCAAGACTAGCCGTTGTCTCTTCCATATTTCGGGGAAAATACACTCTCTCAGGCACGCATTGTACATTCCCAGTAGGAATTGCGGTCTCTGATTGGCAATCTCCCGCATTACCTCAGGCGGGATGCCATCGGGCCCAGGTGCCTTACCGGGTTTCAATCCGACTGCAGCTGCTTTCAGCTCCTCTGCGGAAAATGGCAAAGGTTCTGTATTGGGCGTATTCCGTCGTCGTTCGTTCGCCGGTTCATGAGTAGGGAATAGTGTATCCACTATATTTCTCATTACTCTCTCGTCCATAATTTCCATTGGTTTCCTTCTGTTCAGTTTGTCCATTACAATTTTGTATCCAAGTCCGTAAGGGTTTACGTTTACGTCGTCGCGTAGTTCCTGGAATGCCTGATTTTTCTTTCGCGATATAGCATGTATGCATGCATTATTTGGAAGGGGAATAAAGCCTCTTAGGAAGTGGCGCTTTTAAGAAATCGTTTAATACTCTCTTTTATTAGCAAAATTTCTATAAGATTTGCCTTAAATGTCAAAAGGGGCTTCCTTTCATGGCATGCTAGTTAAATTTAACATTCAATTTGCACAGCAAATTGCAGCATAATTTGCAACACAAGCTTTTCATTAGAAAAATAAAATTTGATTTCAAGCGGAGGAGGACCATAATTTCCTAAGCTTTCCAAAAACTGTGCTACATTTCTCAATGTCCCTAATAATTAATTGTGTTTCGCCAGCTCTAGAACTGCTTTGTTGAATACAAAAATCTGACGATATATTTATTACCTCTGCCGTATATGAATAATGATGGAACGGAGCGAGGGTAGGAGGATAATTTTATGCCATTGTTTTATCCACAAGGCTTCAAGTACTTGTGTTTAAAAAGCATTTTTTTTTCTCTACTGATGCTTGCCATCCGTTTTAGTTTCAAAAAATTTTTGTTTTACTGGCTGGCTGCTGTGTTACATTGTCTTGGTTTTGAGAGAAAAAGAAGAGAAGAAGAGCAAGAGAAGAAGAAGCAGTTGAACAAATTTGCAAGTCTTGGCTGTTGAGTGTTCTTGGATAGCCTGGTGTTATGTCTCTCTCTCTCTCTCTCTCTCTCTTTCTCTGTGCCATACTTTCTCTTCTGTGACCCCTTTTTACAAATGAAGGTTTTTGTATGGAAAATTATGGTAATAAAATGGACGGGAAAAAAAAGAGCGGAACAACAACAACGTCTGGAACACAAATTACAGTCATAACATAAGCAGCAGGCGATGTTGTTGTGCAGCAGTCCAGAGACTAAGTGAAGGAATTTCATTGTCTTGTTAACGAAAGAAAGAAAAAAAGAAAGAAGTTTTTTACTGGCTCTTCTCGCGTATTTTTGTTTTTTGGCAATTGTCTTTAGCCAGGCAAGGAAAAGGGGGGGGGGGGTGGCAGAGAGAAGAAAAAGGAAGATATTTTCACTAACAAGTGCTAAAAAATTTTTTGGGTGTGATTTATGTGCTGTAGAGAGCTTTGCTTAGCTGCTTGTTTTTCCTCCGCTCTCTTGAAAAAGTTTTTTTTTTTGGTCTGAAAAAAATCGGAAATAGTGGCAGGATGTTGAACATGCTGAGTATTTGTTTCTATTTAAATAAATCATTTGACAATATTGCTGTTTTGTTGTTGCAATTGTTGTTGTTGTTTTTACAAAATTATGCCATATTTTTTCAAACAGAAGTTTCCTTGTATTATTCCAACGGAGATAAGCTAGTAAATAAACATTTTTGCCAATAAGGATATGAGTTTGGTTTTTGGTTGGGAAGGGAAGGGGGGTATGTGTACGGGGCTTTATTTTCTAAAATATAATTGGAAAAGTTTGAATATGTTTTTTCTCCTCCTCCTCTTCTTCTTTTGCTTCTTCTTAAGAGTGGAAACATATTGATTATGAAATATTTGTTTAAAAACAAACAGCAAAAATGAAAATAATAAGGCAAAATGATAAAAATGTTTTCAAAAAATTCAATTCCAAAATAATAAGGACAAGACTGGTCATGAAGGAAAGCAAGGATTTTTTTCAATCATTAGTTGATAACCATTGATGAGCTTTCGTATGGAGAGTGCATAGTTTGTTAAGCCCTTATATCTGGGAGTAGAGATCCAAACATGCTTACCAGAGATCAGCAATGATTCGTTTTTTCGCTACTCATAACCACTCATGAAATTTTGAATATAAGTGAGGCCAACAATATTGAAATTGAAATACAGGTTGTTCTACATACAATGCCAGAAGCCTTTTGTGGAGTGAAAACAGCAGTTTGGTAGCGTATACTCGGCGAAAGAGAAGCTAAAGAGAGACGGAAGGGCTTCTCAAGCCAAATGGTGTTAACCGTTTGACTGCTACGCGGCGCAAAAGCGCTGCATTCATTAGTTACGAAAATCGCATTTGCGCTGCGAATTTCAATGTAAAAATTTAGTCAAAAAGCAACAATAAAATTAAAAGACGAAATATAGGGTCTTCTCTTTATACAGAGGTTATTAGAATTTTGTAGATTTTTTTATTATAATAATTAATTGTAGTTTTCGAGCAGTTTTCGAACGTTCTCACCAGAATCGCTTAGCAGTCAAACGTTTAAGACAATGTAAACTTTTGGGAAGAGAGTTCAGTCGCACACCATGCTGTCCAAAACTAGTGTGATGATAAACAACGCTTGTTCAGCATAGGGATCACCACAGACTCTATATGTTGATTCTGTAAAACATCTGAATGCTTATCAAGTACTAGACACGTAGAGTTATAGGTAGTGGCACTGAACAACAAAATGAAATTTTTTATGGTAACCGAATTGGGGACGGTTTTAAAGGGATACTCTATACCAGAGATTATTTTTTCGCTACTCATAAGAATGAAATCTTGAATATAAGTGAGTCAACAATATTGAAATTTAACTATGTACTCTGGATTCATTCATACTCACTACACAACATTAATTTATAAGTACAGGTTGCAATGACATCAATGTTGACATCAAAGTCATACCATTCGAAATATGTTTGATACATAAGACTACACATTTAGATTCATAACTTTAGAAAAATACTTATAATACTTATAAATAATTCGAGTGATACAGTCTTAGTAATTGTGGCATTTACCACAAAAAGAAAAAAGACACATAAGCAAAAAAGACAGAGCAGCAAGCAGAGCAAACTCACACGCAACCTTCTTGTGAGTATTTAAGTGTTCGTACGCGATTCATACTTATTTTGTGCTTCGTGTATATGTTGAGTAATGGAGAGTTGAAATCGAAGAACATCATACGTGTTGTTAAGTATGAATATGGATGAGTACTTCAAACTTTGAATATGAGTAGAGGTACCGTGATATTAAAATAAGTATGAATGCGTATAAGTATCAGAAATTATGAGTATGATTTCGATTCTACTCATCTTTTTGAATACTCATTGCTGATCTCTGATATATACGAGGTGTGATCAAAAAATAACCTTTATTTTCAAATATCGTGAGTTACGTATGTTCGATTTTCACATTTTATTCTGTTATGGAAGCGTCCAGAAGATCCATTTTTTCGAATAGTAAAAAATCGAAGAGCACATCAAAACACGACTAGCCTTTTTATCTGTCAGAAACAAACTGACAATCCAAAATGGCTGACATTGTCAACATACATGTGCGACAGACATGTGTACCAACATAACAGAAAAAAAAAATGCGAAAATCGAACATATGTACGTAACTCGTAATGAAATTTGAAAATAACGGTTTTTTTTGATCACAGTTCGTACGTACATAATTGGTCCTTACAACCCTTCAGTCAGGATTACAACCTAGGATATCATACCACTTATGTTGCGTGCATGAATTTTATACACGAGTGGCAGTACCTACAGTTTAAAGTCGACTCCGAACGACAGATTTTTTGAGAAACATTTTATGGCAATTTTATTTACTCTCAGAGTTTTACCATAAGACTGGAGTTTAAACCACAGACTTACGTCGTGTAAGCCAACACAGTACTTCCTAGACGACAGAATTTTTGAGAAACATTACATGACAATTTTCTATTTACTCTCAGAGTTTTACCAGAAATCTGCTGAGAGAAAGTCGACGAAGGAATGTTCAAATTTCGTGTTGTTGGAGATGTCTGACATGGGGTTTGACCCCTTGGCCTCACGTTTAATAAGCCAACATACTACCTACTACAATATTCTTATATTTTTCCGTATCTTTAAGGAGCCTAAAACTGTCACAAATTTTCGTCTCCGTATTCTTTAAAATTTATTTTGCTCCGTACAGTTTCACTACATTTTTTTCCGCCAGCAAATCACGTCTTTAAACCTAACGTGCAAGTGCCAGAATGATAGGGTTGCCCACTAAAACAACGTTCACTGTGTGTTGTTGTATTATGTGTACTAAAAAGAATTTTTTCCTATTTGAGTCCTAAACTTTCTTAAGAGTTGTAACTAGCTAACCTTCCTATTAAGTTTGTTTTTGATGTTAATGTCTGTTGGGGGCGGCTAGAGTCATTCGGCGACATTCTCTCAGCAGTTCCGTGGCAAAAGCCTAAGAGTAAAATAATAGGTATGAAAAGTTTCTCAAATATCTGTCGGTTAGAGTCGAAATTAATTTGTAGGTTCCGCCGCTCATGGGTAAAATTAAACACACACAACATGGGTCGTGTGAGAAGCTAGGTTGTAATCGTGACTAAAGCGTTTAATGACCAATTAAGTAAATAACGAAATTGAACCAGCTGAGTACGGCATAAGCTCATGCAAATCGATGTTTGTTATTAAAGAAAGTATTGATCAGTTATGGGATAAACATTGCGTTTCAGCAGAGGCATTACGTGGGATATAAATGCTCTACTTGACTCTCTAGGCTATGTTATCATAAATCATTTCATAAATATGCCTACATGTACACCAAATGGCATCAAACATGCCAGATCGTTGGCAGACTTCATCTTAAATATAACAAAAGCAAGGCTTTACATGATATCGAGCAACCTTAGTTCGTAGTTAACAAGATGGACCTCGAAGAAGTTGTATCGTTTTACTATCTGCAGTGAATACTATCTACAGTCGGCGGCTCAATGTATTGGCTCAACACTTATTAGGAGTGATCCCGTGGTTAAAACCCCAGCTCAGATTCACCGAACAAAACAAAATATAAAAAAATTACTGCGTCAACTCCCTCTCAGCAGTCTTCTGACAAAACGCTGAGAATGAAATAAAATTGCCATGAAAAAGTTCTCAAAAATCTGTCGTTCGGATTCGACTTTAAACGGCAGATCCCGACACTCATGGATAAAATTAAAATACACGACATGGGTGGTGTGAGAAGCTAGGTGGTAATCCTGACTAAAAGGTTGACCAAAAAATTTCATTTAAAATTTATTTGTAAAATAATTAAAAATGAGTATGTGTTATTCATTATATTTTAAAAGTTTAAAACAAAGATGACAATTTTAATATTTTTTCGATAATTTCATTGTAATAATTTCCATCTTTTCTTTTCTTCTCTTTTTAGGTAAGTGGCAAATTCATTTACTTTACGATTTAATAAAAATGTAAGTTTTTTTATACTTAAAAAATAATTAATATTTACAAAGAAAACAGTGTAATTCATTTAAAGCAACATTTAAAGTCAAAGCCTTTTAACGTCATAAACAAAACACACAAGAAAAAAAACAAAAATGAATAGTCAGGCAATCCTATAAAAGAAACACTTAAAATATAAATAACAACAACAACAGACAGACAGATAACATGAAAGACTTGATTGACCAGAGAAAATCTTATAAACATAAGCTGATGAAAAGCCATACTAAAGAAAAGCAGCTTAAAGAGATTTTAAAAAAAGCAAGAGCTAGAGTGAGAGAGAAAGAAAAGGAAACATTTTTGTTTAAAGTAAAGCAAAGACAAAGTTTAGAGAGTCATAGTAAAATAGAGAGACCGAAAGAGAGAGAGAGATAACATGTATGTTGAATTTACATGCAAGAGAGAGTTTAAAATTTCAATTTTTCAACTAAAAATTGCAATGAGGAGAGTATAAAAATGTTGAGTTTGGTGGGTTTACCGTTAGGTTTTTTACCACCACTGAGTGATAAGAAACATGAAAAACAAAAAAAAAAAAACGTGCAATTCATGTTTACATACATACACACACACAGAGTTAGCATTGTTGCAAACGTTTGGCTTCGTGCAAAACACAAGTACGAGTTTCATTTCGTTTCGTTTTATTTACATTCATTCACTCATTCATTTGGTGGCAATGCATGCCGGAGAAGAATCACAAGCACAAGCAAAAGACGAAGGAAAGAAAAACAAAACCAAACAAACTTTAGCAACAACAAACATGTGATGTTATGAAGAAAAAAAACGGTGAATTTTGTTTTGTTTTGTTTTTTTTTTTACTTCTTCTACGGCTACCATGTCTTGCTGCTGCTGCACAAATTCTCGCCAATGTTGGCGCTGACGTTTTCATACACAAGAAAACGAAAACAAAAACAAAAATTTACAGAAAGAAAAAAAAAACGACGGCATTAAAATGTTGTATCATTGAACTCCATGTATACAATGTAGAGAGAGAGAGCGTGTGTTTTTTTTAGTATGAATTTGTAAGTCGAACTATTTAAAACGCAATAAAAATTAACACACATTAAAATGGCGTTAAAGTAAAAAGAAAACATATTCTTTTTATATAAAAAATGAATTAAAAATTAAAAAAATTAAATTTAAATTTTTTATACCAAAAAAAAAGAGAAAAAAAATCTGAAATTTTTTTTCGAAAACATGCCAAAATCCAAAGAAATCATGCCTTTTTTTCATAAATGTAGGCTTGTGTGTGTGTGTGTGTGTGCGTTATTAATGCAAATTTAGCGTGTCGTTGTTTTTAATGGAAAACCAAAAAGAAGCAGAAAAGAAAAAAGCGTATTAAGCGCCTAAAAGTATGTGCGTGTTATTACGTTGATTATTATTATTGTTGTTAATTGTGTGTTAAATGTTTACAAGCAAAAATATAAAAACAAAAAAGAAAAGGAAACCAACAAAATCTTTTAAATCTTAACAAAACGTTTTAATTTCCATTAAATTACAGGAAAATCACAGCAAACTGCCTACAAAGCTCTTTAGAAAAGGGCGTTATTTTCAAAAATAATTATGGTTTAAGCAATGTCTTTTTAATGTCGTTTAATTTTTGTTTGAAAAATTTTTCTTCTTTTAAGTTCCTGTTTTAAGGAGTATCCTTTTTCTTCCTAGGCCCTACAAATTCCTTTGGGAATTTATTATAAAATTTTTAAATAAATTTTCCTATATTTTCCTATATGTAAGATTGGAGAAAAATTCTGTGTGTGTGTGTGTGTTTCTATTTTCTTTTGCCATTTCTTATTCTATCGTTTTTATATATTATTTTTGTTTTTGTTTGAAATTTCACTCCCTATTTCTGTGTGTGTTTTTTTTTTGCATTTTTTCCCAGTTGCTGTAGCTCAAACAAACTTCCCATCCTAGACTTTTTCTATATCCTTTTTACACATACCCACACTTACATACATATATATGTACGCTCACATGCTTATATTCTAACTGTTATTTGTACTTTTGCTCATTACTAAGAACTTGTTACCAACATTCTTGCAGTTCTATATGTACTCCCTACGTACTTACATATATTGTTATCTAAGCACAGTGGACTGAATAAGGAAAGATTAGGTGTTGAAAACTCGGATTTTCTATTTAATTTGGAAACATAGAGCGACCGTTTTATTATTTCACTGCCTTATTTCAGTTTCATTAGCCAAATTTTTCCGGTTACGCAGGTAATTAGCCTATCTGTAGTAATTTACAGTAGGATAGGGTTTCTGTTTCCGCAGAAGAGGAACCGGCCCATAGGGGAAGTCGTCACAGTCAGGGGCCCTGGCTCACTAAATCTCCCCCTTCTCTTTTGGACTCTTTGTGCCCACTCCGGAACTACTGTAGTATTACTTCGAAGTGGAGTCCCTTTGGCCATTTTGCCCCTTTATATCTATATCCGCGTGCGGATTGCGCAACGGGATCTAAAAAGATGTTTAAACTGCCATTCTAATCCTGTCATTCAAGTCAATATTTTTGAGATTTGAACAAGGCTTCAGTATAACTGGCTATGCCATTCCAATTTTTTTCGCAGAAGTTTTCAAAGCCTTCTGTCTTACTTACATACCTAGTTAGTCATTATAACCCTTTAGTCAGGATTACAACCAAGGTTCTCACATCAACTAAGTTGTGCGTGTTAATTTTTATCTATAATTGATGGGACCTACAGTTTAATGTCTACTCCGGATGTCAGAATCCAGAAACTTTTCATTGCAATTTTATTTCATTCTCACAGTTTTTGCCTGGTGAGAGGAAGTCGCCTTAAGAAATATTTTTTCGTATTTTGCTATGATTGAGATGTTTGCGCAAGGGCAATATGGGCTCTCGCCTAATAAGTCAATAAACTACTTACTAGACTACGGCGACTTCAAGGTCCATGGGGAAATGTATTGTATTGTTATATTGGATGTACGGTGTCCAACTATTTTTCAAGATATAATTCCGCCTGACCTTCCTATGATGTCCGTTTTGGTACTACTATCTCGGATGAATCAGAGATCAGAGGAGAGGGCTTTCTGCATGTATTGACGTTTTTAAAATGAATTCATATCCTTTCTGCTCCTTTCTTTCTTTCTTGCTACGAAAAGTTTCTCAAAAATCGTTTTTTCGAAGTGTAGGACACACCACTCTTGGATAAAGATAAGCCACACAACATGGGTGGTGTGCGATGCTAGGTTGAAAACCTGACTAAAGTGTGGTAATGATCAATGATCGTAATTGGCGCTTCAGATGAAAGATATTTAACTGCCGGTAATGCCACACTGGTGGTTTTGAAACCTCTAAATGGATAACGCTACACAAGATTTTGCAAGAAGTTCGGCTATGTTGTTACTCTCTATGTTCCCGTGTCCATAAATAGACATCGCGCTAACCGTATAATGTCTCATCATCCGCTACAGAAACAACCGTCATTTACTTTCGTTCTAATAAAGCTGGAAATAAAATAAAAATTCACAATAAAACTACGATCTTTTTGCAAACAACATAAACCCCACTGTATCGTCATCTTCTGTCGTCATCATGTTCTCATCGTTATCATCACCATTTTTACACCATTATCATTATCATCATCAACATCATCATTATGATTATCATCGTTGTGTGGGTGAATTTATTTCATTCTATATTTTTCATCTTTTGCTATGTTCTTCTTGTCCCTTGTTATTGTTTTTATTGTGTTGCTATTTTACAACTTATTTCCACTTCCGCTCTAAGAGTACATAATTTCTATACAATAAAATTCCTTCTCTTCTTCTTTTACTTGTTTTCTTATTTTCTGTTTTCTGTTTCATTTTTTTTACATAAAAAATGTTTTGTTTTGTTTTGTTTTTTTCGTTTCGTTTTTCACGTTGTTTTTCTGCGCTCCATATTTCCCACACAACAACAACAACAACACTAACCATCCATGCCTCAATACAATATTTCTCTAGAATTTTCCTAGAATTTCTACATCCTCTTGCAAAAAACATTCCCTAAGGATTCTCTACTGTACGTATGTACATATGCACGCATACATAGCAAATGCTGTGCAAGTGTAAGAGAGTAAAACAGAGAATGGTATGGTAGGTGTTTAAGTGTGTGTGTGTGGTAAGAATACAATATCCATAGCCAGCCGGCTTTTTTATATATATGTAAAGAAGAGAACATTGTTGGTTGTATTGTTGTTGTCGTTTTTTTAATATTTTTTCTACGTCATAACGTACAATAACGTTGACGTTAAAACGGCGAGCTGGCAACAACAAAAATTGTTTAAAGCATGGAAGAAGAAAAAACAAGCAGCAGAACAAAACAGAAAATGGTGTAAAAAAGTTGAGAGAAAACAAAACAAAAGAAAGAACAAATTCCTATACACGTGTCTTCCCTTCCTCTCTTTTTTGTGTTATGGAGTGTTGAGTTTAAATAAACGAAACAATGTTGCCAGTGGTATGTTCTCAACATTCGCTCAGCAACATTCTTAATCTGCCATACTGCCATACGAATAGCTGTCGCTGTTCTGTGGTGAAACGTAATGGCAAAGAAACATGTGTTTTGCCTATACTTGGAATTTTTGTTGTTAGGCATGCATTGGTATTTGTGTTTGTGTTTTGTTTGTTATTTATTTTGCCGGTGTTTTCTCTGGCTTTTGCCATGTGTAAACGATTATTCGTATATTTTTATAATCTCATGTTTTTAAGCATGTATGTGTGTGGATGAGTGTGCGTGGGCATAGGAATTTTTAGTGCGTAAGTTTAACAAGTGTTTTGTTTATTTTTGTAGTTTCTTTTCGTTTGTGCTCAATTGATTTCTTGTTGAGTATGCTTATGAGTATGAGTGTCTCTGACTCTTAATCTCTTTTTTTTCTTTGTTTTTGTTTACAAAATACAAATACACGTGTGTGTGTGTATATTATTGTGTGGGCATGTATTCATTTTGTTTTTATTATGATTGTCGTCAGTGTGTGTTTTGTTATGCTTGGCGTATGATTAATGCGATATTCATGTTTTCTTGTTGATTTTACGGTTCATACGTGCGTATGATTGATATTAAATTTCCATTAAAAATAAATAAAAATTATACGTTGTATTGTCTTTACTAATAAATTTTATATACGTTTTGTATAATAAACAGAAAATAATAAATAAATAAATGGTTATTAAGGCGATAATAAAAAATAATAATGTGTGCCTGTAAGTAGGTTAATCAAAGTAATTGAGGTAGAAATAGTTGCGCTAATAAAAGAGAAAATAGTAGAGGAAATATTTTTATTGGAAACATGGAATTTCTTTAACTCATAATCTATGATAGGAGTACTTACACTAAAGTATCTTTCAAACAATTCCTTGGAATAAAATTTAAGTATAAAGTCCGTTGATAATAGAAAACGTTCTGATAAAAATACATGTGCAATGTTTACAATAAAGAGGGCACAGGAAAAAATGCTGACAAGTAGTTCGCACCTGAATTCATTGCTTCTGGCCACAGCAATACTGCGTTTGTGAACTGAAGCCTTATTGTCATAAAGCAGAAGCTTGTTTTTGGTAAATGCCTTAATTTAATCACTAAAACGCTGCCATAAGTCGACATTACCCTCGTTCTTGATTATTTTTTAACTTTATTATTATCCTTATAGAGATATAGGGTGGATCATTTAAAAGCTTAAATTTAAAAATGCAATAAAACAAAAACAATTTGAAATTTTGGAAATTTATTTATTTTTTGTTGTAATATACAATCGTTCCGATTAGAAATTGAATATTATTTCATTCATATGGCTGTTGCGGCTGGCCAATAGAACCAATTTTCTTGCACTTTTTTGACTATATCTCGGCAATGGCATAACGAATATTGGCCTTAATTAATTGTTTCTGGTTTGTCGGCATAACACTTTTCTTTAACGGCGCCCCACAGAAAATAGTCCAACGGTGCCTCAGCTTCTTGGCAGCTAATTGATTTCACCATTTCGGCTAATTAAACGGCCATCAAACGTTTGACCGATAAATCGGTAGAACTGACTGTGCCACTTCTACCGTAGTAGGTTCTATGTTGATAGGGTTGTTCACTCATGACCAAAAGATGGTGATGCCTGTTCTTCCTATGATTCTTGCAGATGATGATATTCTCTCTTCTTTTTCTGGTCGATTCTTTTGAAGTGTAATGTGCCATTTTATAAAATGTTGAACGTAATGAATAACACATCGCACGGACCTGGTTTTTTTTTGATTTTCTTTGATTTTGTGTCAGTTGCTTCATGCTGACCTAGACCTAGAGAAATCAAATTTATCGCAAAGAAATATTGAAAAATTCCGTATTGAAGCATATCTTTACGACTTTATTTGTTCATGCGACAACCATTTGGCACAATGGTGCTTATCTTCAAATTTGTTTTGTTAATATTCGAATCAAGTCGGTCGTCGTAGTCTATTAGGTAGTGGGCTGGCTTATTAGACGTAGGGGAACAGTTCAAGCCCCAGGTCAGACATTTCCAACAAAACGAAAAAAGAAAAAATATTTCTACGTCGTCTTCCTCTCAGCAGATTTCTGGCAGGAACTCTGAGAGTAAATATAAATTATCATGACAAGTTCCTTAAATAACTGTCGTTCGGTGTCGACTTTAAATTGTAGATCCGACACTCATGTATAAAAAAATTAACACACACAATATAAGTGATATGAGAAGCTAGGTCGCAATCCTAACTGAAGGGTTGTAATGACCAATTAAACACACTCTGTCGTCATATGATTCAAAACAGAAGAAGTTGTGAAACAGAAGATTGCGAACAATATTTCAGAGTGTTTTGTCCATCTTGGAATCGATCAATTTAAGCTGACGGCAAAAACAAGTCCTCTGCTTCAATCAAGAAGCCTTAGCCTTGGCTTATGGTAGCGAAGGTGATTCCTATGTGTTGGTCACATACATACAGTATGTGGCATCAATAAGTTTCCAAAGTCAATTATAGGAGTCGGGAAACTGGGAAGACTGTAATATTTGTTTTACCTCACATATGATAATTTATCTCTAAAAGTACTGTTAGTGAGGACAATTTAAGAGAAATTTCACAAAGTTTGCTCCTTCAGTTAAAATAACTGTAAATTTAATTTGAAATATTTTTATATTTTAATATGCATTTCAAAAATAAGTTTCCAGAAGAAAACACGTGTATATAAATCATTTACTGATAAAAATAATTTAAAAATTGTAAATGAATGAACTTTTTTGTTTTGTCTAAAGATCAAATTCTAAAAGATAAGTTTGTTATCAGCTTCATAATTAAGAAACAATTGTAATACAAAATAAGTTTCAACTAATGGGCAAATTTAAGCAATTTTCTACCGAAGAGAAAAGTTTGGAAAATCTCATACAGCAGTTCGCAAATATCATTGCCTATGAAAAGGGGAAAACAGAGTTTGTGCCAAAAAAACCCAAAAGAAAGCAGCTAGATAGTCGACAGAAGAATTCTGGAAATTTCTGTAGTCAATCTACTACTTTCTGTGCCAAAAATTTGGTCGCAGCTGCTAAGTGAAGGAAAGAATGCACCATCAACCTACACTTTACGAAGAAGACTTAGAGCAAGTGGTAAGCATTGACGTGTGGCTCGAAAAATTCCATACGTTAGCAAAATAAATATGAGGAAAAGAATGAAGTTTTACGAAGAGTACATACTAAAGCCTCGGGAATTTTGATATAGCGTCTTATGGACAGGCGAATCAATGATAAGATTAAATTATTGTCATGGCATGGTCCATGTATGGCGCAAACCAGGTGATGCATTGTCTTATAAGTGTACCTTGCCGACTGTAAAATCGATTGAAAAGGGTTTAATGATATGGGGATATCTTTCCTCGAGGGGCGATGGTAAAATAATAATCTTAGAAGGAAAAGTAAATGCATCATTGTATTTAAATATTTCAAAAGACACAGCCATTCCGGAAGGATAGGCGATTTCCTAGGTGAACATTTTTTTACTCCAACAGGACAATGCTCCTATACATACCGCCAAAAAGGTTGTCGAATTTTTAGAGGAGCAGAATGTTACTATTTTGAGATGGCCTCCCCAAAGCCCCGACCTCTCCCCTATAGGAAACGCTTGGGCAATGTTGAAAATTCGTATTTCTGAGGCAGCTCCACAAAACCTTAGCCAGTTGGTGGATTGTATTCTTTCAAGCTGGAATCGAATCACTCCTGAAGAATGCTTAAAGTTAGTAGACACAATGCAAGACAGACTTTGCAAGATGTCTCTCCGCTCCGGTGGACACTGTGCGGTTATTAAAGCAAATGGAAACTTATTTTTGCAACTTTTTCTTTTGAGTCATTTTATATTTTTATTTTCATTACACACATGAAAGTTGTTTTTGTTAAAATTTTTGTTTATTTTATAGGTAGTAGAGTTAGTATATAATTTAAGTTAAAAAATATTTGAAAAAAATTAATATAGAAAGACTACACATAGTTATGTTTTTATTTTTTCCTTGGAAACTTATTTATGCCACATACTGTATATAATTGTTGAGGTTGGTACCCATTCTGGCTAACTTATTGAAAATACACAGTGTGTTGCTATACCCTGGTTTTCATTTGACGTAGACATTCTTTCATGGATAAGATTGAACATTAATTTGGAATTTTAAATGAATTTATTGACAACCTATGTATTCCAATGTGGGTCAGCATATGCTCAGTAAATATTGCTACTTTTTCAATTTTTAAAAACGTTTAAAACATGAGCTCGTAGATTGCAAATAAAATAAAAATAAATTTTGTGTTCAGGTTTAATTAAAATTCTCTATTATTCGCACAAATCTGTGTGACACTGTTCACAACTTGATGTAAACAACAACAATTGCTTCTCTTTGTTATTGCTCTGATTATATTCTTTGCATCAACAATAACAGTTACATACATACATAATTGGTCATTACAACCCTTCAGTCAGGATTACGGTCTAGCTTCTCACACCACTGATGTTGTGTGCGTTAATTTTATACATGACTGGTGGGACCTACAGTTCAAAGTCGACTCCGAACTACAGATTTTTGAGAAACTTTTCATGGCAATTTTATTTTATTCTCAGAGTTTTTTCCAGAAATCTGCTGAGAGGAAGTCGCCGAAAAAATACTTTTTTTTTGTATTTTGTCTTTGATGTCTGGCCTGGGGCTCGAACCCTGGCTTTGCGTCTAAAAAGCCTACATACTACCTACTAGACTACGGCGACTTCCCCTGTTTACGCCCTTTGCATAAACAATAACAGTCACTAAGCAATTATACGACAGATATTTGCAACGGAGGTCTTCAAACCGCGATTACTCTCTTCAAAAGCACTGTGTCTTCACACAAGACTGACTAACCTTTTACTAACTCAATTGCCTGATTTGTCTTGCCTTTTATATGGCAACGTAAACAGTCTGATGAATGTTCTTAAAGGCTAATGTACGTGGCTTTGCCTTTTCAAAATCTCTGTAAACGTAGACATAGTTGTTTCATTATTTTTGTTCTAGAATTTTGTTTACATTTATTCTTGCAGTGTTTGTTGTTGTATTTTTGTTTACTTGTTTATCAGTTTTTTTATGCTGGTGTTTGTTGTTATATTATGCAATGCGATAATTTGTAAACAAGTTCATTGCTGTTATGGCCTTTGTTTATAATTTTAATGTTAAACTATTTAAAAGCAAAGTACCAGTATCTAGATTTTTCCATTTTCGTAACAATATTATGCAATGACCCGCAATTTTAGCTTCAAATTACTTCACAGATTTTAAATTTTTTCTCATTTTTTTAATAGAGCCTTTAAATATTGAGATTCAATTTATTTCTTTTAATATAGATTTATACAATGTCTTTATCAAGTCAAATTTGAACAAAAAATGCGTACATTTTCACCCAAACTCTACTGTAAAAATGAGTGAAGACAGCAGACGTATGATTAATTTTAATTTCCCTGTAATTTAATATGATTTATACGAGCATGTTGGGGTGGTTGTACAACAATAAAAACAATTCTTTTCTTTCTTTACTTTTCTTTCTTTTTTTTTGGCTTTTCTTATGTCAAGCTATTGCTGTTGTTGTTTTGTTTGATACTTTGCCACGACAGAAAATTTCGTCTTTTGTTCTCTAATTGCTAAAATAAAAATCCTTGTAAATCGAAAGTCGCAGAGAGGAGCAGAAAAAAAAACGACAAAAAAAGCACAGAAAAAAAGAACCCCCGAATAATGAAGTCAATTGTTCTTTAAAAACCACATTTACTTGACTTGATTTCTTTTTTCTCTCTCTCTGCGATTCTTTACCCCGCACCCCCCTCCTCTTGGTAAATTTCAACGAACGCCAACGTGAACATATTTTCGATTTTTATTTTTCACACACACACACACACACTCTTTCATGTATGTAGTAGTGTAAGGCAATATATTTGGAAAATAAATATAAAAAATCAAAAGAAAAAAAAGAAGAAGAACGTAAAGCTCTACTTGACATCTTTTTGGCTCATGGAGCCAAACAATGAAAAGTCATTGAACAGAGTGGTGAAATGGGAATGAAAGCAGAGAAAAAAAACGAAGAAAAAAATTCAATATGCAACTCGAAAGCACGTGTGTGTGTGTGTGTGTGTGTGTTCTAAGCACTTTATGGTGTGTCCTTTATATGGATGGCTGTACGTTAAAGTGGTTTTTCCATTTTATTTTTTGTACGTTTTTTTACGTTTTTTCTTCCATTCTTTTTCGTTCAGTTGGTTTGGTTGTTTGGTGAAATGCAAGGAATTAATATGAAATTGTAAAATATATTTGTGACTTGAATTTAACTTTAAACACCCACTCTTGACACTCTGTATTCTGTATGTGTGCTGGCGACTACAAATTTCATCCTCTGGCCATGATTTCCTATGACTTATGGGAACGTTTAACATTCTTTTTCATTCATTCATTGCACATTTTGCTGCAATGTACAGAAGATTGTTTTACTTCTTCTGTGAGCTTCTTAAATTTCTTATCGTTGTGAAAATTAGAAGAATTTTTTTTTAAAGTGTTTTAATGTAGAGAATTTAAAACACTTTCTCTTCTATAAAAGGAGGGCGTTTTGTAATTGCAATTATCGTGTGTAACACACGGGGGCAGTTTTTTCTTTTTTGCTTGTAATAATTAAAGCTTTAAATTACTTTGAAATTGATGAAATGTTTCTTAAAGAAAAGAAAAAATATTGTAGGTTTAAAGCAACTTTTCTCTTAACAACCATTCTTCCAACTTAAATTTTCGTTGGAAAACCTTTTTAGTTTTTCCAATATGCAGCTGGTAGCTCTACATGTACATGACAACATACAAAAGTCATCTTACTAGTGCAGTTTAACCTTTTTAAACTTCACAAAATACCAGTTCTTTTTAGACATGTGTGAACCAAGGAGATTTAAACACTAAAGGGTCCGCCAAATAACTTTTTTTTGAAAATCCTTAAAAAAAAAACTACGGAATATTTTCTCAAATTTCTTTTCTTTTATTTGAAAGTATAATCCTTCCGGTTAATAATGGAAAATAATTTCATTCAAATGGCTGCCTTGGCTGGCCATGCAGTAGCCTATACGATCGGTCCAATTTTTAAGCACATTATCGATTGTGTGCAGCTGTATTTCACCAATGGCTTCACGAATATTGTCCTTTAAAGCGTCAATTGTCTCTGGCTTGTCGTCGTAACACTTATCTTTGACGGCACCCCACAAATAATAGTCCAACGGTGTCAAATCGCAGCTCCGAGGTGGACAAACGACATCAGCTCTGCGGCTGATAATGCGATCTTCAAAAACAGGGCGCAAAACATCGAGTTTAGCTGCGGCTGTGTGGCACGTAGCGCCGTCCTGTTGAAACCAAATGTTGCCAATATCCTCCTCTTCAATTTTTGTGAACAAAAATTCGTTCAACATGGCCCGATAACGATCGCCATTGACTGTAACGGCCACTCCTTGCTCATTTTCGAAGAAAAATGGCCCAAATATGCCTCTGGACCAAAATCTGCACCAAACAGTGACTCGTTTTGGGTGCGGTCGGCTTTTCAATGTATGCGTGCGGGTTTTCTGTGCCCCAAATGCGACAATTTTGCTGGTTTACATGTCCGCCAAGATCAAAATGAGCTTCATCTGAAAAGATGATTTTTTTTTTTGCCAAAATCGGCCTCTTCTGGTGTAGGCTACTGCATGGCCAGCCGAGGCAGCCATTTGAATGAAATTATTTTCCATCATTAACCGGAAGGATTGTACTTTCAAATAAAAAAACGAAATTTGAGAAAATATTCAGTAGTTTTTTTCTTAAAGCATTTTCAAAAAAAAAAGTTATTTGGCGGACCCTTTACTTCGCATGAACGTGATATAATATTTTAGATTTTTTACACTAAAATTCATGGGCCGTGTTGGGCTATATATTGACATCGTAAGCTCCTTACTATTGTTACGTTTTTACCTTTTTAAAAACGTTTAAAATCCGAGCTCGTAGATTGCAAATAAAATAAAAATAAAATTGTGTTCAGTTTTAATTAAAATTCTGTGTGCCACTGTTCACAACTTGATGTAAACAACAACAATTGCTTTTAGTTGTTATTCCTCTGTTTATATCCTTTGCATAAACAATAACAATTACTAGACAATTGATCTTTGTAACGGAGATCTTCAAACCACAATTACTCTCTTCAAACGCACCGCGTCTTTACACAAGACTGACTGAACTTCACTAACTGATTCGCCTAATTTGTCTTGCCTTTTATATGGCAAAGTAAACAGTCTGATGAATGTTCTTGAAGGCAAATGTTCATGACTTTGCCTTCTCGAAATCTCTATAAATGTAAACATCGTTGTTTCTTTATTGTTGTTTGTGTATTTTGTTTACATTTAGTCTTGTAGTGTTGTTTGTCGGTTATTGTTTACTTGTTTACCATTTTCTTTTATGCTGGTATATATTGTTATATTAAGCAGTACGATAATTTGTAAACAGGTTTGTTTACTGCATTGTTTTGTTTTTGTAGCTTTTGTTTATAGTTTTAATGTTAAGCGATGTAAAAATAAAACACCAGTATCTGGATTTTGCATTTTCATAACAGTATTTATCTGTTAAATCAGGGAAAAGTAGCGTTCATACCTTGAGATTAATATTTTCTTTACTGAACAGTCTGAATGACAATCTTAAGGCTTTTTTATCGCAGAGAATTTCATGAAACCAATCCAGCTTTTAAATAGAACGGCTTATAGGTCACTGGTATCTTTATTTCGGATTAAATTCATTGATGTCCTTTTTAAAAAATTATTCTTATTTTATGAAAATAAAATAAAAATGATCAGTTTGCCCCCACATTGAAGACAATTTACTCCCACTAAAGCTAACCTCCCCAAAAACTCTGGTCATCAGCTATAAAATTGCTTGAAATTAAATTTTTGAATTTTCACAATTTTTCTAATAAAAAATCCTTTTTTTCTTTGAAACACAATCTAATTTACACTGGCATCTACAGCAGCAGCAAACACCACAGCTCAGCTTAGCTCTGTTCAATGATAAATTGCATGGCAATAATAAAAGAAAAAATGAAATAGCAACAGCAGCAGCAGCATAGCAGCAAGAGTAACAGTAACAAACACTGGTAAATAAGAAAAATAAACGCAATCTCGTAACAATTTACGGGTATATGGGTTAAAATGCCTTAAGGGAGCCATGAAGCACAGCAAAAATCATTTTAAACACATACATACACACACATACACATGCATGCTAAACACACAATCACTTTGTCACGGACAAAGTGTTATACACACTGTCATATGCTAAGGATAGCAAAGTACATCTAAGAAGTATGTTGACCTCATCACCTCTGTGCTTATGTTCATGTTTTTATTTTTTTCATTCTTATTTTTTTTTATTCGTTATTGTGTGTGTGTGTCACAGCACAAGAGTCAGTCACATATTGGTGTCACTATTTGCCACCACAGCTACAACAATTTGTAGAAAATTTTTTTTCTTTTTCTTCTTATACTCACTAAGGAAGCATCAAAATTAACAAAAACAAAAAAAAAATACCCGACAAAGAAATAAAAATAGGGACAACAGCTTTATTATCCCAGCAATATATTGATACATTCATATATGAAGAGAGAGTTAGAGAGAGAGAGCAAACTTACTTGTATGCATACCTAGAAACTTACTCAAGTATTTGTATATGAAATATAGAGACAGAGAGAGAGTGAGAGAGAGAGTGGAGTGTGGAGTGTGGAGATTGCTAGTTTGTGTATGTCAATATAATTTTGAGAGACTATTCTTGTTGTTGTTGTTGGCAATTTTCATTATAGTTTCAATGTCCTTTCCATATACACATACACACTAGTATTTATTTATTTTCTGTTATTGTTGTTGTTTTATTGTTATTGTTTTTCTTTTTGTTGTGGTTCTACATGTTGTTGTTATGTTAACATTCAGTAAATCTCTGATATTGTTTCTCTGTTTGTATCTCTTATTATAGCTTTTGTTGTTGTTGTTGTTGTATTCTTTTTTTGTTGCTTGCATCAAATTGAATCTTTTTCAATATAATGTCTGTCCTTCTCTGCCCTTTTTGCTATACTTCAGCTTGCTTTCTCACTCTCTCTCTCTCTACGTATGAATATATGAAGTAATGTGATGTGATTTTGGTGTCATTTACTTTTGTTTTACTCGGGTTTTTTTTATATGAACTTTGCTGGTCATTAGATGTACAATGTATGTAAGTATGTATATGTATGTATGTATGTATGTATGTGTATGTGTGTGTGTATTTGTTTTTTGTAGAGTTTTGCTGCAACACATTTTCTCTTTATCTCCATCAATATAATTGCTCGTTTCCATTTTTAATTTTAATTTTGTTGTTGTTGTTGTTATTTTTTTGCTGCCGTTGCCCTTGTTGCTGCTGTTGCAGTAGTTGTTAATTTTAATTCATTTTTTTTTGTTCGTACTTTTTATCGTCGTCGTCGTGGTCGTTGGTCGTCTTTTTGTCGGTGCTGTCCTTCATGTTGAAGAATTTAATTACTTTGTTTCAGCATCATTAAATTTTTAAATGATTAGTTTTCTTCACTTTAGATTGTAATTTTTATTCGTAGTTTTTTTTTTTATTTTCAATTTCAATTTGCATTGCAGATTTGCTGTTTTTTCTTTTTCTACAAAAAAAAAAAAAAGTTATTGAAATTGATTTTTAACTTACAGAAGCAGCAGGTTGCTGTGTAGTAGGGATGCCAAACTGGATTGATTTTTAAAAATCCCGGGATTTTTCGGGACAATTCGGGATCGAAAAATCCCGAAATATCCCGGGATTTCCCGAAATATCCCGGGATTTCAGAATTTTCTCTTAATAAAAAAAGCTAAAAAAAAATTGGAAGTTGGGTTCTTATTCAGTTCGATGTCCAGTGATATAGAATATTCACTAATTGTTGCATGATACACTTGAAAAACTACATGAGTGTTATTTAATGTAATATTAAATAAAAAACAATGCCGTAGGCTCAATTTTTTTCTTACTTTATAAGGTATATGTATGAATTTACAATCCCGAAAATTCCCGGGACAAGTTTTAAAAAATCCCGGGATTCGGGATTTGGGAATCCCGAAAATCCCGGGATTTTCTGTTTCGGGATTTCCCGATTGGCTTCCCTACTGTGTAGCCACTACCACCAACGGTGGTGGGGTTATATTATATCGTGTATTAAGGTTTTTTTTTCAAGGACGTGCACTCAATTTCTAATAAATTCGTTACCTCTCGTATAATCGAACAATCAGAAAAAGAGCTGTTTTAGTACACATTTAGCCTGAGTAGGTGAGTAATTGTAGCAAGACTTTGACCACTCAAAAGAACGAAGCAAGACTAGGTCAATAATATCCACACTCTCTTAACTGAAAGGGCATCACTGCTACTGTTATCATGTACATGTGGCCTGCCTTCTGTCAGAAATTTTGAATACGGTGTACCATTTTGTTTGTATGTACCAACCATTGATGTCATGATATCTCATGTTGTCGTTTTAGGTCACGACTACCTCTCAAAAAAAAAAAAAAAAAAAAAAAAAAAAAAAAATACAGACCGAACAGTTGAAAGATGGTGTTGACCGATCGTAGATTGAAAGTATGGGAGATTGTGGAAACCATAAGCATACTACATGCCTTAAGGGTTCCAATTTTAAATAATCACTTGGGTTTAAATTGAAGCTTTTCGCAGTCAAACACAGATGCAATCATGTGACAACTTCTTAAGACTGTTTAGTGTTAGCTAGGCAGGTAGGTGGAAGTGGCTGTCCCCTCGATGGAGTTATGAGCAGACATACTTAGGTCACACACAGGGCCCATTGTGATACCACAGTTTCACATTCTCCCCTTGTCCAGGAACCACTCGGTGCGACTCAAACTGCCAATATAAATGACAGTTCATTCAGATCCTCCATATAGTAGGCATCCCAGTGCCTATTTCTTCTTCCACCAAGTGCCGGGCCTTTACACAGTAAGTGAAGAACAGTCTCATCCTCCTCCTCATCTCCACAGCTTCTGCAGAAATGATTTGCAAGGTGTCCAAGACCAATACGCCTTGCACGCATTTCTATAATGCAATGCCCCGTAGTAACCCCGACAACACTGCTGAGCCTACTTCTCTGGAGTTTAAGTAGATCTGCCAAGCGCCTTCTATACAGCCTTGGCCAGATTTTCTGCGCCGTTCTGGCCGTCTCCGAAGCTGACCATCTTCTGTTGACAAGGTGCACGATTGTACAATGTCGAGAATTCATCAGAGAGTTCGATGTTCATGCGCCTTCTTGCTAGTTCATACGCTCTGCAGTTACCCGGAATGTCCCGGTATCCACGTGATACAATCATAACATCGATTCGCTACCTTATTAAGACATCTGCAACAGTCGTGTACCGTCCTGGAGTTCATTACATTAGAATCCAATGCTTTGATAGCCGCCTGCAAATTTTCGAATGCAAATTTTTGATTCAATTGACTCAAATTGTAAAATAAAAATCGGGACAAGGATAGAATAAGCAGCCCCTATAGTCGATTACAAATAGATTCAACTGCGAAAGGAGTACGACTCAATGAGCAAAGTTACTCACCACTACACCCAGTTGATGGGCGCTATATTTGAATAGCGATAGACGGTAATCTTACCATTCCTGTCATCTGTGCTAGGTTCTAGAATAACAGGGTTGCCACAATACAAAATAATTGCTGAAAGCTTTATTGTTTTTCAAATGAATACAAATAGAACTACAAAATAATGGCCGAGACTAGCTTTTTTTTATAAATTTTAACTCAAACATGTTATCTATACCAAGTTCTAGGATTACAGGGTTGCCAAAAATACAAAATATTGTGAAATATTGCTGAAAGCTTTTTTGGTTTTTTTTAAATGAATATAAATAAATAAAAAATAATGGTCGAAATAAGTTTTTTTTTAATTTTAACTCAAATGTGTTACGTATACCAAGTTCTAGGTTTATAAGGTTGCCATAAAACGAAATAATTGCTGAAAGCTTTATTGTTTTTTAAATTAACACAAAAAGGGCTATACAATAATGGCCCAGACAATTTGTTTTATAAATTTTAATTCAAACATGTTATCTATACCAAGTTCTAGGTTTACAGGGTTGCCATAATACAAAATAATTGCTGAAAGCTTTATTGTTTTTCAAATGAAGATAAAAAGGACTACAAAAAAATCTTAAACATGTAAAAAATTCGATGAAAATCAATTAATAATTGATTTCAGCTGTAAAACGCCGTGAATTTTGGTTTATTCTATCTTTAAAAATTTTTAAATTCTTTCTTAAAATTATTTTAACAACTTTTTCTCTTAAAACAAAAACATTTTTTGCTATGGCGGCAGTAATTTAATCACAGTTAAGTTATTAACACCTTTCAAAAGCATTTTGCATTACTTTTTAATGCAAAATCTGTGATGAAATGAAAACCTTTTAAATTTCTTTTAAATATTTTCTTTAAAAAACGTACGTATGTACATACCAAATAAAAGAAAAAACAACAACAACAACAAAATATTTAAGACCAACAAAATTGTGCTCATTTACCCAAAAGGCTCAGAAAAAAAATGCAGAAAAAAGCAAAGAAAAAAATACTGCAAATGCCAATTCATTCATGTTCTCTAATAAGACACTCACTTGCACATCATTCAACAAACCCAGCCCCTTTCATTCCATCGTACCGTTATACTCTCATAACAGCTTCCAAAAGCCCACTTTACGTATGGCATTCTATTCTTTCTATTCATGTGTCTCTGTGTTGAACGTTGTTTGTCATTCATTGAGATCTTCATGGATTTAGACGTTGATGCCCTGAAATTGGGCCATAAAAACGAACAAAAAAAAAAAAACGAATTGAAATCTAGAACAAAAAACTAAATTTGTTTTAGACACACAAACACACATACGCACACACACAGAGAGAGAGTGAGAGAAAAAAATCCGCTTAGACTTTTGCATGTTTTTTTTTTTTTTTTTTTTGCAAAAAGATGCAACAACACATACATACGAGTATATTTGTACTTTCTTTCTCTTCTTTTTTCTTTTCTTTTGTTTTCTTTTGTTAATAAAATATTTTAAACATGTAGTTTTTATTTAAAAGAGCGAGATAGAGAGAGCGAGGCTGAGAGAATGATACTATGTATACGTTTTACACCTTTTCCTAAGAAAGTGGGAAGGTTGTGTTATTAGTTTGTTGCCAAGACATGCTTTCATTTTAAGAAACAATTTTCAACGGATAAGATAAAAAACTTTGCACAC